>CM075063.1:75189749-76389749 GCA_037428765.1 Rubia yunnanensis | reverse complement strand
TAAGTTAACCAATTCATTCAACTTATTCCTAAGCTACTGTAGTTTTCCCAAAGAAGTAAGAACTCACAACTCTCACACTCACCCCAAGATGCTAAAGTAACCTAACCACCCAAAATATAGTGAAGAAAAAGGCAAGCTAAAATGATGAGTGTTAAACTAGCTTACTCCCGACCCACCTCCACTCGGGGTCGTTATGTTGTAGCTAAATTAACCCGAGCAAAGGCTAAGTAAGGACAGAGATAAAATTTATAGTTTTGCATCCAACTCACTACTAAGCTACCTATGGAGTAGTTAGTGGCAAGCCCAGGTATGTCCACATAGATGCGAGGGCTTAATAGTCAATTAAACACAACCACAAATTGGTCATCAATCCGTACGTTGCTAGGAATAGATAGTATAGTAAAAAGGGAGGGGGTTTGTTTTTTTCAACAAACAACTACTAACATGAAGATAAAAAGTAAGTAAACTATATAGACAGACACTTGGGGAATATTTGCGTGATGGTTTATTAAAAGTTCTGGTCCTCGATTCAATCACATGTAAGGCATCAACAACCTAATCTAGTGCTCATAACAGGTGGTGTGGTCTTTGGTCAGCACTTCCCCGTACCTGTCATGTAGGGTTCTCTTTTAAATTTTCCATCGGTACCACATTCGTAATTAGGGAAGTGCAACAATGGTCCAACCATTTTGCAGATCTATTTCTCCCTTGTACGATTATATCCCGAGCATTGTACCACTAATGCTCGACTCCCTAAGCCTATAAATGAGGCAAAGGGAGGTAGGAACCTTATCATTGACACTAGGACCTCTTACAACATGAGCTTGCTACTATTTTCTATCTCTAAACGTAACCTTTCAGACCAACTCACCAGCTAAGACTAAGGCGCTGTTATCGTAACAATTAAACTCAAAAAAGACCTATGTGAATACACCTACATGGACAACAAGTTTCTCTTCCCGGGGGGCAGCATAATACTTGCACCAACATGAATGTAGACCTGAGTGTGTACTAATGGAGTGTATCATTCATGCAATTATAACAATTTAAGAACAAGCCATCATATTATCATAAGCACATAAATTAGAATGATCTAATGAATCTCACAAGAACGTAACCAACACATGAATATAAATGTATCCCCAAGCTATGGAAAATACTCCCTAGACATGGAATTTGAGTATTTCATTGAATTTCACATCTTAGGGCTAAAGTAAAAAAAAGAGAGACAGAGACAGAGAGAGAAAGAACCAAAAGAGAAGAGAGAGTGCTTCTCTCTCTAAGTTGCTCTTAAAAAATGATTCTAAGACTAAAGTTTATATTAAACCCTATTATAATAAGGCTATATTTATAGTAGTAGGGAATTGGGCCTAAAAATAGGCCCAAAATGTGCCAAACCCCAAGGGAGTCGCCACTGACACGGACCGCTGCAAATGGTACAACCCACAGTGCTGACATGGCCTCGTGCCGGTGCGGTCTGCCAGATCTGGAGCGGGTCACATGCCTTCTGCTGGCACAAGGTGCATAATTAAGCACTACCAATCTGGGCACAACCCACATCGTTTGGCGCAGCCCGTCTTCAGGAAGGTTGTATTTGCACTTTTGATCTGCGGTCTATGTCATTTGGCGTGGGCCGTTATCAGAATATTCATTTTTCTTAGTCTTTTGGCCGGGCCACTTCATTCTTCACATCCCGGCGGCTGGTCTTGACATTTTAGACTTGGAACGGTGCAGACCGTGTGAAACTGGATGGTCCGCGCCCACACATAGCCATTTTGGAGTGAAAAAGGCCTCCAGATGATACGGCCTGTACAGATTGGCACAGCCCGTGCTGGAATTTGGCATGGCTCATGCCAAAAGCCCTTGGTATGGGATATATGGCGTGGTGCGGGCCACTGGTGCTTGGTTTCGTGCCAGCCATGAGCAGTCTGTGCCTTCCCGTTGATGCTTCTCCCAGCTAAACCTCTTTGCTCCATTAAAGATAAACTGTTGGTCCATTTTGAGAGTTCTTGTAGTCAATTTCATAGCGCTCGAGAAGACAAATCCAATAGAACAAACCTTAAGGGATGATTCCTCTCAGATCGTTCCCAGATCTTGGTGTAAATATTGGACCACAATCTTCCATTTCTTCCTTGGGTGTTTTGATTCAAAGCCACATATCTTTGGCTCCATCCTTCTACTACCACGATGTAATGTTCGTGGCCATCATCTACTATTATTATAATGTGAATGACATCTATTTTCTCTCTCTGTCTTTTTCATCTCTCTCTCTCAAAACCCTAGGGAACCGCCACTGACACGAACCGCCACAAATGGCGCGACCCACACTGCTGACATGGCCTCGTGCCGGTGTGGTCTGCCAGATCTGGAGCGGGTCGCATGTCTCATGCTGGCGCAAGGTGCGTAATTAGGCACAAACAATCTGGGCACGACCTGCATCGTTTGGCGCAACCCATCTTCAGGAAGGTCGCCTTTGCACATTTGATCTGCGGTCTGTGTTATTTGGTGTGGGCCATCATCAAAATATTCATTTTTCTCAGTCTTTTGGTAGGGCCACTTCATTCTTCGCATCCAAGTGGTTGGTCTTGACATTTTATACTTGGAACGGTGCGTAGGGTGAGCATCTTTATTTGGGTTTTGATTTATTCAATTTTTTTCCTTGAAAGTCCAGAACCGAAACTGACCCAAACAAATCAAATAACCCAAATAAACCAAACCAAATTTGAAATTCAATTTCAGTTGGAATTCAATTTAAATCCAATTTTAACCCAAATAAACCAAATTGATCAAACCCTAATTATTTTGAGTTAATTTCATCCGATAGTTTGCCCACAATAATTATGGGCAATCCAAATTTAAACTAAAAATAAACTATTTTCATCCCAATTATCTAAGGCCAAGTATATAGTAACTTAGAGCCCAATTGACAATTGCGTTTGATGCTTTGGTGAAGGTGTTGAGTGATGCATATTTATAGTTGATAACTACATGAGATTCTTCACAACTTTTCGATGTGGGACAAAGGCTGAGCCTTTTAAAGAATTGCTCCGCTGGGCAAATGAGGTTCCATTTCGATGTGGGAATGTTAGACTTGCTGTGCTGACTCGCTAAGCAATGACATATTAGCATATTGATATTGGCATATGCTTGGCTGCTTGCTCCTTGCTCCATTTTTCATTTTTCTAATTTTTATTTTCCATACTCCTTCTCCAACTTTTTCTTCAATTATTATTACCTTTTTCTTAGTTGAATTTATTATGAGTCCGTCTCTTAAAAGATAGTGAAGAAATGAAGATAAAGTTTTTGAGTTGAATGAATTGGGTTATAAACTTTATAACTACTATACATTGCATAATAAATTTTTAATATTGCAACTAATACCTTTTACTTTGTATTATTATAATTGAACCTCGTGTTTCCATAAGCCTATGGAAAGATGGATTTTTCCAAGATTTTGCCATTTATTATTACATTATTTAATTTGAGGAGCATTTTGTGACTGAGGAGTATTTAATACTGTTTGATCTCAAATCCTTATTATTATTATTACCCTATTATTTTGACTTATGTTTTACCATTTCCATACATGATGAATGTGTTTATAATATATTTTATGATTTCTTTCTCTCTATTGATATAAGTAATTTAAATACGTTTAGAGGGTGAAACAAAAATTCCACTATTAAATTAACACAACGTCTTGTTTTACACTGATAAATCATTATACGAGGTTATTTTATAGCTGATATAACTAATAAGTTGATCTGATATTTGTTTTTATTTATTGCAACAAATTTCTTATAACTTTTAACATGTATAGTAATGTACAAATAATTATAATTTGACCCTAATAGTTATTAAAACGAGATTTTTCATGATTAGTCTAACATTTAGATGGTCTAATAAGAGACGTTCTCCTAAATTAATTATGATATTTATATATTACCGTCTTCATCTCTTCACCAAGTAATCTCACCGCCTTCATCTCTTCACAAAATAATCTCTTCTGAGTCCATTGTAGTTTGTTAATTTTTGAGAGCAGAGGAAAATGTCCATTGTTTGAGAAATGCTTTAGTCTAGTGAAAGTTTACTGTTGAAGAATCAATTATTCGTGCACCTTATCACTGTAATTGCTAAGAGCACTGTAGTTTAGATATGGATGTTTATTGATTATAGTTAATGCTTTCCATTTACGTTCATGCCAATAAGAATTTATAAGAATATATATACTTGTTTTTAAAATTTATAAGAAATATAAACGAACTAATTTATTAAACTTGTTTATAATGAATATGGATTATAAAACACTTGAATATCAGTCTTTTGTGTATTTGATCCATTTAATGTTAAGATGTTTGGGGTAATTTTTTTAAATTTATAGATTAGTCCTCCCACTTATATTTACTTATAAATTTAGTTTTGTAGTTTTAAAATTTATTTATTATTATATATTTAATTAATTTAATTAATTACAATTCGGTATTCGGTTCGGGTTTCGGTTTGAGTTTTAATATCCAAAACCAAACCAAAAACCGTATTCAGAAATCAGTTTATTCAATTCGGATATCCAAAAACCGTATATTAAATTCGGTTCGGGTTATTCAAATTCGGATAATTCAGTTTTTGGTTTGGTTTTCGGTTTTTTGCCCGCCCCTAACGGCGCGGGCCGTGTGAAACTGGATGGTCCACGCCCACACTTAGCCATTTTCGAGTGAAAAAGGCCTCCAGAGGATACGGCTTGTACAGATTGGCACGGCCCATGCCAAGAATGAGCACAACTCATTCCAAAAGCCCTTCGCACAAGATGTATGGCATGGCGTGGGCCACTGGTGCTTGGTCTTGTGCCGCCTATGAGCGATCCGTGCTTGCCTGTTGATGCTACTCCCAGCTAAACTTCTTTGCTCCATTACAGATAAACCATTGGTCCGTTTTGAGAGTTCTTCTAGTCAATTTCATAGCGCTTGAGAAGAAAAATCCAATAGAACAAACCTTAAGGGATGATTCCTTTCAGATCGTTCCCAAAACTTGGCGCAAATATTGGACCACAATCCTCCATTTCTTCTTTGGGTGTTTTGAACTTCAAAGCCACCTATCTTTGGCTCCATCCTTCTACTAACACGATGTAATGTCTGGGGCCTTCATCTACTACAATTATAATGTGAACGGCCTTCAACATCTTCTACTGTACTTACTAACAACCTTCAAAATAAAATGTAATGAAAAGTACCCACGAGTGACCTATTAAGGATGCTCACAAAGGACGATCTAGGTGCCCGTGGATACAAGGTGTCTATTAGTACCAATTAATTCTACAAAATGCAGGATTTAGACAAGAAAACCAAACATGGCCGTCAAAACCCCTTGTCACGTAAACTCAACTAATACTAGCAATCCAACATATAAAACAAGCTAATTATTGCACCAAATGCATCGGTTAACGCACGCATAATGAAGCACATCAGACACCCCCCGCCCCCACACTTAATCCTTTATTCATCCTTGAGTAAATAAAGAAAATAAAAGGACTACGCGAAATGTAGCGCGCATGCATAAGTTAACTGAGGTATTCACTTTATTCCTAGATTACCCTATTTCCCCCTAAAGAAGCAAGAATCTCACAACTCTCACACTCCCCAAAGAACCTAAAGTAATCTAACCACCCAAATAACATGAAGAAAAAGGTAAGCAAAGAAAGATAAGTGTTAAGCTAGCTTACTTTCCCAAAAAGTTCCCAAAAGCAATCAAAGAGTAATCGCCAAAAAAATCCACCAAGGATATCCAAGAGTTTTCGAGTTGGTTGTAACATAGGGATAACTCAATATTCTCGACCTAGTTACAACTAAGGATGATGCAAATGTATTGTCAAACTAGTTTTTTGTTTTCTCTCAATTTCTCTCATTTTGCCTAGAATTCCTTTCAGGTTTTCATCCTAGCTTTCACACATGTTGAGCTCCCATTCTCACATTTTTCCATACGGCCTCTGATTTTTGCCTAGGTTCGTAAACCTAGTCAGGCCTAGCCTCTCATTGTTACCTAGTCCTTTTGACCTATCCGAGATTTTCCCAATGTTTCCTAAGTTTCCCTTTCGGGTTTTCAACTCAGCCTGGTATATATGTTTTTCATTTTTTTTCAAAATTTTCAATCATATTTTTTTGTTGTAGTAAAAATTGCCCCAAAGTTGGGCTTCATACTACATGTAGATAACAAAAAATTACAGCACCAAAGTTGTCCCTAGAACATTCCCAAAACAAACTACAAAAGGTGCCCTAACACCTAAACAACTAAAAGTTCAAATGAGGGAAAGAAACAAAAACACTTAAAAGATAGTCATTCAAGCATCCAAGTGCGTAGAACATAGGTAGAGGAAAATACTAGCAAAGGAGATACCAAAATAAAGATGTTCAAAACCCTCCCCCACACTTAGCTCATGCATTGTCCCCAATGCATGCTACTAAGGTGAAGGAAGGGTTGCAATCATAGCAAAAATCAATGTCTCATGCGACGCATGGCTCCTTACCCCTGCCCGTGCAGAGGATCCTAATAGCCATCTCCAATGCTTGAACTCCCCAACCTATCGCTGATGTCCCTGAGGCCCTCGTGCTCTCATACCATCTATCAGATATTGTAGCTATCCATCAAATCTATCAAATCTCGTAACTGTGTCCCAATGATGGTCGTCTAGCTGCGTGCTGACCGTGACTAAATCCTGCCTTACCCCAAAAATGGAGTGGTCCAAAGATTGTGCCCAGTCAGGCTTGTACTGCAGTGGTTGAGTCCACATGGGGTAGGAGGAAGCATACTTGAAGGCCGGTGACCCATGCTCTCTGAAGGGGCTATACTGAGGGTGGTGCCACAGGTGAGCCTTAAAATGGATAGAAACATTGTGTTGATGTGGCTCAAACCTCGGTGGGACCAATGACTGGCGTGCCTGCTAGAGTCTGCAAAGTCCTGATAATCAGAAGAGATATTATGTCTATGAGAACCACTAGTGTTATGCCTTCTAGAATGATACGGCTCCTCATGAATGCTAATTGACCTCTGGAATGGGGTGGTCTTCCAAATACCTGCTGGAAAGGTGGCGGTGGCACTAAGAGGTGCTCTATAGGTGGTGGCATAGCCTAAGATAGGGGCGGCTGCAGCTGAATGGGAAGGTGATATACATGCTACTCCGTAACCTCACTAGTGTAGGAATGGTCTATTAAAGGAGGTTCTATCGTAAATTTAAAGGGACTTTTTTATGCCTATAGTGGACATGCCTTTGATTCTTAAAAAATAAGGTGGTTCAAGGAACCAACTTAAAAAATCGTAAACCATCTTTAATTTGATTATAAAACGGCCTTTAATTTAAAAGCGGTTTAAAACCGCCTTTAATTTAAAAGCGGTTTAAAACTGCCTTTAATTTAAAAGCGGTTTAAAACCACCTTTAATTTAAAAGAGGTTTAAAATTACCTTAAATTTGATGATAATACTACCTTTAATAGGATCAAAAATAGTTTCCAAACTCGGAAACTATTTCTTCCAATTCAAAAAAAATGCTGCCGTAAAATGATTGGTTTCCAGCAGCCAAATGAGTTAACAATCTGTGGAAAAATATTAAGAATACAAAAAAACAGCACCAACGGAGTATTGAAACAACAAAAACAAATTAAGAACACAACAAATCATTAACACGGAAAAACCAGCACAAACATATACAACACAAATGCCAAACAAGTAACAGAGAAAAAAACATCAACGTAACATTAAGATGGTGGGAGGTCAATGGCGGAGAAAGAGTGGTCAGCGGTGGAAATGGGGGCAAAGGACGAGCTGATGGTGGAGATGGAGGTGGAGGACAAGCGGTCAGCAGCTGAAACAGAGGCAAAGAACAAGTCGGTGGTAAGGAAGGATGCGGAGGACGAGCTAGCAGTGAAGCTTAGCGGCTGAGCTTCACAATGGCATAGGGTGGAGAAAGTGGACGAGCAACCATTGGAGCGAATGTGTGACCGACAGAGCTTCACGGTTTCACGACGATTGACCGACAGAGCTTCACGGAGAGTGACTGACAAAGGTAGCACGACAGAGAGTTGGGGAAGAGGGTGAAAGAAGAGAGAGTAAAAATAGATCTGTAGAGATCGGGGAGAAGGAAAACCCTAGGAAAGTATGGGCCAAAAATAGAGTCGGCCAAAAATAGAGTGGGCCAAAAATAGCCCTTTTATAGGCAACATCAAAATTGCCTTTAAATTAAAGGGGGAGCTAGGAAAGTGTTTCAAAACTTGGAAATATGAAATTTCTGAGTTTGGAAATGCTTCCGAACCTCAATTAAAGGCGGTTCTAAAGGCAAAACTGCTTTTAATTTATCCTCATTAAAGGAGGAACCACCTTTAAATAATTTTGAACTGCCTTAAATGGGATTTTTGAACTCGAAAATGCTCCCGGACTTCAATAGAGATTCCTCAACTAGTGCCTGCTCCTGATGACCATACTCCTCCTCGTAACCATCTCTCGGGTAATGCTTCCCCAAAACTACCTCCGAGTTTGCATCAAGCTTGATGAATAGGTCTTGCACCTTGAACAAATTTTTCAAATGGGTTCTTGCACTATGGGGTAGTCTTATGAACTTCTTCTTGTAAATCCAGAAGATGCAGCCATAATCTTGCAGCATAAACTTTGCCTCTTCCATGACCGGTAGAGTGAGCGTAAAGGGCACATTTGGGTTTGCCCTCATATCATCACTTTTCGGAAGCTGGGAATGGTGCACCATAAGTGAAACCATACCCCCAATCGATATCTTCCCAGTGCAGGCTGCTGACAAGGTGAGATCAACACACCCAGAGACAAAATTATCTAGCAGATCGGGGAAATCCCTCCCCGTGCAGATAGACCAGAGCCTCTTGCAGATCTTCTCGGTGGAAGTGATGGCATCCCAGAATGAAACTAGCTCAAATGTATCCACCTCATTGTACCCTGGAATCTTTCTCAGCTCTATCCATTTGAAGATATCCCCCAACTGGGCATAAGTCAAAGTATGTGATTTATCTCTCAAATGGAATCTGATATAACACTCCCATGTCTGTTTCACAACTTCTCAATAGTGGCTAAAAACTCTAGGGTGTAGTTGGTGTAGGTGGGGGCGGACACGGTGGTGAAGTTCTTCATACCAATCCTATCTGGTATAATTTTGAAAGGTTTGTAGATGTTGAGACCCTTGAGGGTATCTTCTTCTACAAACTTTGTATCCATAATAAGGCGGTTCAAAAGGTACCCCCATTTTTTCTTATGCTCCTCAGTAAGGGTAGTCACCCCCATATAGGGTACACTAGCCTCTCCCCTCACACTTTGTCTACGAGGAATATTGTACACAAAAAGTATAGCAACTAGCACAGACAAAGTATGAAAATTTTTCTCCAACCATTCCCAACAAAGAACAATATCCTCCAAAGAAACTATAAACCACACTAATCACCAAAATCCTCAAGCATGCAAACAAAAATTCCACAGAAAATTTCACAAATCAAATTCCTCCAAATAAGAGTACAGTTTGGCAAAAATACCTCAAATGGAGATTGTGATGAAATCTCCACTTGAGGAATTTTTAGCACCCCTCCTAGGTAGAGTCAAAGAAATTCCAATGCTCGGAATGGATCAAAAATTGAGTTTTCCAGCAAAAACTTTACCTATGGCCGAATGCTTCTTTGAATAGTCTGGGAAAATACGTGAATTTTATGGGGCTAAATTTTACTGGGTTGGATAGAGCTTGGAAAGATTAAGATTTTGATATAAGGTAGGGATGAATCGGATGAAAAATGAGGGAGTTATGGCCAAATGAGTGAGTGGGAGAGGTTAGGGTCGTTTGAGAAGAAGAAAAAGGAATTGGAGCTAGTGTGGGCTTTTCAGGAAAGGGGGGGTGATTATATAGGGGGTAGGCTCGGGTCTGGTTGGCCGAAAAGGGTAGGCAGCATGGATCCTTAGGCACGATTCATGCCTACACGTGTCCTCGTGTCAGCGTGTGGCATCTCATGTCTGGTGTGTGCTAGCCTTATGTTGGCGCCTGCACGGCTTGCGCCTGGCATATCCTACATTCCCTCTTGTTAGCCAAGTCAGCCTCATGTTGAATGGCTCTGATATGGCCCTTACTGCTCGGCATGGCTCGTGCCAATTTGTCTCGGCTTAGGTTAGCCTCATGTCGATTCCTGTGACACGACACGTATCTCTTGGTACGGTCCGTGCCAAATCCTGGCACAAGGCATCCAGCCTCCTTTATTCGAAAGACTATTTTCTCCACACCTGTATCCAAAAATACTAAAAACCACGAGTAGTACTGTTGCAACAAAATAGATTACTAAAATATCCTAAAAGATACCACCAAAAATCAAACTCATCCCTAAAATTTTAATTTTTTTGAAAAATCTCCTACTTGATATAAAAACATCGTTTCTTTATTGTCATCCCCACGACTTATTTTTCCCTCAATTGTTTAAACTAAAAAGAGTGGATTGGTGGGTCACCGGAATCACCATCCTTAAGACAACCAGTGACAACGTCAGGATGGATGGGTTGCCACATCATTCTCAGTTTACCTTTAATCTTTGGAGCCATGAACCAAACAAACGCATCTTTCTCAAGAGTGGATATATTCTTGTTTATTTTAGGATTCAGAAGAGACTTAGGAGTTTTCAATTCCTTCACCCGGTTCTTCCCCCGCTATACGTTAGTCATAAGATTTCGAGGTAACATATCCCATTCAAATTAGAAGAAGCATGCTCAACAAGAATAGTATAACAATATCGGTCATTTAAACAAGATAGGGCATGTACGGTTTCAATATCGGGGAATATTTCATCTTGGGAATTTTCAAAACTTTCATTTTCAATTTCTTTTTCATGCATTATGCAAAGGATAACAAACAAAATAAAATAAAAATAAGATTAAAACAATACTAACTAATCAAGTAACGCGCTATGCTAATTGAAAATTAAACTTGACTAGCATCCCTGGCAACAATGCCAAAATTTGACCCTAGCAAAGGCTAAGGAAGGATAAAAATAAAATTTATAGTTGGTCACCCAACTCGCTACTAAGCTACCTATGGGGTAGTTAGTGGCAAGCCCGGGTATATCCACAAAGATGCTAGAGCCTAATGATCAATTAAACACAACCACGAATGGGTTGTCAATCCGTCGTGTTGCTAGGAATAGATAGTATAGTAAAGGGGGGTATGTTTTTTCAACTAACAACTACTAACATGAAGATAAAAAAGTAAGAAAACTATATATACATACACTTGGAGAATATTTGCATAACATGGTTTATTAAATATTTTGATCCTCGATTCAATCACATATAAGACATAAAAAACCTAATCTAGTGCTCATAACACGTGGTGAGATTCATGGTCAGCACTTCCTTGTACCTGTCACGTAGGGTGCTCTTGCAAATCTTCCATTGGCGCCACCTCTGTAATTAGGGGAGTGCAACAATAGTCCAAATGTGCGCAGATCTGTTTCTCCCCCGTATGATTACGTCTCGGGCACTACACCACATATGCTCTACTCCCTAGGCCTATAAATGAGGCAAAGGGAAGTAGGCACCTTATCGATGACACTAGGACCTATTACAACCCTAGCTTGCTACTATTTACTATCTTTACCTGTAACCCTTTGGACCAACTCACCAGCTAAGATTGGTGTGTTATCATTGTAATAGTAAAAATTGGAAAAGACCTACGTGCACACACCCACTTGGACCTGGACCCTGCTACCTGTATCACATCCAGGTTTCTCTTCCCCGGGAAGTATCAATATTTTCACCAACATGAATGTAGACTAGAGTGCATGCTAATGGAGTGTATCATTTATGCAATTATAACAATTCAAGAACAAGCCATCATAATATCAAAAACACATAAATTAGGATGATCAAATGAATCTCACAAGAACATAATCAACACATGATTACAAATTTATCCCTAAGATATGGAAACTACTCCGTAGACATGGAATTCAAGTATTTCATTGAATTCCACATCTTAGGACTAAAGCAAAATAAAAAGATAAGAGAGAAAGAACCTAGAGAGAAGAGAGAGTGTTTCTCTCTTTAAGTTTCTCTTCAAAACGATTCTAATATTAAACCCCAGTAGACTAAGGTTATATTTATAGTAGTTGGGGATTATGCCTAAAACTAGGCCCAAAATAGGCCAAAACCGTAGTCAGCCGCCACTAACACGGGACGCCACCTCAAGGGCTGATTATTCTCAGATCATTCCTTGAACCAGGCACAAATCCCTAACCATAATCCTCTTTTTCCCTTGGCTTTTTTGAACTTCAATGCCGCCTATCTTTGGCTCCATTCTTCTACTACCATGATGTAATGTCTATGGCCTTCATCTACTAACATTCTAATGTGAATGACCTTCAACATCTTCTACCGTTCTTGCAAATTGCCTTCAATATAAAATGTAATGAAAAGTACCCACAAGTGACTTACTAAGGATGATCACAAAGGAAGATCTAGGTGCATGTGGAGACAAGGTGTCTATTAGTACCAATTGAGTCTACAAAATTTGGGATTAAGACAAGAATACCAAACATATCCATCTAAACCCCTAGTCATGTAAATCAACTAATACTAGCAATCCAACATATAAAACAAGCCAATTATTACATTGAATGCATCGGTTATCACACGCATAATGAAGCACATCACTCCCCAAATAGTCCCCCAAAATAAATCCAAGAGTCATTTCCAAAAAATCACCAAGGAAATCCAAAAGATCCTTGACTTGGTTGTAACTAAGGATAACTCTACATTCTCAACTTAGCTACAACCAAGGATAATGCCAAAGAATCATCAACCTAGTTTCCATTTTCTCTCAATTTCTCTCATTTTTCCTAGGAGCCCTTTCGGGTTTTCATCCTAGCATTCACACATGTTGAGTTCACATTCTCACTTTTTTCCACACGGCCTCTGATTTTTGCCTAGGTTCGTAAACCTAGCCGGGCCTACCCTCTCATTTTTACCTAGGCCTTTCGACCTATCCAGGATTTTCCCATTGATACCTAAGTTGCCCTTTTGGGTTTCCAACTTAACCAGGTATATATTTTTTTTTATTTTTTTCAAAATTTTCAATTTTTCCGGTGTAGCGCAAAATGCCACAAAGATGGGCTTCATACTACATGAAGATAAGAAAAACAAAATTTTACACCACCAAAGATTTCCAAAACACATCCCAAAACAAACTACTAAGAAAATCACATCCCAAAACAAACTACCAAGACTACCAAGAAAATCACACCACCAAAATGCATCCAAAACATCCCCAGAATGAATCAACACCAAAAACACAAAAACACAAAAGAATTTCAAGATGAAAAACTCCTATGTGTTTCACTATTCCCTCCCACACACTTGAACTTTGCGTTGTCCCCAATGCAATGAAAAATATGAATCATAGGTGGGAAAGAGAGAAGTAGTCCTTTCTCAAGTGTTAGTTTTTTTATAATTATGCATGAATCTGTGCTGATGGTAGCCTTGTAATCCTCCATAAAAAAACATGAAAATTAAGCATAATTATGTTCTAACCCTAAAAACTATCAAAATATCAAAAGAAAACAAATCTCCTAAACCTGCTAATAAAAAATATTCACAAAATGTTTCTTTATCGTAGTCTTCACAACTTATTTGCTTTAGATCAAGTCATCACAAATGATACTCATCAAGGAGGGGATATTCCTCCTAATTCACTCCAAAGGCTACCCACTCAAACTAGGGTTACAACTTTGTGTCATCCTTCTCATTTTTTACTTCTATCGCTCCTTGATCATACACCTTTGTCTCCTCATATGGCCCTTTCCACTTTGATCGTAACTTGTCGGGAAAGAGATGTAGTCTGGATTGGTAAATGAGAACTCTTTGTCCGACAAAGAAATACTTCTTCACTATACTCTTATCATATCGGGCCTTTTGTTCTTTCCTTATAGATCAAAGTGGTATTATAGGAGTTATGCCTCATTTCTTCAAGTTCTTGCAATTGTAACTTCCTATCCTTCCTAGATTCATTAAGTCTGAGTTTAGGCATTTAACAGCCCAATGTGTCTTGAACTCAAGCTCAACCGGAAGATGATATCTCTTTCCAAAAAGGATCCAGAAAGTTGACAGGCCAATTGGAGTTTTGTATGCGATTCGGTAGGCCCAAAGCACATCATCCAACTGGGCACTCTAACCTTTTCTAGATTTGTTCACTGTCTTTTCAAGGATGGCTTTAATCTTCTAATTGGATACCTCCTCTTTGCCATTAATTTGTGGGTGGTAAGAAGTGGATGTCCTATGGGTCACTTCATATTTCTCAAGAAATGTTCCCACGTCTTTGTTAAAAAAGTGAGTTCATGTATTACTAATTATGGTTAGGGGTACACTGAAACATGAAAAAATGTTAGATTTGAGGAAACTCTCTACTATAGCTGAGTCATTTCTCTTTGTCTCTTTGGCCTCTACCCATTTGGACATGTAGTCTACCGACACAAGGATATAATAATTCCCATTGGAATTCAGGAAAGGACCTATGAAGTTCATTCTCCACATGTCAAAGATCTCAACTGGTATTTAAAATACTTGGGGCATCTCATTCTTCAATGATATGTTCCCTATCATTAAGCATTGATCACATGACAACACAAAATTTTGGGCATCTTTCAAAATCTTGGGCCAGTAAAGGCCACAATCCACTACTTTCCTAGCAGTTTTTTTATACCCAATATACTCCCAAACTTGGGAGGAATGGAACAATTTAAGGACAGGTCCTACCTCTTCCTCGGGAATACATCTCCTCACCTCTTGGTCGGAGCAATGTTTCCACAAGTAAGGATCATCTCAAAAATAATCTCTCGCCTCATTCATCAACCCATCCTTTTTTGCTTGATCAAAAGATGAGTGAAACACTCATGTGGTTAGATAATTCACTGTATTGGCATACCAAGGTTGGCTTGTTGTCACCCCAAACAATTTTTCATCAGGAAACTCTTCCCGAATGGGTTTCAACTTTTCCGTTGCCTTGGGGGATTCTAGACTATCGAGGGTTGGTAGTCTACTTATGTGGTCTTCTACTACATTTTCGGTGCCTTTCTTGTCTTGTACCTCAAGGTCAAATTCACTTAGAAGCAATATTCTCCTAAAGAGTCTAGGTTTAGCTTCTTTCTTTGTCATCAAGTATTAAAGCGCCGCATGATCCGTGTATACTATGACCTTGGTTACTAAGAGGTACCATCTAAACTTCTCTAAGGAAAAGACTACGACCAGTAACTCCTTCTCTGTGGTGGATTATTTATGTTGAGCATCGTTACGGATTACCGACAGGTAGTATATGACATGTGGTACTCTTTCTACCCTTTGATCTAAAACTGCTCCTATAGCATAATCACTAACATTACACGTAATCTCAAATAGAATGGACCAGTCTGGGGGTTGGATGACAGGGGCACTCACAAGCATGGTTTTCAATGTTTCAAAGGCATTCCTACCCTCTTCATCCACTTTGAATTCAGCATTTTTTTGCAACAACTTGCACAAAGGTGAGAAAATCTTAGAGAAATCCTTCATAAAACACCAGTAGAAATTGGCATGCCCTAAGAATGACCTAACATCCCTAACATTAGTGTGATAGGGTAAGGATTTGATAGTGTCCACTTTAGCCTTATCAAGCTCTAAACATTGAGCCGATACCACATGTCCTAGAACAATGCCCCTTTTCACCATAAAGTGGCATTTCTTAGAATTTAAAACAAGGTTGGTATCAATGCAGCTCTCTAGCATGAGTGATAGATGGTGCAAGCAAGAATCGAAGGAATCTCCATGAATGGTAAAATCATCCACAAAGACATCAACAAAATTTAATATAAACTCTGAGAATATTCTAACCATGCATCACTGAAATGTGCTAGGGGTATTGCAGAGACTGAAAGGTATGTGCATGTAGGAAAAAGTGCCAAAAGGGCATGTAAAGGTCATTTTCTCTTGGTCCTCAGGATCGATGGCTATTTGGAAATATCTTGAACAGCCATCGAGGAAGCAATAATGAGAATGACTGGTTAATTTCTCAAGCATTTAGTCGATAAAAGATAAGGGAAAATAGTCCTTGTGAGTTACTGCATTTATGCGGCGATAATCAACACAAACTCGCCACCAATTTTGAATACGAGTAGGGACCATATCCCTTTCCTTATTTTCTACTACGGTCACTCCACTCTTCTTTGGCACCACTTGTGTGGGACTTACCCACTTACTATCGCAGATAGGGTATATCACCCCCGTCTTAAGTAGTTTAAGGACTTCTCCTTTAGCTACTTCCATCATTGGAGGGTTCAACCGCCTTTGAGGTTAGAGTATAGGTTTTGCACCCTCTTCGAATAGTATACGATGCATGCAAGAGGAAGGGTTTATACCTTTAATGTCCTCTAAGGTCCACCCTATTGCTCATTTGAACTTCGTAATGACCTCGAGCAACCTACTCTCTTGGTCACTAGATAGCTTATTTGAGACAATCAAAGGGAGTGTTTCACTCTCACCTAAAAATACATACTTTATGTTCTCATGGAAAGGTTTGAGTTCAAATACAGGTGGTTCCTCTATTGAAGGTTTGGTTTCTGGTAACACTAGCTCATATAGGTTCTTGGGAAAAGCTTCCACACAGTTCTCAGCTTGAGGATCAACCTCCTCCACATTTCCCACTAGATTAGCATCTAGAGAACCAAAACATATATCATTCAAAGAGCCATTTTCTAAATCTACTTTCTTATTCACATTAAATGTTTCTTGCACAAGGATTTGGGGGGCTAAGATCAATTTGGGTGAGTTGTGGTATGTGCACCAATCTCGCTCCCTTTGATCTTGCAACACAACAAGTTCCATTTCCTTTCCATAATCACTCAAGCACGGGAAAAACTCAGTAGGATGGTCATAATGACATACCCTACAAAGTTTCATCTAACGAGTAGTTTCTCCCCACATCATTTTTTCAATAAAAGCAAACACAAAGAAAACACATAAAGTTCGGAATCGTAGTGCAAGGGTGCTTGGTTCACACCAAGAACTCAAGCAATACCTATTCCAAAAAACAAACAAAAGAACAACACTAAAAAGTCAACAAACATGCTATGCAAGATAATGATTAAACTTTTAGATTAGCATCATTGGTAGTAGCGCCAAAATTTAACTCGCCTCCACTTGGGGTCGTTAAGTGTAGCTAACCCGAGCGAAGGCATTGCAATTCAAACAAACCAAAAAGGTCAAATGAGAGATAATCAAATTTATATTTATATTTTTCTCCTAAACTTACTATTACGCTACCTATAGGGTAGTTAGTGGCTTGGCCGGGGCTGTCCACAGAGATGCTAGGTGTCAGATAACCAACTACACACAACTACGTATGAGTTGTTAATCCGTTCATGTTTTAGGAATAACTAATATTGCACAATGGGGATTTTTGGGGTTTTTCAATTAACAAATAGGAAAATAAGAAATAACACAAGAGAAAATTGTATAGACAAACACTTAGGGAATATTTGTGTAACATGATTGATTAAATGTTTTGATCCTCGATTCCATCACATACAAGACATTAAAGCCTATTCTAGTGTTTATAACAGGTGGTGTGGCCGATGGTCAACAATTCCCCATACCTGTCACGTAGGGTGCTCTTGCAAGCTTCCATCGGCACCACCTCTGTAATTAGGGGAGTGCAACAACACCCTTGCCGTTGCATAGAACTATTTCTCCTCTGTACGCTTACGTTTCAGACACTACACCATGAATGCTCTATTCCTTGCCCTAAAGAGGCAAAGGAAGATAGGCACCTTATTGATGGAACTAAGGACCTTAAACCCTAGTTTTGCTACTAAATTCTATCTCTACCCATAACCGTTTGGACCAACTCACCAGCTAAGAATGGTGTGCTACCAGAGTAATGGTAAAACTTCGAAAAGACCTACGTACACTCACCCACGTGGACCGGACCCCGCTACCTATATCACGTCTAGGTTTCTCTTCCCCATGGGATATCAATATATGCACCAACATGAATGTAGACTAGAGTGTGTGCTAATGGAGTTTATTATTCATGAAATTCATAATCAATTAAAGAACAAGCAAACATAATATAATAAACACATAGAAATAGAAAGATCTAAAGAATCTCACAAAACATGAATCAAATCATGAATACAAATACTATCCCCAAGCTAATAAACTACTCCCTAAGAACTGAACCCAAGTATTTCATTAAATTCAATGCCTTTGGGCAAAGGAAAAATAAAGAGATGAAAAGAAAGGATTCTAGAGAGAAGGAAGAACTCCTTTCTCTATCTACCCTACTCTTGAAGTCTAAAATGATCATTAAATTCTACCCTAGTAGATATAGGACTATATATATATAACTTCTATCTTAACTTGGTGGAGACATTTTTGGAGGAGTGCATATTCATTGGGAAGAAGAAGGTCATAAGTATATCGATGGGAGGAATGATCGGGCTTCTTGCACGGTACTTAGGACACGAGGCGTCTCCCCATTTTTTCTTTGGTGAATTTGGGTCGTTCGAGGACAAAGTATACTATGGAAAAGTCGGTGAGAGCTTCTATTATCTCCACCACTATGGAGGATCATTTTATTTGGATATATGGTGGTGTAAATATTTGCAACTTCATGGTACTTTCACAACCCGAGCGGAAGACAATCAATCACAACACCGTATTGGAGGATCTCTTCATAGCTCCCAATCCAAGGTTTAAGAAGGCTTTCTAAAACACCTTATCGGCTCTGGATGTGGACATTGAAAAAGAAGATGGTGAGAACCCTCCTAGAGTGCAAACTACCAAAACCAACCTACTGGCGGACTTCTTCGACCAATTTTGCACATTTGGGGAACAACTCATGAGTTCAACCCAAATGGTGCAAGAAGTTAGTCACCCAGTAAGAGGGATGAGTTTACGAATGGAGGATTTTGGGGCAAGGCCTGATTCTATGGATGGAACCATGAGGGTTTGGGGAGCTAGACTAGATTCCATTGAGCGAGAAGTGAAGGAGAAGTTTTCCATTGTTGATGATAGAGCCTATGTGCAAGAGGAGGCTATGGAGAAATTGACCGAGAGGATGCATGCATCAAAGCTTGAAGTTTTTTGTGACCATGTTCCCTATGAAAGGCAAGAGTTGAGGCAAGAAGAGAGAAAAAGAAGACACGAGGCAAAGCACATAAGAGCGGGCCCTTCAGGGTCCCAAGGGTAAGTGCTTGCCATTCTCCCTACTCCACTTGTGATTTTTACACTTTGTATGATGCATTAGGGACAATGCAAAGTTTAAGTGTGAGGGAGGGAGTAGTTAGGCACTTAGGAGTTCTAACAAAATTTCTTTTTGTTTGTTTGTTTTTCTTTATTCTTATTGTAGTATGAAGCCTACTTTGGGCATTTTGTACTACACAAAAACATTGAAAATTTTTAAAAGTGAATATATATATATATATATATACCTGGGTAAGTCGAATACTAAAAAGGGCAATTTAGGCAACAATGGAAAAGGCCTGGATAGGTTGAAAAACCTATGCAAAAGTGAGAGACCAAATGGTGTGAAAAAGGTGAAAAGTGAGCTTTGAAAAAGAAAAACAAATTATGGGAAGCTAGGATGAAAACTCGAAATGGCTCCTAAGCAAAATAAGAGAAATTGAGAGAAATAAAAAATTATCCTATACTTCTCTTAGATTATGTTTTGGTAGTTTCTTTTGGTAGAGTAACTTAGCTTCACACATTCATATTTTGTGAACCTCACCTTTGAGTTGGTATGTTGGTTTTATAGGTTGTCTTTGTTTCTTTGGGATATGAGAGTGTGAGATTCTTATGTCTTTGGGGGATAGGGTAGTCTAAGAATAAAATGTTGGTTGTTTTGGGGAATTCTTGCATGCTATGTTTCGCTTAGATCTTTTCTTGTTTTTGTTGACTCAAGGATGAGTAAAGGTTTAAGTGTGGGGGATTTTATGAGATGCTAGAAGTTTGTGTTTCCTAATGCATTTAGCACTTCTTTTAGTAGCTTTTGTATAATGGATTGCTAGATTTGGCCATTGTTGGTTTTCTTACCTAAAACTCACGATTTGTGACTTATTTAGATTGAATGGATACTATATCCTTATAAGTATCTAGATTCTATTTTGTGAGCTTATTTATAGATTGTTTGTAAGCACTCCAGAGTAGCTTAGTGAAGGCCATTCACAAGAATGGTAGTAGACCAAATGTCGCGCACTTAATAGTGGTAGTAGATGAGATGCACAAAAGAAAAAGAGTTAAAATTTGGAAAGAAGTAAAGACCGGTACGACTCGTGTGCATTTACACGGCCCGTGCCAAATTGATAGCTTATGCTACTAAGTCCAGACATGGGTTGTGTCCTTTTGCACGGCCTATGCTCCCAGAAGATGAAGACACAGACCTCCAATCTGCATCCCATGTCCTATTGCTCGACCACGCCATAAGAAGTTGAGAATGATGACTCCAGGCGGAAGCCTGCAAGATTTTGCATGGGATGCGCCACACATACCGCCAAGAACACTTTTTATTCTTCTACCCACATGCATTTGTACGAGCCTAGTGATTAGTTTGGCTGAGGAACGTCTCCAGTCTGCGGCCCATGTACTTTTGAAAGGGCCATGTGGCGCGGGCTTTATGGTATTGCATTGCCCTTGCCGATGTGGCTGCTAGGGTTTCCCTTTGTTTTGGACTTCTCTATGGCTCATTTCCACTTACTATATGAAGAGGCATTAGTCTACTAGGGTTTAACAAGAAAGAAGTTATAATTTCATTTTCACAGTTCTAAGAGTAGGTAGAGAGAGAAAGAGACTAACTCTTTTCTTTTCATTTACTATGTCCTACTTTATGCCTATGACAGTCCAATGATTGAATTGGGTTCAATGTCCATGGAGTAGTGTGATTACTTGGGGATTTATTTGAATTCATGACTAGTTGATAATTTTGTGAGATTCTAGATCTTCCTATCTTTTCACTATAAGAAAAAACAAATATTACTTCACCCATTTTACCTCGGTTTTTTCCTTAACACCGAAAAACCAAGGTAAAAAGTTCTTTTACCTCGGTTTGTATTTTTTTCGAAGTAAATTTGTTTTTACCTCAGTTAAAAAAACTGACGTAAATAATTGGATTTTTACTTCGGTTAATAAAGTAACCAAAGTAAAATATAAAAAACTGAGGCAAATAATATGACTGAGTAGCCTGCAACGTCGGTCTTTGATGTCATTGAAGCTGGGCTGATTTCACATAATACGTCGTGACTAGAGATAAAATTGTGAACGACATTGGGATGTCGCACAAGTGACATTTACGGTGATAGAAAAGAAACCTTCCCTAATTTGTACACGATCCAGTACCCCCTTTGTTCAATGTTTTTAAATCATTGGGCCAACAAATGATTTATAAAATAGTGCCCATATGAAGTCACTCATATAAACATGTATATTCAATTGCATGATGTTAAAATAAGATACTTAATCAATTAATTAGAAAAAACTCAGGCATGAGAATATCCTTAAAAGCACATAAATTCAAATATTAAATTGTCTTTGTTCACACATAACTGAAATTACAATAAACTTAATCAGCTCGAAAAATGATGACCTTGAAGGCGATTGGTACCCTATCATCTATCATCTCAAAGAACAAGGTATCCCCAATGCTTAGGTTGTTTCCCCTAAGGAACTCGCCAAAACCCTTTGGGGAAAGCACCTTCACCTTCCCACCCACCAAGTAGTCCATATGCCAGTCCGTCCCATAGCACCTCAACACTACGGGGGTCTTCTCAGTCGGTAGGAATTTTACAATCTCCCTTGGGATGTACTAAGTCATAGTAAAAAATATAGATTAGAAATATGAATGTTTATGTATATACATATGCATTTGTCTACAAATAAAATTTATTCAAGTGCTTTACCAAAGTTGGTATTTTTCCAATGTTGAGTTGCTTCAAAGTGCAGTCAAAACGTAGGCTATCAATAGCCCACGAATGATGTTGAACGTCGAAGAAAAAAGGAGCAGGGTGCCTCCGTTGTCCAGTGAATTATACGATAACCAAATAGTATTAGTTGTTACAAGGTGTGTAGTTATGTATATGTATAAATACATATTTATATAGGTGAAATACCTGGGGAAAAAGGTGGATTAGAAGATCCTACACCAGTCATTAGTCCTGCATCATATGTGGAAATGTTAAGTGCAAAAATAGTGTATGAAATGTAGTGTGCGACGTCGGGCCATCCATCGCTTGTCCATGTTGGTCCTATACAGTGGGTTAGCCGACATTAGTTGGCGATGTCAGTAAATTGTTGGTCAAATCGACAGGTACAAAGAGTCATAAATGAAGTTGCATGCTATGAAAAATAAGTCACTCAACTAATGAATGTACGCCATCACTTTATTGTTGCATGTGCCAAGTTGTAATAGATTATACACCAAGGTCACATATGTCAGAGACAGCAATAGCAAGAAATGCACAAAACCAGAATAATTTAAGCTTTGTAAACATCACAATAAATTAAACCATTTGGAAACATACCAAAACATTGTATCACCGAATTGTAATGTATGAATTTGGAAACAATTCATATACCACATTTCAAACATAGCAAAGTAAGATTTACAAATTAAACAAGTGCATTAAGGAATTAGGAAATCCATACCTTTTTCCAAGGGAGAAGAGAAGGGAGGGGAGGAAGCTATAGACTATTGGAATTCGTGGGAAATTTGTGGATAGATGCTTAAAGTTTTTGTTAGGGTTCCCTTATTTATACCAATTTAGTACCGACATCGTATTGAACTGCCCCGAAATAACCAATGTTGCATATATTTTCGTTTATGCCAGTGTTGTCCCTCAAGCTGTAAAAATTCGCATGACACTCGGGCTAACCAACATGATCTCTTTTAGTTCATGACATCGCATAATTGCATGGGCTTATTAATAACAAACCCTCATCGCACAATTAAATAAAAACAATTTGAGAGAGCCGGAGAAGAACGGTTACAAGATACGTTGTTCTAGATTACCATAAAATCCATGATACATTGTTCTAGATTTTAATACATTGGTTTAGAAAAAATATTATAAACTCAATCATCAGTCAAACCCGCGGGGAAGAATGGTTACATTAAAAACTACAGGCCCAGTACCATTTATGATCTCAAAAAGTAGCGTGTCCCCCATCACGAGTTCCTCCTCATGAAGAAATTTACCCCACCCCTTAGGGGTAGGATTCTTGTACCTCTAGGCCCCAGAGTAGTGCACTTTATACACCTTTCCATTACAACGCAGCATGGCGGGGGTCTTCCAAGGTGGTAGGAGCTCTGAAATGTGTGCTGGGACATACTAATTGATAAAAAAAATAACAACATTTAGTAAATATGAAAGTAAGTTGTAGAAAAAATGCATTGAAAATAAAATACATCATTTGTGACAAAGGGTTAGGGCTTGCCAAAATTGGAATGGAACCAAAGTTTGTCCTGGTGAGCGTGTGGACAAAGTGAGTAATGACTTCTCTGGTTGATGTCCATGGTCGAAGATCGTCATCCAAATCACTAGAGATATGCATTTTGACAATTTGAAAATTTTAATGTTATCCTTTGAACAAAAATTGAGACTGAAAAGGAATTTTAATCGGAACAAACCACATTCAAGATTCAACCTTTCATTGCATCTATAGGATAAATATGAGAACAATCCACATTAACATACTTATCTAGCAAGAATCACAACACATTATGCACAAGAAGTTCTAAGTTCATGCTCTTGGATTTTCAGGCCAAAGAGCTATGGAATTCGTCACTTTCCTAACACCCTAACACTTCAATCATACAAACACTTCCTATTCTCAAATAACCCATGGCATAAATGAAGTAAAACATAGCATTAAGAACACATTAATACTAAATAAAAAAGGCTTCAAGAACAAGTGAAACAATCTATTCACTAATTTCACTACTTCTGAAGATAAATTTTCCATCCTTCTTAGATAGTAGTTTGCAAGAGTGAATTCGACATCTCTTGTCAAACCTCACCAATGACTCCCTAAGTCAAAACACGACTAAAAGTATCCCATTAATGGCATTGAGCATGAAGAATCAACAAGCTTGGCAACACTTATAAATACTACACTGTGTCTAAGCATTTAACCAATTCATGCATTTACACAAGATTAGTCAAGAACGATCGACATTCATGGACGTATCTCATTTGCTACAAGCAACAAACATGACAACGAGTTCAACATCATCATATATATATCTAACAATTATCAACACATCAACATCATCAAGAAGCTCTAACTCATGCTCTTGGATTCCATAATAAAAGAGGGGGGAATTAGCTACTTTCTTCCAACCCTAACAAGTAATCATACAAGCAATTCATATACTCAAACTTCCAACAACATTAATGCCATTAACAATTCAAAGTCAAAGCTCAATAAATGCACAATAGAAAAGGCAATAAATAGATAGATATAATTCTCAAGACATTAGCAGGAGGTCTCAATCCATTGCTCACAAGATTAAACTAACCTAGATAATGAAAAAAAAATGATTAACCTATAAATACTAAGAAAAGAAAGAAATGAAAAACTAGGGTTTTTTTAACCCAAAAAATCGTAGGAAGAAGAAGAGTGGAAGAGGAGAGGATAAGATTTAGTATATATAGTACAAAAAAGTAAGAAAGGTTCTGGCCACCCGTCTGTTGTGACTCGCGACCAATCCATCGTGAGTCGCAACAGAGCCAAATTTCAACATCTTGATTTCTTTCTTCTTTTTGTTTCAAGTCCTCCTCTTCACTTCACTTATCTTCAAGTCTTCAAAAGCTGAAATGCAAGTCTTCAAATCTTCAAAGGTATTATTCAAAGTCTTCAAACAAATTGTCTTGTCACGCGAATCCACTAGAAAAGTAATAAAAATGTAAAAGTCGCTTTTAACTCTCCTTAGAGAATTTCAAGGAAAAATGCCACATATAGAGCACAAAAGTGTACAAAAATGAATCCTAAAAGTCCTAACATAACCATATAAAAAGGGCACATCAGTTAACAGTTAATTTATAAATCATTTTGGCAGAAGTACCACTAATTTGTTCTAAGGATGTTTTAAGATTCCAAGAACAAACAAAGATGATTTCTAAGCCAATTGACAAGAATTCAAACTCGTACAACAAACCCCCTTTTTAAATGCAATCAAAACTAGAACTCCTCGCATTTCACCAATGAAAATTATTTGAAAAATTAAATAAACAAACAAGGAAACACTCATCTTTCGTAAACCTGGTGTGTGTATCCAAGTTGACTTTCCCCAACGAAGTTCTTATTGTACATGTATAACTTTACTCAATCTGTAGGCTTGAGTTACCAAGAAACTAACTAACTTAAGAAATTAGAAGCAACGTGAATTTAGATATGCTAGTGTGTGACCGTGTGTAAAGAGGAAAGGAAATGAAGAACTTACCGAAAAGGGATAGAGAAAAGCTGGAGTCGAGGTAGCACTGCTTCCTCTCGACCTTCCGTCTCTGAAAATCCAGATTAGATGCTGCCACGGGAGTACCCAAGGGTGGATAATCGGTGTCTTTCGGGATGAGGAAGCCCTCAAACTCATCCTCGTCCTAGTACTCAATGGATCTGGAGGGGTTCTTGACATGGTTGACCGGGGATGGAACATCGTCGGATTAGGGAGGGTCATGGTGGGACTTGGTGGGGCGGTGGGACTTGGTGGGGCAGTGAGAGTGATAGGGGGCGAGGAGCGGAGGGCAATATTGGTGGGGAGGGCGGAGAAGGGGTCATCGTCTTCGGCGTCGAAGCCTTCAAAGTGGGGTTGGGCGGAAATGCCAACAGAGAGGGAGAGATGGTGAAAAAGGAGGGAGAGGATGTAGAAGAAAGCAATAAAGTAGAGGCATTATGGTGGGAGGGACGATGAAGGTGGGTTAGATTCATGGTTCAGATTTAGTTTATATATTACAAAATTTTAATGGTAGAGATTCAATCAACAAAAGAAATTAATCGCTATGAAACCAAGTTGGGCTTTTTTTGTCTTTTTTTTAAGTACATAGCACTGGTATGAATGGATGATACCGATGCCTATGTATATGAAAATTAGCTACTTAGGGCTGCTTTAAATGGCTTTTTTAAAAATCTTTTTTATTCCGAGAGCAACCCAAATTTTTTTCCAAGTATGGTGCACCGCACAAATACTGATGCCCAAAAGGCTCATACTGGTGCTTATGTATATGAAAAGCAGCTGCTTAGGACTGCTTTAAACAGGGTACACTTATTATTTTTTGGACCCGAGAGCAAATCTGGTAAATGATTTCTAAGTATGTAGCACTGGCATACATAATGATGGCTATGTAACCGATACTGGTGGTGAGTCCAATATATCAAAACTATAAAAAATCCCTCCAAATTTTTAAATTTAAATTTGGAAAGTTCATTTTCCTGCCATAATCTAGCACTAATATGAATGAAAAACAATGCCGGTGCTAATAATTTTTTATCAGTTTAACTTTTAAATTTTTACTATAAGTCAAAAGAAGAAATTTAAAGCCAGTGAATCACAAAAATGAAGACGCCAAAACGCAATTAAATAAAAGATGATTGCGCGTTCGAAATTCAGGCTACAATGAGTGAACATAAGCGCTTCACATATTTATAGAAAATTATGCTGTGACCAAAAAAATTGTTACAACATTTTCCTTCTCTCTAAAATACACAATTTTTGTTATTCTTGCATAAATATAGAAATGGAAAATAGATGATTATTTGGGTGAACTGTTGGAAAGTGCTAATACATGTTCTAGAGTAACTCAGAGCTGATTACTTAGAAGCAAAAAAAGGAAATCAGAAACGATTACAGACATGCTCTTGTGCTTGATTGTTGATAAATGTTCCATTACGGAGTTTAAAAAATAAAATTTTCATGTATGAGGCAACATCCCGTTCGAGCAGATTTCAATTCGAGGTTACGAGTAATGTTTTTTCTTTTTGCACTTAGCTCCCTCCAAGAAAGTTGGAGTTGTCGAATCACGAAATTGGTGACACCAATGCAATTCAGTATGTAGAAGTGCTATTTTGCAATGGGCATGTATGGGTAAATGGAAGGGCCTCAAAAGTCAACATTGATTACTTCTATACAGTCTTGTAAAATGACATTGTGGCCCAAAATTGTGTTACACCCTTATCCATTCCTCCAAAATACATAGTTTTTGTTATTTTTGCTTAAATATAGAAATGTTAAATAAATGAATTTTTTGGTTAAATATTGAAAAGTGCTAGTACAGGTTCTAGAGTAAATTTGAGTTGATTACTTAGAAGTAAGAAAGGGAAATCAGAAAGGATTACTGATATGTTCTTGTGTCCGATTGCCGATAAATATTCTGTTACAGACTTGGAAAATATAATGGGGGTGTATAGGGTAGCATCACGTTCGAGCAGATTTCAATGTGAAGTTACGAGTTAAGTTTTTTAGTTTTGCACTTAGGTCCCTCGAAGAAAGTTGGAGCTATTAAAAGTCAACATAAATTACTTTTACACAGTCTTGGAAAATTACTTTGTGGCCCAAAATTATGTTTTCCCATTATCCATTGCTCCAATATACATGAATTTTGTTAATCTTGCCTAAATATAGAAATATTAATTAACTGAATTTTTTGGTGAAATGTTGAAAAATTCTAACATGTTCTTGAGTAACTCATATCATATACAAAAACTTGTGCGTGACCGTTTTACCATAATTTATGATGAAATGAGGGATTAAACTGCAATTATAAAATCTGCAGTAATTGATGGTTGGAATGCGCACTTATGTTTTTTTTAAATTAAACCATCCATAGATGGAGGAAATTATATTAGGCCTTCCCAAGCCAATAAATAGACAAGACCTGAAAACAGAATTAGGAAGCCGAAACTGAGTTCTAATATACAATGTCGAGCATTTGGCTCGTGAAGCAACATTAGTTGCTTCCAAAAGATGAAAGAAACCTAGGCAGATCGATAGAAGATTACAAAAGCTTCTAATCTAAAGTAGAGATGATCAAACTTGTTAGTGGATCTAGTTAAAGAAACACAAGGCAGTCTGGAACATTCTACGTAGGTTAGAAGCATATCCTCTACTAACCGAGAGTGATGTAATAACTACAAGCTGGTTGCATCTTTGATAGCCATCTAATAGAGAGCTTGTGAAAGCTATGACTTCAGGGAGAATCCCATGCTGAAAAGAAGTCAAGCAGTATGTAGATTCCAGGAACAGTGATGTGTGAGATTGGAATCAGCATGAGCCAGCATCATGTTTGTTCAATCATTTTCATAGGAGCCACAGCCGCAGCTCCCCAGCACTGAAATGTAATCGAGTAGGAGCAGTTGAGACATCCAATGGATCATGAAATCATCAGGGATCCCCCATCATAATGAAGTAAACCTGCATATAGTCAGTAGAAATAGTAGCATCCGAACTAATTCACCATCCATAAAGATGGAGTACCAATTTGATCAAGTCTAATAAGTCCTTGGACTGAGTTAGAGAGCTCAGAGAAACTAAGGATAACAGAATTAGCCTTGTTTATTAGACATTGTTTGGCAAGGGAATGTGCAACAAGATTTGCCTGTCTGTAAATGTGACTCAGTGTAAAGGCACCCATAGATTGGTGAATCTCATCAGATAAGGTGAACAGTTTCCAGTGAGCCCTATTAGGATCATTTACAAAAAGTACAACATTCAGACAGTCTGATTCAATAAGAACAGGTAAGGAGTACATAGTAGATACCTGAGTAGCAAACTTAATTGCTTTCAGTTCTGCTTCCAGAGGGGATGAGGCTTTATCATAGAGAGTGAAGGCCCCTTTGAAACCACCTCTACTGTCCCTAATTATTTTTCCTATCCCACACATATTAGTATTGCAGCACCATGAAGCATCTACATTAATCTTAAACCCTGAGCAAGGCCTTTTCCATGCAATTTTTAGAATTTTTGGCTTTGGAGGCAGTTTGATCAGAGGCAGGAAAGAGTGTTGAGCAATACTAAAATCAATGGCAGATCTAATGAAAACCGGTTTAGAACAGAATGAGTAAAAAATATGATCCCTAATTTGATGAAGAACTAGCACTGTGGAAGGATTTATAAAGTCAAATAGGAATTTATTTCTCATCTTCCACAAGTTCCAACATGTAATTACAGCTACTGTTCTAACCATGGTGGATTGTAATGAACTTAGGGTGGGAATGGTCATGTAGCACGATAATCTCTCCCATATGGATGGGAAAGGCCTATCCCTAATTCCCATAAACTGATGAACTATTTTCCAGACATTCACAGAAAAGTCACATGAATTGAAAAAATGATCTAAGGAGTCTTCATGTATATTACACATACAACATTTTGAAGATAAAGAAAATCTCAGATTTCTGAGGATGTTGTCAAAAGGTAAAAATGAGTTTATCATCTTCCACATGAAAACTGACATTTTTTTCTCAATTCTGTGATTCCAAAAATGTTGAATAGAGGCAATAGAACCTGGTCTGTTGCTAAGCAGGAGGTATGTCGATTTAAACGAGAAATCACCATTAATGCCCGGTTTCCATATTAGCCTATCCTCCCTGTGTGGAGATAGTCTGGCATCCTACAAAAGAGAAGTAACTTCAGGTGGAAGGAAAGGACTAATTTTGCTAATGAAATCAGTGTTGTTAGATATAAATTCAGAGACTGTACAGTCCTCATCAATATCTACCAAGTTCTGATCACAATGGTCAATAAGGGGACCTATATCTAGCCAGTTGGATGACCAAAAGTTACATTTCCCTTGTCCTATGATGACTCTAGAGTTAGCTTCTGCCCATGTGTTAACAGAACATATCCTTTTCCAATTTGAAGAAGACCTGTATGAGGGAGGGAGTGCAGCCATTAAATGAGTCCACAAAGCATCTGCTTTTTGGTATTTCCACCAAAGCTTAACTGAACATGCTTTAACTATGGTGGATATTGATCTGAAACCTAAACCATTTTGATTAGTTGGTAAGCAAAGACCAGTCCATTTTCTCCAAGATCTTTTATGATTTAACTGATTATCTCCCCAGAAAAGGTTGCTTAGCTTTCTTTCAATGTGTTTTATGATCATTTTGTTTGGTTTAAGAGCCGACCAAATGTGTTGAGGCAAGGAGTAGATGCAAGCTTCAATCAGTGTAATCTTACCCCCTGTAGAAATCCATTTATTTTTCCAGTTGCCAATCTTACTATCAATCTGCTCAAAAAGAGGTTGAAAATGAATCTTTTTTGCTCTTCCAGTAAAAATAGGTACTCCCAGGTATGAAACTGGGAGAGCCCCAATTTTCATTCCCAAAATCATCTTAATATAATTAACCTTTTGAACAGAAGCATGCTTTCCTATAAAGATATCACTTTTGTTGTAATTAATTTTTTGCCCAGTGACCTCTTCAAAGGTAGACAGGAATGCTTTCAATCTAATCAAAGTTAGTTTAGTTGCTTTAAAGAAAACAATAGTTTCATCTGCATATGATAGATGTGAGATTCTAGGAGGATTACCTGGGAGGTCAAAATATGACAACTTACCACTGTGGAAAATGAATGTCAAGCTCCTTGAGAAAGCCTCAGAGAAAATATTAAACAAGAAAGGAGATGAAGGATCACCCTGCTTAATTCCCCTAGTGGGTTGAAAGAACCCCACTGGCTTACCATTAATTAAAACAGAGAACCAGGCCTGGGACAAGTTTTTCATAATGTAAAAAATAAACTTAGCATGAAAACCAAATTTAGCTAAGACATTATATAAAAAAGACCACCTAACTCTATCAAAAGCCTTCTTAAGGTCCAGTTTAACAATACAATTTGGGTCCCTTCGTTTCAGATTCAGAAACCTAACCATCTCCTGAAAATAAATTACATTATCAGAAATGTCTCTCCTTGTAGGAAGGTTGTTTGATTAGGGGAGATGATCTTAGGCATTAGAGACTTAAGTCTTTCCATGAGCAATTTAGAACATATCTTATTTATCACATTAGAGAGACTTATTGGTCTGTAATCTTCAAAAGAGATGGGGGTCCTTTTTTTGGGGATTATTGTAATCCATGTACTGCTAATACCTCTAGGCATAATATTTGCAGAAAGAAAGTCCTGAACAGCCAAGAGAAGATCATTTGCAATGATATTCCATGATTTTATGTAGAACTTGGCTGCGAAGCCATCTAGACCCGGACTACTCAGTTTGTTAAGACTTAGGACTATCCCTTTAAGCTCAGTTAGTGAAACTGGTTTCAGCAGATGTTCATTATCCTCCTGATTAATCAGTTTAGGGATGTGATTCAGGAAATGGGATAGGAAGATAGAGATGTCAGTAGATCTATCCTCATTTAGAAGGTCCTGGTAGAAATTTATAGCTTCCATCTCAATATCCTGTATATTGTCTAACCACTGCCCATTTGAACTCTTAATTTTTATGATCTTCAACCTATTATTTCTTTCCTTTACAGAGTTGTGAAAAAGGTTGTATTATGATCACCTTCCTGTAGCCATTTAATTTTAGCTTTGTGTTTCCAAAAAAATTTTGTTCAGCCAAAGCCCTAACTACCCTAGCCCTAGCCTCCCTGAGTTTTACCCTTTCAGTTTCAGAATCAGACTGATCAGATATTAGCTCCTGTGCCTGCAAAGCCAGTTCAGCTTGCAATACATTATCTTGAATGTTTCCAAATTTTTCTTTGTTCCAGACTTTTAGTTCCTTCTAAAGTCTAACAAGCTTAAGATAAAAAGAAAGCATTCCTGATTTATGAATGGGGATCTCCCAGTTCTGTCTGATTACCTCATTAAAATCCTTTCTTTTATACCATGTATTCAGAAATCTAAAAGGCCTAGGGTTGGATGGAATATCAGTACCAACAGTTAGCAACATAGGGTTGTGATCTGAACTAACCCTATTTAAAATCTGAACTGAGGATGCAGGATAAGATAGGGACCAAGAGGAAGTACATAAGCCCCTATCTAATCTTTTAACTGTGGGAGACCTTAGTCTATTATTAGTCCAAGTAAACAAATTACCTACATTGTTAATTTCCTCCAAAGCAATTGCATTTATAAAATCATTGAAATCCCTCAAGCTCCCAAGTTTGGGAGTGGAAGGACCTTTATACTCATTTATAGATGTAATTGTATTAAAATCACCTATGAATAGGGATTCAGAGTGAGTGAAGGACATGAGATCAGACCAAAGTGATTTTCTACCATTTCTAGTTCTGAGTCCATATATAAAAAATACATCCATAGACTTGTGGATATTAATGCAATTCAGATTAACTCCCAGGAACTGTAAATTGTCACATTTAACTGTTAAGACTAAGCTAGAGTTCCAAAAGATCCAAATCTGGCCATTATTAGCAGGGATACAATTATCAAAGTTCAACGTTTGTCTATACATATCACATTGCAAGTTATCATGTTTAGGCTCAATTAAACATATAAGTTCAAATTTGTGCCTGTTGATCAGATTACGAAGTCTTATCATAGATGTGTCCATTCCCCTGATGTTCCAAACCAGCATTTTAATCTTGACAGTTGTATTATTCATAGGGAAACATTACTAGAGCTTTTTGATCTAGTCATGATAGTATTTTTCTGTGAGAAAAATGACTCCTTTCTCAGCTTATTAGATTTCCTTAGTGACTTATCATTTTCCAGTCTAGCAGGGTTAGAAGCTGGAGAACTAACCTTACTTACCTTATCAGCACCTTTATCATGATCAGAATATGAAGCTTCTAAAGCATCCAGTGAAGCATGGAAATCTGCATTGATTGTATTATGCCCTTGGGCGGCCTCTTCACTTGAAAGATCTTCATCAGCAAGGGGTAGAAATCTGTTCTCCTTGTATTTCTGCTGAGAGAAGATAAAGCTTTTTGCAGCAATGATAGAGTTGAAGGGAGAGAAAGACCTGCTTCGTTTGCTAGGCAAATCATCCTTAGCAAACACTTTCCTAAGATTTGAAGGGGTAGAAAGTGAGTGCTTAGGTAAATGTCTTGATGTATTGGGATCAGAGGAAGGTCCTTGGGAGATAAAAGAGCTGGTCAGGACTTTACTAGATTCAGGTAATTGGGAATGTATGAGAGGGGAGAGGACCTCTCCATCCTTTTGATTAACCATGGAATGAATCTCAGAAATGTTCTCAGGTACAATTTCCTGAATAGCACTGGAGATAGAAACCCCAACCTCATTTGTTCCTCCCTGTTGTTGGTCACAGGTTGCCTCAGGGGTCACCAGGTCAACCCCTGTTAGGACCTTTTCATTTAAAATATCCATACTAGTTCCTTGTTCATTTACTAGGATAGTTACCACCTTTTGCTTAGGGACATATTTAAATTTCTGAGCTTGGAATGACTTTTGTTTTTCTATCATTGAGACTCCTGAACTCCCAGCTCTCATGGTTCCATCCTGATTAAGATTTAAATTCATTCCACCATGACCTACATTGCCTATTTGTTGGACTTCAGTTTGATCTATTAGATTCATAGAGTTATAAGACACATTTTCAATCCTCTTGGAATTTGTTCTCTTAAGCTCAGGATGCAAATAGATACAGGATAAATCATCATGTCCTATACATTTGCAGTGATAGCAATAAGGTGGGATATCCTCAAATTCTAAAGGGAGTTTGACAACATTATATTCATTACCATCTTCCTCAATTCTTACTCTGATGAAGGAGGGTAGTTTTTTCTTCAGGTCTATTTCTACACACATTTTAACACACGATGGCCTTGAGAGAGCCGCAGTTGCGGCATCTACCTTTATAAAATTTCCAATTTGGTTTCCCATGATTTCAAGCATAGCAGAGTTGTAAAAATACACAGGAACATGAGGTATAGATACCCATACCGGAACAATAGATGATTCTGCCTCGGGGGAGAAGTCAGGCGTCCATTTGAAAACCTTCATTTGGGCGTGATTGAAACTCCATTGACCCTTCAGCCAGAACCTCTGGTAGTCTTCCTTCTCTTGGAAGCGAATTAGCACATGACGGAAGTCAATTGAGCCAATCTGGAATTTGCCCTTGAAGCCTACCGAGTTGAAAGAATCATTAAGCTGTGCCATAGATGGTTTGCCCCTGGCGAATTTGCCCACAAGAGCGTTTCGGTAGTGGGAGGCGAGGATGTTTGCATCTTTACGACTAACCAGGCAAGCTATGTCACCCTTATATTGAGTTTTGGGAACAATCTCTGGGTTCGAAGGGAGGGAGTCATGAAGAGGAGGAGGCCGGTTTGATAGAGCCTGGATGAATGATTTACCTCCTCCTCGGCCAGACCGAGGAGCCGCCATAGCGGCGGTGGTGAATCCGGTCAGTGACCGTTATCAGTTAGAAAGAAGAGGAGGAAGGAGGAGATAGGTAGAAACGTCAGGCAGTAAATCGTTTTGGCTAAATCGCACTATAATCGCACAAAGCAACAGTGTTCAGTCAAACGCGGTCAAAAGTTTTTTAACGCGCACTTATGTAAAAGTGCATGCGCGTGCCTGATTGGAATATGCGCGCATGTTAGCTAATTTGAATACACGCGCCTCTAAGCTGGGAATTTCAAATTTGTTGTAAATTCTTACGAAATTGTAAGAGCTGGGAATTGAACCCGTAACATGTACCTCGCCCATAACTCACTCAAAATTGAATCCCATTAAAATTTGTTACTAATTGCACTATTTTATGTTGGGTAGCTAACTTCTTGTTCCATTTTTATGTAACTAGAAAAAATATATTAATTTATGTATTAATGATGTTTGTTAATCATTTGGATGAATTTTGTTTGAACTTTAATTTTCTACGGGATAATGGTAAGACTTACAACTAGCAAATGTATAAATTAATTCATGTATAGCAAACTTCTTCTTCCATTTGTCTTTTGTTAAATTTTATTTAATTAGAAAAAATATATTAGTTCATATATTTATAGTGTTTTTTAATCATTTTGAAGAGTATAGTTTAAACTTTTATTTTTTGTGAGAGTTACAACTTACAAATAGCACACACATATAAATGTTTTCGTATATTTAGACTATTTGTTAATAATTTGAACAGAATCTGGAACAGAATTAACACTCTCATAAATTTACACCATCCAGTCTTAGGGAGTTTCAAAAACAGGGTAGATTACTATCTCTCGATAAGGGCAGAGTCCAAGATGATATTCTCCAACTTGATTATAGCAGCCCTTTTAGTCACAACATGGTCCCTCTGGATTCACAGGAATAAGATCCTATTTGACAATCAATCCTTTTCTGTTGATTCATGCTTTTATAATGTCAAAGATCTGATAAATTTAATTTTTACTGCTAATCCACTGAGAGGTAATAAAGAAAAACACAAGGACTTAATTCAAGCAGAAATTATGCCTAACATACTCCAAAAACAGAAAAGAGTTTTATCAGTTGTTTGCTGGGAAAAACCAGCTTCTGGTTTCAAACTAAATACTGATGCCATATGGATAACTGGAGGTGAGTCTTCATGTGCAGTGATAGTGAGGGACTGGAATGAGGAGGTGATTAAACTGAGAGTAGATGTTTTCCATTCTGATTCCCCTCTACATGCTGAATTGGTAGGTATTCAGAGTGCATATCAGTTATGCTCTGAACTTGATCTTCATGGTTGTGTGATTGAATCAGATTGCTTATCAACAGTTAAAGGTATACAGACTCCAATGGTCGGTCCATGGAGAGTTTTCTCTATCTGTAGCACCTTGAATGAAGGGCATAAAGTTAATCCAATAAAATTCATTCGAAGGGAATCTAATACAACTGCTGATTTTCTGGCAAAATATGCAAATGAAAAGAACCTGACTTGAGATTTAAACATTGATCACGTTCCTTCTTTTCTTAAAGGTCTCTTACTATTGGATAAAATTGGAGTACAAGGAGTGAGAATTGTTTCTTGATTTCACTTAGACCTATTTCACCTGCTAAGATTAGAATTACTATTTATCTCTACTTTTCGAATGGATACTGCTGGTGTTTCTCTTCTATGTAGGAGAGGTTTTTCTTCACTGACAATTTGATGCTGAAGCAAAGAAACATGTTGAGGCATCTCTTCAGGCCTGATCTCAGAGATTGCAAACATTACATAGAGAGAGATCACGGGGACGGAGCTGAGGTCTGAGCAAAATAACACAATGGCCACACAAGGATTCACAGCAACTTTCTTCTGATTCTTCACCTGTTTGAAGCTGATCCCGGGGATTTATACCCCACATAGGACATAATTAATCATCTTGGCGGACACATCGTTGACAAATAGGAGTCTCGTATATACGTTTCCTCGACCTATTCGCGATGTTGCTCGCTGGATGATTGGTTTAGCTAGATCTTAGCTTTAATTTTTTTCCTCGACCATCTGGGTGGAAACACCGATTTTGGAAGCAATTTGTTTTGCTTCAGGAGCTTTACTTAGCTCTGGGTTCATCTACAGGATAACCTTTTGTAAAAAAAATAATAATTTGAAGATCTTTGTTTAGACTTTCATTTGCAAGGGATAATGCTAAAACTTATAACTAGCAAATGTATAAATTAATTCATATATATATAGAGAACGATTGTTAATCATTTTAAAGAATTTATCTAGACTTTTATTTTCTATAGAATAATTATAGAACTTACAACAAGCGATGTATAAGATTAACTCATTTGTTTAGAATGTTCGTTAAGTATTTAACTTATACAATTTAGAATTTTAATTTCTGCAAGCCTTATTGTTAGTATATATATATGATATATATTAGTTTATAATGTTTATAATGTTTGTTAATCGGTTTAAAATTTTAATGTAGATTTTCAATCATAATAACTTTTTTTAGACTTTAATTTTCTTCTTTTTTTTAATGAAAACCACCATGAGGTGGAGGGAATTATATTGGGCACCCTAAACCCATAAGATTAAAAGAAACTAATAACATTTAGCCCTGGAGGCTCAATCAGTACAAAATAACTACTAAGCTGAAAAAGAAGCCTAGACTAAGAAGCAATAGCTATTGCTTCCAAAATAATGGAATGGATCTATAGGACAAAAAATTCCTATCAGATCAGACAAACCATGAGATATGCCTTGCTTTCTATACCTAGAAATTATAAGGAGCAGGTCGGTGATCGACGAATCGAAACACCACTTAGCCACCTATATCACTAGGAAAATAGAAGCATCAGGCAGAATGATACAAAATGTACAAGTACAACTATGGAGCACCAATGCAAGAAATTGGGGTGCTGCTCAGAATGGGTAAGGTAGATGAGTTGCTGCAACTGAAGAAGCAACAGGGCCGAGTGATGAGCAGATTGAAGTAGAGTTTGGGACAAGAAGGCCTGAAGCTTGAAGCCTGAATAGAAGTCCTCTGTTTGAATGTTGCTGCAGTGTAGCATCAGTTCCTGACAATGAAACAGAAGAAAGCGGTTAGTAGCATCAGTTCACCAAATAAGGGGATCTAACTGTAGGAACTTCCAGGTTATCTAGACAGAGTAACCCTTTTGTTCTTGCAGGCAGATTTGACCAACTGAAAGTTTGGTGAGTCTTAGTAAGTAACATGTACTTAGCAAGATCATCAGCAGGTTGGTTTCCTTGTCTGAAAATGTGATTCAGTTTAGTATTACCCAAAGAGATCTGAATATTGTCCATTAGATTGAAAAGTTTCCAGTGTCTAACGGAGGGGTGTAAGATCATATTGATAGCTATTAGACAGTCAGATTCAATCACAACCTGTTGAGATGTATAAGATAATCCTCGATGTACCCCACATTGAATAGCTAGAGTTTCAGCATGTAATGGTGAATCTGCTACCACATAGTACCCCCTGGCATGTAAAAAACCTTCATTATTCCTTATGATGACTGAAATGCCTACTTTTTTGGAGTGATGCCATGAGGCATCTACATTGATTTTTATGCCCCAATCAGGTTTCAGCCAGGTAACTGTGATGATGAGAGGTTTTGGAGGTTTTAAAATCAGTGGAATATAACCTTCTGAAGCAAGTTCATGGTCAATCTGTCTAGATATCCCAATGGGAAAGGCAGCAAAAGATAAATAGATGTTGTCTTTGACCTCTTTAAGGATATTATCACAATGCGGAGTGAGGTTATCAAAAACTTTCATGTTTCTTGCCTTCCACAATGACCAACAGACAAGAATAGGTGCAATATGGACCAGTCTGGTGTGAAGTTTAGATAGACCATTATATGCCCAAAAACTGGCCAATCTATCCCATAGGTTTACACACTCGAAATATGAAAGACCGCAGATTTTATGAACCTCCCTCCAAACCACAGAGGAGATAGCACATTTATTGAACAAATGATGCAGTGAGTCTGAATTATTGCAAAAACAGCATTTAGAGGGAAGGTGGAAGCCAAATTGCATAAGAATATCATCAAATGGCAGTAATGCATTTAAAAGCCTCCACATAAATACTGAGATTTTTTTCTGAATATGGTTAGCCCATATATTTCTAAGAGCAGGGAAAGCATTAATTGGGGGTCTCAGTTTCAGATAGGCTGACTTAAAAGAAAAATTCCCAATGAGGTCAGGCTTCCAAACTAGTTTATCAGGCCTGTGTTCATGGATGGAGGCAGATCTGATAGTATTAATGATGGGGGCAGGAAGCACTAATTGGAGTAATGGGAGAAGAGAGTCTTTGTGTGCAATAAAATCAGCAACAGTGCACTGCATTTGTACCTCGTTTGGGTAATAGAAATCCACTAAGGGACCGAAATCAGTCCAATTAGAGGTCCAGAAGTTACAGAGTCCTTCACCATGTATCACCCTGGAATTGGATTCTGCAAATTGGTTAATTTTGCAGATCCTTTTCCAGGTTTGTGATTTTCTGTGAGATTCAGGGAGAGAGCTAAGGAAACCAGTCCAGGGAGCTTTACCTAATTGATATTTCCACCAGAGTTTACAGGAAAAGGCTCTAATGATGGCAGCTAGAGATCTCAGACCTAAACCATTTTGCTCAGTAGGGTAGCAAAGAGACTCCCATTTTTTCCATGACTTTTTAGGACCTGAATCTGTCTCACCCCAAAAGAATATAGCAAATTTTCTTTCTATTTTCTTAATAATCTGTTTGGGGGGTTCCATCACTGCCCAAATATGTTGTGGTAAGGAGTATAAGCATGACTTTATAAGGGCCATCTTACCTCCAGTAGATAGCCACACATTTTCCCAATTCTTCAGTTTTCTATCTATCATTTCCATAACAGGTTGGAAATGAAGATTGAGAATTCTACCACTATGTATAGGAACACCCAAGTATTTAAAAGGTAGGATACCTAATTTCATACCCAATTTGTTCCTAATTTGTCTGAGTTTAGCTTGAGTGGCATTTCTACTGATATAACAGTCACTCTTATCATAATTTATTTTCTGCCCAGTTACTTCCTCAAATGTGACTAGGAATGCTTTTATTCTGGTTAGATTCTTTTTAGAAGCTTGAAGAAAGACTATAGTGTCATCCGCATAGCTTAAATGAGAAATAGGTATAGCATTCCTTGGCAAAGAATAGTAATGCAATTTTCCAGTCTCAAAAATATAGGCTAGACTTCTAGAAAATGATTCAGAGAATATATTAAACAGAAAGGGGGATAAAGGATCCCCCTGTTTTATGCCCCTGGAAGCAGTAAAGAAGCCCACAGGTTTGCCATTTATGAGAACTGAAAACCAAGCATTTGCAAGATTTTTCATGATGCAGTGAACAAATTTGCCATGAAAACCAAACTTGAGAAGTATACTGTTTAAGAAAGCCCAGATTACCCTATCAAATGCCTTCATTAAATCTAGTTTAAGAATGCAATTAGGGTCTCTGGACTTTTTGTGCAAGAATCTGATCATTTCCTTTAAGTAGATGACATTGTCAGAAATGTCTCTATTTTGGAGGAAAGCAGATTGATGTGGACTGATTAATTTAGGCATCAGTGGCTTAAGTCTTTCCATTAATATTTTTGAAAAGATCTTGTTAGTCACATTAGAAAGACTAATAGGTCTATAGTCATTGAAACTAGTAGGAGTTTCTTTCTTTGGAATCACTGTGATCCAAGTACTAGAGATACCCCTAGGTATATTAGACCTTGACAGAAAATCATTTGATGCCGCTAGTAAATCTAAACAGATAATATCCCAGGCTTTTATAAAAAATTTTGCAGTAAAACCATCTGGCCCAGGACTACTACTTTTGTTTAGACTAAATACAACCTGCTTTAATTCCTCTAATGTCACTGGACTAATGAGAGTTGCATTCTCTTCATCAGTAATCAGTTTTGGAATTTGGGACAAAAAATGAGAGTAGAAAAGACCCTGATCTGAGTGTGGCTGGTCAGTCAGAAGCTTCTGGTAGAAGGAGGTTGCTTCATTTTCTATGTCAGAGTTATTAACTAACCAAGTGCCATCAGAACTTTTGATTTTAGTGATATTGAGTTTACATCTTTTTTCCATTACTGAACTGTGGAAAAATTTTGTATTCTCATCACCCTCTTTAAGCCATCTCAGTTTAGCCTTTTGTTTCCAGAAACTGTTTTGCTCTTTAAGTGCCCTAGTAAGCATAGCTTTTGCTTGTTTTAATTTTATTAACTCACTAGAAGAGCTATTAAGATCAAATTCAATTTCTTGGAGTTTTAGTTTTTCCTCTGCTTGTATGACATTTGCATTTACATCCCCAAATATCTCCTTATTCCACTGTTTAAGGTGCTTTTTAAGGTGATTCAGTTTGAGAAAGAAAGTTAGCATTCCTTGACCTTGCGAGGGGGAACTCCAATGGAATTTTATGAAATCCATGAAGTCCTTCCTCTTGAACCAGGTATTGATGAACCTGAAAGGTCTAGGGGCAGAGGGACTGTTATTACTGATTCTGAGTAAAAGTGGACAGTGGTCTGAGGTATCTCTGTTGAGAACCTGGATGGAAGATTGGGGAAATTTAGAGAGCCACTGAGAGGAACATAACCCCCTATCTAACCTCTCCACAGTATGTCTATTAGCACCATTACTTGTCCTACCATTAGTCCAAGTAAAATAATTTCCAACAGTATTAACAGGGAGCAATGCCATAGAGTCTATAAAATCACTAAAATCATTAATGCTACCAAGGTTGGGGGTAGAGGGTCCCTTGTACTCATTTACAGAGGCCATAGCATTAAAATCCCCAATTAAGAGGGTTTCAGATAGTATCATAGTCTTAAGATCAGACCATAAGTCTTTTCTTTCTTTCCTTGATCTCAAACCATATACAAAAATAGCCTCAGTTGAGGAGTTAAGTGTATGGCTGGTGATCTGTACTGAAAAGAATTGATTATGATCAATCTTTGGGGCAATGTCAATCCTAGAGTTCCACATAAGCCAGATGTTACAGTTGGCTGCATATAAGCTATGATTAAAATGGAGTTTTTGTCTATAGAGTTCACATTCACTGTTGTTATGTTGAGGTTCAATTAGACAAATCATTTCCAATTTATGAATTATGATAAGTCTACTCAGTCTCAACAGTGAAGTATCCATGCCCCTAATGTTCCACATTAAGATATTAATTCCTAAGGTTGTAGTAATCATTATTTTTTGGGTTTGATGCTTTTAGTGGCTATTCTAGTAAGAATCCTATTGATCTGAGTGAAATAAGTGGGAACTTTCCCCTGAGCAGATTCGGTAATTTTGTTTCTAGGAGAAATAGCCTGGGGAATGTTAGTCATAACTGTGGAGGGATTTGGAGAAGAACTGACCTTGTGTAGAAAGTCAACTTTTACCTGGGATAGGTCACATTGTACCTCTTCGTCAGAGATTGGTTGAACATCAGCCTGCTCAAAAGTCTCATCCTCTTCTTGAATAAGTGGGAGAAACCTATTGCCTGAGGACCTGGGCTGAGAGTAAAATGCAAACCTATTAGTGTTGAAAGGATTGTCTGGAGAGATAGGTAGTTTACCTGGATGCACTGAAATATCATCAGTAGCATAATTGTGGACTTTTGGAGGAGTTGAGATCTGAGAGTCTGAAGTCAGAGGTTCTTCTTGGAGATTGTGCATCAGAGCTGACTGATCAGAGGTAGCTGGTGAAACTATTGGGAGGGAACCGTCTTCTATCAGGACCACTTCTGGATCAGATATGAGAACTGATTCAGAGTGATTTCTTTTAGGGATGGCTTTGTCCTGAGAACTATTAGAGCCATTTTGACCCAAATTTTCCTGAGAGAGTGCTTGAGCTTGCTAATTGGAAGCCCTAGTCTTCTGAGTATTGTGAGTCTGAATACTAGGGCTCACTACTTGCTTGCTTGAGTCAGGTTGAGATGGAGTGAGGGATTTGTCCTCTTTCTGAGCCAAGATAGTAGTGGCTTTCTCTGAGGGGGTAATACCAGAAGAGCTAGGTTTCATAATAGAGGTAGTTTTCTCAAGTGAGTTAACCTGAGGAGATTTTTGATTGGTAAAATTGGGATGTTTGGAGTCATTTTTTCTGGTTGTGAGGGGCCTAATTTCAGGGTGGAGAATTCTACATTCTACAACTTCATGGCCTAGCCTCTTGCAATGCTTGCAGTATAATGGTAGTTGATCATATTCTATTTGATAATCAGCAACTTCATGATCAATACCATTTGTCAGAGAGATAGAAGTATGCAATTTGGACAATAGGTCAACTTCTACACATATCTTAACAGCCGAGGGTCTTGTAACACCTAGGGTAGCAACATCAATTTTGATAAACTTTCCTATTGTATTCCCAATTACTTCAAGCATTGCAGTATTATACCAGAAGAGGGGAATTTTGTGAAGAGTAATCCAAACAGGAACTATGGAGGTTTCAGACTCAGGAGAGAAATCAGGGGTCCACTTAAATACCTTCATATGTGCACCTTTGAACGCCCACTGTGATTTCATCCAACATCGCTGAAAATCTTCTGGATCTTCAAATCGGATTAGGACATGTCGGTGGTCTATAGAGCCGAGTTGATATCTTCCTTTAAAGCCATCCGATTTGAAAGCCTCATTCAGGAACTCCATTGATGGCTTGAGTCTTGCAAATTTTCCAATCAAAGCATTACTGTAGTGAGCAGACAGTTGCGCGACCTCTTCCGGGGTGATTATGCAAGCGATCTTACCCTTGTATTCAGTAATTGGTTTAATGGAGGGTGTGGAAGGGAGAGAGGAGAAGAGAGGGGCTGGTTTAGTGTTGAGGGCCTGAACAAAACTGCGATTCGGAGCAGTTCCACCGCGATCCGGCGGTGGCTCCGCCATAGGAGTGAGCGTACGGAGGACGTTATCAGTGAGAAACAGTAAAGGTAGAGAGAAGATAGAGAGAAGATAGAGAGAAGATTGGGGTATTATAAGAGTAAAACAATGACTTTAATTTTCTTCAACATAATGATAGAACTTACAACTAACAAATGTATTAATTAGTTCATATGTTTATAATGTTTGTTAATGGTTTAAATGCATTTTTTTTACTTTCATTTTATACAAGATAATTATAAAATTCACAACTAGAAAATGCACTAATTGGTTAGTACATTTAGAATGTTTGTTCATGGTTTTAGGCTCTGTTTGGCAGAGTTGTGCTTATAAGTAAAACTGACTTATTTTGGAAGCAGGGAAGACCAGCTTCTGTTTTTTTCCTAAAATAGCTTATGCTTTTAAAATAAGCTATTTTTTACCTCTTTACTAAACACTAAAAAGTGTTTTGCGTATAAGCAAAACAATTTATAAGCTCTGTCAAATAGAGCCTTAAAGATTTTGCTTTGGCTTTCATTTTATACAAGACAATGATATAACTTACAAAAAGCATATGTATTAATTAGTTTATATGTTTAGAATATTTGTTAATCATTTTAAGGATTTTACTTAGTCTTTTATTATTCTGCAATATATAATGATAGAATTACTCTTCATTTCCCCTGCAGTCTCTATTTCCCCTCTATCAAGAAGCATTCATCTGGTGTTCAATTCTCATTCTCGATTTCCTTCTAACTCGAAAAATCAGTTTCTCTCCCTACAGTATTATCCTCCAAAAGTCCAAACCCTAGCCCCAAATTGATCGATCGGAAGAAATTCGTCGGGATATCGTAATTTGTACGCATCGATTTCGTCCTCAATTGATCGCTGCATTGGATTCCACTCGAATCTGTAGAGAATCAGAGGATTCGTGCTCCTGAGGTTGAAGTTCGAAGTTGAAGGTTGTCGGATCCGCGAAGTCTTTCATCTCCGGTGGAAGGAGATCGATTCATCCCGCTAGGGTTTCGCTGCAGAGAGTTTCAATTTTGTCGTAGAAATTGGTTTGATCTTTATTTCATTGTCGGAAAAAAAATCGTAGTAGATAATTGCTGTGTTTTTCAGTTTTGTACCTGTGTTATCTTGTTTGAGCACGATATTAAAGAAATTGTTTCCTCTTAAAAAAAAAAAAAAAGCAAATATATATTAGTTCATGTGTTTAGAATGTTTTGCTAATATACTTAGTTTAGATTATCATTTCCCCCAATATAATGTTAGAATTTACACATAGCAAATGTACAGATTAGTTCATATGTATAAAATATTTTGTAATCATTTAAAACATTTATTTTAGACTTTCATTTACAAGAATATAATTATAGAATTTAAAACTAGCAAATAATATATATAATTATAGAATTTAAAACTAGAAAATATATATATATATATATATATATATATATATATATATATATGCTCTGATACCAATATTGTCTCAGGATCTAATAAAATAACTGAGTATACATAAAGTAGTGATAAATGAGAATTGACTAGAATAACAGTAAATACAAACAGAATAGTGAATAGTAAAAAGTGAACAGTAATAGTAAAAAGAGAACAGTGATTATGAACAGTAATTATGAATAATAATTATGAATAATAATTATGAACAGTACTTTTGAACAGTAATTTGAATAGTAAAATTAGTAAACAGTAACCTTAATAAAATTAAGTAAGATTAAAGAGTAAATAACATAAAAGAGCAATTAAGTACTTTAGAAATAGCTTACAAAACACTGGAATGATTTCTTTTTATTGAATGAATTATAAAAGGCTTACAAGGGATTGGAAATCAAGTATGAACGTTGATTTCAGATGGAGGAGATCGTATGGGAGTATACAAGAAAGTGCGATAATTCAAGCGTGCTTACAAATGAATTCGAATCAACTACTTATAGGAAAATTCTAAACTTCTGATCTATTACAACTTTGGAATCCATATTTGGGATCCATTGATCTGGATCATTGGAATATCATCTTTGAATCTGGGCCTTCCTTTTTCTTGTTGAGTGGAAAGTGGGACCCGCCACTATCTTGTGTCTGCTGCTTTGTTGAATTTGATGGAAGCTGGGATCCACCACCTTGTTGATTGCTTTCTGATTTTGAATTTGGTGGAAGCTGGGATCCACCTTGTCTGCTATTTTGTTGAATTTGGTGGAAGCTGGGATCCACCTTATCACTTGACTGATTGAATTTATCTTCTGGAATACGTCATTGATTACGTCCCTTACATGTCATAGGGATCTTGACTGTCTTGGAGATATAATTGGTCACCTGTTTCTTGCTTAATGGCTTGCTGTTGACTGACTAATTTGGTGTAGAATTCAAGAGCCTTTTGGAATGCTTCATCTGGGTCAGGTTTTGGAGTTGGGTTTGCTGGAATCTGTAGGACTGTTCTAATAGGTGTTGGTTGAATAGGTGTTGGTCGAGGAGTATGAATAGGTGAAGGGAGTGTTTGTTGAGTCATGGGTTTGAATGCAATTTTTAATTTTTAGCCGGTTTGCAAATAATGAGTTACTGCTTTTGAGGAGCAAAACTCGGGATTGTAATTGATCCACCATTTTATTTTGAATTGCCTAATTAAAGAAAGTGGGTTGGAATGGTTTTATTTGAAAACTCCAAGCAAATATCCAGGGTACCCTGAAAATAGCATGGAATAAAATTTTCCTCTCATTGGGTTTTGAATGGCTGAGTGTTTGTTGGCTAACTTTCTGGAATGTTTGGAATCCATCTAGAATAGGTTGTGGGTATATCTCAGTAGAAGGGCCAAATTTGATCCACCAATCGATGAACCAGTGTGGAATTTGATTATTGAATGTCTGATGGAAATTGATAAACCAGGAATGGTCAAAAGATCTATAGAAGAAAGTTCGGTACCAAGCCTGGACATAATCAGCATAATTGAATCCGCTAGGAAAATAATCAACAGAAAATGGAGTACTTGAATGGATATTAGAGAATTGTTGAGGACTGATAATCTGTTTAATATAAACTTTGGAATACTCAATTCTAGTGGGATCTTGTTTATTAGGAATATGTTGAATATCAATGGATTGGGTATCAACAAGAATTAACTTATAGAATTGTTGAGTTTTGTGTACTTCATCTGCCATCCATAAGGATGATGACAAAAACAAGTTGGAAACAAAAATCTTTAATTGTGGAATATCAGGTTCTGAATTAAAATGGGTAACTACAATGTGCTCAGGATTAGGCTTATCAAAATATGTGGATGTGGGTTTGGAAGTACTAGTAAATGTTTGTTGGATTGGTATTGGAGTATGAGCTCTTTTTAGTGGAGTAAAATTGGAAGGCAGGGGAGGAGTTTTATTTTGAATAAGTCTGGAATGAGGATTTTGTGCTATTGTGGAATAAGTAAGTGGAGGAAAATCTTGAGATGGAATTAATGGAGTAATGGGTGGAGTAAGTGGCCTAGGATTAGCATAATCTTTACTAGTCCTAGTATTGGATGAACTTGCTGTTGAATCACTCATGGTTGCCTGTAAGGAATTCACGAGTCAAGAAATCTGGAATAGAATTATCTTTTCCTTTGATAAATTGAATATCAGAATAAAAAACTGATAAAATAGCTTGCCATCTGGCAAAAATCTGTTTTGAAACCAAATTTTTCACATCTTTTTGCAAAATATCCTTTGCTGATTTGCAATCAATGTTTAATAAAAACTTTTTATTGTATAAATCATCTTGAAATTTTGAAATGCATAAAACTATGGATAAAACTTCGTGTTTAACCGTTGAATAGTTTTTCTGTGTATTAGACCAGAATCCTGAATGATATCTTACTGTAGATATTTTTCCTAAATGTTTTTGTTTTAATATACCTCCATATCCTATATTGGATGCATCTGTTTTAACTATCATGAATGCTTCTGGATGTGGAATTCCTAAACATGGCAATGACTTAGCCTTTAACTTTATTTCTTTTACTAAATTAGTATGTTTATCTGACCATGCAGGGGGATTTGATTTTAATCGTTCATATAAATCTTTACATATGATCTTAATTTTGGGAAAGAAATCAGAAATATAATTAACACGTCCTAAAAATCTTTGTAATTGATTTTTATCTTTGATTTCGTCTGGAAATTTTTCTGCAAATTCAATAGATCTTTGAATGGGTCTAATTTTTCCTAAATGTATGTTGAATCCAAGAAACCTGATGTTCGTTTGGAATAATTTCATTTTAGGTTCGGATATGACCAAACCATTTGCTTTCATTACTTTAAGTAAAATATATAAGTGTTTAAAATGACTGTCAATTGTACTGGAATAGACTAACACATTATCAATATATATTATTACAAATGTTGAATAAGGATTAAAAATATCATTCATAATTTTTTAGAATTCTGATGGTGCATTCTTTAATCCAAATGACATAACATTCCACTCATATTGACCGAATGGAACTACAAATGCCGTTTTGTACTTATCCTTATCATCTATTTGAATTTGCCAATATCCTGATTTTAAATCAAATTTTGAAAATACTTTTGCATTCACTAATCTATTAATCAAATCTCTTTTATTTGGAATAGGGTATCTAATCCATTGTAATACCTTATTCAAAGGTTTATAATTTATTACTAACCTAGGAACTCCTCTTTCCTTTTCTGCATTTTTGTTTACATAAAATGCTGAGCAGCTCCATGGAGATTTGCTCTTTCTTATTAATTTCTTATCTAAATGATCTTGAATTTCTTGTTTGCATAATTCTAATAATTCTGCATTCATTTGAATAGGTCTTGCTTTAGTAGGAATGTTTTGTTCATTAAAATCCTTTTCATATGGTAATGAAACTATATGTTTTTTCCTATCCCAAAATGCATTGGGATGGATTGAACAAATTTATTTTTTGAATTCTTGTTCTAAATTTTTTATCCTTTCTTTTATGTTTATATTTCCTAATTGTTCTTCCATCTTGGAGTAACTCAATTCTTCTTTTAGAAATGAAATATCTTTTTGTTTTCTATTTAAAATACACATTCTTTTATATATAGAATTAGTTTGTAATAAATGTAATTCTATTTGACTAGGAGGACTTATGAAAGAAAATAATAATTTCTTGCCTAATATTTTTGTACTAATTCCTTCTTGAGTCTTTTTGAAAGGAGTTATTTGATATAAAAATGGATTTCCTAATACTGCATCATAAGATACATTTTCTAATATTAAAAATGAATGTTTAATACAATAATCATTTTTACTAATATAACCATTGGATAATTTTTTCTTAATAATCATTGGAGTTCCATTTGCTGCTGATAATTGTTCCTTAGTTTTTTCTAAATATTTACTTGGAATTAATCCTGATCTTTTGCACGATTGATCTGCTCCGCTATCAATTAGTGCTACTACAGTAATACTAAAATCTTGAACTCCTATTGTTACTAAAGAATACCATTTTTCCATATTAATTTTATTAATAACATTAAAAAATTATTGATTAGATGGAATTTCATTTGAAATAGAAATATTAGAACTACTAGGTTTTCCTAATGATGTTATCTGTAATTCTAATTCTAAATCTTTCTCTTTTATATTATTTAATTCTGATTTAATATGACTAATTTCATTTTTTAGTAAAGTAATTTCTTTTCTTAGATCCTGAGTATCTATTGAAGCAATTATTGATTTTTACTTTTCTGACTCTGAATATTTTTTAATTGTTTGACTTAGACTAAAAGCTTCTGTTATTTTAGGTTTATTTTCTTCTAGTACTAAATTTTTTAATCTTTGAATATATTCTGTTTTATCTTCAGAATTTCCTATTTTATCTATTATATCTAATAATTCTTTTTTCTTACTATGTGTACTATTTAGCATGTTAATAGTTGTAATTTTACATTGACATATACTATCAGAATCACTAGAAGAATATGAGTCTGACTCATAACTTGAATGCTCATTATCTGAGTCATCAATTAATATAGCTAATAACTTATTTCTTAATTCTATATCTTCGAATGCATTAATTTTCTTTTCTGTTTTACAGTAATTTGCAGTATGACCAAATTTCTTACACTTGTAACATTGAATATTTTGAAATTTGTTTTGTTTTTGTTTATTAAATTTTCTTTTATACTTTTCCTTTTGAAAAGGTTTTTCTTTCTTATGAAAATGCCTGTTGTATTTATGTTTCTTGTAATTTCTAAATTTTTGTCTTTTATGAATTTTATGTTGAGATGAAGGGGGGTTTTATTCCTGTTATGCCAAATTGTTGGCAAAAAGATCCCATTTCTTTCTTCTCTGATCCATATTTATTTTGAATCTTTAAATCTTGGCATAATGTTAATGCTTCTTTTTTGACAAAACCAAATATTTGACCAAATGTTATGTCATTATAATATATTTTTTCTGTTCCTAATGCTTTACTTAAATTTGTTAGTATCCTTTGGGAAAATAGAGTTGGTAATCCTGTTATAAATTTTTCTTTCCAAAATGGGGAACTTGAATATGTTCTTCTAAATACTTGAGTTAAAAATATTTCTTTGTACCATTTGAAATCAGTTAAAGTAAGACATCTTAAATTGGTTAAACATATCTTTGAACTTTCTAAAGCTTCTGCAGGATTTCCTACAAAATACATTGAAATAGTGTATAATAAAAATGCTGATCCATCTGGGACCATGACAAATTGAATGTTATTATCTTCTCCTTGAGCTTCTTCTGACTCATGGTTCATTATTGCTTGTTTATCTTGTAAAGTGAGATAATTATCCCACCATCCTTTTAATTGTCATGTAAATCCTATTACTAATAACATGACTATATTTGGTTCTGTTGGAGTTATGGTTGCTTTATAAGCTACCCTAGTCATTCCCATCTCTTGTAATAAATTTAATATTTGATATTCTGATAATCCATCTATGTTCCATTGATATATTGATGAACCATCATAGCTTTTGAATGAATGAAGATTTTCTTCATATTGAAGGTCTGGTGGAGTTGGTTTTGGATAATAGGCTTTTGTATCATGTTTTCTCCAATTATACTTTAATATATTAATATGCATATCAGATTTTTCTTCTATTTGTTCTTGGAATTGATGTTCTATTGAATTTATTTGTTTTTCAAAATCATTTTCTGATTCTACTTCTGTATTCTCTGAATAAGAACTAGTTAAATCATCTGTGTCTATTGGATTTACCTCAGATATAACTCCTATCTGCTTAGAACTACTTGGTTTATCAGATGGTCTGAGTGATAATAATTCCTCCATTTTCTTTGAAAACGGGGATACTTGAAAATGGGGTTTAGAAAATGTATTTTGGAATATTTCTGTCTTATTACTTAATTTAGAATCTAATTTAGTGGAAATAAAATCAACTTGATTTGCCATAGTATGTAATAATTGATTGGAATAATTGTTCTGTTGGTAAATCTTTTTAATATCTTCTAAATTTATTGAATCTGTATCATTTTCTGGTCTTCCTGTTTTGAATGGAGAGGCTACTACTATGGTTTCCTCAGTAGTAATATGTACTGATTGGAGTGGTGGATGAATAGAACTAACTACTGTATCATTTGGTAATTTCCATTTTTTTGTAAAGATTGGACTGTACATTTATAATTGGAATTTCTGTAAAATTATCTTTTCTTATTAATTGTTCCTTTTTTAAATAATATCCTAACCACATAAAAAACTTCATTTGTCTAATCTTCTTAGTTGTAAGTTCATTATAAAATTCTTTCTTAATTTGTTCTCTGGTTTCTAAACTTAGTTTTTCAAACCATAATTTATTTGTATTATTTTCTTGACTATAATAATCATTATTTAAATATGCTTTATCTATTGTAAATTCATTATTATTATTCATCATATTATTTCTGATTGACGCATTTGACTAAGGGTTGGTGATCCTATTGAAGAATTAGTATCTGGAATAACTTCTGGTAAAGGGGAAGAGTATCTTATTTTTGTTTCCTGTAAATATGTTGGAATATCAGATGTTGAATGTCTATGAGTTCTATAACTATCTATACTTGAATATCTAGAAGATTGTCCTGAATAAAATCTACTAGACATGGATTTGTTAAATTTTATTAGTATTTTTCCATCGTTTGTTCTTCTATTTTTGATAGTTCTGTTATCCAGACATTTCTTTGAATTCCTAATGGTCTTTCTGCTAGTATTTCTGCTGGAATAGTTATCTCATTCCATTTTAATAATTTGGGTGTCTCTATTGATATATTATCAGAATTTGTCGTTACATATACCGATTCATCTTTCTCTGTTGGATTTAGTCTTGATGCTGTTGGAATCATTGATTGCATGAGTTTAAAGTATACTCTATAAATTAATACAAAATGTTCTGTATCATTTACTATTCTATCATGTTTTAATTGAATACCTAATTTTAGAGAATCCATAATGTGTGGGTCTGTTAAACTAACTGAATAGTTTGGAATGCAATCAAATCTAATTGTTCCATTACATATATTAGTTTGTACCATTTCTAATATTGAATCTTTGTATCTTATTAATCTATCATCTCTTAATGCCATGAACATGGGTGTATCTATGCCTAATCTAACTAAAGGATGTAATGCAATTTGTACTAGACCAAAATGCAAAAACTTATAATTTTGTTCTTTATATTTTTGAATAGCCTGTGATGATAGTAATCTAATTGATTGTACTTCTTGATTCATAGGTAATATTTCTTCATGAATCTTAATTGAATATGACTTTTTAAATTCTAGTATGCCTTGTTGATAAATTGATTTTAAAGTTTTATTTGGTAAAATTTGTTGAATTTCATGACTTTGTAAAATGTTTGAAGATGCAGATCCTGTACTAATAGTACTGGAGCTTCCGAATAGAAATTTTTTTATCTTTTCTCCCATGTTAACCTTATTATTGATTGAGCGGTTTTCTGATGTACGAATCACGTTTGTCTTATCGGGACCACACCTTATACCATACGTGGACCACCCTTTTTCACTCTTTGCAGGCTAACCAACCGATTTACAGGTATAAAAACACAAATGGTGCTAAACCAAACGTATAAGACTCACAAGTCCGTAGGTACAGTAAACCTTTCAACTTATAATAATTCTAACACTCGATAGGGATTAAAAGACTAATACACTTGGCTCTGATTTGCAGAGTAATAAAAGATTTATTATTCTATAAAAAAATTTTTAAGTTTTAAGGTGAGACCTATTTATGTGAGACAATAATGTTACGTGAGATAAAATCTATGCCATTAAATCACTTCATCTAACGACTCTTATTAATGGCCGTGTGTGCAACTATGGAGTTTGGCTACAAGGAAGATTTCCATGTCCCCGCTGTAACCAATGAAGCAACTCTGGTCCCTCGTTTATTTTATTTATTTTTTCTCTCTTTTATATTAACGACAATTTGTCTGCATACACTTGTGCTTTTGGTTTATAATTTTTTCCATTGTGCAATAGGAACCCGAAATTAGTAGAGCTAGAAATTAGTTTAGGATTGAAAATGTCAGCGGCTTCATTTAGGACATATGCCCATTCCTTAAGTTCACAATACTAGAATTTTTAAGACTTACCTTGTTGCTACTTTTTTAAAGTTAGTTTCGTAATATGTACAAGTTATAAAAAAAAAAGCACCTATGTACTACCTTTTAATCACTTATAAACAATAACTGAAGCACCAACGAGTTGTACTTTAAGCACATTGAATTCGTATTAGTAGGTGCTTTACTTATAACTTGTAGGTGCTTCACTTGTAACTTGTAGGTGCTTCGTGTTATGATTCGTAAGTGCTTCAAGTGTTATTTGTAGCTACTTCAAACAATGCTGGTTGGTGCTTCAAGTTATTTTTGTAGTTTCTTCAAACTATACTTGTGGGTTTCTTCACGAATAACTTGGAAATGCTTCAAGTATAAGTTGAAGGTGCTTGAAATTACACTCATAGGTTATTTAAATTAAGTTTGTTGGTGCTTCAAATGATGCTAGTAGGTTATTAATTATATTATATTTGAGGGTGCTTCAATAACAACTTTAAAAAATTATACATTAAAATTTAAGGGTACTTCTAATATAGTAGAAAGTGATTTCAAGTTAGCCTTCAGGTGCTTTAGTATATATTTAAGTTCTTGAAAAAACTACAAAAATTACAAGTTAAACTTGAATCACCTTCGAGTTATAACTTAAACTACATACGAGCCTAACTTGAAGCACCAACAATCATAACTTGAAGAACTTACAAGCATGAAATAAGAGACTATACAAGTTAACCTTGAATTGCTTTTGAGTTATAACTTGAAGAACCCACGACTATAACTTGAAGCATCTATAAGATAAATTATAGAATCTACAAGTTAAACTTGAAATGCCTTCAAGCTATAACTTGAAGCACTACGAGCATATTATAAAGCACCAACGATCATAACTTGAAGCACCAACGATCATAACTTGAATCACGTACGAGCATAAATTAGAGAATCTACAAGTTTATGGATTCCAAGGTCATTGCTCATGTTGACATGGATTGATTCTACGTTCAAGTTGAACAACCTATTGTAGTACAGGACAACGCTTGGAAAGGCGTGATATTAATTGATGTTAGTTATGAGGCACAACACTTGGAAAGGCCAGCAGCTCATGCATGTTTACAAAGCAAGAACTGAAGAATAATGTCCTGGAAGCTAAGACATCATCTTCTTCAGTTACTGAATCCGTTCAGGAGGCCAAGGAACAAAGTAAAAAGGATGAAATATGCAGTGGCACAGTTAGTTGTGTTGAGCTACAACTTGAAGCACCTACATCGTTTGGAGAAGAAGACACGAACGACATCTCTGTTTCTGTCAAGATTCTTGATGCTGCTCCTTCGGCCTTCTTCTGCTCACGCTCGAGCCACCTTCTCAGCTCGCCCTTCACATCCTTCTTCGCAGCCTCAGCTTGCTCGGCCTTCCTTAACGCCTCCTCCGTGGAAGCTTTCATCTCATTGATCTCCTTTTGAGTGGACTAAAGCTTCTTAAGCGCCTCATTCTCGCTCATTTTCACAGCTCCCACCTGTGTCATTACTGCAGCAACTTTCATCTCCGCCAATCTGTCAGATTCGTCTGCCTTTTTACTTAACGATTCATATTCATCTTTCGATAGTGTAATATGAGGGCCAGATTCAGATGTGGAGGCACGTGCAGCATTGGTTCTTTCAGACAGCGCATTGATCTGATCAAGGGCGCGTGCCTCAGCTACTTTAGCTTCTTCTGCTTCCAGCAATTCCATCTTTAGTTTTTCTTCTGTTTCTTCGAGAATGATCCTCGTGGCCTCAACTTCCATTTTCAAAACATCTACTTGTTTCACCACCTCCTCGGCTTCATTTCCTACTAATTCACACTCTTCCAACAGCTGATGGAGAGTAGAAAGCATTTCATCAGAAGCAACCTTTGGTTTCCGCTGCTTCTGCAATGGCAAATTCAAGTTCAGATTTTGCTTTTCGTAGCATGAACTGCAGATTTTTCAGCAATAGATTCCTTTTCTGCTTCCTTTTGGTTCAACTCAGAATGCTTGTTCTTCACGTTCTCCAGCTCGAGTTTAAGTTCTTCCACTAAGTTCCTCATTAAGCTCTCTTCTTCAGTGACTTTTAGAAGCGATCCCTTAGCACCGTCCAGCTTTGCAGTCACCATTTTCAGTACGATTGCCACCCATTTCATTGCAATTATTCTCATTAGCTTCCAACCAATCCATCAACATTTAAACCCAACAATCCATCCCAATATACGTACTTGTAAAAAAGAACAAAAGTTACACAACAATTACATGTTTTCCTTCAACGTTTATACCCAAACAAACTAAAACAAGACAACAAAATGCTGGAAAAAATAATGTACAGACCAATCAGTTGCCTGAACCTTGAAGCACACATTCTTCATCACCAAATTTAGCCTTCTCTTCAACCTCAGCACCTTCTTTCTTCACTAAAAAACACAACGAAAAATAGTTTTAAAACAGCCTTAAATAACACAAACAAACAAAACAAATGCCAAAATCATGACATAACAACCTCAGACACACAGTACTAATTAGATAACCAATCCTAATAAGCTACTCACACAACGCATTCAAAATGCGACAAAACATATCAGTAACAACATTCCCTTTGCTCAGATTCGACAAGAAATCAACAAAAACAGAATCTCAGATTAAAGGACACTTGAAACAAATCAAATGCACAAATACCTGAGTCGGTTTGTTCTTGATGGATATGGAGTCCTAAAGAACCCTTACACGACACTTCTCAGTCTCAAAACACGTCATTAAAAATACCGATTTCTCGACTTCTAAGACCAAATTTGATGAGAATAATCATAACCCATGAGCTTGAGATCTCGTGGATGATGATCATCGTGGAAGTAACCGAGTGTATCACCGTTGCCGATGTGCCGATGTGGTCATTGATATGCATTAAAGAGGTGACCTTTGTCTCATTTGAAGTTTCCGCCTAGGGAATCCTCCAGCTCCTGTGGCTGCGGATGGTGGCCCTAGCCGAGAAATCACCTTTAGTAGTAGAGAAATATGAGCAAAACAGAGAATTGAAGATGGCAAACGATCAACAAATACATACTGAGAAGGACAAACGGGAGCAACAGAAACGGGTGAATGGTGAAGTAGGCAATATGGATCCGATTTTGTTCTAACCCGATTTTAACCCACAAAGATCCGCTCGTTTTTAACATTAATTGTTTTCTATTTTATCATCTTTGACTATTAGATATTAAATCTAGACCATTCATTAAACTATTTTAGTGGCTAACATTTAGTCTCACATGAGATAGGTTGTCTCAAATGATATATATATATATATATATATATATATATATATATATATATATATATATATATATATATATATATATATATATATATATATATATATATATATATATATATATATATATATATATATATAAAATTCAGATATTTGCTCTCCTAGAGCAGTAACTCATTATTTCTGAATTGGAGAAAAATTTAAAATTTCATTCAAACAGGGTAGTATTTCCAATATTCCATCAATTAAACCAACACCTTCTTTTTCTCCAATACCAGTTCAGCAAATACCTTGTCCAACCCCAATTCAGCAGATATTACAACTGCAACACGTTCCAGGATCTCCGATCCCAGCAATTGAGCAAGATGAAGATCTTCAAAAAATTCTAGCATTCTACAGGCAACTCAAAAGTCAGGAACACATTATTAAAACTGAAGACAATCAAATGTATGATCCTTTTCAAGACAGTCAAGATCCATTTAGCCTCTGAGTGAGGTATGCAATAAGGTTCCGGGTTAGTTGCGCTTTTTCCTTCTCCTCAACGCACCGCTGATACCAGGGCCGGCCTTTATATGGCCCAACCGGTACTGTTGAACAGGGCCCCAAAATTTCTGGGGCCCCAAAATTATATTATTAGGTATTATATATATATATATATAAATTTCTGGGGCCCCAAAGTAAGGTGCTCGTTTTTATTTTTCTTTTAATAAGAAAATTAAAGCCTTTTCCGATCAGAAATCTGATATTTTCCTTTCCCATCAGAAAACAGAAATCGTCTACGCATCTTCTCCATCTTCATTGTATTTATGGTTTGTTTTTCCAACCAAATCAATCAATGCCCATTCCAATTTCCAAGCCAATTTCATCAATTCTCTCCCTCAAATCACTTCCCCTTTCGTTAATCTCGGATTCTCGACTACCGATGATGCTGTTAAACGGCTTAGCCAGATTTCATCGGCGAAATCTTCAAGAATTCAACGGGCAATTCGTTAATTTTTCCCTATTTATATCAAAGGTCAGGTCTCTCTCAATCATCTCTCTAATTCTTTCAGAGTTTAGAAATCCAAGGCTAATTCATTGATTTGTTCTATTTTCTATCATCTAAAGATTCAGATTTTGCTCCTGGAGTTGTGTTCAATTAGCATAGTCAAGGGCAAATCGGAGGTAACTATCTATTTCGCATTTCGGCACAACACCCATTAGCCAGGGACGAGCTACGGGCTTTCGATTTTCAATTTTCAATTTTTCATTCTGCACTCTTCAATATCCAGGTTTTATCTATCTTATTTTATCAATTGGTTTAAATTTTTGGCATTGCAAATTATTGTTTGGTCTTTTTAATTTGGCGTGAATCTGTGGTGTTTGATTTAATTGAATTTTGTGTAATTATTGAGTCATGCCTCCTAGGAAATATGATTCTGGTTGTCAAAAGCGTAAAAAAAGACAAAGAATTGAAGAGTTAACTCAATCTCAAAGAGGAGCTCTTCATAAATTTATTGTAAAGAAACCTCAGGTTCTTGTAGAAAATAACAATGATGATATAGGGAATGTAGAAATTTTAAATGAAAGTTGTTCTAATGTTAATGTTGATGTTGCTGATGTGCTTTTGAATGAGAGTCATAATATTAGTGATGGTGAAAATACTGAGAATGAATATGATGATAACCATCCCATTGATAATGAGAATGTTGAGTTGTGCAATGATAGTGAAAATAATGATGTTAGGGATTTAGACCAATCTAAAGAACTGTACACATTTGATATTTTTGATCCGAGAAATTGGGATTCTCTTGATTCTAAAATGATAGATATTTTAGCGGTTAAAGGACCTAAAAGAGATTTATCTATTGTCAAAGGTCCCGAAGATAGGTATTGTAAATGGTTTTCGGCAACTTTTTACAAACGAATTTTACCAAATGGAGAAAAATGTGATAGGGATTGGCTTGTTTATTCAAAAGAACTTGATAAAGTGTTTTGTTTTTGCTGTAAATTGTTTAAAAAAGGTTATTTAAAAAGTCAATTAGTTAAAGATGGTTTTGGGGATTGGTCTCATTTAAGTACACGACTAAAAGAGCATGAAACAAGCATAGAACATTTTAACAACATGAGAACTTGGTATGATTTGCGTCTAAGGTTGCAAAAGAATGAAACCATTGATAAATTTGCTCAAAAAGAATTTGATAAGGAAAAAGATCATTGGAAAAAAGTTTTATTTAGAATCTTTTCAATTGTGAAATTTCTTGGAAAACACAATTTAGCATTTCGTGGTACAAATGAGCGATTATATCAAAGTAATAATGGAAATTTTTTAGGTTTAATTGAAATGTGTGTTGAGTTTGATCCAATACTTCAAGAACATGTTAGGAGAATTACTAATGATGATATTCATATTCATTATCTTGGTCATAACATTCAAAATGAAATAATACGTATGCTTGGTTCTGCAATGGCACAAGAAAGACTTAATGGTTTGGCGTTGATGGCAATTGAGAATGATGTTTTGGAAACAATTAATTATGAAGATTTAGTTGATGATTTTGCGTCTAAGAATGTTAGAAGGATGATTCTATTTAAGTAGTAAGCTTATGTAAACTTGAAAGTAAATGTAAGAACTCCTCTTGTAGTGTTTTAATATTTAATATAATAGTAATTAGCTATTAGTATTTTATCTTTTTGCCTTTTGATTTTGTTTAGAAAATTTGTAATATCGTATTGATATAAGGCAAAGTCTTGGGAAAGACGGTCTTTCCATAAACTTATGGAAAGACGGGGTTTAATTCGAATAATAAAAGGTAAAAGGTCTTAATTGCAACATTAAAATTTTAGTATGCAACATGTAGTAGTTATAAAATTTATAACCCGGTTCATGCAACCCGAAAATTTTATCTTAATTTCTTCTAATTTACACTTTAAACCTTGGTCTTTCCATGACTTATGGAAAGACCGTCTTTCAAGAGACACACTCTTGATATAATTCTTATATGAAAATTTTACATTAATATATTTAGGGGCCTCATTTTTCATTTGCACAGGGCCTCCGAAATGTCGGAGACGGCCCTGGCTGATACAAAACTTGGGTGTTGCCGGATTCCTGCTCTTCCGCCGCCAGCTCCATGTCCAACACTCCCCGGAGCGTCAAGATTATAACCTTGAAGCACCCGTCCGCCACCTCGCTCGCTCCCGGCGGTTTGAAGGTTCTGGATGGAGAGAATAAACAATATAGGTATGCTTGTATGGGGATGAGATCGTGTTTGTGAGGGGAAAATGGTTTAATCCCAGAGCAACAGGTTGTACTTAATTCTTGGAATTTGGTGTGGAAATGTATGGAAATGTTCATGCACTTCATGTGTTTGATGTTATGTCTATTTGAATTATATGGTTCTTTGTGCCTCTTGCATTTTGATTAAACCTAAACCTAGATTGTCCAGAATATGCTATGGTTCGTCTAGAAGTTTAGACGAACTTGTAAACCTGCTCAAAATGCTATATTTTTTCAGTCACTTGTAAGCTAACAGATTTAATTTCTATTGGGATTGTGTTTCTTTTGTTGTTTGTTAAGTATGCTCGTGTTCGATTTTACAGGCCTTAATTTGTCCTGTTTTCATTTGACGATTTGAATATTCAGTTGAATCTCCAAGTCAAATGGTAATCTTTGTCTCATTTTAGCAGCATTTCTGTTATTTTACAAAACAAGACTCGTTTGGCTATGATTGAGCATATAAAAACAGGAACCATAACAATGATTCAAAGTTCAGAGTTTTTTTATACAAAATTTCGACTACAATTCAATTTAAAGGCCTTATAGCCGAAGGGATGTTTTTCAATTGTCATACTTGTTAATGTTTAGTTATGCTGTGTTAATTCGACTAGTCCAGGTCTTCATTTATTCGAATTTGAGTCTGCATCGATAACATTCCTGCTCACAAATGCAACTCGTTTAATACAACTGATATCAAAGTTTGGTGTTGATTTAGCGCCATGAAATGACAGAATGATATGGCTATATTACCTTGATAGAAGTCCAAAAGTGGGATTGGTAAGAGCAGAATGCAAAGTATCCTAAGCTTCCTTGAGTATGGCTAAATCAACTTTCTTGGTAGGATTAGAACTCTCTATGTTTCTCAAACCCACATAGTTTGAGAAACTCGACGCCATCTTTACATCTACCAACCTTGTTCTGATGTCAAAATGAGATGAAGCAAGTTTTTAGTTTTTTCTATTATTCTTTCGAAATGGCGAAGATAAAAAACTTAGCTCTTATCTGATTTCTAAACTATAGTGAAATGAAACGTCTGACACTTAACTCTAATCTGATTTCTAAACTATAGAATTGTGATGCCCTGGATTAAATTTATTAGGTGGGGGCGATTGGTGAATGTGGACTTAACTATGACAGGCTTCATTTTTGCCCACCTGAGATTCAAAAGAAGTATGTGCTTTATTTTGAGATGATAAGCTTCCTGGTTATACTAGATGCTGTGGTGGAAGACCAATAACTGAACTTCCGTTTTCTTCAGTTTATTTCTATTATGTAAGACTGATTCCACATTTTCAGTTATGTTTTACGATGTTAAAAAGTAGGTATTTTGAAAAGCAGTTTGATTGGCACATGCCACGAAGCTGCCAATGTTTCTTCACATGAGAGCGGCTGCTGAGGATTTTTGTACCATTGTAGCGAGAAACAAAGAAAGGTATACATCTATCAAACGTATTCTGTATCTACCTATTATTTTGAGTTGATTAGTCAAGTTAAATCAGAAGCGCATGGTGTTTTCATGCTACTCCTTCAAGGTGATTGAAATATGTATGAAACTATAAACACAAGTACCTTTTAGTATTATACTACTGGCAATGCATATTATGCTACTGTAGTTATGGGCACCCTTAACTATTTTGCTTGCAAAGATTTAAAATGAATGTGCTCACATTATATATTTTGTTTAAAAATCACTTTGTCTTGACTTTGCTCTCAATCTCAACCTGTTTCCATGCTTAGATTCATTGTTGGGTTGGCTCATTCTTTTGCTGGCAGTGCAGAAGATCGTGAGGGGAATAGCCGTGGCCTTAGCGTGGCCTGAGGATGCAGCAGGATAGAAACATGAAGGGATTAGAGGGAAGCAGATTTTGTACCATTTCATCTCTTTGGGGTCAAAGATGTACCATTCAACAATGGCTCTTTCAGAGTTGATAATGTTATTGCCGGTGCTTCTATAGACATAGCTCTTCAACCTCTTCTGCTTGAAGAATATGAATTCTACTGCTATGAACATGTGAAAAACATGTGGCAAATATTCAAAAAATAAAATAAATGGTGCTGAAAATTTTCGTATATGCTATGCACCTGTTACCTTACAATACGTATCGTTCGTATTAAAACATGCACTTGTTTTAAAACTCTGAATATGAATTATGAAACTTTTCCAGGAGATCATTTATAAGTTAAGTTATGAATTCATTCTGTTTTGTTAAAACATAAATATGTTAGTCTACAACTAGTATATGTTATAGTTTATACAGACATAGGAGACTAAAATTTGATAATTTAATACTGTCATATTAACTCTTCATTAATTACTTTACAACATGTATTGTTTAAATAAAAATACGCATATGATTTTAAATTATCAATTACTTTTATGAATAGCAAAACTTTGCCATGATGCGGTGCATAATTTACCTTATGAATAGTTTATATTTTGTTAAAATATGCATATGTTAGCCTACAATTAGTACTCTCTTATAGAATAGAGGCCAAATAATTTGTAGTTTTTCAAATTTTCACATGTACTGCATTTAATACCTTACAATATATATTCATTGCATTAAAATATGTGTTTTGTTTTAATAAAAACATGAACATATTTCCCTGATTTAAAATAAAAAAGAGGCCACAGAAAGTATTGCCGGCGTGAAAGCAATACATGTAAAGCATTCCATACTATGCGTAAAAAAACATGCAAATTTTATCAATTTCAAACACGAGAGGGGCTCTCAATATCTAAACAAAATGGAAGATAAAGTGCTCCTAACAGAAATCTTCCATTAGGGAACTTACAATAACAACAGTATTCTTATCTAGATCTAACAATCCCTAATACAATAAATCAATTATTAATCTTCAAAAGGGGATCATCTTAGAATATTCAAGTTAAGTGTCATCTTCATATGAATCCTCCTCGTGTCGGAACGTCTTGTGGAGTCCAATGCTCAATGTTGCCTGATTCCTTAAAAGTTAAACCAAGAAGAGTTTAAATCCAACTCCAGCAAAAAGTCATATACATTGGATATTTATAGTTGCAACATATAAGGAAATATGTACAATTTCTAATTCAAAACGAACAATAACCAACAATGAAATTAAAAGTAAAACACAATAAAACTAACAGGTACATACTGGATTCTAACAGATGCAATATATAAGTTAACAGATGCAGTTTTTAATTAAAATCAACAACCAACAACATTTAAAAAAAAATCATACACAACACAACTAAGAAGTACACACGAGGTACTAACAGATGCAACATATAAGTAAACAGATGCAACTCGTTATTCAAAACGTACAACTAACAACAAGTGAAAACAAAAGGTCATAGACAGAACAACTTACAAGTACACATTGAATACTAACATATGAAATATATAAGTAAACAGATGCAGCTCAAAATTCAAAATGAACAATCAGCAAAAAAGAGGAACAAAAAAAAGGTAATTCACAGTACAACTAACATGTACACATTGGATAATAACAACTGCAATATATAAGTAAACAGATGCAGTTCGTCATTCAAAATGAACAACCAACAACTTTATAAGAAAAAAAAAATCATACACAACACAACCAACAAGTACACACGAGATACAAACAGATGCAACATATAAGTAAACCGATGCAACTCGTTATTCAAAATGTACAACTAATAACAAATGAAAAACAAAAGGTCATAGATAGCAAAACTAACAAGTACACATTGAATATTAACAAGTGTAACATATAAGTAAACACATGCAGTTCAGAATTCAAAACGAACAATCAGCAAAAAAAAAGAAGAAAAAAAAATTCATTCACAAAAGGTCATAGACAATAAAACTAACTAGTACACATTGAATACTAACATATGCAACATATAAGTAAACAGATGTAGCTCGTAATTCAAAACGAACGACTGAAAAAAAGAGAAGAAAAAAAAGATCATTCACAGTACAACTAACAGGTACACGTTGGATAATAACAGTTGCAACATATAAGTAAACAAATGCAGCTAGTAATTCAAGATGAACAATCAACGAGTTTGTTATAATAGCTAATCACGTTTAGAGTAGCCGCTACATGATACACTACGAGAATATTGTCCCCAAGACACAAAAGGTGAGTAACTTCTCCGGTAATATCTCCTCCTGCGAGGAGAAAGCCACAGAAAATGTAGTGTTAAAAACAAACAAAACAACGACAAATGGTACTTCTCAACCAACAAACGCGCACAACAGAAAGGAGAGAGACATTTGAAGAGACAAATCCTGATTCAAAGACCCTTTTCTCCATTAAAGCTCAAATAAATGCTTTAATGGAGGGGGACGCAAACTCAAAATTTTTTCACCAATCCATTTCAAACAAGCATAAAAGACAAACAATATCCATGATAAGGAGTAATGATGGAAACTGGTTGCATAAAACAGAGGACATTGAAAGAGAAGCAATCAGATTTTTCTCATGCCTTCTTACTGAAGAGACACTTGACCCTTCAGGAATCAATTCAGCATGGATTCTAGATAACATTCCAAAATCTGTAACACAAGAAATGAACAACCATTTTCTCAGACCAGTCAGCATGGAAGAACTAACTAACATAGTTGCTTCCATGGATAGCCATTCTGCCCCTGGGCCAGACGGTTTTTCTGGCTCTTTCTTCCAAAAATGCTGGGAAACTATTAAAAAGGATGTCCTCGAGGCAGTGGAAGATTTCTTCGCCGGGACTGCAATCCCAAAAGCAATCTCATCGACTCTAATCATACTAATTCCTAAAAAAGAGATATGCTCATCCTTCAGAGATTACAGACCTATAAGCCTAAGCAACTTCTCGAATAAAATCCTTTCTAAAATAATCTCATCCAGACTTAAAGCCTACCTTGATACCATAATTACCCCTGAACAGTCAGCGTTTGTATCTGGACGTGAGATAACTGACAATGTTCTTCTCATGCAAGAATTTACAAATCATCTCCATTCCAAAGCTAGGGGACACAATATGTTCCTTAAGCTTGACATGATGAAAGCATTCGATAGAGTCTCATGGACCTTTCTAACAAACACCCTATCCAAATTGGGTTTCTCCAGCTCCTTGATCAATCTCATCATGAAAAACATACAATCTGCACACTTCTCACTTCTAATCAATGGCAAGTCTGTTGGCTTCTTCCCGGCCTCCAGGGGCTTAAAATAGGGGGACCCCCTATCCCCCATTTTATTCATATTAATGGCCGAAGCTTTCTCCCACAACCTGAATTTCCTATACCAGTACGGGAACATCCATCCGTACCAACTTCCCAGAGGAATGAAATCCTGCACACACCTCTCATATGCTGATGACATAGCAATCCATATGAAATATACTAAGCAGGGCCTTCAAACAATAATGAAATTTTTGAAATCTTATGAACTAGCCTCTGGTCAGAAAATCAATTTCGAAAAATCGACCTTTCTCATCTCAAAACACACACCACACAGAATCATTAACTTAATTAAAAGTGAAACGAAAATGATTGAAGGATCCACCCCTTTCAAATACCTCGGAAGCCCCATATTTGTAGGAAGAACCAAAAACGCCTACTTCCATAACATGCTACTCTCAATCCAGAACAAAATCAACCATTGGAATAATAAACTTTTATCTCCGGCAGGAAGGACAACACTAATTAGGCATGTTTTGGCCTCAATGCCTATACATCTCCTAACAGTTTTAAAGCCAACTTCACACATAATAACCCTGACTCATAAGACCCTTGCAAATTTTTTTTGGAACAATAACTTAGACAAAACACAAAAACACAGAACCTGGAGGTCCTACACTAAACTCTGCTTTCCCTTTCTGGAAAATGGCCTAAATTTCAAAAATCTGTACACCTTAACTAAATCTTTCTCAATCAAACTTTGGTGGAAACTCCAGAGAGGGAAATCCCTATGGGCTATAGTAATGTGGTCCATGAGTGACAACCAGAAACCCTCTAAAACTTGGAAAAGAATCAAAGAGGTAAATCAGATTGCAGTAGACAACACAAAAGTCATACTTGGAAATGGTTCGGTCTCCTTTTGGCATTCCAATTGGACATCTATGGGTCCCCTGTCTGACTCTCTGATTAACCCCCAAGTATTTCCTTTTCAAACACTCACAGTGGCTGAATACTTTAAAAACAAAGCCACTATTTCAGATAAGATCAAACAGGCACTTCCTGATCATCTTTTCCAGCTCCTGGAAGTTGAACATCATATCTCTCCAACCTATGCTGAGTCCCTCATCTGGAAACCAACCCAATCAGGTGACTTCACAGTTAAATCGGCCTATGAGCTAATCAGAGTAAAGAAAAAAAAAGATCCCCTCCTACAGCCACCTCTGGTCAAATTTGTTACCAAAAAAAATTTCACTATTCAACTGGAAACTCATGAACAGGCTGGTTGCCTTCCCTGATGTTCTGGTGGATTTCAACTTCCATCTCCCATCAAGATGTAGTCTATGCTTTTGCAAATCAGAGTCTATACATCATTCTTTTAATTCCTGTGTGAAGGTAAAGCAACTTTGGAAACTGGTGAACTCTACTTTTAATATGCCTGACAATGTGTTCTAACTCTTATGGGATAGGGTTTACTTCTATTGGAATTTTCAGTCTCATGATGGACCCCTTACTAAGCTGATCCGCATTTTACCATGTATTGTGAACTGGCACCTGTGGTGTGCTAGATGTACTTATTTTTTTGAAGGCACAAAACCGGATGTTATGGTCATATATAGGCGAATTGTTTACCATTACAATGATATCTTTCTGGCCTTTAAACTGGATTTTAAATGGATCTTGTCAAACATTCCTAAACTGCTGTCCCAGAATTTTTCCAAACATAAACCACCCAGAATTTTCAAATGGCTACTGCCTTCAGCATTTAAACTGAATACAGATGGATCTTATTTTAGTAAAGATTGTGCGGGAGTTGGGTGTTTCATCAGAGACCATTTAGGTCATGTAGTAGCAGCTCTCTCCAAAACTGTTTTGGCAGACAACATATTGCAGGTTGAAGCTTTGGCTTTGCTGCATGGACTCCAGCTTCTAAGGGACAAGGGCATATCAAGCATTGACATAGAAATGGACTCAAGAATACTGATAAACATGATCCGACGCCAGTTCAAGATTCCATGGAAACTCCTGCCCACGATTAGGCGGATCTGGGAACTTCTTCAAGGACTGAACTACACTCTCAACCACATCTTTCGGGAAGCAAATGGAGCTGCAGACATTTTAGCGAAAATGGCCAGCCGGAGTCAGGTTAGTAACATATATGATTGTGCAGGTTTACCTCCACTAGTGGCCGGGAAAGTGAAGCTTGATGCACAAGGCATTCCGTATGTTAGAGCAGTTTAACTTTAGCCAGTATGTATTTGTAATTGTCAAACTGATTTATGATGGCCTTTAGGGTAGCTACAGTAAGATCTTGTATTTCGTTTAAGGGCCCATCAGATGAATCAGTCGAGGTCAGGTATTAAGCCCCCCTCTTTCTTTGTATTTTTCTTTTAAATTAATAAACGGGTAGGGGTCTGCCAAACCCCCCACCATCACAGGTGGTTTTATTTTTTTTAAAAAAAGCTCAAATAAATGCTTCTTTTCCTTTTGCTCAAGAGACTCTTTTTTGTCCTCTGCTTTTTTCTACTGTGAAACAATTCTCATTTTTTCCTTTCTGTACTCGATTTATGTTTCTGCTTAAGTTTTGCTGCTAAAATTTGAAGTGAGTGGTGGAAACCATTAGCTTCTGATCATTAATAACTTCTTCTCAAACAACAGATTCCCCCTCATCGTCAAGAAATCATCAATACAGTCCCCGGCTTCATCAGCAGCAGATTTTACACGATCTGCTTTATCCTGATCACATCCCTCCAGTTTTTTGCAACAAATTAGCAACTAAATTCTCATGAAATTTAGCATCTCCCACCAATCTATGAAAGAAGTCAATCACCATTCTAAATTTATCATGTGCGGAAATAAGATAATTTGTCAACTCCTTGTGAAGAATCAAGCTAGGAGCCAAATGGCGAACAACTTTCGCATCCAATTGGTGCAAGAAACTCTTCAAACTAAAGCTCAAGATATAGAGTTTGGTACGCAGAATAAGTTGGATCTTTGGCATGAGGCGGAGAAGAATGATGAGAGAGAAATAGGAGACTAAAAATGAGGAAAAATAAAGGGTTCACTTTCTCTAATTAGTACCCAATTTTTGATTAATTACAAACTGAACCGCATTTTTCGAAATAGTCCATGGCTTGTCCATAAGCTTATGGACATGCCGCCTTTCCTGAGACTTTCCCCCTCTCTCTCTGAATATATATATATATATATATATATATATATATATAAAAGCTTTGGAAGTGTTTCCATCCCCTGCATCTTCACCCCCTTGTGTTAATGCAGGTGGATGGCCGGACTTCCAAAAGTTTCCAGTGTGTTATTCTAAGATATACAATATGTTCAAAAATTCATGGATTGTAGTAGAGAAGCTTTTACCTCCAGTTGGCTTGGTTCCTTAGCCCATTGGGCGCAAAAAAAGCTAGCCATGCAGCTGCTAGAAATGCTGAGTTTTGGAGAAGATGATGTGAATCCCTTTGAATGTTATGGTTGTGACATGTTGTGTTTCCATTATCTTGCATGGAAAAAATTATCAGCAACATCTGATCTAATGTATTTAAATAACTGGAACAATGTATCTGTCTAGATGGATCAATCTTCTTGACTTTTGTTGTAAATGATTTAAATCAGTTATGAATGTATCAGTGGAAGCATTCTAGAAATAAAGTCATCCACCATATTATCTTGTCTAAATATATGTTTAATAGGTGTGAGCTTAAGATTACCATGAAGATCAAAGACTAGGTTAAAGATGGTCCATGCCGCATTTTTAGGTTGAGAAATTATGTCTATTGCCTGTTTGCAGTTAGATTCAATAGAGAAGGATAACAGATCATATCTTTGTGCCAGTCTGTACCCCTCATTTATAGCTAGAAGTTCAGAGTGTAAGGATGAGGATGCATGACCTAATTTAGTGAGTGCAACTACAAAGTGACCATATTTATCTCTCAAAATTACCCATATTCCATACCTCTTTGTAGTGTGAGACCAGGAGGCATCAACATTAAGTTTAAAATCCAGCAAAGGTAGTTTCCAGCTAATGAAAGAGCTGTGTAGTTTTTTAGGCTGTGAGAGGAAAGGTATAATTCCATAATGGATGTAGACTCTATCATTAGATTTGTTACTGCAGGTAGGATTAGTATAGAAGGAGTTAAAAATGTCTTTTTTAATTTCCTCTATGCAAAAGTCTAGGTTTGGCTTGCAGCTATAAAAAATGAATCTATTTCTAGCATTCAACAAGTTCCAGCAAACCAATGAAGGGGTTATAGATGTAACTTATTATGGATAGATAATGTGCCTAGTTTAGTCCATAGAAATGTCAGCATGTCATAGATGGAGAGGAAAGGTGGCATAGGTCCTAGGATGAACTAAAAGTATTCCCAGGCCGAGATAAATAATGGACATTCATTAAAAAAGTGAGATAAAGAGTCACAGCTAGCACATAAATGGCATTTAGATGCTAAGCTGATGTTTGAGAAAATCACTATGTCATCAAAGGGAAGTATGACATTAGTTAGTTTCCACATAAAAATGCAATTTTTTAAAGGTATATATCTATGCCATACCATTTTGAGTATCCTAATTCTGTTCCTTCTTCTTGTGATTGTGTTGTAAGCTACTTTGAATGTAAAATTACCATTAGGTGCAGGTTTCCATATCAACCTATCTTGCCTTGTAGGAATACTGCTTGCTTCCTTCAAATAAGCTTTGAGTTGGGAAGGCAAGTCAGTAAGGTGTGTCATCAATTTATTCTTGTCATTAATGAAATCAGCAATGGTAGAATAAGAAGGGAGAACATCCTGTGGGTGCATACATAAGTCAGTTAGAGGGCCAAATCATGTCCTATTAGATGAGTAAAAATTAGAAAGTCCATGGCCATGGATAACTCTAGAGTTAGTCTCAGTTAAAGGGGTAATTTGTATAGTTCTTTTCCAGGTTCCTAATTTTCTTTGGGCTGTAGGAAGAGACCATATGAACTGGGATCAGGGTGTTATTCCCAGTTGTAGTTTCCACCATAGCTTGAGGGAAAATGTGTCTATTATGTCTTTAAATCTTCTCAGCCCTAATCCATTCTGATCAGTAGGAAAACAAATTTTTTTAAGGCTCTCCATACTTTTTTGCTCTAAGTATCAGTCCTATCCCATAAGAAGTTGTTGATTCTTCTTCTAAGTTTTTTAAGCACAAAAGCAGTAGGTTTCATTACTGCCCAAATATGTTGAAGTATTGAAAAAATTATTGTTTTGATTAGTGTGAGTTTACCAGCTTGGCTAAGCCATTTGTTTTTCCAAGTGTTAAGCAATTTGTCATATTTCTCAAGCAGGGGTTGTAAGTAAGCTGATTTAACTCTTCCTGGATAGATGGGACAACCTAGGTAGGTAAATGGAAATGAGCCTTGTGTCATCTCTAAGGTGTTTTTCTCAACACAGGTTTGGGCATAAGTGGCAGATAAGGTGAGATAGAAATTTCTTTCCCTATAGTTTATTCTCTGTCCACTGACTTCTTCAAACACAACTAGAAAAGCTTTAATTCTAGAGAATGTGCGAGGAGTGGCTTGGAAGAACATTACATTGTCATCAGCATAGCTATGTGCGAGGTTGTAATTGCACCATCAAGCAACACAAAACGTCTCAATTTACCAGTATCAAAGTAGAATTTTTAACTCCTACTAAAAGCCTTAGAAAATAAATTAGAGAATATGAGATAAAGGGTCTCCTTGTTTGATGCCTCTAGATGGTTGGAAGAAACCTGCAGGTTACGCATTTATAATAACAGAAAAATGAGCAGAAGACTAGTTGGACATGATGCAATTTACAAAATCTTTCCAGAAACTAAATTTGGTGAGAATGGCTGAGAGAAAAGACCACCGTACTCTATCAAGGGCTTTGGTTAAGTCTAATTTCAAGATACAGTTAGGGCTTCTCCTTTTGTAAATCTAGTCATTTCTTTCATGTGGATCACACTGTCAGCTATTTCCTTACCCTTCATGAAAGCGGATTGGTTCTCAGAAATAACTTTTGGCTACAGAGAAGATAATCTACGGACTAGTAGTTTGGTAAAAATATTGTTTGCAAAGTTAGTCAAACTGATGGGCCTATAGTCTGAGAAAGTGTTTGGTGTGTCAATCTTGGGGATTAAGCAAATCCAGGAGCTAGATATGTCAGCTGGGATTTTTCTCCATGTTATGAAATCAGTGACAACCTCTTAGAGGACTGGTCCTATAATATCCTAGCTAGCTGTGAAAAAATTGGCAGTGTAGCCATCTGGACCTGGTGAACTGTTGTTGTTCATAGAGAAAATCAAAGTTTTGATCTTCTCTAGTGATGGTTCAGCCATCAGATAGATGTTGTCCTGTGTGGTAATGGTCGGTGGTATTTGGCTGAGGAAGTGGCTTTGGACATTTTGAAAAGAAACACAAGGATCCGGTTTAGGTTCTTCATTTAGAAGTTCCTAATATATGTGGATTGCTTCTGTTTCAATTTCAGTGTGATTCTCAATCCAGTTTCCATACCTATTTTTTTATCTTAGCTATGTTTTGTCTCACTCTTGTCTGTTTTACTGAAGCATGAATTTTTTTTGTGTTTTCATCTCCATATTTGAGCCATTTTATTTTAGCCTTTTGTTTCCAGAACATTTTTTCCTCTTTTAAGGCTTTTAAGAGCATTGCATTTTTCTCCTTCATTAAGATGTAATTCTGATCAGAGCTGGAGTTTTCGTAAGCTAATTCTTGAGCTCTAAGAGACTCCTCAACTATCTTAATATTGGCATCAATATCTCCAAAGTGATCTTTATTCCACTGCAAAAGTTCAACCTTTAATCTTTTAAGTTTTCCAAAGAGTTTCAACAATCCAGAGGCCTGAATAGGGAGGTTCCAGTTGGCTCTAATTATATCCTTTAGTCCAGTTCTGGTTAGCCATACATCTAGGAACATGGATGATTTGTGGGCGGAGAGTAAGTTGTTGCCTAGAGTTAGTAGTTGATTTGCACCATTACGCATGCTTTAACCAATGCATTTGGCATAGTTTTTTTTATTTACTTTTGGTTTGTGCTTTGGCAACATTAGTTGAGTTTACATGACAAGTGGTTTAGACAACCATGTTTGGTTTTCTATTCTAAACCCCACATTTTGTAAAATTAATCAGTGATTATTGACATATCGTGTTCATGGGCTCCTTGGTCTTCATTATAAGTACCTCTAGTAGGTCGCCCGTGAATGCTATTTGTACATTACATTCTTGTAAAGGCCGTTTGCTTTTAACGGTAGAAAATTTGAAGGCCATTCACATTGAGTGGTAGTAGATGAAGGCCATGAGCATCAATGCGTGGTAGAAGGATATTGAAGCCAAGTATAGGCGGCTTCAAAGTTCAAGATGGAAAAAGAGGGAAACGGTGAATCGTGGTCTGAGGAGTGTTGCCTTAGTCTGAGAATGATCCATGAAGAATTATCCTTCGAGAATGGTTCCATTGGATTTATCTTCTTGAGAACTACAAAATCGACTACTAGAACTCCCAATTCGAACTAACGCTTCACCCCTGGCAAGCAAACAAAGTTCAGCCGACGAAGGGCTTGTGGCATGTGACAGCCCGCACTACATGAAGCATTAGCGGCCATTAAGATGCCCACGATCCATCCTACATGAAGCAACATGGCTGGTCCATGACAATGGAGTCGAGCCGTGAAGCATGGAAGGGAAGAGTTGAAGAAATCTAGCTAAATATGGAGCCAGTCAGTGAAAACCTTCACGGACTGTGACGAGAGTTTTGAGCAAACACCTTGCTGCTTGCCGTCCATGAAAAGGAGGTCGGGCCGTGAAAAATACTGAGTGGAAATCGTGGCACGAGCCCAACTTCACAGACCATGGCTTCCCGCGGCTATGAATGTTCACGGACCTCGCCAAATCTGGTGGTCCGTGCTTGAAGGCTTCACAGACCATGGCATCCGAGTTGGTCCATGAAAACTAGGTGGATGACCTAGGGTTTAGGCTCTTTTGGCCTATTGTGAACCTATTTTTAGGCCCAATCTCCTACTACTAAATATATATATGACCCTAGTCTACTAATTTTCATATACATTAGGAGAGAGAATTAATATCTTGTAACTTGGAGAGCGTTTGGGAGAAGGAAGGAGTTCCTTAGTAAGTTTTGTAATCTTTCCTTTTCTTTTCTTCTTGTTTCATCCCAAAGATGTGGAATTCAAACCTACATTTGAATTCCATATCTAGGGAGTAGTTTGATTAAGCTTAGGACATATTTGACACAGGTGTAGCTTTTGATGCTTTATGAGATTCCATAAATTCCATCTATAATTTGTTTATGCTATTATTGTGATTGTTCTTGAATGTAACAAATGCATGAATACTACACCACATATGAGCACACACTTTGGGCTATGTTCATGTATGGTGCTCTTATTGATGCCCCAATGGGAAGAGAAACCTGGATGTTTGAATGGGTGGAGGGGAACGATTCTGCGTGAGTGTGTACAAGGGAGATTTGAGGTAACCCTAATATACATAACATCGCATCAATCTTAGCTGATTACTTAACCATTTTTGATAGGTTACGGGTATAGATAGTTGATAGTAGCAAGCTAGGTGTTGTGTTGTAAATATGTGTAGCTACGAACAATAATGACATACAAAAATTTGATATTTAAAACTATATATTACGACGATTCTAATAATATCTCATACGATAAAATTATTGTTCATATACCAATTAAAATATGTGGTCAAAGTTTGTCATCTTTGACCAAAAAAAGATTCTGTGCAAAATAGGCTTGGACAGAGGGAGTAACCAAGTTTTAACCCGCGAATTTTAGTCAATTTTCATTACATTGTAGTTAAATCCTTTATCTCTCCATAAACTATGGTGAGACGATCTCATAGGAGACTTTCTCCATATCATAAACTCATAACTTTGTTTTTCTAATTCAAGCTTGTAATCGTACAAATTGGTCATCCTTATTTGAGATTATTCCATTAGTGACATATGCGTTTGCAACACTAAAGATATGCATTTGAAACACTAAAAATGCGCATTTATTCAAGATTATTGAAAAAAATTCTATGTATCTAGCACCGGTCCCATTACTGGTGCCATTCGTCAACATACTGGTTCCTATATAGCTATAACACAGCTGCGTGGGGTTTTTTAAAGCATTTTTAAATTTTTTAAAAAGTTAAATGAAATCGTAGCACTGGTATATTATAACCTATACAGGTGCTAGCTATTTTCCCACCAAAATTTTACCCGTCAAAATTACTATTATGGTCATAGGCCCTGGTATTAGCATCGGTATATGTCATTCAACCATAACCGATACTTGAAAATATTAAATTCTGACCTTTTTTCTTCGGATTACCGACGACTATGAAATTCCTAACACCGGTATCGCTTTCCCAACACTGGCATACCGGTGCCCATGTACCTGTTTTCCAGTAGTGTATATTCATCATCATGTTCACAATTTGTATGCCAACCAAGGGTCTGTTTGATAGAGCTATACTTATAGCCAAAGCTGACTTTTTTGAAAGCAAGGGAGACAACTTTTGTCTTCCCCCAAAAATAGATCATGCTTTTCAAATAAATTATATTTATCACTTTACCAAACAATAAAAATATTTTGTTTATAATCCAAGCAGTATATAAACTCTGCCAAACAGAGCCCAAATGACATGTACAGAACCACACAAGAAAAATAAATTTTATATATATATATATATATATATAAGTACTAGTTACAAAATATTCCTTATAGTCTTTGCATTTTGGTCAAATTCATTTCATTTACTGATTCGGTTCATAAACAATCCTACGTACGTAACGCCAATTAATTCACAAAGCATGTAGTTTGAAAAAACTACACTTTAGTCTCGGACAAATTTAAACATGCAGTTTAAAGACCATCCAACCATCTAGATTTAAAATAGGCAAAGTCTTGGGAAAGACGGTCTTTCCATAGGTTTATGGAAAGACGGGGTTTGATTAGAATAATAAAAGGTAAAAGGTCTTAGTTGCAATATTAAAGTTTTAGTATGAAACATGTAGTAGTTATAAAATTTATAACCCGGTTCATGCAACCCGAAAATTTTATCTTAATTTCTTCTAATTTACACTTTAAACCTTGGTCTTTCCATAACTCATGGAAAGACCGTCTTTCAAGAGACGGACTCTTTAAAATATTCAGTACTAATTTACTTATTTTAACCATGGTAGTTGTTATTGAATTTTAATGATGCTATATATCGGTCGATTCCAAAAATCATTTATGTCTACAATCATTTTTAATTTTTGAATCCGTTCCTAATTTAAAATTTGAAAACAGTCCTTTTTGAAGACGCTGGAAAGCAAAGAGGGGAGGTGCTGGAAAATAAAAAACCTACATTGACCGTGTAAATTTAAGTGGTTGCATAAAATCCGGTGATCAGTAAACAATGCTGATCCCCTCAAAATCACAATCTGGAAACATTTGCACGACTCATTCAATTCAATTAACAACCGAATATATCTCAGGTCCACAAATATTGCAGAAATTAAAGCAACCTTCCAAAAATAGAAGGAAAAAAATAAAAAGGCAGATAACAAAAAATACTGTAATCCCACCCCTATAAATGGCTCCAAATCCCATTCCATCAACCAGCACAAGCGCATTGGATAAGAGCCTCAATCCCATAAAAACAAGGCGAAGTTCGGTAACCATTCACAGGTTCCCGCAGTTCAACTTCAAGCCTTAAAAAACAGAAAATACCTTAAAACTCAAAAATGGAGATGAAGAAGATCGCTTGTGCTGCCCTGATTGCTGCCGCCTCCATGAGCGCGGCCCTGGCCGTGGAAGCCCCGGCACCAGCACCCGCGGAACACAGTGGAGCCGCTTCCGTGGGAACCTTCCTGGGTGCCTCCCTCTTGTCCTTCGTTGCCTACTACATGCACTGAGCTGTTGAAGGAGAACAATGGAGGAGTGTGATAAATAATAAAGAAAAAAATGAAATAAAGATTTGTTACTGTTAGTTTATGTTTTCTTTTCTAGGTATCGAAATAATGGAAATTGAAAAATATTCTTATTTGTAACTCATTCATGAAATGGAATAAAGGGGATTATTGTCCTACTTCCTTTCTCCTAGTTATGCCTTTCTTCTATCTTCAATTTGGTTTTGCTTCATTCTCCGTTCCCTAGGTTTGTTGTCTCTGAAATATTTTCGTTTAGCCACACTTTTTAAGTCACTTAACAAGATAAAACGATTACACGCGCAAAGAGTTATAGATGTATCTGATTATTAAGATAAAGAGTTGCATTCGGTTTTGATTTAAAAAGGAGAGCTAAAAGGTATTGTATTACTTGGTGACATGGATCTTGATGCGTCTTCGACCACCGACCGATTTGTGGGCATGAGTTCTTCTCGAACTAACGTGCAATCAAATTGTCCCTGGGGTTTCTAGGGCCAGTACTCTAATGCTTAAATTAGTCCAAGCGTCCAAATATGATTAAGAGAGGATGAACCATAAGTAAAGGTGTACCTTATATTTATGCACCATGTCCTAAATAACGTTCTCCTTAATTATTACCAATTACCCACGAATGCGGTAATTAAGTTAGAGTATTAAATATTTCCCTTAACTGGACTGCCATACCTTCGGCCCAATGGCTATCTTGAGCTTAACCTCTATCAACAGCCCCCAGAAAAGCAAGTTTTCAACCTTAGAAGGCTGGAACGTCACGAAGGTTTTCGAGGTCTCGAATGCATGGGACAGTTCGAGGATTTTGAAGACTCGAAATGAACCTTGTACTTCGTTGCCCCTGCCTTCGAGGGTGAGAACTTGGTTTTCTAATTAACTCTGTCGTTTAGGATTCCTAAAGGGCGTGTACATGCTGTACAACCACACATGTCACTGCTCCCCAAACAGCGCGATATCAGAAGACAAAAAAGTGATAACGTCTTTCCATAACTTTTATATTTCCAAAGCAGTAATAATTACCCATTACTTCAGCCTCTATAATTGCCTCCCATCCATTCTTTCCTTATTCACTTTTCTCGTTTGCAGGCATCTTCTTACAAGCATTCTTTGCATTTCTCTCTCGAGCGATTCAATTCCCCTCACCTTTCCCAGAAAATCAGTAAGTTCTTTCATCCCTATTATCGTTATAATCTTTTCGTTTCCTCCCCTTACAACCATGGCCCGCTCAGATGAGGGTTCCACTATCGAGAAATTTTCCGGCGAGGTTAGGGTTGGCGGGACAGGGGTTAACATGCCGGAGAATGCCGTTAGTGATCCGGAATGCACTCATTCTGAAGAACTCCAGTACGGCTCAGATGCTAGAGATGACACATCTGATCGTGTTGGTAATAGTCCTGGAGAAGAGAGGGTTTTCCCTATAACTGACATGCCTTCTCGAGAAGCCGTTGAAAACTGGCCTCTAGGCATGGGCAAGCCTTACATAAGGAGGTCCCCTACAAGCGGAAAAATTGGTTTCTACCCTCCTTCGAATCCAGAAGCTGAGCCGGAAAGGGCGTCAAGTACATCTTTGACCTACCGGGAGGCTTCTCTCAAAGCCAGAGAAGAGGAGGAGTGGACAGTCCTCGAGGGGGAGGAAGCACCCTCAAGAGTGCCTCAGGTACCTCTTTTAACTGATCCCTCTCAAAAGAAGAAAAAAGGGGGTTTATCGAAGTTTGAGGCTAAAGGGCTCAGGGAAGGAGCCTCCAGTTCCAGTAGTGGGAACCGCTATTTCCAAGATTTTGGACTCGATCCCTCCCGGCCAATGAGTAGCTCCGGATGATGATTTTTTCAACCCTTTCAATAGGGAGGTACCCCCCACAACCTCTTCGAAGGAAGATCGTCTATTTCCCTCAGATATCTTTGCTGCGGGCTCACATTTCCTTTTCCGCCACTTTTCTCCAAACTTCTTAGATAATTCCAGGTGAACCCTACCCAAGTTCACCCCAATGTCTTGGTAATCATTATGATGTTATATTGACCAGATGTGACGAGTTCAGTATTAGGCCTAGGTATAAGCTGCTTCGTTTGCTATACTTCGTGTCCTATAGTTGACGGTATACCGATACGATTGTCACATTTATCAGCCGAGAGGCACACCATAAGTTTTTTGGGGTTCCTGGCAATTCTGGAGACTGGAAAAGCTGGAAAAAAGGTTTCTTGTTTGATAGCAGTAGGTATTGAGTCCCTCTGTGGAATTGGGCCGTGCGAGTTGAATCTCCCAAACCTGGGGAATATATTTGCCCAGATGCCCTCGAGAGGGATAGACAAAAACTATTGTCCAGCTCCCTCGACTACAGTCTCTTTAACAATCCCAACCCCCGGATTGGCAGTTTTGCATTCTTGCCCAGAATCGATGAAGAATATGTATATAAAACACTCCGGAGGGATACCAGGAAAAGGAGAAAGGGACTCGAGGGCCCCAGAGATGGCCCTCCCCTTGAGACCATCGTTAGTGATGTTAGTCATTTGGGAGCCTCCGAAAGTGTCATAAAATAGCAATACTTCTCCTATTTGTTGTGTAATTGAGTTTATTGTTACTAACTTTCTTTTTCCTTTTTCAGTGGGTCTCACTAAGGGCTTAAAGAAGCAGAAGCCCTCGAAGCAGGGTCAGGCTCCTGGAGATGGGATTATTGGGTCCTCGAATAGGGCTTCCAGTCCCCCGAATTTGGCATTTCTCCCCTCGAATCCTGCTTCCCCTCTTGAAGTAAGATGGGAAAGGCTTTCCTTAACTATTGGTGATGAGCAGCCACCTCACGCTAAGAACGTCTGCCAGAAAATGAGGGTGAACCGCAACACTATCGATTCCTCCTCGCCAAGGCCATTGATAGGAACACATGGTGGTGAGAATGTTCATCAAAAGTCTCCTCCCCATTCGAATGATGCAACATTCATACCCGGGATTGAGCATCACCCCTCGAACCTGGCCTCCGACCCTGAGGTTTTCTTCCACTCTTCTATATTTTTTTGTTGTTTTTTTAGAGAGTGAGATGCCCCCACCCTTCCCATGTTTTTATATCATCAATCTGAGCTGAGTTGTTTTACCGGGCCTCCCAAATGTATCACGAGGTCACTGAGAGAATAGGGTCCTTCTATTCCCATTGTTACTATGGTCGTGATAACTTTTGCGAGGAGCTCTATAAGCAGGATGCTGAGATTTTACAGCTAAGGAAATCTCTCGAGGATCACCAGCGAGCTATCGAGGAGAAAGATAGGGTTCTCGAGGCCAAGTATAGAGTGCTCGAGGAAAAAGATAAGGTCCTCGAGGGGAAGGATAGGGCAATCGAGGAGAAAGATAAGGTTCTCGAGGAGAAGGATAGGGCGCTCGAGGAGAAAGATAGGGCGCTAGAAAAAACAAAAACTTTTGGAAAGGGGAGAGGCAAGGTGTTGATACTGAGAGGCATCAATGGACACTAGAGAAAGACACCCTCGTGAAGAGGGTTCAAGCTGCAAAGGATCTGGCCGCATAAGTTCAACTACTCAAGGCCTTCAAACACAAGCTGTTGAACAACCATGAGCTGTTTCAACTTTTCGTGGATCTTCTAAGTGTGGCCAAGAAAATCGGCTATAGTGAATTAGCCGAGGACATTTTAAAGCCACAAGTGTCCACCTCTCTATCTAAAGATCTGGCCAAGCAGGTGGACGAGCTAGTTAATCTAGAGCTCAATACCACTCTCGACGCGAAATGGGACGGGGCCATCAAGAACGACTGTTTTCGTTTTACCCTTTTGGATTTTATCAAGTCCAAAGGGTAGTTCTTTAATGCTAAGGGGATTCGAGTGATCCCCCTTCCAGAGGCTTCAGACAGCTCTCCTGAGCGGGATTTCAATGCCGGCCTAGTGAAAGAAATGATAGCTTTCACATTAAAGGAAGATGATTCTAGGGTTGGTCCCTGATTATTAGGGTTGTAAACCCTTTTTTAAATTTTTTTTGCAGAGACTTATGATTTTTCCTTTGTTTTCTTTTCGTAGTATAATTCATTGAAAATGGTGTTAGAAGGTGCTTGTGAGGAGCTTTTGGGTCCTCAAAAAGAGCTGAATGAGACACATAAACAGCTACTGATCGCCCTTCAAGATCTTTCTAAGTGTAATCAAGAGAAAGACTCCTTGAAGGACAAGTTCCACAAACTTGAGGCTGAGATGAAGCTTTGGAAATCCAAAGATCATCCCACTTTTAAGGGGTTTGTTAAGGATTTCCTTAGCAAAGAATGTAATGGTACTTATCCCTTAGAAGGGGTCAAGGGTCGCGATTCCATTAATGAAGAACTAGAAGAACTAATGCGTCAAATTTTTTTGAAGTTTGGTTTTTTGAAATCCTGCCTTGCCGCTGCAACTAGGCTTCCACTAGTGGAAGGTTTCCTAATTGGTTTCTTGGGAAAAAATCGCAAATTGGTAGCCAAGAGGGAATTACTTGCTGAACAACATCTATTAACTCAACGTAGAGTGGCTAAACTTTAAGAGGACTTGCTCACTTGGAAGATAGCCAGCGAGGATCCCCCTTTTTCAAGTGAACCTCCTCAATCCCCTCGAGATAGCCCCTTAGGCAAAGATAGCTCTTTGGTTAAATCTCTTTTATCCGAGAACGCAAAACTTTCTAGGGAGATTGAGGCCTGGAAGATACAAGCCACAGAAATGGAGCAGCATTTTAATGATTTCGAAGAAAAAATCACCGCACACTAAGTGGGCCTTCGTGCCCACATGCTTTCCCATAACATTTCCTCCTCCTACATAATCAGCAATGATCATTTTCCAAAGTTTCTACTTAAAGCGTCTCAGTACCGGATGGAAGAAGTTAAACGTTCATGAGAATGGGACTCCTCGACAGAAAAAAGGCTTTTGATCTCATTCTCGATTTGCTGGCAGAGCTTAAGGTAAAGGGATTCACCCCCTCGAGCTTTTGATCTGCCCCTCAGTCATAGAAGTCTTCCACTAAAGAGGTTGAACGACATCTTTTCCCTTTGAGCAAAGTTACCCAAGGATTTTCCTCAAAATGTCGCAAAAGCTGTAGGTCATCCTCGAAGGATCCATTTGAATCTTCCACGAAGAAGCGGTGTAAGAACGTCGCCATTATTGATCCCTTAGAACATCCTATAGGGGAACAAATGAAGGATATCCGGAGGGCAGCTGGTATAAAACTTGAAGAACTCAAAGAAATAGAGGCATATGTGAAGGAGCTAGGGAAATCTATCTCCACTGAAGAATTGTTTCAGGTAGGATTTCCTCCCGCTAAGTAAATATGTTTAAATGAACAAACTTAGATAGTTGCTTATATCAATAATGTATTCCTAATATGTTTCTTGAGGTTTTAATAAATAACCAATATCTCTTATAGTTTACCCCTCGAATATGAGCGCCCTGTGAAATTTTGTTAGGCGGAGCAAAATACGAATATCTTTGGTAAGTAGGAATTAAGTAATTTAGAGACACAAGCATTTTACCCTGGTTCAATGTTTCTATCTATATCCTACTAACTCGCCAACTAGTTTATCATTTCAAGATTACAAGATAGCCTTCGAGTGCCGCTTTAGAGAAAACCACTTCTAACATCAGCCGTAGCTAGAAATATCATCTAGAGTTCCGCTTATAGTAACCCACTTGAACATCAACTGGAGTGCTTCATCAGAGAAAACTACTTGAACATCAGCTGTAGCTAGAAATATTATCTAGAGCGTCGCTTCAGAGCAACCCGCTCGAACATTAACCAGATGGTTGCTTTAGAGCAAACCACTCGAATATCAGCCGTAGCAGGAAATATTATGTAGAGCGGCACTTTAGAGCAACCTGCTCGAACATTAACTAGTGTGCCACTTTAGAGAAAACCCCCTCGAACATCAGCCCGTAGCTGGAAATATCATCTGGAGCGCTGCTTTAAACCAACCCGCTCAAACATCAACTAGAGTACCACTTTAGAGCAAACCACTCGAACATCAGCCATAGCTGGAAATATCATCTAGAGCACCGCTTTAAAGCAACCCGTTTGAACATTAACCAGAGTGCTGCTTTAGAGCCAACCAGTCGAACATCACAGCTGGTAGTATTTTCTCAAGTTGGTAATGTTCCACCTTCTTTGCACTCAAACCCCGTTCATCTGCTTGAGAACATAACTTCCTTCTGGGTACAATTCGATCACTCTATAAGGTCATTCCAAATTTGCAGCTAACTACCCCTCGGGTTCCTTTCTGCTTTTCTCATTTTTTTCTCATTACCAACTCTCTCGGGCTAAACAACACCTTCTTTACCCTTTGGTCATGGTATCTTCTGACCCGTTCCTTGACTTTAACTCTCTCTTTTCCTCTACCATATCTAAAACCAGACATCAATTTTGTTGATTGACTGTCTCATCTATAGCAGCCATCATCCTTGGGCTAGGAACTCCTATTTCCGTGGGAATTACTGCTTCCTAGCCATATACGAGACTATATGGTGTTTCCCAAGTAGTGAAAGACTCAGCTGTCTGATATGCCCGTAATACATTAGGTAATTCCCATATCCAATTACCTTCTGCCCCCTCAAGGCGTGCTTGTATTCCATTCACTATTGTCCCGTTGGTCACTTCCACTTGCCCTTAGCTTGGGGGTGGTAAATATATGTCATCTTTTGCTTAATCTGATATTCCTCGCACCACTTCTTGAAGGGATCCTAAGCAAATTGTGTTCTGTTGTCCGTAATGATCATTCTTGGGATTCCAAAATGGCACACAATGTTCTTCCAGCAAAAGAAGTTGACTGTTTTTCCTCTTATGTTTGTCAAGGGCTCTGCCTCTACCCACTTTGGGAAATAATCCACAGCTACTATTAGGTATCTGAATTTCCCTGGCGCTTCCAGGAAAGGGCCCACCAAATCAATCCCCCATTTGTCAAATGGATACGAGCTATAGATACTTCTCATTTCTTCCCGTGGAACATGTGTTATAGGTGCATGTCTCTGGCATTGATGGCAAGGCCCAATATATCGGTTCGCATCCTCGAACATTGTCGACCAGTAAAACCCCGCTCAAATGAGCCTCCTCACCACGGATCTGGCTCCCTGGTGGCTATCGCATACCCCTTCGTCCACCCTAACTTCTTTTCCTTTCGAAGCACATCAAAGAAGGGTAAGTGCTTCTTCGCCCCCTTCGATAAAACCTGCTTAATGCTGCTGGAGACCCCGTAAGCTTCTGCACATCCTTTATCGATTGTGGGGTTTTCAATGTCCTCAGAGCTTTAACCTTTTATGGGTTTACATCGATTCCCCTCTCCGAGACTGTAAATCCAAGAAAGTTCCTTGCCCCCACACCAATAACACACTTAGACGGGATCAACTTCAAATTAGCTTCTCAAAGCCTACCAAATGTATTTTTCCAGATCTTTTAATAATTATTTTTAACTCTTGCTTTTGACCACCATGTCATCTACATATATTTCCATATTCTTCCCTATTTATCCCCTGAACAGTCCATCCACCAGTCTCTGGTAAGTAGCTCCAGAATTCTTCAATCCAAAGGGCATCTTCTTATAGCAATACATGTCCACATCTGTAATAAACAAGGTCTTTTCCTTGTCTTCCTCCGCAATGAGGATTTGGTGATACCCCTTATATTCATCAAAGAATGCCAAAATTTAATATCTAATGATGGCTTCCACCAGCTTATCGATTGGTGGCAATGGATAACTATCTTTGGGGCAACACTTATTTAAATCAGTAAAGTCTATGCACATCATCCATGCTCTATCATGCTTTGGAACCATGACTGGGTTAGCAATCCAATCAGGATAGAATACCTCCTCGATTACGTCCGCCCTTAATAACTTCTCTACCTTTTCTTTAATTTCCTCAGCTCTTTCTGGAGCGAACACTCTTCTCTTCTGCTTCACTAGCTTAATCCAAGGGTTAACGTTCAGTCAATGTAGCGCAAGACTCGACGAAACCCCCGCCAGGTCAGATGCATCTGATGAGAACATGTATCCGTACTTTCTTAACAAGTCTTTCAATCTTCCTTTCACATATTCAGGGAATAGTTTCCCAACAACTACTAACCTTTTATCCCGAATAGGCATCTGTATTGTATTAGCTAATCCTGCCTCTGCGTGTACTGTCGCTACATCCCTCCATTTCCTCGCTTCCCACACTGCCGTGAGGTTACTTTCATGCCACAGTCTGATCCCCTCAAATGGATGCCACCCCCTTTTCAGTTGGGAACTTCATCATCAGGTGATAGGGTGACCCGACCGCCCGAGCCTGGCACATCCATGTCCTTCCTAGAGTACATTATAAGGGGAAGGTGCATCCACGACAGCAAAATTACACCTGATGGTCACTCCCTTGTCGCCATCCCTACTCGAATGGGCAATGTTATGTTTCCTATAGGTAATATCGTGTTTCCTGTGAATTCTGAAAAAGGAGAGGTGGATTTTTTTTCATGTTTCCACACCCTATATCTAACTGGTCAAAACACTCAACAAATATCATTTCTACCCCACTTCCATAATCAAAGAACACCATTATGATCAAGGACGTTCCAATAATGGCTGAAATAACCATAGGATCTGCATGGGCATTTGGTCCGACATAGCATCACTTCCGAGAAAGTGACCGTTTCATACGGTCAAAACCTCTTATGAATAGGCTCTTCCATAGGAACCCTCCGAGCCTCAGCTCTTATAACAACATTCAAAGATCTCTCTCCCACTATGCCATTGATGATGTTAATTACCCTTCAGATGGGCGGGTTTTCTCTATTTTGATTTCCTCCTTGTTGCTCTTGGGGTCTATCATGCCTTCCTTCCGGCCTCATGTCTCGAATCACCTGTTCTCGAGGCCTTCTATATCCTCTCCCTCCTATTTTTTTGATTGTTTCTCTTATAAGACTACTACTGGTTCATCCGGGGCCTCGAGGGGGTAGCCTGGCTCTTATGTACCTGTCTTCAAAATCGTCCTTCCCGTTCACACCTGTCAATCTCCATCTGTAACTGCATGCAATTGTTCATGTTATGGTCGTAATCCCACTGATGATCACAGTACCGATTTGTTGCTCTCTGGGTTGCAACAGAATTGTGCAAACTTTACAAGGGTGGGAGTGTCCTGAACAACCCTCCATGTATTCTTAAAATCTGTGTAGGGGTTCTTCCTCCAAGCGTTGGTGTTCTTACGAGTTCGATTGGCCCTTTCCCTCTGTGCTCTACATTTCTTCCTGCTTTCTCTGCAAGGTTATCTGTTTTCTTTCTAGTTGCCCCCTCTACCCTCGAATACATTTCTACAACCTCCTAAAGTTTTTGCAAAGTCTTAGGGGTATTGGTGCTCAACTTCTTGTATAATTCCAGGTACTGCATCCCCAGCAGGCATCCCTGGATTACCTCATTCTCCGTCATTTCTATCACCCCAAACTCTTGCTACATACCGGTGATAGAAGGATTTTGTGCTTTCTCATGCCTTTTGCTTCGTCTAGTAGAGTTCGAACAAGGTTTTGGTAAACATCTTCTTCTGTGCGTATTGGCTCAATAATGCTTTCCTGAAGTCCCGATACGATCGAAGCGAGCCCCTTGGAAACTTATTAAACCACTCATGTGCCTTTCCCCACAAGTAGCTACCTACCCGCTTGCATGTTAACTTCTCATCAAAGTCCCTCGAACTCATAAAGCCCAGGAACATTTGTATGAACTCTCGAGGGCCAGTTTTACCACTGTATATAGGAAGTCCTTCCGAGGGCTACACTTCTATTGGCCATCAAACCCCCATGATTACCGAGCTGAAAAGAAGGCCCGCAGCTTGGCCCAAGGAACTGATCTACCTATCCAACTCTTTTCTTAACAATTCACTTGCATCCAAGGGGGGTTTGTGCTGCCCCCAGGAAGGTTCAGCCCCCTATCGTGACCACCCAAATGTGGCATATATAGAGGTTGGGTTTCTCCATATCCCAAGTTTATCCAATGCTAACCGAGACTCGAGTATGCTGGCGGTAGGGGTGGTTGAATATAAGGATTGTACAACCCTTAGCTAATTCCCAAACTCCCGTATCCTTGCATGGAAGAAGAGGCAATTATTCCATATGCTGTTCCTGGACCGGCCAGGTCAATGATAGGAGCAGATGGTGGAGGTAGCGCATATACGGGACCTTAGGAGTAACCAGGACCTTCAACGGTTTTCCAGCATATCCTTGATAAGGGTAGGCTTGGGAAGCTCACCCCGTAGTCATTCCTTAAGGTGAGGGTGGTAGTGCCCCTATCGTGACCCTATAATCCCTCAGAGGAGGGGTGATTCGGTACCCGGCTGCAACCAGGACCTGAGCTGCTCGTTTCACATCTTGATTCGGGGTCACCCTCCCCACGTTTTAATTTCCTTGCCTGGGTTGACCATAGGCTTCCATATAAGAGTTTCCCGAAACCTCCATAAATCTTCCATCCCTCAAATTAGCCACCATTTTGAGCAAGGAATCAGTGTTTCCTTGTCTTCGCTCTCCCATCGCTTCCAACTTCCTCGAGGGCCTTGACATATCGTAATGGACTGGCGCCAAGGGATTTATGCCAACCATCACTGAGGTTTGCCCCCCCTTCGTGGGCTATGCCTGTATTAGGCTCCGCACCCAACCGCCACTGAGGTTTGCCCCCCTCATGGGCTAAGCATCAGAGTGCTGACCCCTTGAATGTTAGTCATCTCTTTTTCCTCGATGTTGGTGTCATTTTCTCCTCCTGAATTCTCCGATTTTAACCTTGGTGGAGATCCAGCCCCCGTACCTATTGACCTCAACCTTTCACTCATTCGAACTACCATGGACATAAACTTTCAAAACCCTTGATTTGACTTAATTGTCCCCACAAACGGCACCACTTGATGCGTCTTCAACCACCAACCGGTTTGTGGGCCTGGGTTCTTCTCTAACTAACCTGCAATCAAACTGTTCCTGGGGTTCCAGAGGTCAGTACTCTGATGCTTAAGTTAGTCCAAGCATCCAAATATGTAAGATATAATGAACCATAAGTAAATGCGTACCTTGTATTTATACTCCACGTCCTAAAAACCGTTCTCCTTAATTATTGCTCTTAATTACCCATGAATGCAATAATTAAGTTAGAGTATTAAATATTCCCCTAACTGGGCTGCCATACCTTCGACCCAATGGCTATTTTAGGCTTAACCTCTATCAGATGTCTAGCTAAGTGTTCTTCATTTCTTCCAAACATGATATTCATGGTCATGGTGATGTTCGTAGGTGGATGCACTTGTTATTGTAGTTGTAGGGGGAGGAAATGAATTCCCATTTTAGATTAAAATATTATGCTCTCTGGCTTAATTTTTTTTAGTTTTTTTCTATGCCTTATGCATACCCTATATTTTAAAAGAAGTTTAAGTTTAAATTTCCAATTATAATTTCTAGATCTGCCATTGAAGATGTTGCATGATAGATAGTTAGTTAGAGAGTGAGAGAATGATTTTCCGCAAGGAATTGTGTTATTGATAACTGAATATATAGAGAGTACAATAGAGATATAATAAGGAAAAAACTCTAATCATAATAAATAATAATCTAATCAGTAATCTAATTTATCCTAACACCTCCCTTCAAACGAAGCGTCGGATTTTCAAAGATGCAAAGATTGAATATGAAGAACTCAAATAAAGGACGAGAAAAACCCTTGGTGAAGATATCTGCAACCTGTAAAGATGTAGGAACATGAGCAAATGAAGCTTAGCTGAAGAAACCAACTCACAACAAAATGATATTCAATGTCAATATGCTTAGCCTGTTTATGCGCCACCGGATTCTGAGCCAAGAAGATGACACTGTTGTTGTCACAAAGCAGAAGAGGCGCACCAGAAAGAGGAACATGAAGATCACGATGCAAATGAGTTATCCAGATGACCTCAGAAGCACTGTTGGCCAAAGCACAATACTCTGACAAAGTGCTGGACCTGGACACAGTGGGCTGTTTCTTCGTACTCCAAGAAACCAAGTTATCGCTGAAGAAGACATCATAGCCATAAGTAGAACGACGGGTCTCTAAACACATGTCTCAATCTGCATTAGAATAACTGAGCACCTCTGGAGAAGAAGCTGCATGAAAATTGAGGCCAAAATGTAGGGTCCCCCGAACATAGCGAAGAATCAGTGATAACCAAAAATGATATTCCTGAGGGTCCTGAAGATACTGACTAACAGACAGTAAATGCCAAGTCCGGACGAGTGATGGTTAGATACTGGAGAGCACCAACCAAAGAGCGATATAACGTCGGATTCTTGAACTGGGAACTCGTATTGCTGTGAAGCTAAGAATTTGATATAAATGGTTTAGAAACTGGCTCTGCATCTAACATACTAGCCCAAGAAAGAATTTCCCGAGCGCATTTCATCTGTCCGAAAAGAAGTCCCGAGGCAGTGGGCGTGACCTCCAAGCCAAGAACGTTATGTAAAGCACCCAAATCTTTAATGGCAAACTCTCGATGTGTGCGATTAATGAACTGCTGGACAAGAGTGGAATTATTTCCAGTCAAAATGATATCATCAACATAGACCAGAAGATACAACAATGACGAACCATGAGACAACACAAATAATGAAGTACCAGAAGAGCTGCAACGAAACCAAAACTGCAAAAGATAAGTACTGAAACGCTAAAACCATGCTCGAGGTGCTTGCTTAAGACCATAAATGACCTTCCATGGACGAAAAACATAGTCTAGATGAGTGGGATCCTTATAGCCAACTGGCTTCACCATAAAAACTGGAGAATCAAGAACACCATTAAGAAAGGCATTCTTAACATCCAACTGATGTAGAGACCAAGAATAGTAGCAATAGCAAGAACTGTTCGAACTGTAGAAGCTTTAGCCACAGGGTTGAAAGTATGATCAAAGTCAAAACTGGGAATCTGAGAGAAACCCTGAGCTACCAAACGTGCCTTATGGCGATCAAGCAAACCATCAGGTTTGTACTTCAGCCAATAAACCCATTTGGACCCAACAATGTTGACGTCCGGAGGGCGCGGACAAGATCCCAAGTATGCTGACTACGAAGAGCAGCCATCTCCTCATCCATGGTAGAAACCCAAGAAGGGTCTTGTTTGGCAGAACGATAATCAGTCGGTTCTATCCAAGAAAGAAGAACAGGAAGACGACCGTGAGTATGAATATACGAATAATCTCAGTACTGAATAACTTTGGTGGAAGAGTGCGTAACCATGCGAGAAGCGGGAGCCAAAATGGCGGAGCCGTGACCGGCCCTGGCCGAGGCGGGATGAAGTGAGCTGGGACCATTCAAGGCTGTGTGTGGCGGTGCTAAAAGGGCGAGTTAGAACCAACCAAGGCCACACATGGCGTAGTGGGAAAGAGGCCTGTGGTCATCTGTGGCTGTACGGGAAGGAGGCCTAATGCAGCTGAGCGCGAGCTGGCCTCGATCACGGCCGTGGTCGTGCGTGGATGGGGCCATCCATGCATAGCTGTGCCTTTTTGAGACTGAGGCTGTCTGGGGCATCCGTTGCTGCTGGGTGTGAGTCATCATGGCTGGGCATTGACGCAGGCCAGAGACCACCAGGCGTGGGCACAGGTGCGGGCAAGAGACCACCAGGTATGGGCGAGAGACCACTATGGTTGGATGCGAGATGGGATGGCAGATGTGGGTTAACAGGTCGAGACAGCTCATCTTCAGGAAAGTGGATTTGAGGTGAAGATGGAGCCGAGGCTGTTGGCGATGCTATCCCACGTTCTGCATCAATAAAAGCAGAGACATCCAACCCTGAGGAGGGAGAAGGAGGGTACCAATATGACAAACGAGAAGAAGTATCAGACTGCTAAGAAGGGTGATGATTTTCTGCCAAATGAGTGCTTGGCAAACGACCAATCTGTACCTGCATTTGGTAACATGTTGCAGCATAGTGACCAAGTTGTCCGCACCAGGAACAATGAGGACGACCACGACCAGGAACCGAACCAGCCGCATGAGAATCGGAAAATGATTGCCGGCCACCACCGCGCCGCCCACTGAATCGACCACCGCGGCCACCGCGAGAAGGCCATGCCCGGCCACCTTGAGTCGGCGTGTGATCCCATGCGCAGCCGGCTTGAGGTGCGTCGCTGGTCTGGAACGCGACCACTCCTGCAGCTGGTCCTGAGTGTCCCTGTAAATTCATGAAAATGGCCTCATGGTTTTTGGCATGGGTAAGAACATCCGCATAAAGGGGGGTTGGAACGGCATTAATCAAAGGAGCAGAAAAATATTTATACTCAGGACCAAGCGCAAAAAAGAACCATACAATTTGATCTACATTTGAAACCAGATTACCCATGATAGACAGTTGTTTAAAAATCTCCTTAAATTTGAGATGAAGTTCATGAACAATACCAGACTTACGAATACCATGCGCATCTGTGTAAAGACGGAGAATGGTGGAGGCACTGATATTCTGATAGATGAGAGCGAGGTTATTCCAGATATCTTTAGAAGTGGCACAATCTGGGAGTTCCGTGAGAACTTCAACGGTGAGAGAGGAAAATAGACGACTGCAGAGACGTTGATCTTCATCAACCCATGGATCATACTTTTCTTTTTCTTGCAAATAAGCCTCCTGGAGATCAACTTTGCCACTGCCATAGGAAGGAGTTGAGACTGTGGCAGCAAAGGAGAGAGGCTGCGATGGTGGCGGTGGTGGGAGAGTGCCATCAATAAAACCGTACAGACCTTGGGGATATAGTACATAACCTGCTTGACACTTCCAGAGAAGATAATTTGATGGAGTGAGTTTGATCTGCATCATCTGGAGCAGAGTGTTGTAGGAGAGTTTTTCTTGAGCCAGAGCAGGAGAGAGCCCATCGGAGAGGAGTGCGCAGGAATGGAGTGGAGCCACTGGGAGAGGGGGGGCGGCCGAGGAAAAAAGTATATGGGATGCTAGGGTTTTTGGTTTTGGATAAGAAGAATCTCTGATACCATGAGATAATGATTTGCCGTAAGTAATTGTATTATTGATAACTGAATATATATAGAGTACAATAGAGATGTAATAAAGAAAGAATTCAAATTATAATAAATTATAATTTAATCAGTAATCTGATTTATCCAGAGAGCATTGAATCTAGAACGCGTTGGATAAGTTCGGAAGTCTTTTATTAATTTGCTAGTTGCCAATTTAGATGGCGCAGGAAAAACTTTCAGACGCCGGTGTGTAGCAACGAGGTTGCGTGAATGGTAATCACAATTATAGGGATGGATTAGTGTTTCTAGTTAATTGCCATTAGGGGCAAGCAAATAAAACTATGAAACCAGTACGATCGACCAATTGTATTAAACATATGTGATGCGTTTGAAACCAGAATTCCAAAAGTGTTCCAAGGTGAAAAACTCTCCGATGGTAAATTCAACAAAAGTGTATATTCGATGAATAGTCATTGAATAGTAAAATAAAACTTTAAATTATTTAATTATTTTTTCACTGTATTCAATGAGCATGTTGATAGTAAATATCTCTAATTGCCTGCAATAATGTCATATAAAATTAATATTTAGAAAACAGATGTTAAAGATGATTCTAACATCATCTCACATCAATCTTCAAAAAAGTCACGCCCTTTCTCCCTCTAACTTATCCTCCCCCTTCTCTACTGTAACCCAAACCCTAATTTCAACACCCGGGGAAGGGGGGGGGGGCACCACCGGCGGAAAAAATAATTTCCAGGCGGTCCCCGAACCCAATCCCCCCAACACCCCTAACCCAGTACCAAGCTTTCCGTCGGAGACCAACAAAGAAGAAAAACCATTTTTACACCACCCTCCACCCTAAGTTTTCCACAATTGTTAACCCAGAGAGCTGAAATACGCCAGAGCCAACCCGAAGTATTCATCGGCGCCTGAAGATTCATGCAGTGATGTCGATGGGGATGCAGACCCTGGGCATGATGACCAGCGAAAGATGAGTTCACAACGGTGGTGACGGCTCAGAGGTGGAAACACTACTGGGAGGACCCCCATAGGCACCGGTATTTTGAGAATTTCCATACCAGTGCCTAAGTAACCCAGTGCAAAAGATGTAGTTGCATATGAGCCGGTTAGTTATACTGTTGCTAGAATCTATTCCAGCACCGGTACCATTTACCGGTGCCTATGCAAGAAATACTGGTGCTAGTGAATAAGCGATCAATTAAAAAAATCCAGCCAGTGAGAATAAACTCACCGGCCGAAATATGGAACCCAGAATGAACAAAACACAACAGAAGCTTATGTAAAAAACTAGAAAATTCATAACACAACATAGAACTTCATTACATATAATTGAAAATACATGACACCTTTCAATTAATGAAACAAATTATACCCAAACATAGATTAACAACATCAATCATCATAAAAACTAGAACCTAATTTCCAAGAACCCTAGATAACATCAATGAACTAAAATAGTGAAGGTGAGGTCGGATCTGAGCTGAACCGGCAAGTTTGGTGGAGCTCGCAGCTTTGACTAGTGACAAGAGCGTGGGGAGATGGCGTCGGGAATGGTGCACCGCGGGGAGATGCAGTCGGAGCTGGTCCGGGAGATGGAGTCGGGGCTGGCCATCGGCGGGGGAGTCAAAGCAGCATCGTCGACGGTGTCAAAGCAGAGTTTGGGTGCACCATCATCAGCAGCGGTGGAGAGGGAGAGGTGGTGAAGGAGGGGGGAGAAGATGGAGATCCAAGATAATGGGAGGGTGGGTTGGTTTAGGGTTTGAGAATTGTTTAAATAGACAAATTTTTAACAGTTGAGATTCAATCAACAAAAGAAATCAACGGTTCAGATGAAACCAATTTGGCTTTTTTTTAAAGTGTTGAGCACCGGTACCAGTGCCCAAAATCCTCATATCAGTGCCTAAGAAATTGAAACACAGCTGCTTAGGGCTGCTTTGAATGATTTAAAAAAAAAAGAAAATTGAACCCGAGAGCAAGCCCAAGAACATTTTTCTAAGTATTAAGCACCGGTACACATACCGGTGCCTAAATATACTTTTTTTTAATTAAAACCATCCTTAGATGGGGGAAATTATATTAGCCTTCCCAAGCCGTAAATAATAAAACAGTTTAAGAGAAGCCGAAGCTTAGATAAGTTATACAAACCGAGCTTATTGCTCTTGAAGCAACCTTTGTTGCTTCCAAAAGAATGAAAATAGAGAAATGTAGAAACCAGAGGATTACAAATACTAATGACTAGGTAATCGGATCTTGAACTTCTTAGTGAATCGAATAAACGAAACACAAGTCAGTCAAAGAAACCTTTACCTAAATCATAAGCCTATCCTCTAAGCTAATAGTGTAGGAGAATAGCAAAAAGTAAAACCTTTCCAACTGTATTTGTGGTTAGCATCAGCAAGGGGCAACTAATCCCTGTCCGTGATTGATGTCTTCAAAAACAGTGAAGGAGATCAGTCATCACTGTGTCTGGTATGATCTCTGTAGCTTCCAGCAAAATTGATATAGCAGTAGATCACTTATGTCAACAGAAGAAGATGACTAATTTGGAGATGAATTCGAATGCCCGCCGTAATTGTTTCAGTTCTCTGAGTAGAAGCAATCCATCCACCTGAAATATGAAATACAGTCAGTAGCCTCTGTTTCAGATATCAATCCGAATAGAAGGAGTACCCATCTGATCCAATCTTATCAAACCTTGCACAAAATTAGTTAAACTTTGAAAATGAAGGAACGATGAGGATGACAGACTATGTAAACAATCCTTCGCTAGTTTATCTGCCACTAAGTTGCCTTGTCTATGAACATGCTTGAGAGGAATCCCTCCCAGGAGTTTGTTAATCTCCTCAGCCAGACTGAAAACTTTCCATGGTGACTTGTAAGGATCTAGTACATACCCGATTGCATTTAGACAGTCAGATTCTAAATAGTAAGAGAGATTAATTTCTGAACCTGCTCTTAATGCAAACCTTATTGCTTTCAGTTCTGCCTATAAAGGTGAATAAGCAGGGGAGATCTTAGTATGAGCAACAATAAATCCTCCCCTACAATCCCTTATAATCATACTAATACCACACATATTCGTTTGACAGCACCATGCAGCATCAACATTGATTTTATATCCTATGTCTGGCTTTGTCCAAGCTATTTTAAATATCTTAGGCTTAGGAGGTTTTTTGCTCAAAGGTAGGAAAGAATGTTCAGCAATTAACCTATCAATCCCAGAGTCAACAAAGAATGGCTTAGCAGTAAACAGATAAAATATGTCAGTCCTAATATGATTGAGCACCACACTAATCACAGGATTAACTGAATCATACAAGCATCCATTTCTAGTTTTCCACAGGTTCCAGCAGGTTATTAATGCTGCAGAATGAATCATCTCAACTTGCACACTACTGAAACCATTATATGAGAAATAGAAAGATAGTCTATCCCAAATGGATGGGAATACCTGATCTCTGATCCCCATAAAAGAATGGATCTGTTTCCATATATGCATTGTAAATGTGCAGGAATTAAAAAAATGATCAAGGGAATCCTCATGATTATGGCACATACAGCATTTAGAGGCCAGTGAAATCCTCAAAGAATGTAAAACATTGTCAAAAGGCAGGAAGGAGTTCATCATTTTCCACATGAAGACAGAAACCTTTTTTTCAATTCTGTAATTCCAAAGATGTTTGAAAGAAGCCACAGAACCTCTATGGTGACTTAATTGTAGATATGTAGATTTGAAAGAGAACTCACCATTGATTCCGGGTTTCCATATTAGCCTGTCCTTTCTATGAGGAAACAGCTTAGAATCACATAAAGAGTAATAGCATGATCAGGGAGAAATGGAATGATTTTAACAATCAAAGCAGATTTATTGGCAATAAAATCTGAAACACTACAGTTAAAAGGAATATTCACATGTATTTGATCACAAATATCCTGCAGTGGTCCTATATCCAACCAATTAGAGGTCCAAAAATTACAATCTCCAGTACCAAGAATGACTCTAGATTGAGATTCTGCCCAATTATTGATATAGCAAATCCTTTTCCAATTTTGCGAAGATCTGGAAGAAGATGGAAGAGATGCAGTCAAATGAGTCCAGAGAGCCTCACCCTTTTGATATTTCCACCAAAGCTTGACAGAACAAGTTTTAATAATAGTATGTATTGATCTAAATCCTAGTCCATTTTGAATGGTAGGATAGCAAAGATCATCCCACTTTCTCCATACCCTTTTTTGATTTGAATCATCAGAACCCCAAAAAAACTTGCTCAATAATCTTTCTATGTCCAATATAACCTGTTTGGTAGGTTTAATCACTGACCATATGTGCTGAGGAACCGAGTATATGCAGGCCTGTATTAGAGTAAGTTTCCCTCCCATTGAAAGCCACGTATTTTTCCAGTTTCCCAGTCTATTTTCAATCTGTTCCAATAAGGGATGGAGGTAAGTCTTCCTAAATCTACCAGTAAAAATGGGAACCCCTAAGTATGTAAAAGGAAACCTTCCTAGCTTCATTCCTAGAATTCTCCTAATCCTTCTAACCCTGTTTACAGTGGCATGCTTTCCAATGTACAGTTCACTCTTATTATAATTAACATGTTGGCCAGTGACTTCCTGAAAAGTATCCAGGAAAGCCTTGAGCCTGATCAAAGAATTGTTATTTGCTTTGAGGAATATCACAGTAACATCAGCATAAGAGAGATGAGAGATATGAAATGCATTACCTGGAATAGCATAATATGATAGACTACCATTCAGAAAAACAAAAGATAGGCTTCTAGTAAAAGCTTCAGAAAAGATATTGAACAGAAAAGGTGATAGAGGATCACCCTGTTTGATACCCCTTGTTGGTTGAAAGAAACCAACTGGCTTACCATTTATAAGGATGGAAAACCATGCCTGAGACAAGTTCTTCATAATCAGGAAAATAAATTTTGCATGAAATCCAAATTTTGCAAGCACAGAGTATAAAAAAGACCACCTAACTCTATCAAAAGCCTTCTTAAGATCTAATTTAACAATCAAGTTAGGTTCTCTCTGTTTCCAATTTAGGAATCTCACCATTTCCTGAAGGCAGATAACATTATCAGCAATATCTCTACCTTTTAGGAAAGCAGTTTGGTGATTGGAGATAAGTTTAGACATTAAAGGCTTCAATCTTTCCATTAGAATCTTAGAGAAGATCTTATTTATAACATTAGAAAGGCTGATCGGCCTGTAATCATCAAAAGAGGTAGGTGTACTTTTTTTTGGAATAATTGTGATCCATGTACTACCAATCCCCCTTGGAATATTATGAAATGATAAAAAGTCCTGTACAGCTGATAATAGATCATTAGCAATTATATCCCAAGACTTTATATAAAACTTTGCAGTAAAACCATCCGGACCGGGGCTACTTTTGTGATTGAGTCCAAAAACAACATTCTTAAGTTCAGCAATTGATACAGGTTGTAGTAATTTTTCATTGTCATCAGGTGTGATCAACTGTGGGATCTGACTTAAGAAATGATGTTTAAAAATATCCCTTGCTTGGGGAATATCACTTTCAGGGAAATTTTGCTCAGTTAGGAGGTCCTGAAAATAATGGATGCATTCAGTCTCAATTTCTTGAGCATTATCAATCCACTGTCCATTACTCCCTTTAATTTTTGTAATTTTTAAACTACATTTCCTCTCTCTAACCGTGTTATGAAAGAAACTAGTGTTGTTATCACCCTCCTTCAGCCATTTAACTTTTGCTTTATGTTTCCAGAAACTCTTTTGTTCAATCAAAGCCCTCACCAATTTTGCCCTAGCTTCTTTCATTTTAACCCTGTTTTCAGTTGTAACATTCAGATCATACTGTCCCTCCATTTCTCTTAAAACTGATTCAGCCTTTAAAACATTATCATTAATATTCCCAAACACTTCCTTATTCCAAAATTTTAAAGTTTTTTTCAGCCTCAACAATTTTTCAAAAAAGCCAACCATTCCTGATTGCTGAGTCTGAGAATCCCAACTTTGTTTAACTACCTCATTAAAGCCATCTCTTTTATACCAAGTGTTAATAAACCTAAAAGGTCTTGGAGAGGATGCAATATTACTACCTATGGTGAGTAGCATTGGATTATGGTCAGAGGAAATTCTATTCAAAATATGCACAGAGGAATTTGGAAAGTTAGTTGACCAAGAAGCAGTGCATAAACCCCTGTCTAGCCTCTTAACTGTAGGATTTCTTAGGCTATTATTGCTCCAAGTAAAGAGATTACCCACAGTAGGAATTTCTTCCAAGGCCATGTCATTTATAAATTCTCGAAAATCTCTCATACTACCAGTCTTTGGTGTAGAAGGACCTCTATATTCACTAACAGATGTAATAGCATTAAAATCACCAATGAGTAAAGAGTTTGATTGAGTACAAATCTTAAGATCTGACCAGAGATCCTTTCTACCTTCTCTAGTCCTAAGTCCATACACGAAGATAGCTTCCATGCTTTTATTCAGAGTAATGCTACTCATTTCAACAGCTAGAAACTGCAGGTTATCCATTTTACAAACAACTGAAACACTATTATTCCAAAATAGCCAAATCTGTTCATTATTTGCTTGCATGCAATTGTCAAAGTGAAGTAGCTGTCTATAATGCTCACATTGTGAGTTGTCATGTTTAGGTTCAATTAAGCATAATAACTCAAGATGATGCCTGTCTATCAAATTATGCAACCTAATAATTGAGGTATCCATTCCCCTAAGGTTCCACACTAGTATCTTAATCTGAATTGTACTATTCATAGGGAAACATGATTGGAGCTTTTTGATCTAGTCATGATTGTATTTAACTGAGTGAAGAAGCTCTCATTCTTATGTGATTTAATGTGGTTATCCTGATCTAAGTCATTTATTTCCCCTGCTAGTGGTTGAGGAGACATAGGAGTTACCTGATTAACCTGAATGCTAACAGTATCATTATCTTTGTCCACCAGTAATGACTTTGATACTTCAGGAGTCACAACTTGATCTTCAGCTGGCTCATCCTCTGCCAGTAAAAGAAACCTGTTCTGCCTGTCTATTTCTTGAGAGAAAATAAAACTTTTAGCAGCAAGAATAGGGTTAAAAGGTGAGAACCGCTTACTCCTTTTGTTAGGGATGTCATCCTTGACAAAACCTGTTTTTGATATGAGATTTGGTGGAGCAGACAAGGACATCTTACTGAGTACCGAAGATTGAGGACTATCTGTTACCTCCTTATGGGCATCCCCATGTATTTCATATGAAATATCATTAGTATCATCATTCAAGAAAATCACAGAAGGATGGTTTATTACTTCAGACTGAACTTCAACAGGATTATCATTTATTAGTTCAGTACTTAATGGAGGGGACTGTTTATGCACATCATGCTTTAAATTTATCATATCCTCCCCCTGTACATCTGACTCAGCTCCCCTTAATTGATCACTCTCCACAGGTACAGGCTTCTTTTTAGGTATATATTGCAAATTCTGACCATGCAAAGTCTTAGATTTCTCAGTAGCAGTAAGACCAGAACCACCAGCCTTATTATGATGCACAAGAGGCTCATTTTGTGTATTCTTATTGTTAGATTTCACTTTATCCATCCTATTAGGCCTTGGCTTCTTTAGCTCTGGATGTAAATAGATGCAAAGACTGTCATCGTGTCCTATAGTTTTACAATGCTGACAATAGAGAGGCAGGTCTTCAAATTCAATAGGAAGCTTTACTACATTATACTCTATTCCATCTTCTTCAATACCCACCCTAATAGAAGATGGTTGTTTCTTTTTCAAATCAATTTCGATACACATCTTAACTGCAGAGGGCCTAGTTAATGCAGCAGTTGCTGCATCCATTTTGATATAATTACCTATTTGATTCCCAATGGATTCTATCATTGCAATATTATAAAAGAAGACTGGAACACAGGGAATAGTAACCCAAACAGGTACAATAGAAGATTCAATTGCAGGATTGAAATCCGTATTCCATTTTAACACTTTCATGGGAACTTGGTTAAAAATCCATTGACCTTTAATCCATAACCATTGATAATCCTCCTTATCCTGAAACCGGATAAGGATGTGCTTGAAATCAATAGATCCCAATTGAAACTTACCTTTGAATCCAACAGAATTGAAAGCTTTGTTTAAAGCAGTCATTGAAGGTTTCCCCCGAGCAAACTTACCGACGAGAGCATTGCTGTAATGTGCCGCTAGCGTTTCAGCATCTTTCCGAGACACAAGACAGGAGATTTCGCCCTTATATTGGGTTCTTGGAATAATTTCAGGATTCGAAGGAAGGGAGGTAGTAAGAGGGAGTGGCCTATTGCCCAGAGCTTACAGAAAGGTCTTGGTCGCGGTTGCTCCACCGCGACCAGGCGGAGGAGCCGCCATCAAAGGAAAACAATAAAACAATTAATCGATGTAGCAGCAAAGTAAGGTGAAGGAGATGAAGATGGATTCGATTCAGTTAGGAAGAGTGTGTTTCGTGTGTATTTCGCACCGTATTCGCACGCAGTAACAGTAATAATAACCGTTGGAGCTTTGATATGCAAAAAACAACATCTAAGGGCTGATTTGAATGTTTTTTTATAAAAATATTGAACCCGAAAGCAAACCCCAAGAAATATTTTCTAAGTATTGAGCACCGGTACACATACCAGTGCCAAAGTAACTAATACCGGTCATTCCAAAATTTTAAAAATCCCTAAAAATTTGGGAAAAAAATAGCACCGGTATGAATGAAAAACAATGCCGGTGCTAGTATTATTTGATCTCTCAGTCAACTTTTTAATTTTTACTAATAGGTCCATAGAAGTAATTTGGAGGCGGCGAATCACAAAATTGAAGACACCAAAATGCAATTAAATAAGAGATGATTGCATCTTTAAAATTCAAGGTACAATGGGTGAACGGAAATGCTTCTAACATATTTTTGAAAAATTATGCTATGGCCCAAAAATTTGTTACGACATTATCCTCCCGTCCAAAATATACGAATTTTGTTATTCTTGCATAAATGTTAAAATAGAAACTAAATTATTTTTTGATGAAATTTTGAAAAATGCTACTACATGTTTTATGATAGCCTAGAGTTGATTACTTTAAAGATAGAAATGGAAATCAGAAAGGATTATGATGTTCTTGTGCCTGATTGTTGATAAATATTTTGTTATGGACTTGGAAAATACAATGTGAGTGTATAGGGTAGCATTATGCTTGAGCGGATTTCAATTTATATTTACAAGTAAAGTTTTTTTACTTTTTACACTTAGGTGCCTCCAAGAAAGTTGGAGTCGTCGAATCACAAAATTGATGGAACCAAAATGTAATTCAATAATATATGATAGCAACTCTGCAATTTGGGTATGTATGGGTGAACGGAAGGGTCTCGAAAGTCAACATTGATTACATCTATAAATTCTTGGAAAATTACACCGTTGCCCAAAATTGTGTTACCCCATTACCCATTGCTCAAAAATACATGATTTTATTATTCTCGCCTAAATATAAAAATATTAAAACAATGATTTTTTTGATGAATTATTGAAAAATGCTAGTACATGTTCTAGAGTAACTTAGGTTGATTACTTGGAAGTTACAAAGTAAAATCAGAAAGGATTGTGGATATGTTCTTGTACTCGATTTTTCATAAATATTCCCTTACGGGCATGGAAAATACAATGGGGTGTATAGGGTAGGATCACATTCAAGCGGATTTTAGTTTGGAGTTACGAGTAAAGTTTTTTACTTTTTGCACTTTGGTCCCTCCAAGAAAGTTGGAATTGTCGAATCACGAAATTGGCGGAACCAAAATGCAATTAAATAATATAAGATTGTAACTCTACAATTTGCAAATGTATGGGTGAATGGAAGGGGCTCGAAAGTCAAGATTGACTACTTCTATAAATTCTTGAAAAATTACACTGTGGCCCGAAATTGTGTTACCGGTGCTAAATTTTGGTTTTATAGAACCAGTATTTAGTGTACCGCTGCTTAATTTTGGTTTTTTTTAGCACTAGTATCACTGATGTACCAGTGCCTATGTATATGTTTTCCAGTAGTGAGAAGGTGTTTCTCCGGCTGAGACCAAGGCACGGTGACTAGCTTTCTCTAAATCTGGCATTTCTATGACCAACAATGGTGTTATCCAATAACAACATTCTATGGTGACAGTCGAGGCAAGGCGACAGAGACCAGTGCTCTTTGGGGACAACATAGATGTTTCCCGTTTTTCTCTCCACATCACTGTGGTAAAGTGATGAGCCCAAGGGTTTTCAAGTCTACTCGGATCTGAGTTGGCCAACTCAAATCTAGTAGTGGCCAACTCAGTTTCGAATCAGTAAAGGGTCCACTTAACTTAGTGTTGAGTTAACAACGCGTTAACTCAGTCGTGACGAGTCAACTTGGGTCAACCAGTGCCGAGTTTGTCTTCGGCGAAGGCTACGAGGGGTACTTCTCCATTTTTTTTATTTTGATTGTTTCTATCTTTTTATTTTTTGGTGGGAGGTTTTTTTTTAAATTTTTTTTATTTGCTTTTAGTTTTTATTTTCTTTTTTCATCATCAATAGGGTAGTGTTAGGTCTTTTGCTGGAATATTTTATCGCGTCTATCTCTGCCGATTCTAAGTTTTTCTGACGGCTGCTTTTGCTTGGTTAAACCTAGTTGGCTTCTAATTTGGTCATATGTTGGTATAGGAGAAATCCGAGTTAGGGTAGTTACAACAACTTACCTTTGGCAATCCCGTTCATAATTTACAGTCAAGATTTATAGACCAAGGAAGTTGAAACTTATCGATTGATCATTTTGTGTCATATTAGAGAATTTTTTTTTACCTTCTATTGAGTTTACTAACATTTACAAAATACTTTTATGGTGACCAAAATGTCCAGGGTCATCTCTTACTTTCTATTATTAACATAATTTAATAGAGAAGAACTAGACCTTTCACTTCAGGAGTTTCATTTTTTTGGTTTCCGTAGAGGTTGATTAGGACAGTGTATTGGAAGCTTTGTGATTTGGTGGCTGGTATTTGATTACTGTGATCGACTTCTAGTGGTTCGAGCCAAACTAGTTAGAAGTCTACATAGTAATTGACCATTTATCTTACGATGTACCCCTTTTTATACGTTTATATGTAAAGGCTATAAATTTGTAAATTGATTTCTAGTGTCTTTATGACACCCTTTTCGGGAAATTTCTGTAAACCTTCAGGAAACTTGATGTAAGCCTTCGGGCAATTTGGCCAACTTTTAGCAACATATAATGATCAACCGAACATGAAATGAAACCCTCTAAACCCCATCTACGATGGTTTGAATTAAAAAAATAATGTCTTACATGATATTTTTATTGTGTACCGATTAATTTTATATTTACGGTCAAATTTTACAAAGTTTGACTCCCAAAAAGCAATTAAGCAATTTAGAGTGGGACAGAGGGACTATGTCGGACACCTAGGGTGTGATTACTTGTTTGTGAGGCAAGTAGCAAAGTTTGACTAGGATTATATTACCTTTAGGTTGTTGGGCCAGATAGACCCATCCATTGGAAGTCTAATAGCTGATAGCACTTTAGGCATCGACCCAGCAGTAGTGGGCCCCCGAGACCGGGTATCATCAATGGCCTCCAGAGAACCAAAGGGTCAATCTAGTGTAGAAATACTTATTAAAGGCGCTATTAGAAGGTGCACAAACTCGAAACCGGGTACGGTACCCCCTTAAAACTTTTCAAACGCGGTTCAATCACCTGTTAAGGTGGTTATATTTATAGTCTCCTTTAATTAGACTAGTTAAATGTGGTTATTATATTAACTGCCTTATTTGGACCATTTCAAGGGTGGTTGTGTCACACTGCCTTTGCTTGTAAGCACTTCAGAGTAGCTTAGTGAAGGGAATTTGCAAGAATAGTAGAAGATATTTGAAAGTCATTCTCAAGAATGGTAGTGGAGCAAAGGCCACAAGGTTAGATGAAATGCACCGAACAAAATGAGTCAAAGTCTAGAAAGAATATAAGACTGGCATGACATGTGTACATTACATGGTCCATGCCAAACAACTGGCTTTTGGGACCATGTCTTGGCGCAGGCCATGTGCTTTTGTATGACAGGTGCCTCCATATGGTGAAGACCCGGACCACCAGTTAAGGGCCCACAACCTATGCGCAACCACGGTATCAAAAGCTAAAAATGATGACTCTAAATGGCAGCCCAATTGCATTTTCATGGATCGTGCCACTTAGACCACCAAGTAAACTCTCTAGTTGGAAGGCTGTGTGACTTTCTGCAGGTCGCGCAATCAGTTTGGCTGAGGGACGTCTCAAGTCAGCGGCCTGTGTACTTTTGCATGGGTCGTGTGCTGTTGTACATCCTGTGTCGACGTGGCTACAAGGGTTTCCCTTTTTTTTGGGATTCTCTAAGGATCTTTTACACCTACTATATAAAGAGGCACTAGTCCACTAGGGTTTACAGACCTTCATCTATCATTATTGTAATTCTAGTTTCATGTGTAGGTATTGAGAGAAAGAGACTAACTCGTTTCTTCTCATTTACTATTTCCTATTTTATGCCTAATGCATTTAATCCAGTGATTGTATTGGGTTCAATGTCCATTGAATAGTGTAACTACTTGGGAATTTATTTGTATTCATTACTAGGTGATGATTTTTGAGATTCTAGATCTTCCTATCTTTTATGTTTATGAATATTCATGTTTGACTTGTGCTTTAAATTCTTGTAAGATGCATGTTATGTATATTCTATGACACACCGTAGTTTCATATATGATATGTTATCATGTTAGGTTTGATTGCTACCTTGGCAGCTTTGGGTTAGGCCTATTGTAGGCTCGTGAGTACCGACAAGGTTTGTGCATGCATGTATGATCGAGAGTACAATTCCAGTTCTTAGAGCCTTACTTGATTGGATCATCATGTAATAATAATTCATGTTACAGACGAGATACCCTAATGGGGGTGTAAAAACCCTTGGTGTACCCCGATAGAATGAGCATCATAGTTTGTAGCAACTAGGGTTGTCATGTAGCGAACATAGCCATTTAAACCCTAGAGTCATCATGAGATGCCGATTTCCTTGCCTTTAAAGACCTAGGGAAAAGTGTCCATAGTGGAGTGCCTAGGATGTATATTCCTTACTCTCATACCTACCGACTGCTACCTAAGCAATGCGACTGCTTAGGTACTTGATCCTTTAAGCGGGGAAGCGTTAGCATTAGGAGTGAGTTTTACGGGGAAAGAGGAGCGGATACTTAGTATATCAAAGAAATTCCCCTAATGGCAGAGGCGTTGGTGATATCCAATAAGATGTCTGATGTGCTTCATTATGCGTGCGATAACCATTGCATTCATCATAGTTATTAGATTGTTTTATGTTGGTGGATTTCTAGTATTAGTTGAGTTTATATGACAAGGGGTTTAGATGACCATGTTTGATTTTCTTGTCTAAATCCGGTGTTTTGTAGACTTAATTGGTACTAATGGACATCTTGTATCCGCAATCTCCTAGATATTCCTTGTTATCATCCTTAGTAGGCTACCAGTGGGTACTTGTTCATCACATTCTATATGAAGGCCGTTCGTAAGGGCGGTAGAAGATATTGAAAGTTGTTCGCAAGGATAGCAAAAGAGATCAAATGCCATTCACACTAGAATGGTAGTAGATGAAGGCCACAAACATTAAAGCATGGTAGGAGGATATTAGAGCCAAATATAGGCAGCAATAGAATTCAAAGCGGCCAACGAAGAAATGGTGAATTGTGGTCCGATGAGTTGCGCCAAAGTCTGAGAATGATCTGAGAAGAATTAGCCTTCAAGACTTATTTCATTCAATTTTTCTTCTCATGTTCTAGAAAATCGACTACTAAAACTCTCAAATTAGACTAACGGTTCACCCATAGCAGAGAAAAGAAGTTCAGTCAGCCAAGGTACCATGGGTCGGCGCGGACCGCTCATGGATGGCACCAACCACCTACGCCAAAAAAGTTGGCCCACGCCAAATGATTCAGCATGAAGGTATGGTGTAAACCGCACAAAATGCCATGGAATGTGTGTACATGTTTCCATCTTCACTCAAAATGGCTAAGTATGGGCACATACCGTCCTATTTACGACGACCTGCACCATGCCAAGTGTAAAATATCGAGACCAGCCGGCGGGGTGTAGAGAATCAAGTAGACCATTCTGAGTTACTGAGAAAAGAAATCTTTCTGATGATGGTCCGTGCCAGGGGCTGTGTCTCACAGATTAGAAGCTCAAAATCGAGGATGCTAAAGTCGGCCCTTGCCAAAGGCAATGGTACGGGTCAAAAGAGTCAACGCGGACCACGTTAAACACAGTGGCCCACACTTTTATGAAGTGGTGGCTCACATCAGATGCAGCATCCCACGCTAGATGACTCGATGCTGCCTATGACAGATCCAGCAACTCACTCCAGCAAGGACAAAGTACACGGCGCAGACCGCGTTAGGCAGCGGCTGACTTATCGTTTACACATTTTTGGCCTATTTTGGGCCTATTTTTGGCCCAATCCCCTACTACTATAAATATAGACTTAGTCTACTAGGTTGAAAAAAGAGGAGATCAATTTTATAGTTCATATTGTAATTGGGAGGACACCTTAGAGAGAGAAACACTCTCTCCTCTTTCTTTTCTTTCTTTTTATTTTTCTTTAATCCTAGGATACGGAATTCAAATCTTCATTTGAATTCATATCCATGGAGTAATTTCTATAACATGGGGATAAATTGTAGGTGCATGGTTATTTAATATTTTGTGACATTTCGTAGTTCATCCTAAAATTATGTTCATGACATTATTGTGAATTGTTCTTGAATGTTATAATTGAATGAATAGAACACTCCATATAGCACAAACTCTAGTCTATATTCATGTTGGTGCAAATATTGATACCCCCTTGTGAAGAAAAACCTCGGATGCGTTAATGGGTAATGGAGTACATATCCGCATGGGTGTGTGCACAGGGGATCTGAGTAATACTCTGATTATTTTCCATCAAACCAGTCTTAGTTGATTACTTAAAGTAATCTGATAGGTTGCAGGTAGAGATAGTGAAAAGTAGAAAGCTAGGGTTGTAGGAGGCCCTAGTGTCATAAATAAAGTGCATGTGACCCTTTTCCTAATTCATAGACCTTGGGGAGTAGAGCATTTGTGGTGGAACGCTCAGGACATAATTGCACAGGGGAGAAATAGATCTACAACAATGGTCGGACCTTGTTGTTCTCCCCTAATTACTATGGCAGTGTTGTGGAGGGTTGTAAGCGCACCAGACATGACATGTACAAGGAAGTGTATGAAATCGACCTCACCACTTGTTATGAGCACTCTATTAGGTTTGTATAAATATCTATGTGAAGGAATTGAGGGTTGAAGTATTAAATCAACCATGTTATGCAATGACTCCCCAAGTGTTTAGCTTTATAGATTAATTACTTTTTTTTTACTTTCATGTTTTGTAGTTGATAATTGAAAAACCAAATCCCCCCCCTTAGTTTACTTTACTAGTTATTCCTATCACTCTTGGGGATTGAAGGCCCATATGAGGTTGTGTTTAATTAATTCTTGCACCCTAGCATCTCTGTAGACGTACCCAGGGCTTACTGCTAACTACCATATCAGTAGCATAGTAGTGAGTTTAGTGCAGAATATAAATTTTATCTTTGACCCTTTTTTCATTAAGGTACTCAGCCTTCGCTCGCATTAATTTTCTACAATTAATGACCTTGAGTGGAGGTGGGTCAAATTTTGGCACCATTTTTGGGGATACTATTTAGTCTAATTGTCAATTAGCATAACACGTTAGTTGAGTAGCTAGTATTGTTCTTTTGTTTGTTTGTTTTTTTGAAACATGTATTTCTTGAGTTCTTGGTGCAAACCAAGGGCCCTTGCACTACGATTCCAATTTTTTTGTGTGTTTTCTATGTGTTTTTTGTTATCGAAAAAGAAAAGAAATGTTGAGAAGAGAGGCTCAACGAGTGAGATTATGTAGGATATGTCATTGCGACCACCCTACAGAGTCTTGCTCTTTGATGAGTGAATATGAGAGAGAAGGAGGAGTTGTTGGTTCCCAAGGCTGATGGGATTGTGATTGGTACCCATACCACAATGCTCCAAATTCAAGGTTTAGTGGTAACATAACTTTGTGGTATGGAAATGCATTGGAAAACAAACACCTTGGGGTAGATAGTTGGACTTCACCAACTTACCCAATGCCCCCAAACCAATCTCTAGGACTGGTTCCCAAATCAGATTATGAATAAATTTTGCAAGCTATAGCTAATGTGACCAAGAGTAGTTATTTACTCCACTCATAAATGCTTAGTGAGATTAGCGATTTAGGAACTCAACTATTCTCAAGAATTGAGAAAGTTGAAGGGCAAGTGCTTGATTTAATGGAAAGGGTGAGCCAGCTAGAAACCCAATATTCCGAAAATGAACCATCCCTAGTTAATTGTGAAATTTTGGTAGATGAATCTAAAGGGGATGGGGAATGGTTTTTTGAGAGTGGAGAAGTCGAGTAAGGGGTGATTATACTTGATTTTTCATATTACCTATTGTCACCCAGACCTCCACCTATAGAAACAACTCCCACATTTTCTAAAACCTTACAGGAAAACATAGGGAAGCCAATTAAATATGCTAAGCTTCCAAACAACATATTCCCTCTAAGGTTGACTCCTCCTCTACTATATCTTCCTCTTCGAAGATTCTTACCCCCGCCTCTTCATTTTTGGCTGTCTAAGGTGATGAGGTACAAACCCACACAATATATATAGCATTAGGGTCGTGCCAACGACCATAAATATATGGAGCTTCTCAGGAGGCAACCCGAGCTTTGAAAAAATTAGATTAGTTTGTTATTTTTGGTGTATTTTCCTATTTGTAGCTTTATGTTTTTGGGAAAATATTACACTTGGTGTGCATGTTTGTTTTGTAGGAAACATATATTTCTTGGAGGAAGATGAGCAAATGGGGAGACCAACTCATGGGCCATGTAGACGTACATAGTTCGTGATACTCAAAATGATGGACAAGGAGGAGAACCAAACCCCAAATTCATGGGGCATGTAGACGTGTACGACCCATGAAGCTCATATACTTTCCTACACCCCAATAATCATTTCTTCCCTACTACCACCAAAGAAACACCCAAAACCACCTACCCTCAAAACCCTTAAACACACACATCAAGACCTAAGGGATAACTCTCCATTGTGATTCAATTCCTTATTCGATTTGTGGTGCATGATAGTGGTTAGATTTAAATTTCTTGATTAGAGGTTAGGGTAGTATATTGGGGTGATGGTAGTTTGTTCTTCTAAGATAATTTTGAAAACATTTGAAAAAAATACAAAAACCCGGACAAATTGGAAACCCGAAAGGGCAACTTTGGTAACATTGGGAAAAGATTGGATACATTGAAATACCTAAGTAAAAGTGAGAGGCTAGGCCAGGCTAGGCTTACGAGCCTTGGAAAAAGTGAGATGCCGTGTGGAAAAATGTGAGAAGTGAGTACCCTTTGTGTGTTAAACCTATGATGAAAACCCAAAAAGGCTCTTAGGTAAAATGAGAGAAATTGAGTGAAAACAAAAACAAGGTTGACGATACATTTGCTTCCTTGTTTGTAACTAGGTTGAGAATCACAAGTTATCCCTATGTTACAACCAAGTCGATGACTCTTGGATTTTCTCGGTGGATTATTTATGGGATATGACTCTTTGATTGCTTTTGGGATCATTTTGGGAAAAGTAGGCTAGCTTGACACTTATCTTCTTTGCTTACCTCTTTCCACATTTAACTTTTGGGTGGTTAGATTGCTTATGTTCTTTGGGGAGTGTGAGAGTTGTGAGATTCTTACTCTTTTAGGGGGAAACAGGGTAATCTAGGAATATATTGAATACCTCAGTTAACTTATATCTGCACACTACATTTCGCTTAATTCTTTTCTTGTCTTTTTTTACTTGAGGATGAGTAAAGGGTTAAGTGTGAGGGGTCTAATGTGCTTCATTATACGTGTGTTAACTATTGCATTCGATAGGTTGCGGGTAAAGTAATCCATTCACACCAGTCTTAGCTGATTACGTAAAGTAATCCGATAGGTTGCAGGTAGAGATAGTGAAAAGTATCAAGCTAGGGTTGTAAAAGGCCGTAGTGTCATATATAAGGACCCTTTTCCCGATTCATAGAACTTGGGGAATAGAGCATTCCTAGTGGGATGCTCAGGACGTAATCACACGGGGAGAAACAGATCTACAATGGTCAGACCTTGTTGTACTCCCCTAATTACGTTGACGATGTCGATGGAGAGTTGCACACCCAACATGATAGGTACATGGACGTGTATGCCATCGACCACACCACGTGTTAGAGCTACTGTCACGGGTCGGCCCCTGAGGGTGCCGAACCGTGCGGCCTAGCCACGGTCCACCTTACCACGACTACCGCCTTGACCCCACGTGCATCGACGCACCACCCGGTTGCTCGCAGCAGACCGGGCCCGCAAGGGACGTGGTCGAGTATGCAGCGGAATATACACACCCGAGAGAGCATGGCTCACACACACAAGCCAACTAAGTAATATAAGGCCCAACAACTGGGAAGCAAACGCTTACATTCAATATATCACAAAAAGGTAACCGGGTGTAGAGTAGTACTCTATTAGGTTTGTCTAAATCTCTATGTGAAGGAATCGGAGATTGAAGCCTTAAATCAACCATTTTATGCAATGACTCCCCAAGTGTTTAGCTTAATAGATTAATTTCCTTTTACTCTCATGTTCTGTAGTTTATAATTGAAAAACCAAACCCCTCCTTAGTTTACTTTACTAGATATCTCTATCACTCGTATGGATTGACGACCCGTACAAGGTTGTGTTTAATTGATTCTTAGGCCCTAGCATCTCTGTTGACTACCCAGAGCTGACCGCTAACTAACCTATCAGTAGTTGTTAAATAAAAACCCCATAGTCTATGTATGTTTGTAGGACTAGCTATTCGTGACACACAATCAAAGTGATGCCCGATTGTGAGTTATGTCTAGTTAACTCTCAGATTCTAGTGTCTCTGTGGATGACCTCAGACTTATCAATAGCTACTTTCTTGTAGTTGGTAATGAGCATACGGGAGCAACATATAAATTATCTTTGATCTCTTAATGCTCCACAAGTAATTTGGTAAAAAGAAAGACCCCACAAAGTTTGGATCAAATTTTGGCACTGCAACTTGGGATACTGGTTTAAATTTTATTTTTAGCTTGCATAACTAGTTGGTAATAGTAGTTAGTGTTTTTTTTATTTTTGTACCTTTAGTTTTTTATTGTGTTGAGCTTTTCAATAGTTGTTCCCATTACTCCTAATTTTCACTAGTGTTCTTTGTTGGACTGGTAGTGTCTTGCTTCTTCTTTATGGTAAACACTCGTACCACGAACTTAGGAGCTCTACACTATCTACCAGAAAACACAGGTGGTTAAATAAGGAGGAGAAGGAGTGCTATAGAAGAGGTTTCGCAAGGACCAACTGTTTTTGTATAAGTAGAGAAAGGAGCTATGGAGGAAGACAGTAAAATGCTTAGGGAGTTAATGGCTCCAAATTTGGAGAGTCAACCCCTTTTTATCATCTTCCCGTTCTTACCACCCAATATTACTTGCGAACTCTAAAGTGTAATGATATAGTGTTTTCCCACATTTCACGGGATGACCAGGGAGGATTCTAACAAACACCTCATAGAGTTTCATTTGCTTTGCACCGATATGAAACCACTGGGGTGCTGGAGGAGGATTACAGTTTAAGGTTCTTTCATTTCTTACTGAGAGATGCTGCTAAGGATTGGCTTTACCACCTCCCGTCGGGTTGTATCACCTCATTGATGGGTATGAAGCATAGGTTTCTCAAGAAGTATTTCCCAGCTTCAAAGTGTGCAGGATTGAAGAAACAGTTGTTCAATATCTTGTAGCTTCCGAATGAATCTATGAATAAATACCAGGAGCAATTAAAGCATCTGTTGGCAAGCTATCCCTATATTCCGTTCAAGGAGGGAGATCTTGTGTATTATTTATTTGAGGGCTTGTGCGATGAAGATATGTGAAAGGTGAATGCGGCATGTAATGGTTTGATGGAAAACAAGAGCCCCAAGAGCGCTATGGCCTTCAACCCCTGGTATAGAGACCACTTGAATTTCCGGTGGAGAGATGAAAATCAAGGGTACAATAGGGAAAAGGGAGCTCCAACTCAACCCTACCCTAGAGATGAGGGGTCTTCGAACAAGAATACTCCTATCTATAATTTAGATTAGGAGGAAGTCTTAGAGGCGATTGTGCAATTGACCAAGAAGAGAAATATGTTTGCGGAAAGCACAAAAAGAGAAATTGAAGAGCTAGGCACGATGGCCTTCTCAAGCATCAAGAATCTCAAGGTTCAAGTTGGCCAACTCACCACCTCGGTTAGCCAGCTTGAGGAGAGAGACTCTGGTAAGCTAGCTTCTTGATGCAAAGTAAATCCACGAAATATGAGTGCACTAAAATTGAGAAGTGGGAAGGAGGTACGATAAGCTGAGAGGGAGATTTTGCAAGAAGATGACAACATTATGGAAAACAACAAGGCTGCATTTGAAAAGGAAGAGGTCTTTATAGAGGATGAGCCTACACAAGAGCTCCCTACTACCGATACAAAGGTCATCCCTCCTCAGCTGTTCCCTAGTGAGTTTAGGGGAAGGCCAAAGATGGTGTCCAACAAAGATCAAATCTGCCAAGTCTTTAAAAAGGTCGAGGTTAGTATTCCACTCTTAGACGCAATTGAGAAAATTCCATTATATGCTAAATTTCTTAAGAATGATAGCACTAGGAGAAGAACTAAATCTATTGGAAATATAGGAAAGTTCACTACAAGAAACAAGACCTTTTACCTCGGTTCTACATGACATCTTACCTCGATTTTTAGTCCCAAAAAAATTGAGGTAAAACCCAGCGTAGTAAAAAGTAAGTTTTTTTACATAGGTTCAAAACCGAGTTTAAAAATATTTTTAACCTTGGTTTTAGATCGACGTAGGTAGGTTTTGAGACCGACGTAGGTTCGAGCAAGAAGACCTATGATGCTTCGATTGTTTTGGGCTGACATCAACGTATATAAGGACCAACATCACCCATAGCAAGAAGAGAGATGATGGAAGAGGAAATGTAGCGACTTCGCAGCCGCTGGTATAAAACATCGTGCACTATGGGGCACCCATGTCATGTGCATGCTGACGTGGAACACTGACCAATACGACATCATTTTGAATGGTTGATGTTGCAAAACAAAACCGGATGCCAATTTATGCAATGTCACTATGGTGTCGTCTCTGTGCTGATTTGTGCAATGTCGCGGATTAATCGTGGAGACATCCTTTTTTGTACAATATTATAGTATTTCATATTTGATGACACAAAAAATTGTTCGTTGATATCCGTTACATGTTATTTAATATTCAATAACTCGAGAAATAGTTAAACATCAAACAACAATCGCTTATTGTTCAAATAATGTGGAAAAGAATGACATGTTAAAACCCACAAAACTTTGACATACATTACAAATAAATGTTACAATATATTAAAATACATAAGGTTGATATGAAATTGAAATATTATTTGTATAGAACCTCCATTGTCTACGTTGTATGGCTTTTACACTGTCTGGGCGACTAGCGAAATCCAAAGTCCATTCATGTAAATGCCAAAAGTCCATCGATAATTGTTATTATTCTATTTCTACCAATACACATGAAACAAATTTATGTTAGAATTGGGCAGTCCCCAAATAAAATATACATAATATAGTCATACGTAGACGAAATTATTCTCAACATGTAAAAAGTAATTGATCAGCTTTGAAGCGACCTCCCATGCATGAGTCATCGATGTTTCAAGGTCAGGCTGATGAGCGACATCAGACATTCATAGATTTTTTTAATCATTTCCTAGACCTATGCAACGTCGGTTTTTGTTCGGTACCATATTGTACGTGCCGATTATCTGTGACTGACGCTGCACATTCAAACTTTGTTCATACGATAATGTCAATATTGTCCACAATGAGCCCTAATCTAGGCCTTTTTTCTCACTCATGACAAACATGGCATTATCTTGGAAACAAAAACATCATACACTATATAACATGTAATACAATCATCATACTACATGAAAATATTCAATCTTTGTTCAATGAGAAGGAAAACATATAGAAAATTACTAATAAAAATGAACATGGAATGAATGTAAAATCACCACAATTAATTTGAACCCGGAGATGCTACATCCTCGGATACTTGTTGATGTTTGAGAGAAGATATTTGATTGAGTTCTTTAACTTTTGTAATGGTGTGAATGGAAATGTTGGTGTGGAGTTGACTTTGGAAGAAGTGTGTTGAAGATGTACAATGGGTGTTGGTGCTGAATATTAATGAGATGAAATATGGTTCGGGGGAAATTTTGGTTCAAATTTTTGGCACATATTTTTAATTCCATTTAGAAATTTTAGGTCGATCGACGTTAGGGGTCGGTTTTGGGTTTTTTCTAGGCGACACAATTGCGACGTCACACATAAGAGCCATATTCTAATTTTTGAAAAGTGTCATAAGATACTCTGTGTCAATATTGCGGCCCTTCTGTCAACCCGTTTATGCCCAATTCGAAACAATATTTTTGTGAAAATGTGAAAAAAATGTTATATCCAATATTGCATTTTGACTTCTCCAAATTCAGTAGAGGGACCTAACTTCAAAAATTGAAAAGTACACCAGTTGTCCCGAACTTGATTCCGATCGTCTTGGAAAGAAAAGTTTTCATCCCTAGTCAAACATATAATAACCAAGAGTAATAGAGAAACTGTTCGATTCCACATAGATGGGAGCCCATCACTGTGCCTCTCAAAGATAATATATATAAGCCCAAATTACAGCTAACTACTAAATAGTAGCTAGTGGTAAGATGGGGTCATCCACGAGGAAAAGGAGGTTTGATCAAGTGTTAAGCATAGTTGAAAAGCACACAAAGATGTCACTCTACGTGTGTGGTAACAAGTGGGGGGGGGATTTTGCTTTTAGAAAACACTACGACCACTTTGAACAATGAAATTAACAAACTATGAAAAAGATCTATGCAAACAGGATCACAAATAACACAAATAACTTAACTAAGATAGAAACAAGTCTTGGGCGTAATTAGTTTACATTCATAGTTATCCTTTGATCATTGACTAATCATTCTATTTTTATACATTAACCACATATTGTGGGGAACATGACAATACCTTTTGAGTGTTGATATTTCTCACCTCTCCTTAGTTATAGTTAGAGTGGGCGATCGGTACCACACAATAACCCTTATCCTCAGGTCAACCTAGACGATCGGTGCATATACTTCCTCGAGGATAAAAATACACACGGAGACCCATTACGACTACCATAATGTTCTACAAGCGAGAAACACATAGATAACACAAGTATATTTACTAATAACGACTACGAGGATCGACCTTCATGTTAATTGTTATTAGTGGGCTACATTGATAATTAGTCGAACCCATTCAAATTCATCTAAGAAACTCCATCAATCAAAAATCATAATTAGTTTTCACTCCTAATTATAACTTAGCATTAACCAACATCAATCACTTTGGTTGAAAGTCAAAGACATCTGGGTTTGATAAAAAACCTAGCAAAGAATTAACCCATGATCATTAACTAGTTGATCACCCTAGTCTAAATCATGCATTAGTCACACAAGAAAGCATCAAACATAATTGATAATCAAAACACAACATGGGATAAATTGAATCTCGTAAATTCTTATTAGAAATTCTAACCAATTGCTCTTAAGATGAAATCTAGCCTAGAAAATGAAAACCCATAACAAATCTACAAGAATCCATGGAAAAGATGCAAAAACTAAGAAAAGATGAAGAAAATTAGGGTTTGGAGGCCCCCAAGTTGGGATCCCATGAAATGGGGAAGAATAGGGGCTATTTACAGCCCAAGGTAAAAAGAAAAGTCAAAAGGGGTGCAGCAAGCGCGCGGGCGCACGCGTGTACTTGCTTGCCTTGACAAAGGTGCTTTTATGCTGGTGCAAAAGCGCTTCTCGCACAGGCACGTGGAACTAGGAGCCGGGCGCGTGTTTATAGATCGAGAACGTGCGCCATGATTTATCTCTCTAGCATAGGCGTGTAGTTAAGGGCACAACCTGCGCGCCCGGTCTTCTTCACTAGCTGGTTGGTCTTCACATTGTTACAAGTGAACCTTTACTCTGATGTTTGAGTTCTTATAGTCGATTTTATAGTGCTCAAGAAGACGAATCCAATGATGCCATTCTTGTAGGCTGATTTTTCTCGGATCATTTTAAGAACTTGGTCCAAACTTCCGAGTCAGTGCAAAATTTAACCCACTCCGGCTTGGTCGTCATTAAAAATAGGAGTCAAGGGGCTTATAGGTCAAAGATAAGAGATTTATATTCTACACCCATTCTTACTACTAATCTACCGAGGGGTAGTAAGCGGCAAGCCCTGGGTTTGTCCACAAGGATGCTAGGGCTCAAGAACTAGTTAAAAACACAAACTCGTGCGGTTCGTCAATCCGCACAAGTGAAAGGAACAGTTAGTAGTGTAGACATGCAAATGGGGTTGGGGGGGGGGGGGGTGTAGGGGTGCTTGTAAGTCCAAGACCGGACCGGAACTGGAATCACCAAACTGGACCGGTTAGTGGGTATTTTGGACCAGGACCGGACTAGAATAATTTTGGTATTGGACCGGTCCAGACCGGTTGGACCGGATTCTAGTATACTTTATTTATTTTACTTTAAATTTTGCTATAGAAAATGCCAAATCAATATTTTTTCCCTTAAAACATAGCAAAATATAAGTTATTAAAAAAATTCACCTCAAAATAATAGAAGATTACTAGTTGCCAAAAATAAATCTAAACTTGTATGTTAAACTAATTCATTAACATTTTTAAAAAATATATTAAAGTAAAATACTGGTCCATCCAGTGCGGATGGGAAAAAAAAATCTGCTTTTGGACCGGACCGGACCAAATCCCGGAATCTAAAAACAATATGGACCGAGGACCGGATTGGAATTTCATTTATACAATTCAAATCCTTAAATTTCTGTCTGGTCCATTTTACCAGTCCGAACCGGATCATGAATACCCCTAGGAGGGTGGTGTTTTCAAATTACAACTGCATGTAATTCACAAACAAGTAAACTAATTATACTAGGCACTTGGGAATCATTTAGCAACATGGTAGTTCTAATGCTTCAATACTCAGTTCATTCACATAGGGACTTAAAAAAGGCCTATCAGTGTGTTCACAACATATGGTGTGGCCGATGACATACACTTCCCCAACCCTGTCATGGTTTGTACGCCCGTAATCCTCCATCAGTACCGCCATCGTAATTAGGGGAGTACAACGAGGTCCTACCATCATTGTAGTTCTATTTCCCCCCCATGCTATTACGTCCCGAGCTTCAACCATGAATGAAACTACTCCTCCTGGGTCCTATATACACTAGGCCCAAGGATCGTAGGCACCTTATCTGTGATAGTAGGGTTTCAACACAACACCTAGCTTGCTACTATTAGCTATCTCTACCCACAACCTCGGACAACAGTTACAAAGTCAACTAAGACAAGTGTGATGGAAAATAGGTTAGAGCACTCTTAAATCTCCTATCCAGATGCCCACGAAGACTTGTTCTTACCTACCCATTCTAACATCCATGTTTCTCTTTCCAGGATGGCATAGATAATTGCTCCATACATGAATATAGCCCAAAGTGTGTGCTTATATGTGGTGTAATATTCATGCATTTATAACATTCAAGAAAAATCACAATAATATCATAAACACAAGGAGATGGTGAATCTAATGAATCTTATTGAGCAAATAAAACATACCAAGTGCCAAGATGAATCCCAAGTGAAAATCTACTCTACAATGGTTATATCCATGGAAAATATTAGGTTAGATGCCATGGATCTAGAAAATAAGATGAAAGGAAAGAGAAAACAAAATAGGAAAGAAGGAGAAGAAAAACTCTCCTTTTCCTTCTCACTAAACTAGAGAGAGAATCCACTCTACATTATGCCTAACATGTTCTACTTTCTAATCTAATTCCTAATGGTTTAGTAGAAGACTAAGGCTTATTTATAAAGTAGTAGGAGATTGGCCTAAATATAAGCCCAAAATAGGCCAAAAGTAGAAAAACCTAAGTTAGCCGCCAAGGCTTCACGGTCCAGCACAGATGCCACGATCCATGAAGCTTTCAAGCACAAGGTGTGGGATCTGGTGCAGTTCGTGAGCATTCAGAGCCGCTGGCTATGGGACCTGTCGCTGTATGTGAACAATTAGAGCCTTGGGCCGTGGGATTTGGCGTGGTCTGTGAAGCAGGTCTCGTGCCACAGTGCATGAAGATTTGTCACGGACTGCGCAGGCGCTCTGGGCAGAGCAGATGAATACAATGATGCCATCCTTGTAGGATGATTATTCTCGTATCATTTTAAGAACTTGGTCCAATATTCCGGGTCACAATTCATCCGCTTCTTTGTCTTCCTTCTTCGACTCTTCTATCTTCTACCACATTTTGATCTATGGCCTTCACTAAACCACTCCAAAGTGCTCACAAGCAATCTACAAATTAATCTCATAAAAAGGAATCTAGATACTCGTAAGGACCAAAAATCCATTAGACTAAAGATAGGTTACAAAATGAAGGATTTAAATAAGAAAAATGAAAATGGTCATCTAAAATCCTTGTTATGTAAACATATCAAAATCTAGCAATCTTCTGACAAAAAACTACAAAAGAGATGTTAAATGCTTTTGAAATTGCATGAATTTGGCATCTTATCAAACCTTCCCGCACTTAAACCTTTATTCATCCTAGAGTAAACACGAACAAGCAAAGATCTAAGCATAAACTAGCATGCAAAAGTTTTCCCTAAACATCCAACATCATATTCCTAGACTGCCTTAACCCCGAAGACATATGAATCTCTCACACTCTCACATCCCAAAGTCTAAGATAGTCTAAAAAGTCATCAAACCAATCAAAGGTGAGGTATACAATACAAGTGTAAAACTAGCTTACTGTACCAAAGAAACCACCAAATAGACAAATGAAGAGAAGAATAAAAAATTTTGATTTTTCTTATTTTCTCTCATTTTGTCTAGGAGCCCTCACGAGTTTTCATCCTAGCTTCACACATTTATTTTCAATGCTCACCCTAACCTTTTTCTGTACCATTTGACCTCTCATTTTTGCATAGGTCACCCTTTCGGGTTTTGACCTATCCGAGCCTCTCACTTTTGCCTAAGTTTCCCTCTCGGGTTTTCAACTTAGCGAGAATTCCTTTTTTTTTACAAAACAAATCAAAGTAGAGCATATGCATACTACAATACAATACAATGAGATATATTTCTATTAACCTCCCCACACTTAAAACATACATTGTCCTCAATGTGAACCAAGGGACAAGATAAAAACATAAGGGAGAAAGAAAAATACTCACAACTAGAACCTTTAAGGTCCTTCCCGGTGATGGTAATATTCATTTCTCAATGAATGTTCTTTCCTTCATGTTCTCGAACTCCGCCCAATATGCAACTTCAACCCGTCCACTACAAATCCACATTTATGCGAATCCCAATCAACACTCACACAAGACAACAACTAGTAGTACTCCTAGATAGTGGTTTTGGTAATGGTTTTGGTGGTGGTTTTAGGTGGTGGATTGTGATGGTATTTTATGGTTTTGGGTAAGGATTTGAGGACATTGTGGAGGATTATTTTTCAATAAAAAGAAAAAAAATACTTGCCTAACTTAAAAACCCGGGTTGCTTCCTCAGAAACTCCATATTTTTAAGGTCGTTGGCACGACCCCTAATGTTATCCATATGGTGAAGGTTTGAACCCCTTCACCATGAGCATCCAAAAGTAGAGAGGTGGGGATACAAAACTTTCGAGAGGAAAGTTGTTCGGAAGTGGAGATGGTTCTAAAGGAGGTGGGTGGTTTGGAAGCTTGACATAATCATTTGGCTCCCCTATTGTCTCCTTCAAGAATTACAAAAATTGTGGAGTTGGTTAAATTGGTGGAGGTGGGGGTGATGATGGAAAGAATAGTGAATACAGGACAATCACCCCATGCTTAACTTCTTTGTCTTTAATAACCAACTCCTCATCCCATTGGACTTCATCTTCAACTTCCTTCAATTTCATAAGTTGATGAAGGCCAATCATATTGCTCATAGTGTTGGTTTTCTGGTGCATTCCCATACCATGAATCCAGATCATCGCTTCTCTTTGGATTGTAAGAATCATAGTACGGATACCATTATTGAGCTCCTTGATCTTGGAAACCAACAACTCCAACCTCTCCAGAGAACTCCTCATGATACCCTTGATTTTGGAAACAAAGGGTTCCATTCTCCTTATAGTGTACCTCTCTCAATAAATAATAAGACTCAGTAGGATGATTGGAACGACATATCCTACAAAAACTTGCTTGTTGAGCCTCTCTTCTCATCATGAGTTCCCTCAAGGTGAGATCTTCCATTTTTTCTCTTCTTTTTAAAAAAATTTGGAATTGTAGTGCAAGGATTCTAGGTAGAAGTACACCAAGAACTCAAGCAATACATATTCCAAACAAAAACAAATAAAAACAAAGAAGCATGAAAAATTCGGGGTCGTAGTGCAAAGGTTCTCGGTTCTTGGAACGAGCACGTACCATAAACCCAGAACAAAAGCAATACGACCTTCCTAAAATTTTAAAAAAATAACAAGCACAAATTATGAAGAAACAAGAACACACAACGAGAAAACAAAAAAACACAAATAACTACACTAACACTCAACAAAATATGCCTTTTCCCTGGTAAAAACACCAAAATTTGGGAGGCCATCTTCATGCCTCTCAAAGATAATATTTATAAGATCAACTTATGACTAATTACTAAATAGTAGCTAGTGGTAAGACGGGGTCATCCACGAAGAAAAAAGGGGGTTTTATCACGTGTAAAATGTAGTTAAAAAGAACACGAAGGAGTCACTCTTCGTGTGTGGTAACCAAGTTGGGGGGTTTGATTTTAAAAACACTACGAATACTTTAACAACTAAATTAACCAAAAATTAGAATGAGTCTTGTACGATCACAAGAAGCACAAATAACTTAAATAAGATTATAATGAGTCTTGTTCGCAATTGGTTTACATCTCTAGTTATCCTTTAATCATAGATTAATTATCCTATTTTTATGCATTAATCACATATTGTGGAGAAATTATCAACACCTTTTTAGTGTTGATATTTCTCACCTATCCTTGGTTATAGTTAGAGTGGGTGATCGGTGCCACACAATAACCCTTATGCTCGGGTCAACCTAAATGATCGGCGTCATAGACTTTCCCAAGGATAGGAATACAAATGGAGTCCCAACATGACTACCACAATGTCCTACAAGTGAGAAACACATAGATAGAACAAGTATATTTACTGATGTGACTACAAGGATCTATCTTCATGCTAATCGTTATTAGTAGGGTACAATAATAATTAGTCGAACCCATTCAAATTCATCCTAAGTATAAGCAACTCCATCAATCAACAATTATAATTAGTTTTCACTCATAATTATAACCTAGCATTGACCAACAACAATCACATTGGCTAAAAGTAAAAGTCTTATGGGTTTGACCAAAAACCTAGCAAAGAATTAACCCATAATCATCAACTAATTGATCACCCTAGTCTAAACCATGCATTAGTCACACAAGAAAGCATCAAACATACTTTATAATCAAAGCACAAAATAGGATAAATTGAATCTCACAAATTCATATTAGAAATGCTTACCAATTTTTCCCAAGATGAAATCTAGCCTAGAAAATGAAAACCTATAACAAATCTAAAAGAATCCATGGAAAAGATGCTAAAACTAAGAAAAGATGAAGAAAATTAGGGTTTGAAGGCAACCAAGTCGGGCTCCCATGAAATGGGGAAGAAGAGGGGCTATTTATAGCCCAAGGTCAAAAGAAGAGTCAAAAGGGGTGCAGCAGGCGTGCGAGCACACTGGGCGCACGAGGGTACTTGCCTGCTGAGGCAAAGTTTTTTGCCTGCTAGGGCAAATGATGTGTCCATTTTAGATGGTTATTTTAGGGTTTTTAGGATTAGGTTTTGTGCAATTTTGTGCTCTACATGTGGCATTTTGCCTTGAAATCATCTAAGGAGGGATAAAGGCGGCTTTGACGTTTTTATCACTTTTTAGATGATTTTGTGCGACAAGGTGATTTGTTTGAAGACTTTGAAGATTTGAAGACTTTGAAGATTTGAAGATTTGAAGACCTTTACATTTGAGCTTGGTGAAGATTTGAAGAAGTGAAGAGATGAAGAAAGGAGAGCAAAGCAACGGATGAATGATGATCCAGGGTTCTCAGAATTTTCCAAGAAGAATCAGCCTTCAAGAGTGGCACCATTGGATTCCTCTTCTCGAGCACTATAAAATCGACTACAAGAACTCCCGAAACGGATCAACGGTTCACCCGGAGGAAGCAAAACAAAACAGCAAGGCTGAGTTACTGATCTGGTCGCGAGCTCGTCGCGAGTCGCGACGGCAGCGTCCAGTCAGCTCTGTTTCAGCGTTTTTCTCCCCTTTTTCTTCCACTATAAATACCTCTTCCTCCCCTTCATTCCACAGTTTTTTTCCCTTTTCTTCTTGCATTTTAGGGCTTGAAAACCCTTGGTTTTCTTCTCTTTCTTTTCTTAGTTTTTGTAGTTTAATTATGTCTCTTGTTATTCTAGAGTAGTTTTTGTTCTTGGGAGCAATGATTGAAGCTTTCACTTCTATGTATTGAGAACCATTTCTATCTATCTATTTGGTGTTTTTGCTATTGTGCTCTTATTGTGCTTTGAATGTTAATTGTTGATTCCATTGATGTTGTTGGGAGCTTGAGGATATGAATGCTTGTATGAATTGCTAGCTAGGGTTTGGGGGATTTGGGTTAATTTCCCCCCTGTTCTTGTTAGGAATGTATGAGTGTGAATTAGAGCTTTTGATTGTGTTAGTGTGTTGACAATGTGCTAGACGAATGTGATTGATGTTGAACTCTTCGTCATATTTGTTTTGTGTAGCAAACGAGAGAGTCATATGCTCGTGGATGAATGTGCTTGCACGTTCATCCAATCTCGTGTAATTGCATGAATTGGTTTAATGCTTAGTCACGGTGTAGTGGTCATAAGCATTGCCAAGCTTGTTGGTTCTTCGTGATTAAATGCCACCAAGGATACCTTGAGTCGTGGTCGCGACTCGGGAGTCATTGGTGAGGTTTGACGAGAGATGTGGAACTCACTCTTGCAAACTACGAACTAAGAAGGATAGGAGTTTAGTCTCCACGACAAGTAGTTGAAATATTGAATAGATGGCTTGTACTCATTCTTGAAGCATTTGTTATTTGGCGTTTATGTATTCTTGATGGTATGTTTCACTTCATGTGTGCCATGAGTTGTTTGAGCATAGGGAGTGTTTGTATGGTTGAATTGTTTTGGTGTTAGGAGCGTGACGAACTCCGGGACTCCTTTGCATGAAAATCTATGAGCATGAACTTAGAACTTCTTGTGATGTATGTGTTGTGATCCTTGCTAGATGGGTATGTGAATGTTGAGTCATGTATGCTATATGATGGAATGAGTGAATGATTCAATGACCTACGTATGATTTGGAAGTGGATATCCATTGCCCCCAAGGCTTTTTATCTTTGTAGTTTTAAAACCCCTTTTCTTTAGTTTCGTTTGATGATTAGCATAGTCACTTGACCTTGCTAGTTATCGTGTCTTTTTATCTTTGTTAATTTAGGAAACCAACCAACCAACCCCCCCCATTTACATGCTTTTATGTGTGTGTATATATAGTTACTCCTAGCCTAATATCAACCATTTGTGTGCTTAGACGCTTAGGAAGATCCCTCTTCTCCTTGGATGACCCCGATTTGCCACTATCTACCTAGTTGTAGAAAGTAAGAATTTAGGGCTTATAAATTATCTTTTGCACGGCGGGCGCGACGACCGCCCGCCTGTCAAAATGGCGCCGTTGCCGGGGAAGAGGCGTTTATTCTTAAGTATTTAGGTGTATTTGGTTGTGTATTGGCTAGTTGTTTTTATTTTCCACTACTTGGTGGTTGTTTTTGTTCGGAGTAGGTATTGCTTGAGTTCTTGGTAATTTATTTTATCGAGAATCCTTGCACTATGATTCCGAACTTTTGAAAAATAAAAAATAAAATTTTTTTTAATGGAGCGTCTCACCTTGAGGGAACTCATGATGAGAAGAGAGGCTCAACAAGCAAGGTTTTGTAGGATGTGTCATTCCGATCATCCTACCGAATCTTGCCCTTTGTTATGGGAAGAGCACTATGACCGAGAAAGAACCCTTGGTTTCCAAAACCATGGGTACTATGAAGAGTGCTACCAAGAGGTAGGAGATATTGGTTTTCAAGGGCAAGAAGCTCAAGAATGGTATCCGTACCACAATTCTTACAATCCGGAATGGAGTGGTAGTCCGGATTTGTGGTATGAGAATGAGCCGGAAAACCAATATTACGAGCTACCTAGTTGGCCATCACCACCCTATACCATACCCCAAAACCAAGCCCAACAAGGAATTTCAAGTTTGACACGTGAGGATGTCTTAAATACCATAGCAAACTTGAACTCCTTTACTAATGAGGAGCCGGATACCCAGCTCTCCTCTAGTGTTGAGGCCATTGAGGGGCATGTGAGGAACATATTAGAGGTATTGGCCCGAATGGAAGCTCGTGATTCCGAAAATACACCATCCCAACTTGAACTCGATGATTCGGTGAGTGAGGTCACCAATAAAAATGATTTTGAGTTTGAAAGGGATGAGGAGTTGGTTGTAGGGGATAGAAAAATGGAGGAAGAGGTGATAGTGCAACATCCATTAGCATCGTCACCCCTTCTCCCACCTAGTGAACCAACTCTAATATTTTCGGAAGTTTTGAGGGAAACAAGAGAGGAGCCAAAAGTTTATCCCAAGGTCCCTAACCACTCAATTCCCTTTGAACCATCTCCACCTCCACAAGACTTTCCTCTTGGAAGTTTTGTGCCCCCACCTCTCGTATTTTGGATGCTCATGGTGAAGAGCTTCAAACCTTCACCATACGGATAACATTAGGGTCGTGCCGACGACCTTAAAAATATGGAGCTTCGTCGTGCCGACGACGTTAAATAAATTCGGCATTTCTTTTAGTTTTTGTTTCTTAATTTTCGTTTTTTTAGTCTTTGTTTCTTAGTTTTTGTTGTTGTTTTGTTTTGTTCTTTTTATGGCTTGTTTTTCTGTGATTTTGTAGCAAAGTGAAGTGCATTGCAATGAAGGAGATGAAGGAACGAGATCAATGAACAAGGGAAGAAAGCTTGGACAGTTGGTAAGCAAAAGAAAAATTTTAAGCCTGGGATACCTTGCCGTCGCGAGTCGCGATGGGCTTCGTCGCGAGTCGCGACGAACAGGGGAGAAAAATCACTCCCAGTGCCAACTTTCCGCGAGTCGCGATGACATCGCGAGGCACTATCGCGAGTCGCGATGAACACCGTCGCGAGTCGCGACGTGCTCAGAAATTTTTGAGCTTTCGGACTCAACTTTCCGCGAGTCGCGATGACATCGTGAGGCTCCGCCGCGAGTCGCGATGAACTTCGTCGCGAGTCGCGACGTGATCAGAACTTTTTGAGCTTCCGGACTCAACTTTCTGCGAGTCGCGATGACTTCGCGAGGCTCGTCGCGAGTCGCGACACACTTCGTCGCGAGTCGCGACGAGCTCAGAAAATTTTGAGCTCTCGGACTCACCTTTCCGCAAGTCGCGATGACTTCGCGAGGCTCGTCGCGAGTCGCGACGAACCTCATCGTGAGTCGCGACGTGCTCAGTAATTGTTGAAAATTTTTTGAGCCCGGATTTCAAATTTCCAAGCTTCCAAGTTTCCAAATGATTTTAAACATTGCATGATCCTACCTTCTTCTCCACCCAACACTCCCAAGAACCACCACATACCCACTCATTCCTCCACCATCCTACATATGTTGACATATGAACATTCTTGCATCTTTATAGTACATTTGTTGATTGTAGTATGCCGACTACATCATTGTGATCGTAAGTGCATATCTTATAATGATGCTTGTATACATGTCAATATATGTTGGATATTTTTCATGATTATTCTTATAGTGTTGGTTGAGTGTGATTTGGTTGTTCTTTGAAAATACTATGGTTATTAACTCTTGATGCTAAACCTAGTATTACATATCCTTATGTACTTGTGAGTTTAATGTGTTCTTCGTGGTGTTCGTCTTGATCATATGGCACCATGGAGACAATGCTTTTCTCGAGGGGTGAGTTCTTCTACGGCGTCTTTGCTCCCCCTTCCGGTTCCGAAACCAATTTCGGGACCATACAAGTGCTTGGATTGTGCCATATCACCGGCGAATTGCGGAGACACGGGTGTCACTCTACCCCCTTACCTTGATTGTTATTGTTCTTGCCTTATATGTTTACATTGAGGGCAATGTAATGTTTTAAGTGTGGGGAGGGGTTAGAGGATTCACATGCATGCTAGATAGTTTTGGAATGCTTTTTGCTACTTTTCATTGGAAAAACATGAAAAAAAAATAGAAAAACAAAAAGAAAAAAAATTTAGAAAAAGAAAAAGAAAAAAAAAGAAAACCCGCTAAGTTGAAAACCCGAGAGGGCAACTTAGGCAACATTGGGGGCCCGGATAGGTCGAAAACCCTTAAAGGGCGGCCTAGGTAAAAATGAGAGGCTAAAATGTGCGGAAAAAGGTGAGATGTGAGCTAAAGAAACATGATGTGTGGCTAGGATGAAAACTCGAAAGAGCTCCTAGGCAAAATGAGAGAAATTGAGAGAAATTGAAAAATGCTATGATTTCACTCACTTGCCGGCGTTGGAGTCATAAGGTTGCGGTTGTCACATGGATGGATCGGGTAGCTCAATATCTATAGACCTCTTGGGATTGGGTAGCTTAGTGGGTTAGGAAACGAAGTGTGGCTATGAAATTCCTTATCTCTTTCTACTTCATTTTTGGTTGATATATTGGCATTAGGTGAAGCACGTGTTTAAAACTTCCTCTATGGTTTTAGCTTCATTTTGTGTCATTGGATTCTAGGAATATCAATTCTGGGCTGTGAAATATTTTTATGGGTAGTGAATTGATAAGTGGTAGGTTTGGTTAGATTTAGGATTGGGGATGTGTGTGTGCAAAATTCTCATGTGAGCTTTAATTTTGGGATTTATGATATTGAGAGTTTTTGTGAGATTTTGATTGGGGGATTAGTTTAGGACATGGCCATATGAATTCCTCCGTCTGCTTGGATCTTTTCTTACTCGAGGGCGAGTAAGGTTTAAGTGTGAGGAGGTTTGATGTGTCCATTTTAGATGGTTATTTTAGGGTTTTTAGGATTAGGTTTTGTGCAATTTTGTGCTCTACATGTGGCATTTTGCCTCGAAATCATCTAAGGAGGGATAAAGGCGGCTTTGACGTTTTTATCACTTTTTAGATGATTTTGTGCGACAAGGTGATTTGTTTGAAGACTTTGAAGATTTGAAGACTTTGAAGATTTGAAGATTTGAAGACCTTTACATTTGAGCTTTGTGAAGATTTGAAGAAGTGAAGAGATGAAGAAAGGAGAGCAAAGCAACGGATGAATGATGATCCAGGGTTCTCAGAATTTTCCGAGAAGAATCAGCCTTCAAGAGTGGCACCATTGGATTCCTCTTCTCGAGCACTATAAAATCGACTACAAGAACTCCCGAAACGGATCAACGGTTCACCCGGAGGAAGCAAAACAAAACAGCAAGGCTGAGTTACTGATCTGGTCGCGAGTTCGTCGCGAGTCGCGACGGCAGCGTCCAGTCAGCTCTGTTTCAGCGTTTTTCTCCCCTTTTTCTTCCACTATAAATACCTCTTCCTCCCCTTCATTCCACAGTTTTTTTCCCTTTTCTTCTTGCATTTTAGGGCTTGAAAACCCTTGGTTTTCTTCTCTTTCTTTTCTTAGTTTTTGTAGTTTAATTATGTCTCTTGTTATTCTAGAGTAGTTTTTGTTCTTGGGAGCAAGGATTGAAGCTTCCACTTCTATGTATTGAGAACCATTTCTATCTATCTATTTGGTGTTTTTGCTATTGTGCTCTTATTGTGCTTTGAATGTTAATTGTTGATTCCATTGATGTTGTTGGGAGCTTGAGGATATGAATGCTTGTATGAATTGCTAGCTAGGGTTTGGGGGATTTGGGTTAATTTCCCCCCTGTTCTTGTTAGGAATGTATGAGTGTGAATTAGAGCTTTTGATTGTGTTAGTGTGTTGACAATGTGCTAGACTAATGTGATTGATGTTGAACTCTTCGTCATATTTGTTTTGTGTAGCAAACGAGAGAGTCATATGCTCGTGGATGAATGTGCTTGCACGTTCATCCAATCTCGTGTAATTGCATGAATTGGTTTAATGCTTAGTCACGGTGTAGTGGTCATAAGCATTGCCAAGCTTGTTGGTTCTTCGTGATTAAATGCCACCAATGATACCTTGAGTCGTGGTCGCGACTCGGGAGTCATTGGTGAGGTTTGACGAGAGATGTGGAACTCACTCTTGCAAACTACGAACTAAGAAGGATAGGAGTTTAGTCTCCACGACAAGTAGTTGAAATATTGAATAGATGGCTTGTACTCATTCTTGAAGCATTTGTTATTTGGCGTTTATGTATTCTTGATGGTATGTTTCACTTCATGTGTGCCATGAGTTGTTTGAGCATAGGGAGTGTTTGTATGGTTGAATTGTTTTGGTGTTAGGAGCGTGACGAACTCCGGGACTCCTTTGCATGAAAATCTATGAGCATGAACTTAGAACTTCTTGTGATGTATGTGTTGTGATCCTTGCTAGATGGGTATGTGAATGTTGAGTCATGTATGCTATATGATGGAATGAGTGAATGATTCAATGACCTACGTATGATTTGGAAGTGGATATCCATTGCCCCCAAGGCTTTTTATCTTTGTAGTTTTAAAACCCCTTTTCTTTAGTTTCGTTTGATGATTAGCATAGTCACTTGACCTTGATAGTTATTGTGTCTTTTTATCTTTGTTAATTTAGGAAACCAACCAACCAAACCCCCCCATTTACATGCTTTTATGTGTGTGTATATATAGTTATTCCTAGCCTAATATCAACCATTTGTGTGCTTAGACGCTTAGGAAGATCCCTCTTCTCCTTGGACGACTCCGATTTGCCACTATCTACCTAGTTGTAGAAAGTAAGAATTTAGGGCTTATAAATTATCTTTTGCACGGCGGGCGCGACGACCGCCCGCCTGTCAGCAAAGGTACTTTTTGCGTGGGCGTGCGAGATCAGGTGCCAGGCGAGCAGGATCAGGCACTGAGCCCGTGTTTCTATACTAAAGATGTGCCCCATGGTTTATTTCTCTCACGCGGGCGTGCGGTTAAGGGCGTGGCCCGCGCGCCCGGTCTTCTTCATAGGCTGGTTGGTCTTCATGTCGTTACGAGTGAACCGTTACTCCAAATTACGCATTCTTGTAGTCAATTTAATAGTGCTCAAGAAGACAAATCCAATGATGCAATTCATGTAGGCTAATTCTTCTCGGATATTTTTAAGAACTTGGTCCAAACTTCCAAGTCACAATTCATCCGCTTCTTTGTCTTCCTTCTTCAACCCTTCTATCTTCTACCACATTTTGGTTCGTGGCCTTCACTAAACCCCTCCGAAGTGCTCACAAGAAATATACAAATTAAGCTCACAAAAAGGAATCTAGATGCTTGTGAGGACAAAAATCCATTTGACTAAAGATTGGTTACAAAATGAAGGATTTAGATAAGAAAACAAAAAATGGTCATCTAAACCCTTTATTATGTAAACATATCTAAATCTAGAAATTTTCTAACAAAAAGCTACAAAAGAGATGTTAAATGCTTTGTAAAATTCATGCATTTAACGTCTTATCAATAGACTTCCAGTAGTTCTTCCGACTGACACTTGTACACTTATAAGTAATCATGTACAAGCTACAAAAGAGATGTTAAATGCTTTCTAAAATTTGATGGATGGAATTTTATAATATTTTTAATTCATAAAAAACTAAGAATATTAATTTCATGTGATTCTATGAGGTGGAAATTGTCATTCCTATAACGCTTATCGTAAGGGTTGATCCGCCTCCACTCGGGGTCATAATAAATTATCCACGGGAGGTAAACTAATTTATCCCAAACGGAGGGCGTTCGATCAAATACAAATATTTATATTCTGCTCCCAAACTTACTACTAAGCTACATATGGGGTAGATAGTGGCAATACCGGGCTTGTCCACAGAGATGCTAGATGTCCAAAAGTCAACTAAACATAGCCAGGTACGGGTCATCAATCTGTCTGTGTGTTAGGGATAACTAAATATTTCAAAATGGATTTTTGGGGGTTTTCTAACTAACAACTACAAGCATATGAGATCATATGAGATCAAACTTTATAGACTATCACTTGGGGGTATTTGCGTAACATGATTGATAAATGACTCTTATCCCCGATTCATTCACATAGAAACATATAAACCTATCTTATGCCTATGTCACAGTGTGGAGATAGCTAGGTATTTCCCTTCACCCATCACACGAGGTAGTTACCACCAATGCATGCATATTTCACCGTCTCCATAATTATGAATGCGCTCTAATCCTAAGACTCCACAGACCATCCCCGTCATCCACTCCCAGTTCTAACGCTCCCCGCTTAGAGGAACAAAGCCAGCCTAAAAGGGCAATTCTTCGCATAGGTTGCAACTATTAGGTATAAAAGTGAGGGCATTACATCCCGGAAACTCCACCATGGATATCAATCCCTAGGCCTAGATAGGAAAAGGAAATGATACCTTGTGATAACTCTAGAGTCGGCACAACTCTAGTTGCTAGTCATGCTAATCTATTGGGGTAACATGAATACACTCATCTCCTTGAATCAACTGCCCAACATGTGATTTCTCACACAACTTGCCAATTAGAATTATGGTTTAACAAATAGAAGGCTATTCTATCGAGGTAATATGAATGCACTCATCTCTCGATGTTCTTGAACCTACTCCATAATCTAACACTCCCAAGATAGCAACGGAGCCTAGCATGGTATTTCACTGTCGTACATGTGTGAATACATGATAATAATGGAATAGCATAAATCTCACAAGCTCAATTTACCTTCAACTCCACCCTTTTCCAGCTCAATTTCTTCTACTACCACACTTTAAGTCCTTGTCTTTCTCACCTACTACCATTCTTACGAATGACCTTCAAATATCTTCTATCATTCTTGTGAATGGCCTTCTACAAAACGATGGAACAATATTCAATAGCAACCTACTAGTAAGATCACAAATGAAGATCTGGGTGCCCGTGAATACAAATTGTCCACTAGCTTCAATAAAGTCTACAAAACATGGGATTTAGACAAGAAAACCAATAGCGGTCGTCTAAACCTTTTGTCGTGTAAGCCTAACTAAAATTGCAATAAACCAAGTCAAACATAGTAACAATTGTGTTAAATGCATTGGTTAACACATGAAATACGGTGCACATCAATCCCCCACACTCAAACCTTTACTCGTCCTCGAGTACATAAAAATGAGAAAAGGTCTAAGAGGAATGTAGCATGCTAGGATAAGTTAGCCAATGCATTTAACTTATTACCAAGCTACCCTAGTTACCCCAAAGATTGTACGAGTCTCACAACTCTCACTCTCCCCGAAGATGCTGACATAACCTAACCACCCAAAACTTTGTGAAGAAAAGGGTAAGATAAAATGATAAGTGTTGGACTAGCTTATGCCACCGAATAGTCCGCCAAAAGCAATCTAAGAGATGTTGCAAAAAAACCACCAAGGATAATCCAAAAGAACCTCAACTTGGTTGTAACTAAGGATAATTCAAAAGACCCTTAACTTGGTTACAACCAAGGATAATGCCAAGGGATCCTAAACTTAGCTTCTGATTTCTCTCAATTTCTCTCATTTTTCCTAGGACCCCTTTTGGATTTTCATCATAGCATTCACACATCTTGAGCTCATTTCCACCTTTTTCCACACGGCCTCTCATTTTTGCCTAAGTTTTTCAACCCAGCTGGGCCCAGCCTCTCATTTTTACCTAGGCCTTTCGACCTATCCAGGCTTTTCCCATTATTGCCTAAGTTTCCCTTTAGACTTTCAAACTTAGCCGGGTATATATATATATATATATATATATATATTCATTTTTTTTTCAAATTAAAAATTTTTTTTGTGTAGCACAAAAAGCCCCAGAGGTGGGCTTCATACTACATGAAGATAAGAAAACAAAATTACACCACCAAAAAGTTCCAAACCACACCCCCCAAACAACAAAGAGGTGCCATCAAACCTAAAAACAACAAAAAGTTAGAAAATCCAAATGGGGAAAAGAAACGAAAACAAGGGAAAAATAGTCATCAAAATAGTCATGGGAGGTCATCGCCGTACCTCTCAAAGTTAAATTTATAAGCCCTAAATGCTAACTAACTACAAATAAGTAGATAGTGGCAAATCGGGGTCGTCCACGAATAAGAGAGATTTTCTTAAGTGTTTAAAAATAAAAAGTTGATATTATGCTAGAAGTAAATGTATATAGATATATAAAATCAAGTAAAAGTGGGGGGTGGGGGGGATTGGTTTGTTGGTTTTCCTAAGTTATGAAAGTAAAAGACAAAACAACTAGCAAAGTTAAGTAACTATGCTAATCATGAAGCAAACTAAGAAAAAAGGGTAAAAACTACAAAAGACAAAGCCTTGGGGGCAATTGATATCCACTTCCAAACCTAATGTAGATTATTGAACCATTCACTCAATCTATCACATTCGTTACCTATGGGTGGCCTCAAAATTAACACAGATGCATCATGGGTATATGGAGGTAAGTCCTCATGTGCAGTAATAGTTAGAGATTGGAGGGGAGAGGTGACCTATTTGAGAGTTAAAAATTTTCAATCAGAATCTCCCCTTCAAGCAGAGATAGTAGGTATTCAATGTGTTTATCAATTATGTTCAGAACTTGACATTAAAGGTAGTGTGCTTGAGTCAGATTGTCAACCAGCTGTTAAAGGAATACATGATCCATATGGAAGTCCATGGAGAGATTTTTCTATTTGCAGCAATTTGAATATGTTGCATAAAGATAATCCAATTCAATATGTTCCTAGGGAAGCAAACACAGCTGCAGATTTTTTGGCAAAATATGCAAGGGAGAAGTCTTTAACTGGAGACTTAAATATAAGGAATGCTCCACCCTTTTTTAGAGGCTTGATTCAATTAGATAAAATTGGAGTAAAGGGAGTTAGAATTAATAAAATTTAGCTACAAAGAATACCTCTTGCTGTCCACTATTTACTTTTGCAGTCTGTTCACTGTAATTACTCTAAATACTGCTAGTTCTTTCCCCTTTCTTCTTTCAGATTTTCCAGATGCAAGCATAAAGGATGGGGAGCAAATTTTTAGTCACATCTCAACACATTTCTGCCGTTTGTTCATGAGGTATTCACAGACATTGGACACACTCTACAGGAGATGTGCCTAATCTCCTACCTATCAACCGAAGGAGCTTTCTGCAATGCAACCTCAATCTGGAACTAAATTTCCCTCTCGGCTGGTACATCGTTGACAAATAGGAGTTTTGAACTGCTCGATTCTCCGACCTGTTCGCAGGGTACTAGCTAGAAGGTTTTTTTCTAGTCCATATTATAAGTTCTAGCTTCCCTTTGTAGTTATAGGAGGACTCACCGCTTTTGGAAGCTACTTGTTTCAGGAGCTTCATCTTATCATTGGGATGATTTTTTTTGTAAACTGTAACTTACCAAGACTTTTAGCGCCATTTTTGGCTGACTTGATCTGGCCCGGGGAGCCTAATATATTCCCCCCATCCTCGGATGACCTTTAAATTAAAAAAAAATTCGTTACCTATGGGTAATGCTAAATCTTCCCATTCAAATATCAACATTCATTCCTTCTTAATAGTAATTTGCAAAGACAAACAATGACCATTTGCAAACCTCATTAATAATCCCTTTAGGCAAACAACACCATAAAGATATTTCATCAATGGCATTATACACAAACAACCATAGATTTGATAACAACAAACCTTCCACCAAAGACATAGCTATTTGACCAAACATAGCATTCATTAGGCTAAGCCTAGAACAAAACAAATTCAAGATTCAACCTTTCATTACATCTATAGGATAAATATGAGAACAATCCACATTAACAGACTTATCTAGCAAGAATTACATCACATCATACACTAGAAGTTCTAAGTGCATGTTCTTGGATTTTCATGCCAAATGAGTTAAGAAATTTGCAAATTTCCGAACACCCTAACACTTCAATCATACAAACACTTCCTATTCTCAAAGAACCCATGATATAAATGAAGTAAAATATCACATTAAAACACATGAATGCTAAATAACAAATCTTTCAAGATAAAGTGAAATAGAGGTTCTTACTACACAGATATGTAAGCTTCAATCAATTGATCCCATGATTAAAATAACCTAGATAATGAAAAGACATGATTAACCTATAAAAACTAAGAAAAGAAAGAAAGGAAAAAATAGGGATTGAACCCAGAAAATCACAGGAAGGAGAAGATCTTAAGAGAAGATGATAGGATTCAGTATTTATAGTACAAAAAAGTAAGAAAGTTTTGAGCCACCCGTCCATCGCTACTCGCGACCAATCCGTCGTGAGTCGTGAGCGAGCCCAATTTCAGCATCTTGATTTCTTTCTTCTTTTTGTTTCAAGGCCTCCTTTTCACTTCAATTATCTTCAATTCTTCAAGTCTTCAAAAGCTCAAATACAAGTCTTCATTCCTTTAAATCTTCAAAGATATTCTTTAAAGTTTTCAAAGTCTTCAAAAAAATTTCCTTGTCACACAAAATCCTGGGCCAGATCGTGCAGCCCGTGCAGAAGTACGCGCGTAGGCTTCGGCTGAACTATAGTTTACTCATTTTTTGCCTGTTTTTGGCTTATATTAAGGGCCAATCTCCTTCTCCTATAAATATAGCCTTATTCTACTAGGTTAAAGGGAGAGAGAGTTTGGATAATGTGTTCACGCATTGGGAGAGCTACTTTAGAGAGAGAAACACTATCTCATTTTCGCTACTTTTCTTTTCTTTTTGTTTTCATCCTAGTTGTGGAATTCAAATCCATATTTGAATTCCATATCTTTGGAGTAGTTCCATTGCTTGGGGATAAATTGTAGACTTGCTTGATTATTGCTTGTGTGAGATTCATTAGATTCATCCTAGTATTTGTATTTATGATATTATTGTAATTGTTCTTGAATGTTTGAATTGAATGAATAGTAAACTTCATTAAGCACACACTCTATTCTATATTCATGTTGGTGAAAATATTGATGCCCCATTGGGAAGGGAAACCTGGATGTTATAATGGATAAGGGAGTAGGTTGCGTCTGCATGACTTTGTGCACAGGAGACCCGAGTATCACTCTGACTTACTTGCCATCACACTAGTTTTAGCTGATTACGTAAATTAGGCCAAGAGGTTACAAGTAGAGATAGCGAATAGTAGCAAGCTAGGGTTGTAAGAGGCTCTAAGGTCATAGATAAGGTGCCAACGACCCTTTAGCCTAATTGATAGGACCATAGGGAAGCAGTGCATTCGTGGTGGAAGCCCGCGAGGTAATTGCACAGGGCAGAAAAAAACCTACAACAATGGTTGGACCTTGTTCTAATCCCCTAATTACGATGGCGGTGTTGGTGGAGGGTTGCGAGCACACCCGACGTGACAGGTACAGGGAAGTGTATGCCATCAACCACACCATGTGTTGTGAACACTCTACTGAGTTGTATAGTTAATTTTACATGTGAATGAATATAGGACCGAAGCATCTAATCATTCATGTCTCACAATACTTCCCAAAGTGCTAAGCTAATTAGATTACTTGCCTTTTTAATTTCATGTTTTCTAGATGTTAGTTTGAAAAACCAAACCCCCGTTATTTGCATTTACTAGCTATTCTTATCACTCATACAGATTGACAACCTATACAAGGTTTTGTTTTCATTGATACTTAGGCCCTAGCATCTTTGTGGACAAACCCAGGGCTTATCGCTAAGTACCCTATTGGTAGCGTAGCAGTGAGAACGGATGCAAAACTATAAATCTTATATGTGACCTTTTTCCCAATAGCCTCCGCTCAGGTTAATTAGCTACAATAATGACCCTAGGTGGAGGTGGGTTAAATTTTGGCACCGCTGCCGAGGATGCTATTCAGTTTAAGTGTCAATTAGCATAGCATGTTAGTAGAGTAGTTATTAATTCCTTTAAGTTTTGTTTGATCAATTGGTTGTTGAGCTGTTGTGATAGATGTTTTGTTAACTTTTGATCCATTTTCTAGTGTTGTATTTGGAAGGGTATTGTTAGCCCTAGTTTATGGTACACACTTTTACCACTAATCTTGGAGTCTTACACTGCCCGAATGTGAACACATATCTTCAAAGGAGAAGGAGACGAAGAACTAGGCCAAAAGTTAAACCGAGGAAAGTAGTGTTGGTGGAAGAACCACAAAGAATGACAGAAGACAATCATACCTCACGGGAGCTTACGGCACCTAACTTAGAGAATCAACCACTAAGTATTACCTTCCCGCCATTACCCACCAATGTTAGTATGAGCTGTAAAGTGGGATGATACATTGCCTACCGACATTCCATGGATTGGTGGGGGAGGACTCGAACAAGCATCTATCAGAGTTTCACTTGGTGTGTAAGAACATGAAGCCCCCGGGAGTATCCGAAGATGACTAAAATTTGAGAGCCTACCCATTTTCCCTTCAAGACAATGTGATAGAGTGGATTTATTACTTTCCACCAAAATGCATTGGTTCTTGGATCAACATGCTGCGGAGGTTCTTAGAGAAGTATTTTTTGGCATCCAAGTCAGCCGGTTTGGAAAAGAGACATTCAAACATCACCCAAGGGGCTACCGAGAGCTTGCATGATTATTAGGTGCACTTCAAGTGATTTTTGGCGAGTTTTTCCTTACCATCTCTTCGAGGAAGGGGGTCTACTGTATTATTTCTTCGAGGGGTTATGCAATGAAAACATGCTAATGGTGAACTCCGATTGTAATGGTTCGATAGTGAACAAGAGCCCTAAGGATGCAATAACCCTCTTTGAAGAAATGGCTAATGGTATGCAATAATTTTGTACAAGGTTAAGGGCTAGGGTCTTGGATGAACCCGTACAATTGCCTAAGTTGGAGGAGAAAGTTCAAACTCTTGCTTCTATGATGAAGGAGCTTTTACGAGGATAAGTGCATCAAGTCAAAGTGTGCAAAGTTTACAACCTTGTTCACAACTCCGAGGCATGCCATGAGGTCATAGATGATTTGCAATAAGTGAAGGCCGTTGAGTATAACAATTGAGAGAGGCCAAAATATTCTAGAGGTCAACTACAAGGGTTCCAGGGGAACCAAGGAGGTGTAAGGCTGGATCCCTATGGAAACTCGTTCAACCCAAGGTATCGAAATCATCCAAATTTCTGATGGAGGGAGGATAACCAACCTCAAGGATACTGGGGTGTACAAGCTTCTCCTCAACCATACCCTCGAGGTGAAGGCCTTCCAACAATCATGCCTCAATCTACAAACAGGATCGAGAGGAGATATTATAAACCATCAGTCAATTGGGGAAGAAACATGAAATCTTTGCAGAAAGAACAAGGTGTGAGATTAAAGACCTAGGTAATAGAGCTTTCTCGAGTATCAAAAATCTTGAAGTTCAAGTTGGACAACTTTCCTCCTCGGTGAGCCAACTTGAAGCCAAGGAGTCTGGAAAACTCCCTTTCCAACCGGAGATCAATCCGAGGAATGTGATTTCTATCAAGTTGTGAAGTGGGAAGGAAGTTTGTAAGTCTGAGAAGATGGTTATGCAAGAGGATGATAGAGTATTGGAGGCTACCAAGGCACACTTTGAAGAGGAGGAGATTATGGTTAAGGAGGCACCTTCCAAGGAGCTTCCACTGCCCAAGGCACAAGCTACCATGCCACCTCCATCCCCAAATGATTTGAGGGGAAAGCCAAAGGTTGTGACCAATCATGCTTCGAAAAAACTTCGAAAAGGTCGAGGTAACCATCCCTATCTTGGAATTAATTGAAAATGTTCCATCATATGCTAAATTTCATAAATTTGTATGTACAAAGAAAATAAGTAGGCCAACAAAGAGGTTAGGACATTTAAAAATTGGGGGAATTGCCATTTTGAACCATAAAAAGTTTCCTAAGAAATGCAACGACCCCAAAATATTCTCTATTCTGATATCTCTAGGTGGTAAAACTGTTGAAAATACCATGATAGATTTAGGTGCATCCATCAATGTGATCCTATATAGTCTATATCAACGCCTAGAAATAGGTGAGGTTAGAGAAACTAGAGTGTCCAACTCGCCAATCATTCCAAAGCTAGTCCTCGTTGACTAGGTAAGGACATGATGGTGCGAGTTGGCAAGTTGGTTTTTTCGGCGGACGTTTATGTCCTAGATGTGGTGCATGAAGGAAGTGCACCCCCAATACTTTTTGGGAGACCTTTTCTCAAAATGTCTAGGACTAAAATCAATGCCCATTGTGGAACCTTGACTCTAGAAGATGACATTGATAAAGTGGAGTTTGATAACTATAAATCTAGGCATGATTCAACAAATTCTTCTCTTATGTGCAAAGGTGTAACCCTATGTTATGAGTATGATTTCTATGAATTTTCTTGTAATGAGCGAAAATATTTGGATGAGTCTTGTATTGAAAATATTGTTGATGAGTCCGATGAATTGCATGATGCGATTGATGGTAAGTCTGTGTTAGACTGTGTTTCCATGCTAACTAACTTGCAACAGGAAAGGGAAAGTTTCAAGTTTAAAACCTCCTCGACCTCCCTAACCCCAAAATGACATTCATGGACTCAATGCTAGCCAGACACAGAGATTCATTTCACATGATAGACAAGAGGTCCGAAGGTAAGAATGACTCCTTATGGAGACATCTCCACAACGATGTGGAGTCGCCGATGGCAATTCTGGAGACCCATAGGTAGGTGTTTGTAACTAGACTTGTATGAAAACGATATAAGTCGTGAGGACGACAATAAATATACGGTGCTTCTTTTTTCGTTTTCATGTTTTATGTAGTGATTAGATAGATTTTGCATGTTGTTTTTTGCAATGATGATTTTTGAGATATAAATCTTGTTGGTTTGAAAATTTGAGTTTCAGACTCGTGATTGTGTTTGGATGGAATTAGATTTGATGGGTGACATAGTTTTTCGAAAAAAGAGGGGAAAAACTAAGGATTAGGTTGAAACTTTTTGCAATCTCGTGCCAAGACCTGACATGGTCCGCACCAAGAGCTTAGGTTCATGCCAGGAGAGTTGGCGCGAGGGGATGCCTTGTGCCAAGGAGTTTGGCACAAGGGTTGATTCGTGCCAAAATGTTTGGCTCGAGGCCTTGTTTCGTGCCTATAATTTGGCCCGAGGCCTAGATCGTGCCAAACACATTTTGTGCTGAAAATCAATTTTCCATTGCCAAATTGTTTCAAAAATGCTAATTTAAAAAAATTCTGGATTTCCAGCTCAAAAATGCATTTTTGGTTCGAGAATTTCGAAATTCCCTAATTCCTTAGGATTTTCAATGCAAATAGTACTTCTTATATTCCTAGGAATTAATTGATTGGTACTATTCTTGCCTAATTAGTAATTTTTAAAATTCCATTCTTATCCTAATTGTACCTCTGTCCCTTTTAACCTATGCTGAAATTTTAATCCCATGATACATTTCTCCACCTAATTTCATCATTTAACACATTCTTCCTTTTCAAGAAATACTCACTCACACACGCTCTTGGTGAAACTCAAAAAATTGAAGCTTTTCTTCAAAAAAATTAGTCATTTTTGCTTCTTCTTGTGTGGATCTTACAACTCTTGGCTTTGAATTCCGGGTAATCCATTGAGATCTTTGTTTATATGCCTTATTGACATTGTGGTGGTGTTACGGAAACCGTGATTCTTGAATGAGTGTGTGTTTTTGAGATAGATGTTTGGGTTTGTATATGCACGATCTTGTGTTTAAGAAAGTTTGGGTGGTTTGATGTGCTATTATGCTTGAATGATGTGATCTTCATGTATTGGGTGATTTGGGAGGAGATGAATCTTGGTTGAATAGTCTTATTGATGGGATGTTAATAGGATTGTTGTTCAACCCGGAATTTTCAAAATTCCATCAACCGCCCCCCCCCCAATATTGAATTTGGAATTTTGAGTCTGAAACTTGTGGGTTTTTTTGGAATGGAATTACACTTGGGTTTCATGTTCTTGGATGCAGGGTTTTCAACACTTCCATGGGCAGAATGGTTGGTCTACTGGCACAATACTTAGGACATCCAGTCACACCGAGAGCATTGGCTAACTTGGGATGATCGAGTACAAAGTATAACAACGAGAAATTAGCAAAGGAATCTATGGTGAGACCTTCACCATCGGAGGGTAGATATGTATGATTTTATGGCGGAGCAGGCACTTGTAGTTTCATGGTACTTCCATAGCCAGAGGGCACCTCCATAAACCATGACATATGTTTGGATGACCTATTCATTGATCCAGACCCGTGATTTGAGAGATATTTCTACTGACTTTTAGCCATCTTGGAGATAGATGCTGAGGAGGCAGTGGGTGAGAGCTCTTCGAGAGAACCTCCTAGTTGTTATCGCAAATCCACGGGCATTATGGACCAATTTCAATCTCTTAGGGAAAAGATTTCAAACTCTACCAAAGTTTTTCAAGAGGTCGTCCAAGCAATGGGAGGAATTCCATCACAATTGGAGGAGAATTGTGCGAGAATGGACTCTATAGAGGCAATGCTTGAAGCAACGAGAGGAGCTTCAGGAGCCACAAGGATGAAGGCCCTTCAGGGCCACGAGAATGAGTATCACTAATTCTCCAAACCTCACTTATGTTTTGACATGATATTTGTTACATTGGAGACTATGCATCTGTTAAGTGTGGGGGAGGGAGTAGAGAGCACTTAGGGAGTTTCATTCTTAGATTTCCTCGGTGTATTTTATGCTTTTGTTGGTAGTTTTTCTTGATAGTTGATGGTTTTTGTTTTTATATTGTTGAGGTATGATTTTGGATGGATATTTGGTGGCATGACATGCTATGCTAGGGTTCCTAGTTTGAATGTGGTAGGTTATTTTAGGATATTGGTGGTGTATTTTTTTTTGTTTTGAGCTTATCTTTTGTAGTAGTAAGCCCACTTTGGGGCGATTTTATGCTACACCAAAAAAATTGAAAATTTTGAAAAACATAAAAAATATAAAAACTCGAATAAGTTGAAAACCCGAAAGGGCGACTTGGGTAACATTGGGAACTGGACAGATTTTTTGAAAGACCTAGGTAAAAGTGAGAGGCTAGGCTCGACTAGGCTTACGAGCCTAGGCAAAAATGAGAGGCCGTGTGGAAAAGGGTGAGAAGTGAGTACCCTTTGTGTGTTAAAGCTAGGATGAAAACTAGAAAGGGCTCCTAGGAAAAATGAGAGAAATTGAGATAAAACAAAAAAAAACTAGGTAGACGATACATTTGACTCCTTGGTTGTAACTAGGTTGAGAATCACGAATTATCCCTAGGTTACAACCAAGTCAATGGATTTTGGATTTCCTTGGTGGATTGTTGTTAGAAAAAGACTCTTTGATTGCTTTGGGGTTATTTTGGGAAAAAGTAAGCTCGCTTTACACTTATCTTCTTGGATTACCATTTTCCACATTACTTTTGGGTGGTTTGATTGCTTATGTTCTTTGGAGAGTGTGAGAGTTGTGAGATTCTTACTCTTTTTGGGGGAAACAGGGTAATCTTGGAATAAGTTGAATGCCTTGGTTAACTTATTATTGCACACTACATTTCGCTTAAATTTTTTTCTTGTCTATATTTACTTGACGATGAGTAAATGGTTAAATGTGGGGAGTCTGATGTGCTTCATTTTACATGCATTAACCATTGTATTCGACATGGTTTTTAGCTTGTTTTATTTGGTGGATTGCTAGTCTTAGTTGAGTTTACGTGACAAAGAGTTTAGACGGCCATGTTTGGTTTTCTTGTCTGAATCCCGCATTTTGTAGACTTAATTAGTACTAACGGATATCTTGTATCCACGGGCTCCTAGATCTTCCTTGTGATCATCTTTAGCAGGTCGCCCGTGGGTACTTTTTGGTTACATTCTATGTGAAAGCCGTTTGTAAGGGCGGTAGAAGATATTGAAGGCCGTTTTCAAGGATAGTAGAGGAGACCGAAGGCCATTCACCTCTAGAATGGTAGTAGACCTAGGCCACTAAAATCAATGCATGGTAGAAGGAGATTGGAGCCAAAGATAGACGGAATTGGAGTTAAAAGTGGTCAACGAATTAAATGTTAATTTTGGTCCGATGGGTTTTTTCTGAAGTCTGAGAATGATACGAGAAGAATTAGACTTCAAGGATGATTCCATTGGATTCATCTTCTCTAGAACTACAAAATTATCTACTAAAACTCTTATATTCGACTAACGGTTCCCCCGTAGCAAAGGAGAGAAGTTAAGCTGGCAGGCACAAACTAGTCAGCACTATCCACTCATGCATAGCACCAACGACCCACGCCAAAAGAGTCATCCCATGCCAACAATGTTCAGCACGTGGCTATGGCATGGTCCTCGCCAAATGCCATGAGATGCAAGCACAAATCTCAATCCGCACTCAAAATTGGCTAAGTATGGGTGTGGACTGTCCCAATTACGATAGCCCACGCCATTCCAAGTCCAAGATGCTAAGACCAGTCGATGGCCCACATCGAAGGCCACGTCCCATGCCATGTTTCTAAGAAGATCGAGCCTTTTGACAATGCCCCACGCTAAGACTCGCGCCCCACGGATCAGAAGTTCCGATTCGAGCACACTGACGGTTACCCACGTCAAAGGCCACGGTCTGTACCAGATGATGCAACAAGGCTTGTGCCAGATCTAGCATCCCACGTTGAATGAAGAGGCATGAATTGTGTAGATCGGGCCACACCTTCTGCTACGGTTTGCGCCAGGCGTCGGCTGAACTAGGGTTTACTAATTTTTGGCCTAATTTTAGCCTATTTTTAGGCCCAATCCCCTCCTACTATAAATATAACCTTAGTCTACTAGGTTAAAGAGAGAGAGATAGAGTTTAGATAATTTTTTCACTCATTAGGAGAGAAACTTTAGAGAGAGAAACACTATCTTATTTTCATTACTGTACTTTTCTTTTTTGCTTTCAACGTAGATGTGGAATTCAAATCCATATTTGAATTCCATATCTATGGAGTAGTTTCCATAATCTGGGGATAAATTGTATATTTTTTTATTAATGCTTATGTGAGATTCATCAAATTCATCCTAGTATTTGTGTTTATGATATTGCTGTGAATGTTCTTGAATATTTGAAATATTACACTCCATTAAGCAAACACTCTATTCTATATTCATGTTGGTGCAAATATTCTTGACACCGCCTATGACCACCTATATTCTATAAGCAAACATTCTATATTCTTGACACCACCTATAACCACATCCCAATAAATTGGCCTCCACATCATTCTTGGTTTTCCCTTTAGCTTTTGAGAAACGAACCAAATGAATCCCTCTTTTTCAATAGTGGATACATTCTTTTTGAGTTTAAGAGTAGGAAGGGGCTTAGAAAATTTTTATTCCTTAGTCCACTTTTTCCCCTGCTGCATGTTAGTAGTGACAATCTGAAGAAAAACATCCTCATTCAAACTAGGAGAAACATTCTCAACAAAAATAATATCACAACAGTGATCATTCGAACAAGATATGACATGTAAGGCTTCAATATAGGGAAATGCCTCATCCAAGTCATTTTTAAAAAAATTACCTTGCCATTCTTTTTCATGCATCATTCAAGAGTAGTAAAGGTGAACATGTTCATCACATAAGGTTAACAAATTACACACAAAAGAGGATATAGAGGATTCATTCTTAGACTTGTATATATCAAATTTCAACTTATCAGTGTCATTCTCCGGGGTTAGTGTTCCCAAGCAGGGATTGATCTTTGTCCTTGACGTTTTAAGAAACTGTCTTCCAACTGGGGGTGCACTTCCATCGTGCACTATGTCAAAGACATCGAAGTCCACCGAAAACACTAATTTGACCACTCAAACAATTACGACCTTCACTAACCTTCGAGGGCTAGCTTGGGAGAGATCGGCGAGCTGCACAATCACCCTAGTGTCCCGATGAGACTTCAAATGCATGTATTTTCCAAATAATTTAACATTAGTTTTTTCATATTTTTGTTGTAAGATTGCTAGATATAGGTAGGTTTACATGATAAGGGGTTTCGATGACCATTTTTGGTTGTTATATCTAAATCCTTGAATTTGTAACTTATGTTTAATCTAATGGATTTTCGGTCCTTACGAGCATCTAGATTCCATTTTGTGAGCTTCATATGTAGATGTCTTATGAGCCCTTTGGATATTTTTAGTGAAGGCCACATACTAAAACGTGGTAGAAGGTAGAAGGGTAGAAGAAGGAAGGCAAAGAGGTGGATGAATTGTCACCTGGATATTTAGAAAAAGTTCTTATCCAAGAAGAATCAGCCTACAAGGGCGGCGTCATTGGATTCTTCTTCTCAAGTACTATAAAATCGACTACAAGAACTCCCAAAATGGATCAACGGTTCACATGTGGAAAGAAAAACAAGAAGCCACAAATTATAGCTCGCCCGCGCGGATCATCACCCGCCCGAGCAGATGGATCTAAATATTGGCTGAAGCCTTCATCGCTCGAGCGAGGCCATTTCCTCCCGGGCGATGCCATTTTCACTCTGCGGGATCCTGCTGCACTTTTTCTTTTTTATCTTTCTTTTCCTCTCTCTTGTACTACAAATAGCCCTCCTTTCTTCCCCATTCTCTAAGCCCAACTTTGTGGGCTACAAAAACCCTAGTTTTCCCCTTTTCTTCCATTTTCTTCTTGGTATTTGATAGCTGTTACATATTATAAATAATGTGATAAACTGAGTATTGGTTGAACATCATACAACACTCAATTGTTGTTCACTTATGGTGGGAATTATTAACTAAAATGTTCATTTAAACCAACAACATTATGGCATACTAGTATATTACAAATAAATGTAACGATATATTAAAATACATAAGATTGTTATAGAATTGAAACAAAAATTGCATTTAACCTCTATTTTCTACGAAGTACGACATTCATATTTGTAAGGCAATCGGTGAGAAGCCAACTACGTCCATGTGATATGGTAGAATCCACTGATAACTCCATGTGATCCTATGACAACCAATTCACAGGAAATACAAATTATGTTACAATTGGGCTGTACCAAAAAATACATGTAATATATTCATATGTAGACGACATTATTCGCAACATGGAAGTAGTAATTGATCAGTATCCAATCACCGTCGCACTCATAAATACCGAGGTTCTAGAGACCGATTTAAAACTGAATTTGGATATTTATAGATATTAATGCAAAACTCAACATTTCCTTACCTCTGCAACGTCGATTCTGATTTGGTATTGTATCGTACCGAGAGATTGATGACCGACGTCGCACATTCAAATTGTGTTCATCCGAATCTAAGCCATTTTGGTCATAATTTGCAAACATTTCATCTTATTGGTACCAACACAACATACAATATATAAAATGTGACACAACGATTCACCCTTTATGAAATTCTTTAATCTTCCATGAATGACGGGCAAACAATTATAGAAGGTATAGATTGTAACAAATTTTCTAAAGGAACATGAACAAGGAAAAGTACCTCAATAAATTTGAAAATATAGCTGCTCCACTCCTTGGATACTTGTTGATGATTGAAGGAATCCATTTGAATGAGTGAATGGATAAGGTGGGTTTTTGGGATATGTATTGGAAATGGAAATGAGTGTTAGTTGTGATGATTATTGAAATGAAAAATAGGTTTAGGGGGAAATTTTATTTCAAAATTTAGACTGAAATTTTTGGTTCCTGCTAGAAATTTTAAAATGATCGATGTCGCTAGCTGTTCGGTATATCTATCGTTCCATGCGACATTTGTGCGACACCACACACACATATATTTATATATAACCTTGAATATGAAATTTCATGTGATTCTATATATTTGGCGGAAATATTTGTTTCCATAAAGCTTACCCTTGGAGTATTAATTGAATACTATACAAAAAACCCCAGAATTTTACTCAGGTTTGTGTGCCTGTAAGACAATACGCATAATTTCCATATCAAACGTTTGTCATTTTGTTCGAGTGGATGTCTCATGGCCAAAATTCTGGTGATCATGGCAATGTGAATTACATAAGCGTACATCTAATTTTGCATTTCAACATCTCCCGGTTTCTTGGAGGGACGTAAGTGCAAAAATAAAATAGACAATATGTGGTCCCAAACTCAATTATCGATTGTCCAAAAAAGAAGAAATGTCATCCATATACAGTAAAACTTATAATAACTGATGGTAATTAATATAGAAACTGGTCTTAAATATATTCCCTAGGCTTTCACAAGATCATAGGACAGACAATCGTGTATTTTTAAGTGATCATCCACCATGTACTCTAGACCACGTACTGGCACTTGTAAAAATTGAAGGAGGGAATTTTATTACCATTATATATCAAAAAAACCTAAAATATGAAATTTCATGTGATTCTATATATCTGGCGGAAATGTTTGTTCCCATAAAGCTTATTCCTGTAGTATTAATCGAATACTATAAAAAACCTGAAACTTTACCCAGGTGTGCGTGTCGTAAGACAGTACACATAATTTCCATATGAAACATTTGTTGTTTTCTTCAGGTGAATGTCTCTTAACACATAGTAACAACCACAGAAGTTTGGGCCGTAGTGTAATTTCCTTAGATTTTCTTAATACGATGGTCGTGAATAATTTTGGCCCGCTCCATTAACGGGGCCATAGCCAAATTCGAACATAGTGGTTGAAATTTGATGGACCTTATTTTATTACTTTTATATTTCATGAGAAATGTAAAGTATGAAATTTGGGCTATTCGGCACATAATCCATTAATGTGATATCGATCTAGCATAAGTTTGGACTTGGTGGCAAAGACATTGACGCGACATCGGCCTTAGGTGCTTTTCATTCACAAATGACAAGGGCCGTAGTTATTTTAGTATTGAGATGGTACTGTAAAATGTCCCAGTGTTTATTATGCATGATATCGGTTTAGCCTTGGTTCTATCTTGTATAGAGTGATTGTAATTGCGATATCACTATATATTGATTCGATATAGCTGTATATCGATTCGATATATACATTCGTCCAGGCCCAATCAAAAAATTGCTTGGCCCTTCTGTTGGGCCCAAGCCTATGATCCGTGACTTTGCACTACAAACCCCGTCTAATTCTTCTTATGCGACACACCCTACGAAGTAGCACAAAAGGGTAGTGTTTCACTGTGGGTATATAAATACCCAACCACCCTACCCATTCACATTCCTAACCGATGACATCGCACCAAAACCTCCCACCTGAAAAGAACAACCGGAAAACATTCAAATCCCAACGTAATTGTTTGGTCGGATATCATAGTGGCACCAAAACCAACATTAAATTTCTTTGGACGTAGTGCATTGGCGGATTTCTCCAAAGAGGAAGAACAACAAACCCTAAAAAGGTAAGGATTTTCGGATAAAGTTTGATGATGGTTTTTAGGGTTTCATATACTTCTCTTGTTGCCCATTGCTTGGTTATTAATTAGAGGCATGTTAGTTGTTTAATTTGTGATGTTTTAATTGATATTATAGGTGTTTTAGGACCATTTGTGTTCTAGTCGCTAATTGTTTTAACTTAGACAATTGAACTCCAATGTCGCACATTCAAATACATGAATTGGTGACTTTGCATGTGGGACTTCATCCTAGACGAAGTGCTAGCGATATGTATCTGAACTCGGATAAAACACATTGACATCATTGAGTTCTTGACTGTTGCACTGACTATTCTACATCCCTTCGATTATCATATGGCTCGGATGAAGTAGACAGCTAGGAGGAAAAGGGAAGACACCACGGGGTCAGGACCATTACGCACAAAGAAGGTCAAGACAACGACCACCCCTTCATCGCTTACATGAGATAAAATACGCTTCCTCAAAGAGGAGGCAGAGAAGCATTTTGTAAAGATCTAGGGCCGAAGCATAAAAGAGGTCAGAGTGATGAAGCCCGAGGGTATGGAATAAATACACCTCAATATTTTCCTCAAACCATTCAAACCGTCAGGAATGGAAGGTTTGATATGCTTGGATAAACTTATGTACAATACGGAGGTCAATGAATTCTACGCCAATTTCAATATGGAATCGAAAACCATCTACAAGATAAGAGTTAATAAGAGATGTATAGATGACGAAAGAGTTCACAATCAGGTGTGGGTGCACAATCAGAATGGAGGATTAGCCGGGGGTTTAGCCTCTGCAGTTGTACTACCGGGACAATTGCCCTCGAACGGTCGACGAGAATGACCCATCTGGGGCACTTGACCCCAACCGAACGGTGAGGAAGTACTTCAAAATTAAAGTGAGGAAATAAATCATCCCAATAAAGAAAATCAAGCATGGTGTTCTCAACCTTTAGGAGAGAATGATGTTCAATATAATTGTACAAGTACTTATCCCGGCTGAACATCCTACGGAGTGCACGATCAATGGGACCGTCATGTTCTACCACCTTGGGGAGAAGAAGGTAGTTGGGGTACACTATCATCTTGGAGATGCATCAATTGGCCCCGTCCATGAAGATTCGGACACTCCCCAACAGCAACATCATCACCTCTATTCTAGAGAAGAAGAAGGATCCCACCAAATCGAAACCGAAGATCCAGCCTAAGTACTACGATGCAAACTACTTCAGGCCGAAGCATTAAGTTTGTGAGGTGGAAATGTGGATTGATCGCAATATCCCTATAGAAGATTTGAATGTACCTCCCACAACCGCGCCTGGGGTGACTCCATCGGCTTCCCCAGCTATGGACGTTCATCCCACCACTATTCTAACCCCCCTGGCGGGTAACAAAATTTTTAGTTTTTTTAGTTTATTCCAAATTAGCAGAAATTAAAATTTTAACATTTTCATTGAATGTAACAAATTTCTTATCTCAGGTGACCTAAAAAATGATTTGGGCCATTGATATGTCCATTTTATGTGCATAATTTAGTACTTTTTGGGGTCACTTTTGTGCTATTTTATTATCAAGAGCTTGTATTTTACCTTGAAATTCTCTTAGAAGAGGTAAGAGCAACTCTATGCTCTTTTACCTCTTCTAAGTGGATTATGCATGACAAAGGAAGAACATGGAGGCTTCAAGACCGGAGGCCATCGAAGACCATTTTTTAAGACTTTGAAGACTTTCTTCAAAGAGTTGAAGACTTGGAAAATGAGAGGAATCATTGTGAAGATAAGTGTTCACCACAAGAAGAAAAGAAGACAAGGTTAAATTCTGGCGCCCGTCGCGAGTCGCGACGAACGAGAGGCCAGAACCTAACCTTATCCTTTTTGTACCATAAGTAGCACTCTCTTTCCTCTCATTCACATATTTTTCTCCCTGCATTTTTGGTACTATTCTAACCCTAGTTTCTACCATTTTTCATTTTTGAATTCTCTTGTATTATTTTTGGTTTGTTAGCATTAATTAGTATGAGCTCTTGTAGCTAAATCTACTTCTTGGGAGCAATTGATTGAAGCTTCCAAACTTATGTAGAAAGATTCTATATTTTCTCATTTATGAACATTTATTGGAGAGCATTTATTATGCCATTAATGTGTATTTTACCTCATTTATACCATGGGTTGTTTGAGTATATGAAATGTTCGTAAGATTGAAATCTTAGAGTGTTAGGAAAGTTGCAAATTTCTTAACTCATATGATATGAAATCCAAAAGCATGGATTTAGAACTTCTTATGTATAATGTGTGGTGATTCTTGCTAGATGAGTATGTTAATGAGGATAGTTTTCATATTTGTCATATAGAAGCAAAGAAAGGTTGAACCTTGAATGTTGTTTGTTCTAAGTTTAACATAATGAATGCTTTGTCTGGTCAAATGACTATGTCTTTGGTAGAAGGCTCGTTGTTATCAAACCTATGGTCCTTTGGGTGAAATTCCATTGATGAAATACCCTTATGATGTTGTTTGTCTTTGGTGATTATCAATGTGGTTTGCAAATGGTCATTGTTTGTCCTTGTAAACTACTCTTAAGGAGGAATGAATGTTGACATTTGATTGAGAAGTGATAAAATTACCCCATAGACAATAAATGTAATTGAATGAGTGAATGAATCAATGAGCTACAGGATGTTCGGAAGTGGAAGTCAGTTTCTAGCCAAATACTTCCTGGCCTCTTGAAGAAGGACATAAGCAACATCCTCCAATGGAATGAAGAATCTCTCTTCGACTTTTGGGAGAGGTTCAAGAAGCTTCTCGCAAGTTGCCCTTACTATGGTTATTCGGAGGTGGATTTGGTTTATTACTTCTACAATGGTCTTCTTGATGAGGATCAAAGGTTGGTTAGAAGTTCTTATGGTGGCACTTTTGGGAACAAAACTTCATCCGAAGCGATGTAATTGTATGAGGAGCTAGCGGAAGAATCGAGAAACTTTGCTCAAGGGCCGATTTGAGAAGGACAAATCCAATGCCCGTAAGTGACTCTTCCAATAGTGGGATGCTCGAGGACCAAGTCTCGGCCCTTGTATCTATGGTCAAATCGTTGATGATGAAGCCCAGGAATGCGCCACATGTTAAATCATGTGAATTCTGTTACTTGGAGCATCCTACAGACACTTGCCCTACTTTGCAAGAGGACTATGTTGAGGAGGTGAGTGCCATGGGATATTAAGGGAATTAAGGTCACCAAGGATATCAAGGTGGCCAAGGTTACCAAGGTCACCAAGGCTACCAAGGTTATCAAGGGTACCAAAACTGGCCGTACAATTTGGGAAATCGTGATAACCCGAACCTTCGATATAGAAACCCTTAAGGAAGCCAAAACCATATTAGCCACCTCAACAACAATATAGGCCACCTCAACAACAATTTGAAAGGCTCCAAGATGAACCCCGAGACCAAGGGGAGAGCTCGAGGCTAACAAAGGATGAGGTGATGCAAGCCATTCACCGGTTGGGCATGTGTACGGAGAAAAGTGAGAAATTCCATGATGAAGCCAAGGAAAGAATCAAGAACTTGGAAACTCAAGTGAGCCAAATAGGTTAAGTGGTGAATCAGATGGAGGCTCGGGAAAAAGGCAAACTTCCCTCCCAACCTGAGATCAACCCTTGACAAAATGTGAGTGCAATCTCATTTAGAAGCGGAAGGGGAGTGAAGGAGCCCCAAGAAAGGGTTGTTGTTGAGTAGATGGTTCAGAAAGAAGAAGACAATGAATTGAAGGCTGAGGAGTTGGCCAAAGAAAGCAAAGAAGAAGAAGGAAAGGTGGAGACATTTTTTCCAAGACCGAGATCAAATCCTGAAACATCATCCCCACCATACAAGAAGTCAAGAGGGGTGGAGATTCCTATCTATGTGCCAGAACCACCATTTTCGTAGGTATTAAAGGATATGAGGATCAAGGAGGACACCAAGGACACCTACGAAGTCTTTCGTAGATGCGAGGTAAATATTCCACTCTTAAACACTCTAGATTAAGTTCCTAGGTATGCTAAATTTCTTAAAGAATTGTGTACCATCAATAGGAAACAACAATGGAAAAGTAAGAAAAAGAGTTTGAAAAGGGAATATGTCTCCGCCGTGTTTGATGATGAGATGCCCCCTAAATGTGATGATCCGAGAATGTTTACAATCCCTTGTGAGATAGGAAGAAAATGTGTTAACAAGGCCATGTTAGACTTAGGTGCTTCAATAAATGTGATCCCATATTCCTTGTATGAAAGTCTAAATCTAGGCACTTTGCACAAAACCGGGGTTGTTACCTTACTAGCCAATCACTCTAGCACATACCTGAAAGGTATTGTGAAGGATGTGTTGGTGAAAGTGGACTCTTTGACATTCCCCGCGGACTGTTATGTTCTTGAAATGGGAGGTGACAATAGTTATAAGCCTATTCTTTTAGGAAGGCCATTTCTAAAGAGTTCAAGGACCATAATTGACATGCATAAAGGAACATTGACCATGGAATTTAATGGGCGGAAGGTAGAATTTGACACTAATAATTCTATTGATCATCCTAGTAGATACTATTCTTTCCAAGTTATTCATGTTATTGATGATAAAGAGCAAGATTTAATTAAGCCCAAAGACGGTAGTTCCTTACACATTGCCATAAATGGTGTTTTGAGTGATTTTTTTATTTAAAATTTTGTTAGTACTAACTTGAAGGAAAACAACAATGGAAAATACACTCTTGGTAAAGAAACATCCAATACTTTTCATGCGTCCATGGGTAAGCCAATAAGGGTGGTTTTCCCTCATTCTCTTGAGAAACGTTCGATGGAAGAGTGCAAACCACCACTGAAAGCTCTTAAATGTTCACCCCTTGGGGAAGGAGAGAAACCCCTGAATGCTCACGTGCTTAAGATCACCATAGAACAAAAATGTGAGTTGTTGGAAATGTTGAGGGAACATGAAGAAATCCTAGGTTATTGGAAGAAGGTTTTATTGGGGGATAATGTGAATCCGGATTGTTTTGACCTGGATCGGGGAAAGGGGACTGATCATCTCAGTTCATTTTGTCAGTAAGCTCCAAAAAAATGGAGTATGTTGTGCTGATAATGTTAAAGAAACTTGGTTTTGATCGTCCAAATCGTCTTTCATGACCTTCCATTAATGTTTCTTGGTTTTGGATTTTGTCATTAGTTTCATTGTTTTTTCTTTGTGCTTTTCATGGGTTGTTTTTCCATGATTTTGCAGCAATTTGAAACCAAGGCATTGGACTTTTGAAGGGAGAAATTCTTGGAGTCAAGAGGGAAAGACCTGGGCAAGAGGTGAAAGAAGAAAAAATTTCTAAGTACCAGGTGGGTAGCACATCACGAGTCGCGACCACCTCGTCGCGAGTTGCGACGGGCTCAGAACATTTTGTTCTAATTTTGGGTTTCAGCCTCCACTTTTTGCGAGTCGTGATGGACCATCGCGAGTCGCAATGGACCATCGCGAGTCGCAATGGACCATCGCGAGTCGCAATGGACCATCGCGAGTCGCAATGGACCATCGCGAGTCGACCAAGTGGTCGCAAGTCGTGACCAGATCATAAAATTTGGTTGGAAAATGAAGCTCTCAGGCTCCACTTTTCACGAGTTGCGACGGCCTCGTTGCAAGTCGTGATGCACCATTGTGAGTCACGATGAAGTGGTCGCGAGTCACGATAAAATTAGAAATCTTGGATGAAAATAGAGCTCACGGCCTACACTTTTCGCGAGTCGCAATGGCTTCGTTGTGAGTCACAATAGACCATCGCAAGTCACGACGAAGTGGTCACGAGTCACAACGTAAGCATGGACTTCAGGTGACCGTTAACCTACATGTTACGAGTCTCAATGGTTAGACTTGTTTTTAAAAAAATGGGCAAACACCAGAGTCTCCCCCCATTCCTCCCACAATTCTCCGCCATTTTTCCTCCACCCTCCCACTTTCCCTTCACCTCCTCTGACCGCTAACTCAACGCTGCTCACCGCTGCCACTCCATACCCCATACCATCTTCCAAAATCACCCTTAAATTTTTGAAGAACACAAAACCCTAGAATTTGGGGGTTTTGTATTTTTGGCAATTAAGCTTCAAATTGTTTGTGGGCTTCATTCCTTTCTTATCCTTGGCATCTAAGTGGTACATTTCTTCACTTTATTGAACTTCAATTGTGATTTTGATTGTATACTCTATTTATTGGATATTGTGTATATTATGTGTGATGCCTTAGGAAATTAGATTGTTGGAACTTGGTTGTTTTTTTTTGAATATATTGGGCTTGCAATTTGATTTGATGGGTATTGTGTGAATATTTTGTGTTTACAACTTGGTTGGATGTAGGATAACATCAATAATCACTTTGAGTGTATTAAGTTGCTCGTATGGTCTTGTGCTTGCATTGTGCTATTAGTGTTGCTTTGGTTGAGAATGAATTGTTGTTTATGCTAGATATGTGGAAAGTTGGCCCTTGATTAAACATAGTTGTTAATTGGATAAAATGTTATTGTGCTTTGCAGTGTTATTTTGCTTAGGGCAGTTTAGCCATAAAACTTGAATGCTGACAGTATGAATGTGCTTATGATGGCTAAACTAGTTAGGCATGACCGTGATTATGAGATATAACATATTAGATTTCAACTATGTGAGAACTTTATAAACTTGAGAATATGGGCATGTTGGACATAATATGGACTGTATGTGGAATTGTGATTAGGACTTGAACTAGTTGGCTTGGACTTGATTTGATGATTGGCAAAAACTAGTTTAAGGTTGAGTATGAATTTGCAATATTGCATATACACATATTTCTGTGCGTTTGACTTGTTTGATGTGGTTGTTAGATATGGCCCCTACAAAGAGACCCAAGGCTCCTCCCCGAGGCAGGCTCACCGCTGCTCCACCACCGGCTCCGGAATCGAGCCCTGTACCTCCCCCTCCAGATAGGTACATGGGTTTGACCAGGATCACCGGGTCCTGTGCTGAGAGGTAGGAGGCCCTGGCAAGTCGTCAGCTCAAGGAGGCGAGCTTTGTAGACTTACCCACGCTGGACACTCTTGGGCTCACCCAGCCCGTCCGATGCCTCCTCGCCAAAGGGGGATGGAAGGATTCATGAGCAGGAGCGTACCCTTTTACCAGAGATACACATTAGAGTTCCTGTCCAAGGCAGGATATGCAACATGAGAGAGGATCAATCATGTAAGAGGTTCATCACTTTCCACTTGGATGATATATCTCAACAGATGACCATCTCGTAGATTGAGGAGGCGTTTGGATGAAACACCGTGGAAATATGAACAAGGTTGGACCCACAGGCCCAGGAGCGATCGATCGAGAATGACATACAATTTTGGAATGTCATCAACATGAGGCTAAAGAACTCCCATGAAAAGAGCAGTGTCATCATCCACCCTGCACTACATTATGTGTATCGACTGTTGGCTGGCACACTAATTTGTTCCGCGGAGCCGAAAAATGTGCCAGGCAACGACATTCACTTATGGTGGCACTTGAAAAGTGAGGGACCAGGATACGGGTTATGGGCAGAGCCGTGGATGAAGAGAATTATAGAGGTGGTAGGAAAGCCAAAGGGGAAGATTATGGTTGGAGGTATGATAGGCCTCTTGGCGGAGTACCTAGGATTAGTTCATCTGGCTGACTTTCCGCACTTAGGGAGGTGCACTTCCTACCTTATCACTACTGAGAGGTTGGTTTGATTTGAAATTCTTAGCGCTACCTGGCCCGGGGGTATTCCATTGGTTATATAGCACCAGGAAGGTAACATTTATGGCACTTCCTCAGCCCAACAAGATGAAGCTGGAATTTGATAAACCTCTAGGATACTTGGCGATTTCACCTAACTCCTCGTGCAGAGTGAACTTCCAGCGTGAGCTCCATGACCTTGGTTTATCCCCTTTCCAGCGCGATGATAGCAGCCTTCCTTTCTCCAACCGACAGTAGCAGCACTCCCCGCAGCCTCCACCAGAGACCGAGCTGATGCAGGAGGACGATGTGCCACCTGACTACTCCCAGCCTCCACTGGATTTTTATGAGCAGATGATGCAGACCATGCAGGATTGATTCTGTCGCCAGGATAGTATGATACTAGAGCACAACGTGTTTGTCTTCTAAACATTGATCGACTGGATGAGGAGATTGATCACCTATTAGCTCGCATCCATGAGGTACAGTCCCAGGCAGGCGGTGTCTCATGCCTCGATTCAGGAGCATAGAGGCGGAGAGCAAGAAGGCAGAGGAGCACAAATTGACTGGCTCATTATCAGCAGCTCTATTTTTCCGGTGGTCCTACTTCATCACATCAGTGATTTGTGAGAACCATATCATTACCCTTTCCAAACTTCACTTTGTATGATTTGGCCCTATTGTCTACATTGAGGGCAATGTAGTGTTCCAAGTGTGAGGAGAGGTATCTACTGATTGTACGGTTTGGGTTGGAGATATCTTTGAAAACTTTGCTACTTTTGGATAACTCTTTTATTTTGTTTTGGATATTTTCCCTTTTATTTTGGGATGTTTTTCTTTTGATGCACATGGATAATGCTGGCTTTGACACTTTTCTTAGCCTTAACATTTGGAAAGCATTTTGCTACTTTTTGGATTGGAGAAACATGAAAAAAATTTGAAAAAATATATAGAGAATGAAAAAAAGAAAATAATTTTAAATAAAAAGAATCCCGCTAAGTTGAAAACCCGAGAGGGCATCCTAGGCAACATTGGGAGCCTGGATAGGTCGAAAACTCGAGAGGGCGACCTAGGCAAAAATGAGAGGCTAAATGTGTGGAAAAAGGTGAGATGTAAGCCGAAGAAACATGACGTGTGGCTAGGATGAAAACCCGAAAGGGCTCCTAGGCAAAATGAGAGAAAGTGAGAGAAATTGAAAAATGTTAAGTGTTCACTCATTTGCCGGCATTGGAGTCATAAGGTTGCGGTGGCCATACGGATGGATCGGGTAGTTTGACATCTTGAGGACCTCTTGGGAGTGGAAAATTTAGTGGGAGAAGACAAAGTAAGTAATGAAAGTCTTGATCATTGATATACTTTGTTTTTAGGTTGATACATTGATATAAAGTGGAGCATGTGTTTTGAACCTTATTCATGTCTTTAGCTTCACCTTATACCATTGGATTTGGGATTGTCAATTCGAGATGTGGAAATGTGTTAGTGATAGAAATGAATTGATTGGTTAATATAGTTTAGGTAGATTTAGGAATGAGGCTTGTGGGAAACTTCTCATTTAACCATAACATTAGGATGTGTGATAGTGAGAGTTTTGTGAAGTATTGATTTGGGGGATAGTAGTCAAGATGTGGATACGTCATTTCTTTCGTATGCTTGGATCTTTTCTTACTATAGAGCAAGTAAGTTTTAAGTGTGGCGAGGTTTGATATGTCCATTTTATGTGCATAATTTAGTACTTTTTGGGGTCACTTTTGTGCTCTTTTATTATCAAGGACTTGTGTTTTCTCTTGAAATTCCGTTAGAAGAGGTAAGAGCAACTTTACGCTCTTTTACCTCTTCTAAGTAGATTTTTCGTGACAAAGAAAGAACATGAAGGCTTGAAGATTAGAGGCCATAAAAGATCACTTTTCAAAGACTTTGAAGACTTGCTTCGAAGAAACGAAGACTTGAAGACCGGAGGCCATCGAAGACCATTTTTGAAGGCATTGAAGACTTTCTTCAAAGAGTTGAAGACTTGGAAAATAAGAGGAATCATTGTGATAATAAGTGTTCACCACAAGAAGAAGAAAAGAAAACGAGATTATGTCCTGGTGCCCGTCGTGAGTTGCGACCAACGGGTGGCCAGAACCTAACCTTATCCTTTTTGTACTATAAATAGCACTCTCTTTCCTCTCATTCACATCTTCCTGCATTTTTGGTACTGTTCTAACCCTAGTTTCTACCATTTTTCATCTTTCAATTCTCTTGTATTATGTTTGGTTTGTTAGCATTAATTAGTATGAACTCTTGTAGCTAAACTTATGAGGAATTTATTGAAGCTTCCAAACTTATATAGTAAGATTCTATATTTGCTCATTTATGGACATTTATTGGAGAGCTTTTATTGTGCCATTAATGTTGTGTTTTACCTCATTTTATACCATGGGTTGTTTGAGTATATGAAATGTTTGTAAGATTGAAATGTTAGAGTGTTAGGAAAGTTGCAAATTTTTAACTCATTTGATATGAAATACAAAAACATGGATATAGAACTTCTTATGTATAATGTGTGGTGATTCCTGCTAGATGAGTATGTCAATGTGGATTTTTCATAGTTGTCATATAGATGCAAAAGAAAGGTTGAACCTTGAATGTTGTTTGTTCTAAGTTTAACCTAATAAATGCTTTGTTTGGTTAAATGACTATGCCTTTGGTAGAAGGCTTGTTGTTATCAAACCTATGGTCCTTCTGGTGAAATGCCATTGATGAAATACCCTTATGATGTTGTTTGTCTTTGGTGATCATCAATGAGGTTTGCAAATTTCGTTGTTTGTCTTTGCAAACTACTCTTAAGGAGGAATGAATGTTGATGCTTGATTGAGAAGTGATAACATTCCTCATAGACGATAAATGTAATTGAATGAGTGAATGAATCAATGCGCTATAGGAAGTTTGGAAGTGGAAGTTGATTGCCCCAAGGCTCTGTTAATTATTATTTGCATCGTATCTTTAGTTGTATTGCATGATTAGCATAGTTCTCTTGCTTTGCTAATTGTTGTCTTTCAATTTGATAACTTAGGCTAAAAAACCAACCAAACCCCTCTTGTTTACATGTTTTTATATGTATCTATATATGTATATGCCTAGTATGTTTTCTCCTATATATGTTTGAACACTTGAAAAGATCCCTCTTCTCGTGGATGACCCCTACTTGCCATTATCTACTTAATCATAGATAGGAAGCATTAGGGATTAAAAGTATTAACTTTGAGAGGTACGGCGATGACCTCCCAAATTTTGGCCTCGCTGCAGGGGAAGAGGCGTTTATTTTTAAGTGTTTGGGCAAATTATGTGTGATTATATGCTAATTTTATATTTTTTAATTTACTTTTATTTTGATTTCTTAGTTAATTTTCCATTTTTACTTGGCTTGGAGACGTATTTTTTGAATTCTTGGTGTATGGTTCATAAGCAATCCTCTTCACAAGAACCCCTACACTATGACTCCAAGTTAGAGTTAAATTTGAGATGGGCTAGGAGGCTTTCTTTTGAAAGTGTGAATAACACTCCACCTAGTGACCATTTTGTGGATACCTCTTCCTCTATAGAACATCAAATTGAGCACGAAGATGAGAAGATGAGAATCTGGGAGGGGGACCTTGGGAGGTCGTCGCCGTACCTCTCAAAGTTAATATTTATAAGCCCTAAATGCTTACTATCTACAACTAAGTAGATAGCGGCAAGTCGGGGTCGTCCACGAAGAAGAGGGATCTTCCTAAGTGTTTAGGCACAAAAGGTTGATATTAGGCTAGGAGTAGACATATATATATATACATATAAAAGCATGTAAATGGGGGGGGGGGGTTTGGTTGTTTGGTGGTCCTAAGTTATGAAATTAAAAAGACAAGATAACTAGCAAAGTCAAGTAACTAGCCTCAACACTAGAGGAGAGCTGAGTGTCCGGCTCCTCACTAGTAAAGGAGTTCAAGTTTGCTATTGTATTCATGACTTCCTCACGTGTCAAACTTGAACTTCCTTGTTGGGCTTGGTTTTGGGGTAAGGTATAATGTGGTGATGGCCAACTATTTTGCTCGTATTGTTGGTTTTCCGGCTCATTCTCATACCACCAATCCGAACTACCACTCCATTCCGGATTGTAAGGATTGTGGTATGGATACCATTCTTGAGCATCTCGCCCTTGAAAACCAACATCTCCTACCTCTTGGTAGCACTCTTCATAATATCCTTGGTTTTGGAAACCAAGGGTTCTTTCTCCCTCATAGTGCTACTCTCACAACAAATGGCAAGATTCGGTAGGATGGTCGGAATGACACATCCTACAAAACCTTGCTTGTTGAGCCTCTCTTCTCATCATGAGTTCCCTCAAGGTGAGACGTTCCATTTTTAATTTTTTTTTCAAAAGTCAAAAATCATATTGCAAGTGTTCTCGGTAAAACTCACCAAGAACTCAAGCAATACCTACTCCGAACAAAAACAACCACCAAGGAGTGGAAATTAAAAGCAACTAGCTAATGTACAACCAAATACACCAAAACACTTAAAAATAAATGCCTCTTCCCCGGCAGCGGCGCCAAAATTTGGGAGGTCGTTGCCGTACCTCTCAAAGTTAATATTTATAAGCCCTAAATGCTTACTATCTAAAACTAAGTAGATAGCAGCAAGTTGGGGTCGTCCACGAAGAAGAGGGATCTTCCTAAGCGTTTAGGCACAAAAAGTTGATATTACGCTAGGAGTAGACATATATACATACATATAAAAGCATGTAAATAGGGGGGTTGGTTGTTTGGTGGTCCTAAGTTATGAAATTAAAAAGACAAGATAACTAGCAAAGTCAAGTAACTAGGCTAATCATCAAACAAAACTAAGAAAAAGGGTTTAAAACTACAAAGATAAAGGCTTGGGGGCAATTGATATCCACTTCCAAACCTAATGTAGATCATTGAACCATTCACTCATTCTATCACATTCATTACTTGACTTAACATTAACATACTTATATAGAAAGAATCACAACACATTATGCACAAGAAGTTCTAATTTCATGTTCATAGATTTTCATGCAAAGGAGCTAAGGAATTTGTCACTTTCCTAACACCCGAACACTTCAATCATAAAAACACTTCCTATTCTCAAACAACCCATGACATAAATGAAGTGAAACATAGCATCAAAAATATATAAATGCTAAATAATAAAGGCTTCAAGAACGAGTGAACCAATCTATTCACTACTTCAACTACTTATTGTGAAGATAAATCTTCTATCCTTCTTAGATAGTAGTTTGCAAGAGTGAATTCGACATCTCTTGTCAAACCTCACCAATGACTCTCTTATTACTAAGAGTATCCCATTGATGGCATTTAGAACGAAGAATCAACAAGCTTAGCAACACTTATAAACACTACACCGTGTCTAAGCATTTAACCAATTCATGCATTTACACAAGATTAGTCAAGAACGATCGACATTCATAGACTTTTCTCATTTGCTACCTAAAACAAACATGACAACTAGTTCAACATCATCACATTCATCTAGAAATTATCAACACACCAACATCATTTAAAAAGCTCTAACTCATGCTCTTGGTTTCCACATTAAATGAGGGAAGAATTAGCTACTTTCTCCCAACCGTAACAAGTAATCATACAAGCAATTCATATACTCAAGCTTCTAACAACATCAATGCAATTAACAATTCACATTCAAAGCTCAATAAATGCACAATAGCAAAAGTACCAAATAGATAGATATAATGGTTCTTACTACATAGAAATGGAAGCTTCAATCCTTTGCTCCCAAGATAAAACTAAGCTAGAGAACTAAAAGACATAATTAAACTACAAAAACTAAGAAAAGAAAGAGGAGAAAACCTAGGGTTTCTAAGCCCAAAAATGCAGGAAGAAGAGATGGGCAAAAGCTGCTGAATGAGAGGAAAGAGAATGGTATTTATAGTACAAAGAAGATAAGGTGAAATTCTGGCCACCCGTCGGTCGTGAATCTCGACGGCTCATCGCGACTTGCAATGGCCATCACGACGAGGCCATCGCGAGTCGCGATGGCTCGCGACAGACGCAAATTTTAGCATTTTTTCTTCTTTCTCTTTTATATCTCATATCCTTCTCTTCTGTTCACTTCTTCAATTCTTCATATCCTCAAAAAGCTCAAATCCAAGTCTTCAAATCTTCAAAGATATTCTTCAAAGATATTCTTCAAAGTCTTCAAAGTTTTCAAAGTATTCAAACAAATTACCTTGTCACACAAAATTCTCTTAAAAGTGATAAAAAAGAAAAAGTCGCTTTTAACCCTCCTTAGATAATTTCAAGGCAAAATGTCATATTTAGAGCACAAAAGTGTACAATAGTTAATCCCAAAAGCCCTAATATAACCGTATAAAATGGGCACATCAGACCTCAACATCCTCCTCTCCAAGGGCGAGCTCCTTCTCTCCACCAAAGGGAGATTCCTTTGGGGCAAGCTTTGTTAAGTGACATCATGGCCCCCAACCTTAATCAACAACCAATGTGCTTTGAGTATCCCGTGGTTGGCCCAAATGGGAACTTTGAGCTAAAGAACGGGTTCATCAACATGCTACCTATCTTCCTTGGTAAACAAGGGGAGAATGCCAACAAACACCTCACCGAATTTCACTTTTTGTGTGGTGGTACGGTCCCCTATAGAGTGGATAAAGATTTGTATAAGTTGAAGGCATTCCCGTTTACGCTAAGGGATGGTGCAAGAGATTGGCTCCACTACCTACCACCCAAGAGCATCAAGAGTTAGCTCGATATGAAAACAAAGTTTCTAGCCAAATACTTCCTGGCCTCTTGAAGAAGGACATAAGCAACATCCTCCAATGGCATGAAGAATCTCTCTTCGACTATTGGGAGAGGTTTGAGAAGCTTCTCACAAGTTGCCCTTACCATGGTTATTAGGAGGGGGATTTTGTTTATTACTTCTACAATGGCCTTCTTGATGAGGATCAAAGTTTGGTAAGAAGTTCTTGTGGTGGCGCTCTTGGGAACAAAACTTCATCCAAAGCGATGCAATTGTATGAGGAGCTAGCGGAAGAATCGAGAAACTTTAGCTCAAGGGCCGATTTGAGAAGGAGAAATCCAATGCCCAGAAATGACTCTTCCAATAGTGGGAAGCTCGAGAACCAAGTCTCGGCCCTTGCATCTATGGTCAAATCGTTGATGACGAAGCCCAGGAATGCGCCATATGTTAAATCATGTGAAATTTGTTACTTGGAGTATTCTACAGACACTTGCCCTAGGACTATGTCGAGGAGGTGAGTGTCATGGGATATTAAGGGAATCAAGACTACTAAAGCAACCAAGGATATCAAGGTGGGAAAGGCTACCAAGGTCACCATAGATGATAAAGCAAGGTTAAGCACCGGCATGGAACATTTAACTTGTTTGCCATCGCACCATTCTTAGTTGATTACGTAAAGTGTTCCGATAGGTTGCGGGAAGAAATAGTGAAAAAGTAGGAAGCTAGGGTTGTTAGAGGCCTTAGTATTATAGATAAGGTGCTAATGACCCTTGGGCCTAGTACCCTGGGGAAGTTGTGCATTCGTGGTGGAAGCCTGGGACGTAATCCCATGAGGGAGAAACAGACCTAAAACAATGGTCAGACCTTGTTGTCTTCTCTAATTATGACGATGGTGTCAATGGATGGTTGCGGGCCCACCCGACGTGACAAGTACCGGGAAGTTTATGCCATTGGTCACATCACGTGTTGTGAACACTATATTAGGTTGTTTAGTAAATCTTACATGTGAATGAATCAAGGATCAAAACATTAGGTTAATTATTTTGCACAATAACTCCCCAAGTGCTTAGCTTAATTAGATTACTTGATGTTTTACTTTACTTTATACTTTTTAGTTAGCTTAATTAAATTACTTGTTGTTTTAGTTGACTCTGTAAGTGCTTAGCGCAATGATTCCCCTGTGTTTGCATTTACTAGCTATTCCTTCCACTCGTACAAATTTACAACACACACAAGGTTGTGTGTTTTTAGTACTTGAGCCCTAGCATCTCTGTGGAAAAACCAATGGCTTACCCCTAACTACCCTCTAGGTAGGGTAGCAGTGAGAATGGGTGCAGAATGCAAATTTTATATTTGGCCTTCTCAGCCTCCGCTTGGGTTAATTAGCTACAATAAAGACCCCGGGTAGAGGCGGGTCAAAATGGCATCCCTTAACGGTGTGTTCTCGAGACATCTCTGTCATACCTCTACCCAAGAGCGAGAGCCACCTCCCTGTGTGTTATTGTATACTCCATATTGTTCAGATGAAACTTGATTTCCCGGTGTCTATCCTTGTCCGTGACTTTCCATATAGTATATAGGAACTCTAAAGTTCACTAGATGTAGGTCTTCGAGTGCTTCTCGAGGAACCCCTCTAGACCTACCCGCCCCAATAGACAGGTAACGGGCTCGACTAAGCCTATAGCCTCCAAGGTGTCTTTGTATGAAAATCCAATCTCCAACATACTCCTCTTCGACTCTCTCAAATGCCTCCACCTCCGGGCTGGTGTCCCAGAGATACTGGCCAATCCCCTGAATTCTTCAGTCATAAACACGGGGTTGTGAGGAATGAGAGTCAAAAGCTTATGGTTTACACCCTTTGCCTAATCATTCAAATCATGATAAACATGAAGGCCATTTAATCAAGTACATTATCATAAATAAAAACTCATGTAGATTCATAAAAACCCATCAATAAGATCATGCAATCAAGACTCATCCCGTCCTAAATCACCCAAAAACATGAAGAACATATCATCCAAGCACAATAGCACATCAAACCACCAAAACTTTCTTCAACAAAAGATCATGCAAGAATCCCAAACACATATCTTAACAACATACACTCATTAAAGAATCATAGTTTACATAACACCACCACAATGTTAATAAAGAAAATAAAAAAAAAGAGTTCACTGGATTATCTGGAATTTGAAGCTAAGAGTTGCAAGACCCACAAAAGAAGAAGAAAAATTTTCTAATTTTTGATAGAAAAACTTCGAATTTTCAAGCTCACCAAGAACTAGTCAAATCATGCCTAGACTTATAAATGTCAAATTCCACTTTATCCACATCATCTTCTAGATTTAAGGTTCCCAAATAGACATCAATTTTAGTCCTTGACGTTTTAAGAAATGGGCTCCCCAAAAGTATTTGGGGTGAACTTCCATCGTGCACCACATCTAGGACATAAAAGTCTGCCTGAAAAACCAACTTGCCAACCCACACGAGGGCTAGCTTGGGAGTGATCGACAAGTTGGACAATCACTCCAGATTCTGTAAGTTCACCTACATCTAGGCGTTTATAAAGACTAAATGGGATCACATTTATGGATGTGCCCAAGTCTATCATAGCATTTTCAACAAGCTTTACTCCTAAGGAGATAGGAAAAGAAAACATTCCGAGGTCGTCGCATTTCTTAGGAAACTTTTTATGGTCTAAATGGTGACTCCCCCCATTTTTACTAGCCCACGAGGGCTAGCTTGGGAGTGATCTACGAGTTGGACAATCACTCTAGTTTCTGTAAGTTCACCTACATCTTGGCGTTCATAAAGACTAAATGGGATCACATTTATGGATGTGCCCAAGTCTATCATAGCATTTTCAACAAGCTTTACTCCTAAGGAGATAGGAAAAGAAAACATTTCGAGGTCGTCGTATTTCTTAGGCAAATTTTTATGGTCCAAATAGCGACTCCCCCCATTTTTAAATTTCCTACCTTCTTAGTTGTTTTACTTCTCTTTTTTGTACATGAAACTTTAAGAAACTTAGCATATGCTGGAACATTTTCAATTAACTCTAAGATAGGGATTGTTACCTTAACTTTTTTGAAGATCCTTCGAATGCTTGAATCATTGGTTACCACCATTGGCCTTCCCCTCAAAGCATTTGGAAATGGAGGTGGGATAGTCACTTGTGCCTCGGGCGGTGGAAGCTCCTTGGAAAGCGCTTCCTTGACCACAATTTCATCCTCTTTGAAATTCACCTTGCTTGCTTCCAATACCCTATCGTCTTCTTGCATCAACTTCTTCTCGGACTCACAAACTTCCTTCCCACTTCTCAATTTGAATGAACTCACGTTCCTTACATTGATCTTCAGTTAGGAAGGGAGTTTTCTGGGCTCTTTGGCCTCAAGTCAACTCACTGATGTGGTGAGTTACCCGACTTGGACTTCAAGGTTCTTGATACTTGAGAAAGGCCTATTGCCAAGGTCTTCAATCTTGTACCTTGTCCTCTCCACAAAGACCTAATGTCTCTTCCCCAATTGACTAATGGCTTCTAAGATCTCTTCTCAGTCTGAGGCATGGTTATTGGAAGGGCCTTCACCTCTCAGGTATGGTTAAGGTAGAGCTTGTCCACCCCAATTCCCTTCACCAAAAATTTGGATGGTCTCGGTACCTTGGGTTTAACATGTTTGCATGGGGATCTTGTCGTGCATCACCTTGGTTCCTCCAGAACCCTTGTGGTTGCCCACTAGCAAACTGTGGCCTCCCTCTATGGCCTTCACCATTTATAAATATGCTACAACTTTAGGACACGCCTTGGTGTTGTGGTCAAGGTTTCACAACCCACAAACTTTAACTGGATGAACCTTCCCTTGTTGGATCTCCTTCATAATAGAAGTAAGAGCTTGGACTTACTCCTCCAACTTAGTTATTGCGAGGTTCATCCAAAACCTTAACCCTTGACCTTGTGCCAACTTGTCGAATACCATTGTCCATTTATTCAAAGAGAGCCATTGCATCCTTACGGGTTTTTTTGAAAATTGATCCATTACATGTGGCATTCGCCATTCGCGTGTCTTCATCACACAACCCTTTAAAAAGGCAGTAAACAAGGTCTCCCTTCTTGAAAGGATTGGTACAGATAACTTGCAAGCAACCACATGAAATTCTTTCAATAGTCGTAGAGTGACTCACTAGCTCCATCGGTGATATTAGATAGCTACGTCTTTAGTTCGAAAGATTTGGATGCTGGAAAGTACTTCTCTAGAAATCTTCAGTTCATATCCATCCAGGAGCCTATAAAACCAGGAGGTAAGTAGTACAACAAATCCTTAGCTCCATCTTGAAGAGAGAACATAAAAGCCCTCAGATTATAATCATCCCCCAAAACACTCGGAGGCTTCATGTTGTACAAACCAAGTGGAACTCAGACAAGTGCTTGTTTGAGTCTTCCCCTGCAATAGCATGGAAGGTGGGAAGACAACGGATCATTCATGTTCTTTAGCTCGAAGCTCACATTCAGTGGTAATGGGTGTAATGTGATGCATAATGGCTGACTCTCCAAATTAGGGGCCATGAGCTCCCTTAATGTCCTATTATCCTCCGCCATCTCATATGGCTCTTCTACCAACATAACCGGTCAGGTTTTAATCTCTACTCTAGCTCTCTACTTCCTTTGTTTTCGACTACCTGTGTTATCATTCGGGTTATGCAAAACTCCTAAGTTTATTGTACGAGTATGTACCATAAACTAGGGGCTAATAGTACCCTACTTGAGGTAACACTAGCAAACATATAAAAAATATAACAAGATAACTATCACAAAAGCTAAAAACAAGAACCAAAAAACAAAACAAAAGCAAGACAAACTACTCATCTATTATGTTTTGCTAATTGAAAATTAGACTGATTAGTTAATACTTTTAAGTTAATAATTAAGCCGTACCTCTCAAAGTTAATACTTTTAAGCCGTAATGCTTCCTATCTACAATTATGTAGATAATGTAAAGTCGGGGTTGTCCACGAGAAAAGGGTTATTTTCAAGTGTTTAAACATATAGCAGAGAAAACAAAATAGGCATATACATATATAGATACATATAAAAGCATGTAAATGGGGGGGTGGGGTGTTTTGGTTGGTTTTTTATCCTAAGTTGTCAAATTGAAAGACAACAATTAGAAAACCAAGAGAACTATGCTAATCATGCAATACAACTAAAAAAGATGATTAAAATGATAATTAATGGAGCCTTGGAGGCAATCAACTTCCACTTCCAAACTTTCTATAGCTCATTGGTTCATTCACTCATTCAATTACATTTATTGTCTATGGGGAATGCTATCACTTCTTATTCGAAGATCAACATTCATTCCTCCTTAATAGTAGTTTGCAAAGACAAACAATGACCATTTGCAAACCTCATTGATGATCACCCTAGAAAAACAACATCATAGGGATATTTCATCAATGGAATTTCACCCAAAGGACCATAGGTTTGATAACAACAAGCCGTCTACCAAAGAAATAGTCATTTAACCAAACAAAGCATTTATTAGGTTAAACCTAGAACAAACAACATTCAAGGTTCAACCTTTCTTTGCATCTATGGGATAAATATGAGAACAATCCACATTAACATACTCATCTAGCAAGAATTACCTCACATTATACACATGAAGTTCTAAATCCATGCTTTTGAATTTCATGTCAAATGAGCTAAGAAATTTGCAACTTTCCTAACACCCTAACACTTCAATCACACAAACATTTCATATACTTAAACAACCCAAGGTATAAATGAGACAAAACACAACATTAATGTCATAATAAATGATCTCCAATAAATGTTCATAAATGAGCAAATATAGAATCTTACTACATAAGTTTGGAAGTTTCAATCAATTGCTCTCAAGAACTAGATTTAGCTACAAGAGTTCATACTAATTAATGCTAACAAATCAAACATACTACAAGAGAATTTAAATGTGAAAAATGGTGAAAACTAGGGTTAGAAATAGTACCAAAACACAGAAAGAAGAAGTTATGAATAAGAGAAAAGAGAGTGCTATTTATAGTAAAAAAAGTATAAGGTTAGGTTCTGGCCACTCGTTGATCGCAACTCGCGACAGGTTCGTCGTGACTCGCGACAGGTTCGTCGTGACTCGCGACGAACGCCAGAACTTAACTTTGTCTTCTTTTCTTCTTCTTGTGGTAAACACTCATCTTCACAATGATTCCTCTCATTTTTCAAGTCTTCAACTCTTTGCAAAAAGTCATCCAAAGTCTTCAAAAAAAAGGGCTTCGATGGCCTCCGGTCTTCAAGTCTTCATGTTTTCGACAAGTGATCTTCTATGGCCTCCGGTCTTCAAGCCTCCATATTCTTCCTTTGTCATGCAAAATCCACTTAGAAGAGGTAAACGAGTGTAAAGTTGCTCTTACCCCTCCTAAGAGAATTTCAAGGTAAAAAACAAGCTCTTCATAATACAAGAGCACAAAAGTGACCCCAAAAAGTACTAAATTATTCACATAAAATGGACACATCAAACCTCCCCATACTTAAACCTTACTCACCCTCGAGTAAGAAAAGATCCAATAATATGAAGGAAATGATGTATCCACATCCTAACTACTATTTCCCCAAGTCAATACCTCACAAAACTCTCAATATAGCACATCACAATGTTAAGGTCAAATGAGAAGTTTCCTACAACCCCCATTCCTAAATCTACCAAAACCATATCAACCCATCAATTCATTGCTATCTCCAAAACCTTTCCAAATCTGGAATTGACAATCCCAAATCCAGTGGTACAAGGTGAAGCTAAAGACATATATAATGTTCAAAACACATGCTCCACTTTATACCAATATATCAACCTAAAAAAAGTATATTAATGATCAAGAGTTTCATAACTTACTTCATCTTTCCCCGCTAAATTTCCCACTCCCAAGAGGTCTTAAGATGCCAAGCTACCCGATCCATCCATATGGCCAGCGCACCATTATGACTCCAACGCCAGCAAATGAGTGAACATATAACGTTTTTCCTTTATCTCTCTTTCTCTCATTTTTCTTAGGAGCCCTTTTGGGTTTTAATCCTAGCCACACGTCATATTTCTTCGGCTTACATCTCACCGTTTTCCACACATTTAGCCTCTTACTTTGCCTAGGTTGCCCTCTTGGGTTTTAAACCTACCCAGGCTCCCAATGCTTCCTAAGATGCCCTCTCGAGTTTTCAACTTAGCGGGATTCTTTTTGTTTATAATTTTTTTCATTTTCTATTTTTTTCAAATTTATATTTTTTTTGTTTTTATTTTTATTTTTCATGTTTATCTAATCCAAAAAGTAGCAAAGTGCTTTCCAAATGTTAAGGCTGAGAAAAATATCAAAGAAAACATCATCTAAGTACATCATCCCAAAACAAAAAGGAAAACTATCCAAAACAAAGCAAAAGAATTATCCAAAAGTAGCAAGTCCAACAGAATATTTCCAACCCCAACTGTGAAATGAGTAGATACCCTCCCCAAACTTATTACACTACATTGCCCTCAAATGTAGACAAATAGGGCAAAAGCGTACAAAGCGAAGTATGGAAAGGGTAAGGATGTGATGCTCACAAATCACTGCTGTGAGGAAGAAGGACCACCACCAAAATAACGCTGCTTATAATGAGCCAGCCAATCCATGCTCCTCTGCATCCTAGCTCTCCGCTTCTCTATTCCCAGATCGGGGCCTGAGGTACCGCCTTCCTGGGACTGCATCTCATCGATGCGGGCTGTTAGGTGATCAATCTCCTCATCCATGTCGATCTAGCTCTAGCAGACAAATACGTTGTGCTCCAGTATCATGCTATCTTGGTGGCGTAATCCATCCTGCATGGTCTGCATCATACGCTCATAGAAATCTGGTGGAGGCTGGGAGGAGTAGTGAGGTGGCACATAATCCTTCTGCATAGGCTCGATATCTGGTGGAGGCTGCGGGGAGTGCTACTGCTGTGGCTCGGAGAAAGGCAGGATGTTATTATCATGCTGGACTGGGGCTGGACCAAGGTTGTGGAGATCACGCTGGAAGTTCTTTCTGCACGAGGAGTTAGGTGAGATCACCAAGTCTGCTAGGAGTGTATCAAACTCCAATTTCGTCTTGTTGGGCTGAGGAAGTACCATGAATGTGACCTTCCTGGCGCCATAAAACCAGTGGAATACCCCGTGGCCTGGGTAGCACTGAGCATCTTGAATCGTACCAACCTCTCTGTAGTGATGAGGTAGGAAGTGCGCCTCTCTAAGCGTGGAAAGGAAGCTGGTGGAACCAATCCTATGTACTCCACCAAGAAGCCTCTCATACCTCCAACCATAATCTTCCCCTTCGGCTTCCCTGCTACCTCTACAATCATCTTCATCCATAGCTTAGCCCATGACCCGTATCCCAGTCCCTCACTTGTCAAGTGTTATAGGAAGTGAATGTCGTTGTCTGGTCCATTCGTCGGCTCCGCCGAAAAAAGTACCATGCAGCCAAAAGTTGGTGCACATAACAAAATACAGGGTGGATGATTACACTGCTCTTATTGTGGGAATTCTTTGGCCTCATGTTGATGACACTCCAAAATATCATGTCCTTCTCAATCGATCATTCCTGGGCCTGTGGGTCCAACCTCGCCCGTATCTCTGCAGTATCCCCTGTGAAAGCTTCCTCAACCTGTGAGATGGTCATCTATCGAGACATATCATCTAGGTGGATGGTGATATACCTCTTGCACGGTTGGTTATCCCTCATGCTCTATATCGTGACCGTGGATAGGAACTCTAGTGTATATCGCTGGTAAGAGGGGGCACTCTTGCTCATGAAACCCTTCATCCCCCCTTTGGTGAGGAAGCATCAGACTGGCTCGGTTAGCCTAAGAGCCAATGATCAAATGTAGGCATGTCTATGAAACTTATCTCCTTAAGTTGACGATTGACCAGTGCCTCCCATCTCTCCACGTAGAACCCAATGATCCAGGTCAAACCCATGTACCAATCAGGAGGAGGAGGTACATGACTCAAGTGGAGGCGGAGGTGGAACGGTGGTGCGACCACCTCTAGGAGGAGCCCTAGGTCTCTTGGTAGGGGCCATATCTAACAACCACATCAAACAAGTCAAACACATAGGAATACACATATATGCAATATTATAAAATCATCATCAACCTTAAAATAGTTTTTTTTTTCAATCATCAAAACCAAATCAATTCAAAGCCAACTAGTTCAAGTCCTAATAACAATTGCAAACACAATCCATGTTATATCCAACATGCCCATATTCTCCACTCCATGGAGTTCTCAAATAGTTGAATATCTAATATGCTATATTTCATAATCACAGTTATTCCTAACTAGTTTAGCCACCATTAGTACATTTATAATGTCAACATTTAAGTACTATGGCCAAACTATTCTACGCAAAATAACATTGCATCCAAATAACAACTATGTCTAATCAAGGGCCAATATGCCTCATATCTAGTATAAGCCACAATCCATTCTCAACCAAAACGACACCAATAACATAATGCAATCATAAAACCAACACGAGCAAATCAACACACTCAAAGTGATTATAATGTTATCTCAGGTCCAACCAATCCATAGGTACAATGTATTCACATAATCTCCATTAACCCAAATCTCAAGCACAATATATTCGCAAAAATCAACAAAGCTCCAACAATCCAATTTCCTAAGGCATCACACATAATCCACACAGTATCCAATAAATAGATTATACAACATAATAACAATTGAGGTTCAAAAAAGTGAAGAAATGTACCACTCAGATGCTTAAGAGGAAGAAAGAAGGAAGAAAGAAGGAAGCCCACAACCAATTTGAATTCGGTTGCCCAATATCACAAAAACCCAAAATTCTAGGGTTTGTGTTCTTCAAACTTTTATTGTGATTTTTAGGTAGAGATTGGGAAGATGTTGGATTGAAAAGTGGTGTAGAGCTTTGTGGGTAGAGATTTGTGGGTAGCGGCGGTGAGTGGTGGCCGGAAGGAGGTGGCGTGGCTGGAATGACGGGGAACATGAAAGGAAAACGGGAAAGGAATGAAAATTTTACTTGTTGCCCATTTTTTAAACAGCTCTGCACGACCGTCGTGACTCCTAATGTGTTTGTCGCAACTTGCGATGGGTAGGTTAAAAGCCACCTCAGGTTAACATTCACGTCGTGACTCACGACCAATTCGTCTCGACTCGCGATGGTCTGTTGCGTCTTGCACTAAGACTGTCGCAACTCGCGAAAAGCGGAGCCTAAGAGCTCCATTTTTCTGCAAAAGCTCTGATTTGAACATAACTCGCAATCACATCATGGAAACTCGATTGTCCATCGTGACTCACGATGGTCCATCATGACTCGCGATGGGACCGTTGCGGCTAGAGAAAAGGTGGAGCCTGGGAGCTCCATTTTTAGCCAAAAATATGATCTGGTCACAACTCGTAACCACTTCGTTGTGACTCGCAACTTGCGACTCACAACGAGGTCATTGCAGCTCACGAAAAGTGGAGTCTAAGGTTCAAAATTTCCACCAAAAATTTATGAGCCCTTCGCAACTCGTGACGAGGTGGTCGCGACTCACGACGGGCTACCCACCTAGTACTTAGTAAAATTTTCTAATTTCAACTCTTGTCCAAGTTTATCCTTCTTGACTACAAGAAATTCTCCTTTCAAAATTCCAATGCCTTGGTTTCAAATTGCTACAAAATCATGGAAAAACAAACCGTGAAAAGCACAAAGCAAAATAATGAAACTAATGACAAAATTCAAGCCAAGTAACATCAAGAGAAAGCCACGAATGATGATCTGGATGATCAAGACCAAGTATTTTTAATGTCATCGGCATAAATCACTCCCTTTTCTTGGAGCTTACTCACAAATTGGATCGAGGAGATTAACATCATCTCCCTTCTCCGGAACAAAGTTCTTGTGGTAAGGCTTCAAATATTGTCCATTGACTTTGAAGGAATTGGACTTAGCTTTATCTAGGATCTCCACCGTGTTATGCAGGAATACCTCCACCACCTCAAAAGGACAGATCCATCGGGACCTCAACTTACTTGGAAATAAGTGAAGGCTGGATTGGAATAGGAGGACCTTTTGACCTACGTCAAATTCCATCCTAATGATCAACTAGTTGTGCCACACCTTTATCTTCTCCTTATATATTTCAGTATTCTCATAGGACTCCCTCTGAATCTCATCCGATTTATCCAAATGTAACTTCCTATGCAAGTCGGCCTCATCTATATCAAGATTGAATTCTTTGACTGCCCAGTAAGCCTTATGTTGAATTTTCACCGGTAGGTGATAGGGCTTACCAAACACGAACCGGTATGGTGACATACCGATTGGTGTCTTGTAAGCTGTCCTATACACCCACCAGGCATCATTCAACTAAGAACTCCAATCATTACGGTTAGAGTTAACCATGTTTTGAAGGATGGACTTGATTTCTAGATTGGAAACTTTGGCTTGCCCATTGGTTTTTGGGTGATAGGTGGTGGATGTCTTGTGAGTGACGCCATACTTATTCAAGAGTGCCTCTATGGTTTGGTTGCAAAAATGGGGGCCACGGTCACTAATAAAGGCTCGGGGTACCCCAAACCTAGAGAAGATGTTATCTTTCAGGAATTCTGCAACCACTTTAGAATCGTTAGTCCCTGTGGGTTTTGCTTCAACCCAGATTGACACATAATCAACGGAAAGAAGAATATGTCCCATAAGTAAATATCCCAAACATCAAAGATTTCGCAATATAGCATAGCTTTTTGGGGCATCTCCTTTCTAGGTGAGATATTTCCTACTCTCTGGCACTTCTCACAAGCCTTACAAAATATGTATGCATGCTTATTCAAAGTTGGCCAATAAAAACCACTTTCCAAGACTTTCCTAGTGGTCATTTTAGCTCTAAAATGACCGCCACATGCATGAGAATGACAAAAGGTGAGAATCAAATGCACTTCATTATCGGGGATGCATCCCCTAACAACTTGGTCTACACAATGTTTCCACAAAAAAGGGACAGTCCCACACATAATATTTAGCATCGCTTTTTAGCTTATCTTTCTATGCCTTAGAAAAGTGAGGAGGAAATTTACCAGAGACAAGAAAGTTCACAATGTCGATATACCACGGTTGGAGGTCCCGGATAGCGAATAATTGTTCATCGGGGAACTCCTCCCGTAGTTTCTCCTTCAGTGATAGATTCACTTGACTATCTTGGCATTGTCCCAACCGGCTCAGATGATCAGCCATGAGGTTCTCTGTGCCCTTCTTATCTCGTACCTCTAACTCAAATTCAGTCAGAAGCAGGATCCACATAATCAATCTTGGCTTGGCCTCTTTCTTTGTCATCAAGTGACAAAGCACTGCATGGTTAGTGTACACAATAGCTTTTGTACCAAGCAAGTAAGATCAAAATTTTTCCAAAGAAAATACCACTACTAGCAACTCATTTTCTATGGTGGAGTAGTTTCTTTGGCCGTTATTGAGAGATATGGATGCGTGGTAGATGGTGTGAGGCATTCTCCCTACCCTTTGACCAAGTACTGCGACCAAGTACTGCTCCAAGGGCGTAATCACTAGCATCGCACATGATCTCAAAAGGCAACAACCAATCCGGGGGTTGTGTGATAGGGGCCGATACTAACCATCCTTTCAATGTATCAAAGGCCCCTTTAAAACCCCCATCCATTACAAATTCCACCTCCTTTTTCAACAACTTGCATAAAGGAGATGCCATCTTCGAAAAGTCCTCGATAAACCGGTGGTAGAATCCTGCATGGCTAAGAAAAAAGTGCACTTCGTGCACATTAGTAGGGTAAGGAAAAGTTTGAATTGTGTCTATCTTTTCCTTGTCAACCCTAATACCCTTAGAGGAGACAGCATGGCCTCAGAAAATTCCTTGATCTACCATAAAATGGAACTTCTCAGAATTTAACACAAGATTAGTATCAATGCAACGTTTTAGAACTTATGCCAAATTTGTTAAAAAGTTTTCAAAAGAATTACCATGAATGGTGTAATCATCCATGAATACCTCGACAAAGTTTTCAAAATATTATGAGAAAATGCTTACCATACACCTTTGGAAAGTTGCGGGGGCTTTACATAACCTGAAAGGCATACGCCAGTAGGCAAACGTACCAAAGGGGCATATGAAGATGTTGTTTTCTTGGTTTTCCGGGGCAATAGCCACTTGAAAATACCCCGAGTACCCATCCAAAAAGCAATAGAAAGGGTGGCTTTCTAAGCTCTCGAGCATTTGATCAATGCATGGCTACGGGAACTGATCCTTCTGGGTTTCCGCATTTAGCCTCCGATAGTCAATGCAAATGCGCCACCCGTCCACGAAGAAGAGGGATTTTCTTAAGCATTTAGACAGATAAGGTTCATATTAGGCAAGAAGTAGATATATATAGTTATATAAAAGTAAGTAAATGGGGGGGGGGGGGGTTTGTTGGTTGTGGTCCTAAGTTATGAAATTAAAAGACAAGATAACTAGAAAAGTTAAGTAACTATGCTAATCATCAAACAAACTAAGAAAAAAGGGTAAAAACTACAAAACACAAAGTCTTGAGGGCAATTAATATCCACTTCCAAACCTAATGTTGATCATTGAACCATTCACTCATTCTATCACATTTGTTACCTATGGGGAATCCTAAAACTTCCCATTCGAATATCAACATTCATTCCTTCTTAATAGTAATTTGCAAAGACAAACAACGATTATTTGCAATCCTCATTGATAATCACTCTAGGAAAACACCACCATAAAGGTATTTCATCAACAACATTATACACGAATAGTCATAGATTTAATAACAACAAGCCTTCTACCAAGGACATAGCTATTTAACCAAACATAGCATTCATTAGGCTAAACCTAGAACTAAACACATTCAAGATTCAACCTTGCATTGCATCTATATGATAAACATGAGAACAATCCACATTAACATATTTATCTAGCAAGAATCACAACACATTATTCACAAGAAATTCTAATTTCATGTTCTTGGATTCTCATGTCAAAGAGCTAAGAAATTTGCAACTTTCCTAACACCCTAACACTTCAATCATACAAACACTTCATATACTCAAACAACCCATAGCATAAATGAAGTAAAACATCACATTTAAACACATGAATGCTAAATAACAAATGCTTGAAGAAAGAGTGAAATAGAGGTTCTTGCTACATAGGTGTGGAAGCTTCAATCAATTGCTCCCAAGAAAAAAATTAAGCTAGATAATCAAAACCCTTAACATAAAAAAAAAAAAAGATCTACAAAGAAAGAAGAAGAAATGGAAGAAAATGGGGAAAAACTAGGGTTTTTGAGCGCCCAAGTCGGGCTTAGAGAGTTGGGGAAGAAGGGGGTGAAAAGCTATTTATAGTACAAGAAAAAAAGGGAGTAAAACGAAAGTTGCAAGGCAGATATCGCGAGTCACGATGCCTCCGTGGTGAGTCGCAAAGATTAGGAAATTGTGAGCTCTCATGTCAACATTTTTCAAGTCGCGACATATCGTCGCGAGTCACGACGAAAAAAAGTCCCACTTTCTTTTTCTTCCTCCGGGTGAACCGCTATATGTTTTGGGATTTCTTGTAGTCGATTTGATAGTACTCAATAGGAGGAATCCAATGGTCTCACTCTTGGAGGATTATTATTCTCAGAAAATTCTCAAAATGGTGCTTGAAAACATTGATCATTCTTCACCCTTTGCTTTGCTCTCCTTTCTTCACTTTATCTTCTATCACTTTGTGAGTGGCCTTCCATCTTCTACCATCCATTCGAATGGCCTTCACTAAACCACTCCTAAGTACTCATGAGCAATCTACAAATTAAGCTTACAAAAATTAATCTAGATGCTCATAAGGACCAAAAGTCCATTACACTAAACATAGGTTACAAAATGCAGGATTTAGATATAAAACCGAAAATGAATATCTAAACCCCTTATTATGTAAACCTACCTATATGTAGTAATCTTAAAACAAATATATGAAAAAATATTGTTAAATGCTTTGGAAAATACATGCATGTGAAGCCTCATCAAATCTACCCACACTTAAACCTTACTCGTCCTCGAGTAAATAAAAACAAGCAAAGATTAAAGCGTAAATTAGCATATAAAAATTTTCCCAAAACATACAACATCATATTCCTAGACTACCCTAACCCCCAAGACATAAGAATCTCTTACACTCTCACATCCCAAATCCTAAGATAATCTAAACAACCAACAAACCATAACAAAAGTGAGGTATACATATAATGCCAAGCTATCTTACTCTACCAAAAAAGCCACCCAATAGACACATCAAGAGAAGTATAAAATTTTTCAATTTCTCTCATTTTCTCTCATTTTTCCTAGGAACCCTCTCGGGTTTTTATCCTAGCTTCATACATTTTTCTTTTTCAATACTTACCCTCACCTTTTTCCACACCATTTTGCCTCTCATTTTTGCATAGGTTGCTCTTTCGGGTTTTCGGCCTATCCGGGCCTCTCACTTTTGCCTACGTTACCCTCTCAAGTTTTCAACTTAGCAGGGAATTTTTTTCTTTTTCTTTTTTTCTCATTTTTATTCAAACAAAACACATCAAACTGGAGCATATGCACTCTACAATACAATACAATGAGATATATATTCCTCTTTACCTCCCCACATTTGAAACACACATTGTCCCCAATGTGAAAAGGACAAGATAAAGAAATAAGGGAGAAAGAAAAAAAATACTCACAACTAGGACCTTGAAGGTCCTTCCCGGTGATGGCAATGCTCACTCCTCAATGAATGTTCTCTCCTCCATGTTCTTGAACACTGCCCAATATGAAAATTTGATCCATCCACTACGAAGCCACAACTATGAAAATCCCGATCAACACTCACAAAAGACAACAACTAGTAGTACTCCTAGATGGTGGTTTTGGTAGTGGTTTTTGGTGGTGGGTTGTGGTGGTATTCTTGTTGTTTTGGGTAAGGGTTTGAGGACATGGTTGAGGATTTTTTTTTTCATGAAAAGAAAAATACTAACCTAACTTAGGAAATTGGGTTGCCTCCCGAGAAGCTCCGTATTTTTAAGGTCGTCAGCACGACCCTAATGCTATCCATATGAAAAAGGTTTGAACCCCTTCACCATGAGTATAAAAAAATAGAGAGGTGGAGGTACAAAACTTTCAAGAGGAAAGTTTTTGAGGAGGTAGAAATGGTTTAAAAGGAGTTGGGTGGTTAGGAGGCTTGGGATGGTCTTTTGGCTCCTTTCTCATCTCCCTCAAAACATCCAAAAATGGTAGAGTTGGTTCACTAGGTGGGGTAGGGGTGACAATGCTAATGAATGTAGCACAATCACCTCTTCCTCTATTTTTTTCATCCTCGACAACCAACTCCTCCTCCCTATCAAGCTCAAGCTCATTTCCCATGGGGACCTCACTCACCGAATTCTTGAGTTCAATTTGGGATGGTGTATTTTCGGAATCACGAGCTTCCATTTGGGCCAATGCTTCCAATATACTCTTTGCATGCCCCTCAATAGCCTCAACACTAGAGGAGAGCCAAGTGTCCGGTTCCTTACTAGTAAAGTTTTTCAAGTTTGCTATTGCATCCATGACTCCCTCACGTGTCAAACTTGAACTTCCTTCTTGGGCTTGGTTTTGGGGTATGGGATAAGATGGTGATGGCCAACTATTTTGCTCGTATTGTTGGTTTTCTAGCTCATTCTCATACCACCAATCTGGATTACTACTCAATTCCGGGTTGTAAGAATTATGGTATGGATACCATTCTTGGGTTTCTTGCCCTTGAAAACCAACATCTCCTAACTCTTGGTAGCACTATTCATAATACTCTTGGTTTTGGAAACCAAGGTTACTTTCCTCCTCATAGTGCTCCTCTCTCAACATATAGCAAGATTCGGTAGGATGGTAGGGATGACACATCCTACAAAACCTTGCTTGTTGAGCCTCTTTTCCCATCACGAGTTCCCTCAAGGAGAGACGTTCCAATTGTTTTTTAAAACATTTTCTGTATTTTAAAAGTCCGGAATCATATTGTAAGGATTCTCGATAAAAATACACCAGGAACTAAAGCAATACCTACTCCAAACAAAAACAACCAAAAAGAAGCAAAACATAAAAGCAACCAGTTAATATGCAACCAAATATGTCCTAACACTTAAAAATAAATGCCTCTTCCTCGGCAGCGTTGCCAAAATTTGGGAGGTCGTCACTATACACCTCAAAGTTATAATTTATAAGCCCTTTATGCTTACTAAATAAAATTACGTAGATAGTGGCAAATCGGGGTCGTCCATGAAGAAAAGGGATTTTCTTAAGCGTTTAGACATATAAGGTTCATATTAGGCTAGAAGTATATATATATATATAGATATATAAAAGCAAGTAAATAGGGGGGGGGGGGGGGTTTGGTTGGTTGTGGTCCTAAGTTATGAAACTAAAAGACAAGATAACTAGAAAAGTCAAGTAACTATACTAATCATCAAACAAACTAAGAAAAAGGGGTAAAACCTACAAAAGACAAAGCCTTGGGGCAATTAATATCCACTTCCAAACCTAATGTAGATCATTGAACCATTCACTCATTCTATCACATTCATTACCTATGGGGAATCCTAAAACTTCCCATTCGAAGATCAACATTCATTCCTTCTTAATAGTAATTTGCAAAGACAAACAACGACCATTTGCAAACCTCATTGATAATCACTCTAGGAAAACAACACCAAAAAGGTGTTTCATCAACGACATTATACACGAATAGCCATAGATTTAATAACAACAAGCCTTCTACCAAGGACATAGCTATTTAACCAAACATAGCATTCATTAGGCTAAACCTAGAACAAAACACATTCAAGATTCAACCTTGCATTGCATCTATATGATAAAAATGAGAACAGTCCACATTAACATATTTATCTAGCAAGAATCACAACACATTATGCATAAGAAATTCTAATTCCATGTTCTTGGATTCTCATGTCAAAGAGCTAAGAAATTTGCAACTTTCCTAACACCCTAACACTTCAATCATACAAAAATTCATATACTCAAACAACCCATAGCATAAATGAAGTAAAACATCACATTTAAACACATGAATGCTAGATAACAAATGCTTTAAGAAAGAGTGAAATAGAGGTTCTTACTACATAGGTGAGGAAGCTTCAATCAATTGCTCCCAAGAACAAAACTAAGCTAGATAATAAAAACCCATAACATAGAACAAAGATCTACAAAGAAAGAAGAAAAAATGGATGAAAATGGTTAAAAACTAGGGTTTTGGAGCCCCCAAGTCGGGCTTAGAGAGTTGGGGAAGAAGGGGGTGAAAAGCTATTTATAGTACAAGAAAAAAAGGGAGTAAAAAGCAAGTTGCAGGGCAATTATTGCAAGTCGCAATGCCTCCATCGCGAGTCACGACCAGATCAGGAAATTGTGAGCTCTCAGATCAACATTTCGCGAGTCGCGACACACTCGTCGCGAGTCGCAGCAGAAAAAAGTTCCGTTTTGTTTTGCTTCCTCCGGGTGAACCGTTGGTCCATTTTGGGAGTTCATGTAGTCGATTTTATAGTACTCAAGAAGAGGAATCCAATGGTACCACCCTTGGTGGATTATTCTTGTTGGAAAATTCTCAAAACCCTGCTTCAAAACATAGATCATTCTTCACCCTTTGCTTTGCTCTCCTTTCTTCACTTTATCTTCTACCACTTTCCCCGTACATGTCCATAGGGTGATCTTGCAATCTTCCATCGGCACCACCTACGTGACATGTATAGGTAAGTATTGACCATCAACCACACCACATGTTGTTAACACTAGAATAGGATTTGATATCTTATATACGATGGAATCGAAGATCAAGACATTTAATCAAACATGTGCGAATATTCCCCAAGTGCTTGCATATATAGTTTTCTTTTTTATTTATTTCTTATGTTCGTAGTTGTTAATTGAAAAACCTGAAAAACCCCATTTTGCAATACTTAGCTATTCCTAGCACACAGACGAATTGCCGACATGTATGTTGTTGTGTGTAGTTGGCTATTAGACATCTAGCATCTCTGTGGAAAAACCTATTATTTCTAGTAACTACCATATAAGTAGCTTAGTAGTAAGTTTGGTAAATAAATATAATTCTCTATCTTTGACCATCTTTTACAAAGCCTTCGCTCTGGTTAATTAGCTATAGTTGACAACCCCAAGTGGAGGCGTGTCAACTACAACTTACGGGAGTCTCCTTTATCACTTCAAGACACTGCGAATGACTGGTTGATTACCTTCCACTAGGTCATATCACCTCATGTACTCGTACAAAGACTTATTGGCATTCTGAGTGATGTTAGACAAAATCTTCTTCAATTAAGACCACTTGGTCTATTATTTCTTCTAGGGGTTGTGCGATGATGACATAAGGGTGGTGAACACTATGTGCAATGGTTCGATTGCCAACAAGGGCCCAAATGATGCTATATACTTTTCAAAGAAATAGCCAGTGGGATGAAACCGTTTGGTTCTAGATCGAGGGTGATGACATTGGATGAACTAGCTCAATCTCCTAAATTAGAAGAGCAATTCCAAGCTTTTTCTTCAATGACAAAGGAACTTTTGAATGGGAGAGTTCTTAAGTCACGGTTTGCGGTTTATGTAATCTCGACCGTTACACAGATGTTTGTCCACAAATAGTGAAAGACCTGGAAGAGGTGAAAGCATTGGATTTCAACAATGGGTATATGAAACAATTCTCTAGGGAGCAACAATAACAAGGGTTTCGGGGGAACCAAGGAGTTGCAAGGAAATATCCCTATGCGAACACCTTGAACCCGAGGTACCGCGATCATCCCAACTTCCATTGGAATGAAGAGAATAAAGCTTAAGGGTACAACTGAGGTGGACAAGCTCCACCTCAACCCTATCCAAGGGTAAAGGGCCTTCCAACAATCACACCTCCCTTTACAAGTTAGATCGAGAGGAAATCTTGGATGCTATTAGCCAATTGGCAAAGAAGCATAATGTGTTTTCCAAGCTAACAAGGTGTGAGATTGATGATCCTATCACTAGGGCCTTTTTTAGCATAAAAAATCTTGAGATCCAAGTTGGCAACTAGCCACCTTGGTGAGTCGAGTTGAAGCCGAGGATTATGAAAATTTTCCTTTCCAACCAAAGGTTAATCTAAGAGATGTGAGTGCACTAAAGTTAAGGAGTGGGAAGGGAATGCGTGAGCCCAAGAAGGAAATTTTGCAAGAAGATCACCTGATTTAGGAAGGCAGCAAGACCAATTTTGAGGAGTGAGAGATCATTGTCGAGAAAGAGCCGTCCAAAGAGCTTCCACCCACTGATGCGAAAGTGACCCTTCCACCGCTATTCCCAAGTGCACTAAGGGGGAAGCCGAAAGTGTGACAAATGATGTAACCATCCAGATAGTCTTCCAAAAGGTTAAGTTAACCAATCCTATCCTAGAGCTGATTGAGCATGTGCCATCGTATGCCAAATTATTGAAAGTTGTATACACTAAAAAGAGGAATAAACCAACTAGGAAGGTAGGACACTTGAAAGTGGGGGGACTCACTATTTTAATCATAAAAATTTTCCTGCAAAATGTGACCTCAGGATGTTCTCGATACCTATCTCCTTAGGTGGGATGTTAGTGGAAAATTCCATGATCAACCCCGGAGAGTCTTTTAATGCGATTCCATATAGTATCTATAAATTCCTAGATATAGGTAAACCTAGAGACACTAGGATAATTGTCCAACTGGCCGATCACTCCCAAGCTAGCCCTTGAGGGTTAGTGAAGGATGTGATGGTTAGAGTTGGCAATTTAGTATTTCAAGTAGACTTTTACCTCCTTGGCGAAGCGCATGACGGAAGTGAGCCCCCAATACTATTGGGGAGACCATTTCTTAAAACATCAAGGACAAAGATCGATGTCCACTTGGGAACGCTAACCCTAAAGGATGACATTGATAAGGTGGGTTTTGATATTTACAAGTCCAAGCATGATTCACCTAACTCATATTTTGTGTGCAAAGGCATTACTTTGTTTGATGAACATGATCAATTTGACTAATCTTGAGTGACTAATTAAAAACAATTCCTAGATGATTTCCTTAATAGTGATGACATTGATGATGAGTCATATGGAATGCATGATTTTAGTGATGATATGTATTTCTTGGAATGTTTTTCCATGCTCACTAACATGGAGCGGTTAGGGAAGAGTGGCGAGGATTTAAAACTTCCTTGACCACTTCCTGAACCCAAGTAAATGGCTAAGGACTCAACATTGCCTAGGTCTGGGAATTCACTCTCCAGGGTAGGCAAAGCGATCAAAGGTAAGGGTGACACTTTGTGGAGACCTCTCCACAAGGATGTCATCGTGGGTAGAGTTGCCGATAGTGACTCCGGACACCCAAGGATGGGTTTTTTCAATTGAATACATGAAAAAGAAATAAGTCGTGAGGACGATAATAAAAATATGGTATCTTTTCTTGTTTTGTTTTCCAAGGTGTTTAGTTGATATATTTTGCATGTTTTTGTGTGTGACAGGGATTTTTAGAGAAAAATCATGTTGATTGATAAATTTGAGTTTGAGTCTCGTGATTTTTTATTTGAAGGAAACAGAGCTTGTTGGGTGACAAATATTTTCAAAACAAATGGAGGAACGAAGAAAAAAAAGGGCATTTTAACTGGCAGCCTTGGGCCAAGGGTCGCTAGCACAGTCTGTAATGTGCTCTATATTGCATGCGTTAACCAATGCATTCAGCATAATAATTGATATGTTTTACTTGTTGGATTGCTTATTTTCGTTAGGTTTACACGACAAAGGGTTTAGACAGCCATGTTTGGTTTTCTTGTCTAAATCCCTAGGTTTATGGACTGAATTTATACTAATGGACACCACTTATCAACCGACACCTAGATCTTCCTTTGTGATCTCATTAGTAGGTTGCTCGTAGGCATTTTTCATCATTTTTTAGAAGGATATTGGTAAGAAAAGTAGAAGATATCAAATTATATTTGAGAGAATGGTAGTAGATTGGAGGCCACAAACTCTAAAGCATGGTAATAGATAGATTGAGCCCAAGAAAAGCGGGTTCGATGTTCAAAGAGGCTAAGGAAGAAAGGAAGGAATTGTTATCCGAGAGTTGCACAAAGCTCTAGGAAATATCCAAAAATAATCATCCCTTGAGGGTGGAAATATTGGATTTTTCTTCTCAAACACTATAAAATCGACTACAAGAACTCTCAAATCAAACCTATGTTTCATCCAGAGGGGAACAAACAAGTCATCCGACTGAACCAGTTATGGCCAGTGCAGATCACACATGGCCATCACGAGGCTTAACCAAGAATGGCACGTACCAAGAAACATGTCCAATTTTAGGGGTCTTTGGCATGAGACATTCCAACCAACACAGGCCGTGCTAAGCCCCGGCATGGACCATGCCAATCTGAACTGACTGTGCTTCACAACTCTTTTTTTCACTCCAAAATTTGGCTAAGTATGGATGCAGACCGTTCTGTTTCACACGATCCAAGTTTTTTCAAGTCACAAATGTTAAGACCAGCCCACGGGGTTTGAAGAATTACATGACCTATGCCAAGATACTGAGCAAAATGAGGATCCGGTTGATAGCCCGCACCGAACAAAATGGGTTCAGATCAAAAGATAAAAAATAGAGCTCTAGCAGATGGGCCATGCCAGTTGACATGTACTACACTAGCACACCTGTGCTAGGACTAATGGCCCGTGTTGGCACGAGTCACATGGACCGCACCAGGACAGATCTCCCGCCCTAGCACAAGCATTCCTAGGTCAGCATAGGTCGTGCTAGACACCACCCCCCACCCCCCCATGCCATTTGCAACTTCTAGGGGTTTAGGCCTATTTTTAGGATTAATTCCCTAATAATATATATATATATATATATAGAATTTTGTCCACCAGGGTTTAAGTTATATGCCCATTTTTCATCTTCAAGAGTGGGCTAGAGAGAGAAAATACTCTTTCTTCTCTCTAGGTTATTTTTGTTTCTTCTCTTTATTTTTCTTTTGTCCAAATATGTGGAATCCAATGTAATACTTGAATTCCATGTCTAGGGAGTAGTTTAATAGCTTAGGGAAAATATTTGTATTCATATTTTGATTTATGTTTTGTGAGATTCCTTAGATCTACTTATATCTTTGTGTTTGTGATATTATGTAGGCTTGATCTTGAGTTGATATGAATTGCATGAATGATACACTCTGTTAGAAAACACTCTAGTCTACTTTCATGTTGGTGCACATATTGATACCCTCCGGGGAAGAGAAACATGGATGTGATATGGGTAATGAGTCTGGTCCATGTGAGTGTGTGCTCGTAGGCATTCTGAGTTTTCCATTACTATGACAGCACACTAGTCTTACCTGGCGAGTTGGTCCAAAGCGTTATAGATAGAGATAGCATTTAGTAGCAAAACTAGGGTGTATTAACCCTAGTGCCATTGATATGGTGCCTATTCCCCTTTCCCTCTTTACGTCATGGGATAGAGCATTCGTGGTGTAGTGTCTGGGACGTAATCGTACAGGGGAGAAACAGATCTACGCAACGGCAGGGCTATTGTTGCACACCCCTAATTACGGAGGCGATGTCGATGGGAGTTTCCAATAGCAATTTATATGAGAGGTATAGGGAAGTGTTGACCATCGCCCACACCATGTGTTATAAGCACTACAATAGGCGTTGATATCTTATATTTAATGGAATTAAGGATTGAAACATTTAGTCAATCATGTTACGCAAATATAGTTTGCATATGTAGTTTTCTCTTGTGATATTTCTTTGGCTAGTAGTTGTTAGTTGAAAAACCCCAAAAAACTCCCATTTTACAGTAGACTAAATATATTTTTTTGCCCCTAACATAGCATCTTATACATCTTTTGGTCCCTAAGACGAAAACCGCATCATTTTAGTACCCTACAAATTCAAAACGATTTCTTGGTTCCCCAGGAGGTTTTCAAGGTGATTTTTAGGTTGCTTTGGGGACTGAAAGATGGTATAAGATCATATGTTAGGGACCCAAAAAATAATTTTGTCTATCTGCAAACCACCCAGAATATGGTTTTGGGACCAAAAATATTGTTTTTAATTTGTTGGGTACTGAAAGGAAATGGTATTGGTCTCATGGACTAAAAGATGGTATTAGGTCATATTTTAGGGAATAAGGAAAAATAGTCTTTACAATATCTAGCTATTCCTAGCACACACACAGACTGACAACCCATACGTGGTTTTGTTTAGTTAGCTATTCGACCATAGCATTTATGTGGACATACCCGGTCTTGCCACTAACTACCCCATAGGTAGCTTAGTAGTAAGTTTGGGAGGAAAATATAAATTTTATTTTTTACCTTCCTTTCATTTGTTTGGAATGCCTTTGCTCCGGTTAGCTACACTCATTTAACCACCCCGAATGGAGGCGGGTCAAATTTTGGCGCTGCTGGCGGGATTGCTAGCTTAAAAGATTAATTGTCAATTTGCATTCACATTAGTTGAGTAGTTGGTGTTGTTTTTCTTTTTCTTTTTTGGTTTTTGTTGTTGAGCCTTTGTGATAGTGATATTGTTACTCCTAATCATGTTTGCTAGTGTTACTTTTAGTTGAGTGTTGCTTGATTCCTAGTTTATGGCACACACCCGTGTCACGAACTTAAGGATTAATTTACACAATCTAACGAAGAACGCATATAGTAGGAGAAGGAGGATAAGGAGAACTAGAGTGAGGGTTTCACAAGAACCAGCTTCAGTGCAGAGAAGCCGCTCGAGATGGAGGAAGACAATCAGACATTAAGAGAGTTCATGGCTCCGAATCTGGAGAACCAACCTTTGTGTATCACCTTCCCTCCACTGCCACCAAACGTGAACTGTGAATTGAAAAGTGGGATGATACATTGTCTCCCCACTATCCACAGGATAGCTAGGAAGGATCCCAACAAACATCTTTCTGAGTTTTACCTTGTTTGCACAAATATGAAGCCTCATGGTGTCTCGGAGGATGACTACAACTTGAGGGCATTCCCCTTTTAACTTCAAGACAATGAAAAAAGTCTGCATGATTAAATTCTGCATTCCCCTCCCACCTGTTGTATCACTTCAGTTCAACAAGTATTTCCTGGCCTCAAAGTCTGCATGATTAAAGAAGCAATTATCCAACATCACTCAGATTACAAATGAATCATTGTATGATTACTGGGAGAAATTCAAGAAACTATTGGCCAGCTATCCATACCACCCATTTAAGGAAGGGGAATTAGTTTATTTCTTCTTAAAGGGATTTTACGAGGATGATATAAGGATGGTGAATGGCATGTGCAACGGATCAAATGCAAGCAAGAGTCCGAAAGATGCAATGGCCATTTTTAAAGAAATGACTAATGGGATGAGGCAATTCGGTATGAGGTCAAGAGTGAAAATTTTGGATGAACCATCTCAATCTCCCAAATTGGAAGAGAATTTTCAAGCTCTTTCTTGAATGATAAAGGAACTTTTGAAAAGGAGGCTATAAAAGTTAAGGTTTGCAGCTTATGCAACCTTGACCATCACACTGAGGCATGTCCACAAGTGGCAAGGGACTTGAAAGAGGTGAAAGCATTGGAGTGCAACAATAGGAATATGAAACAGTTAGTTCAGGGGAAACAACAATGGAACCAACCAGATGCAAGGCAAGGCCCCTATGCAAACTCTTTCAACCCAACGTACCGGGACCATCCCAACATCCATTGGAGGGAGGAAAAGCTTCACCTCAACCCTATCCAAGATGTGAAGGTCCTTCTAAGAACCACACCTCTCTCTACAAGTCAGACTAATAAGAAATTTTGGAAGTCTTTGCAAATTGGGGAAAAAGCATGGAGTGTTCGCAGAAAGAACAAGACGTGAGATTAAGGATCTTGGCACTAGGGCCTTCTCGAGCATAAAAAATATTGAGATCCAAGTAGAACAGCTCACCACCTTGGTGAGTCGACTTGAGGCCAAGGAATGTGGCAAATTTCCTTCCCAACCAGAGGTCAATCTGAGGAATGTGAGCGCACTAATGTTGAGAAGCGGGAAGGAGGTTCGTAAGCTCTAGAAGGAAGTTTTGCAAGAAGATGATAGGATCTTGATGGCAAACAAGACCAGTTTTGAGGAGCATGCGATTTTTGTCAAGAAATCACCGTCCAAGGAGCTTTAACCAATTGAGGAAAGAGTGACTCTTTCACCTTCATTTCCAAATGCACTAAGGGGGAGCTTAAGATGGAAAAAATGACACAAGCATCCGGAAAGTCTTCGAAAAGGTTGAGGTAACCATTTCTATCCTAGATTTGATTGAACATGTTCATGATATGCTAAATTTCTTAATGTTGCATGCGCTAAAAAAATAAATAAACACACTAGAAAGATAGGAAACTTGAAAGTGGGGGAGTCGCCATTTTGAACCATAAGAATTTGCCTAAAACATATGACAACCCCGAGATGTTCTTTATTTTTATCTCCTTAGGTGGGAAGTTAGTTGAAAATTCCATGATTGACTTAGGATCATCGATTAATGTGATTCCATATAGTTATTATGAATTCCAAGATATAAGTGAACTTATAGACACTAGGGTGATTGTCCAACTAGCCGATCACTCTCAAGCTAGTCCTGGAGGGTTAGTGAAGGATGTGATGGTTCGGGTTGGCAAGTTGGTGTTTCTGGCAGACTTCTACATCCTTAACATGGCACACAACAGAAGTTCACCCCCAATACTATTGGGGAAGCCATTACTTAAAATGTCAAAGACAAAGATTGATGTCTATTTGGGAACGCTAACACTAGAGGATGACATTGGTATGGTGGGGTTTGATATCTATAAATATAAGCATGATTTGCCTGATTCATCCTTTGTGTGGAAAGGCGTAACCTTATTTGATGAGCATGATCAATTTGACACCTCTTGCATGACCTATGAGAATGAATTCTTGGATGAATTCCTTGGTAATGATGATATTGATGATGAGTCATTTACATTGCGTGATTCTACTGATGATATATCTATGTCAGAATGCTTTTCTATGCTCACTAACATGCAACAGTTATGGAAGAGTGGCGAGGGCATAAAACCCCCTTGACCTCCTCCAAAACCCAAGGTAATGGCTGAGGACTCAACATTAGTAAGGTACGGGAATTCCTATAGCAAACAAAGCGTTTAGAGGTAAGGATGACACATTGTGAAGACATCTCAACAATGATATCATCGTGGGTGGAGTTGCCGATTGAGACTTTAGAGACCTAACGGTAGGTTGTTTCAATTGAAATGCATGAAAAAGAAATAATTCGTAAGGATGAAAATAAAAATACGGTGTTTCTTCATGCTTTGGTTTCGTGACTTTTAGTGGATAGATTTTGCATGTTTTGTGTGTGGTGAGGAGTTTGAGATGAATCTCTTATTGATTGTAAATTTGAGTTTGAGTATGGTGATTTGGTTTGGATAGAAATAGGGCTTGTAGGATGGCAATGTTTTTTTGAAGAAGGGGGAGAAGCTAAGGAAAATGGGGTCAAAATATAGGCAGCCATGTGCCATAGCTCAGCATGGTCTATGCCAAGCGATACAGCTCCTGTCACAGCCCCTCAGCACAAGGGTGGTCCTTGCCAGATACCCTCAGCATGACGGGGGGGGGGGGGGTCTTAAAGGGTGCTCTCAGCACAAGGGTAAAACGTGTCGGCACCCTATTTGAGCTGTCAATTGGACTAAAAATGCAAACTTTTGAAAAATTCAAATTTTAAGCTAAAAAATTCATTTTCGGTTCATAAAATTTTAAATTCCATTGTTCCTTAGAATTATTGATGTAAATAGTACTTCGAACATCCATTGTGATTAAATAGGTTGGTACTTTTGTCCCCTAAATTTGCAATATTCAAAATTCCATTTTTATCTTAATTGTACCTCCCATCCTTATCACTCTTTTTCTGAAATTTAAGATTCTTGGTACATTCTCCCACCTAGTTGAGTCATTTAACACCTTTAAGATTTTCAAGAAACACTCATTCACACATTCTCTTGGTGAACTAAAAAATTGGAGATATTTTCTCAAATATTAGCATTTCTGCTTCTTCTTGTATGGATATTTCAAATTCTTAACTTCAAATTCTGGGTAATCCTTTGAACATCATGTTTAAACTTTTGTTTAGCATCGTGGTGATGTTATGTGAAGCTTGAATCATTAAAGTGAATTTTGTTTTTTGAAATTTTGTTTGGGTTATGTGAATGATCTTATGTTTAAGTAAGTGTGGGTGGATTTATGTGCTATTGTGCTTGGATTATATGATCTTCAATCGTTTTGGTGATTTAGGAGGGATGATTCTTGATTGCATGATCTTTTTTATGGGTTGATATGATTAGCCATGAGTTTATTGTTTAAAGAGAATGATTCTTGATTGAATAGCCTTTATGTTGAGAATAGCATGATTTGGAATAACTAGGCTATTTAGGAAGAATGTTCTTTTTGAATGATATTGTTGGCACGCCCTTGTGTACTATTTCATTACCACATTCTCCTTATTGTGATAGGATGTCTTCAAAAAATAATGGGCCGGAGAAAGGGACACTTTTCCTGGGTGACAAAAGGGAGAAGCCAGCTAAAGTTGGGAGAAAATAGCCCGCAACTTCCCTTCCTCGCAACCCTGCCTTGGTAACGGGAGAGTTCATAAGATTGACCACCATTTTCGGGACTGTAGCTCAGAGTTTGAAGTACTTGAATAGACCAAAGAGGAACATTTGGGAGATAGGTTTTACGTGCAAGGATACTCTAGAGGCCTTGGGCTTTCTCGATCCTATCACCTACTTGCTAGGTCGGATAGGCCTAGAAGGCTTTCTAGAGAAGAATTCGAAGACTTATATCTGATGAACCTTGTAATTATTTGCAACCCTTGAGAATTTTACAGATGCGTAGGGACAAAGATCCATCAAATTCCATTTGGACGACAAGGAATACACGATGCCACATCTAGATGTACCTCAAGATTTTGGATGGAAATATAGAAGGAACGTTCCAAGGATGCACCGTGAAGGACTACAATTCTCACTCGACAACTTTTGGAGGATCTTATCGAGTATGGAAAGGAAACGCTTGTGCAAGACTGCTGCAATTGTTCACCCGTAGTTGCGCTATGTTCAACGCTTGTTGTTTATAGGAGTATTTTCCATGGGGAACTTTCACAATGCTGGGGTTCAAATGTTTATTTCCTTTGGGCGATAACTCCAAATGGTAACTTTTACCCGAATTGGGTGGGAGCCTTTGTGCAAGAATGTTCAACAATGGCAGATAAGAAAGGTGAAAAGATCTCAATGGGAGGCATGGTAGGCTCTTGGCTCAATATTGGGGCCATTACATCCCTTCTCAATTTTCATTGGTGAGTTTCGGACATTCGGGGATGAGGTATATTGTTGTTGATGTGCTTTATTTTGTGTACGTGAACCGTTGCATCCAACATAGTTTTTAGTATGTTTTGTATTGCGGATTGCTAGTATTAGTTGAGTTTACGTGATAAGAGGTTTAGATGGCCATGTTTGGCTTTATCATCTAAATCATGCGCTTTGTAGACTAAGTTAGTACTCATGGACACCATGTATTAATGGGCTCCTAGATTTTCCATTTGATCATCTTTAGTGGGTAGCCCACTGTTTAATTACATTCTATGTGAAGGCCGTTCGTAAGGGCATTAGAAGATATTGAATACCGTTCGCAAGAATGGTAGAATAGATCAAAGGCTATTCACCTCTAGAATGGTAGTAGACGAAGGCCACAAACATTAATGTGTTGTAGAATGAGATTTGAGCCAATGATAGGCGGAAATGGAGTTCAAAGTGGCCAATGAAGAAATGGGGAATTGTGGTCTGATGAGTTGTGCCAAAGTCTGAGAACAATCCAAGAAGAATTAGTCTTTAAGACTGGTTCCATTGGATTCATCTTCTTGCACACTAGAAAATTGACTACTGGAACTCAAAAGTCGGACTAACGGTTCCCCCATAGTGAAGGAAAGAAGTTCAGCCGGCCAAGGTACCACGGGTCATCACAGACCGTTCATGGCCAGAGGAGATGTCCCATGCATGCAGTTCTAGCACGAGGCAATGGAGCGACCCACACCATACGCAGCTTAAGCTCAAAGGTTTGCCCAAACACGGCTAAGTATGGGCGCGGACTATCCCATTTACGATAGCCCATTCCATTCCAAGATAAAGATGCCAAGACAAGCTGTTGGTTCGGGTCAAAGTCCGCACCACGTGCCAAAGTTCTGAGCAAACCGTGCCTTCTAACCATGGCCCACACCATAGCCCACGGTCCGCACCAAACTTCAGAGTAAATCATGCTTCCAGACCACGGCCTGCGCCAAAGCTCACAGTCTGCGCCAGAGCTTCGCGCCATGACCCCTGCTAGAAAAAGTGCCATGCGCCCATGAAGAACCACAGTCGCGCATGATGATGCATCTCGCAACAACGTACTTGGCGCAGACCGCACCATCCATGACGGTCTGTGCCTGGCAGCGGCTGAACTAGGGTTTTAGATTTTTTAGCCTACTTTGGGCCTATTTTTAGGCCCAATCCCATTCTCTTATATGTATAGCCTTAGTCTACTAGGTTGAACATGTAGAAAGTAGATTAGATCATTAGAAGAGCTCTTAGAGAGGGAGAAACACTCTCTCATTTTCCTTTTTTCTCACTACAGCAAACAAACCTATTGCTTTGCCCCTTTTACCTCGGTTTTTTGGTTAAGGGCAAATAACCGAGGTAAAAAGTTATTTTACCTCGGTTCTTAATTATTTTGAAGTAAAAAATATTTTTTACCTCGGTTAAAAAAAACAGAGGTAAAAAGTACACTTTTTACCTTGTTTTTAAAATCGAGGTAAAAGCCTGCCATTACCAACATCGCACGCATGTATGGCTTACCGACGTTGGTTTTTTGTGAGATCGACGTCACCCGTCACTATCGCAGACTTGAATGACCGATGTCGCACGCACGTCTAGCTTACCAACCTCGGTTGTTTTTTAGACCGACTTTGCACGTACCACTCGCAGACATGAAATTACTGACGTCGCATGCATGTCTGGCTCACCGATGTCGATTATAATTGTGATTGATGATGCAAATACCTCTTGTAGACATGAAATTACTGACACTGCACGCATGTCTGGCTTACCAACGTCACACGTACCTCTGGCAGACATGAAATGACAGACGTCGCACGTATGTCTGGCTTACTGACGTTGCACATACCTCTCACAGACACCCTTGCGATGATGTACGATTTTAAATAATTGAATATATATATATATATATATATATTAATAACGTAATTTTTTATTAAATAAAAATATAATATTTAATTTTTTTATGCAACTCCATTTCTTTTCAATTTTAAATGATTTTGTAATTATACTTTTAATTGTGACTTTATGTTTAAATTTTCAAATCAATTAAATTAAATGTAAAGTTTGAGTAACACATGATCGAGATTTTAATGATAAAATTTATTCTTAAAGAAAACTAAAAACTAAAATATAAGTGACTCAATAACATAAACTAGCGTTTTCCAACATTTCATCAAAAATATGTTTTTTGATATTTCTATATTTTGGCAAAAATAACAAAATCATGTATTTTAGGGCAATGGATAATAGGGTAACATAACTTTGGGCCATAGTGTAATTTTCCAAAATTCTGTATAAGTAATCAAATGTTGACTTTCGAGGCTCTTCCGTTCACCCATACATGCCCAAATTGCAATTCACAATCTTATATTATTTAATTTCATTTTTTGTCGCCAATTTTGTGATTCGACAACTCCAACTTTCTTAGAAGGACCTAAGTGCAACAAGTAAAAAACTCTACTCATAACTCCAAATTGAAATCTGCTCGAACGCGATGCTAACATATACACCCTCAATGTATTTTCCAAGCCTGTAATAGAATATTTATCAACAATCGGGGCATAAGAAAATATATGTATTCCTTTCTTATTTTCCTTTCTTAATTCTAAGTATTCAACTCTAAGTTACTCTAGAACATGTACTAGCGTTTTCCAACATTTCACCAAAAAATAAAATTTATTTTATATTTCTATATTTATGCAAGAATAACAAAAATCATGTATTTTAGAGCAATGGATAATGGGGTAACACAATTTTGGGCCATGGGGTAACACAATTTTGGGCCATGGGGTAACACAATTTTGGGCCATAGTGTAAATTTTTAAGATTGTGTAGAAGTAATCAATGTTGACTTTCGAGGCTCTTCCATTCACACATACATCCACAAATTGCGATTCACAATCTTATACTAATGAATTTTATTTTGGTATCTCCAATTTCGACTCGACAACTCCAACTTTCTTGGAGAGACCTAAGTGCAAAAGTAAAAACTTCACTCGTAACTCAAAATTGAAATTCACTCCAACGTGACACTACCCTATACACCCTCATTGTATTTTATAAGTATGTAACGGAATATTTGTCAACAATCGGGCATAAGAACATATCCGTAATCCTTTCCAATTTTTCTTTCTTACTTCTAAGTATTCAACTATAAGTAACTCTATAACATTTATTAGCTTCTTCTAACATTTCACGAAAAATAATAATGTATTCTATATTTTTATATTTAGACAAGAATAACAAAAATCTTGTATTTTGGAGCAATAGATAATTAGGTGAATACTATTACCTATCTTCCTCTTCTATAGTAAATATATATATATATATATATATATTTATATCATAATTGTTTATAAAATTTATTCAAGTTCAACTGCTACAAAAAGCCACAATTCATACCTTATTATTTTTGTTAAACTAATTTTAATCACAAATGCAACATAAACATTAATGAAATGGTTATAACTTAACTAATCAATGAAACCCTTACTTGACTTTTCACATATATAGATTAATAATCAAGGGTTTACCTTAACTAGTCAACGTTCAACCCTTACTCGGCATTCCATAGATAAACACTAATGAAATGATTATAACTTAACTAATCCATGGTAAACCCTTACTTGACTTTCCATACATAAACACTAGTGTGCCTAGTACGTAAAATCATCGTAATTAGATATATAATTATGTTACACTATAAAAATTAAAAGTTGACTTAAAATAAATATTTAATTTATAGTGATATGATGAATTTTAAAGACAGATTAAATTCTTTTAGTAAAGTAAAGAATATTATAATTTAATCTAGTCTAATGTTAATTAAGCTAATAAATTAAACTTAAGGCTGATTTATTTTCAGCCAAAATCCTGCCCCAGACCCTGATACTGTAAAGCCCAAACCCTAGTCATTGTTCGAACATAATCGCCGACTCTCCATTTTCTCTACCCCTCCACCACCGACTGTCCATTTTCACTACCCCTCTGCCCGCTCCGCTCTATCCAGCCGCGCTACTCTCCGACCTGCGCTCCCCCCTGCTCTCCGGCCTGTGCTCTGCCCGCTGTTCCGCCTTGTCCCACTGCTATTCTTCTTGCCCTGCCGCGCTCCGCCAGCATCTGCATCTACTTTGGCTTGTTTCCGATCCTGTAAAGGGGACAAGATTTCAGATCTATTTCGTGAAATGTGTTTAACATATTTACTGTATTTGATTTTTGGTTTGTAATTTTTTGTTGAATTTAATCAAATTTTGGCAGCTGTAAATGTTGGTTGGTTGTTTGGAATGAATTCTAGCCTATTATTAAATTCAATTGAAATTTGGCCAAAAATTTTGTGAACGTGCGATGTCGATGAACTGCAAAATATTTTTAAATGTGCGATATCGCTTAATGACAAAAGTTCGGTGAATGGTGCGACATCACTCTTACAAAAGGCGATCAAACGGCTTGCCCTCAGCCGCTCCGGCCGCACTGACACCACAGTCATAACCGGAGAGTTAAATCACAGCACTTCTGTAGCTAAGCACATGACCCTCGACTGTACTCGCTACCCACAAGGATCCCTCCCGTAGCTACGACATTGCTCTTACAGTATGCAATGTTGGTGGAAGAAATGTTTGGGAAAAGTTTGGGCTTGCATTGCTGGCACAAATACGTGCAATGTTGCACAGCTCTCCCTTGGCCATCAGTTATGCTTTTTAGCTCGGTTTTTTTAAAACTGTGGTAAAAAATACTTTTTACCTCGATTTTGAACCGAGGTAAAAAGTATATTTTTTACTACAGCTACATTTACAAGAATTTTTTTATGGCTGAAAATCGAGGTAAGAATACCTCCTGAACCGAGGTAATAGGTGTTGTTTCTTATAGTGTCTTTCTTTTCATTTTGTGTTCATCCTAGATATGGAATTCAAATCTATATTTGAATTCCATATCTATGGAGTAGTTTCCATTGCTTGGGGATAATTGTAGCGCATGATATTATCTTTATGTTTATGTGAGATTCATTAGATTCATCTTATTATATGTGTTCATGATATTATTATAATTATTCTTGAATGTTCAAAATGAATGAATATTACACCTCATACCAGCACACACTTTGGGTTGTATTCATGTATGATGCATTTATTGATGCCCCAATGGGAAGAGAAACCAGGATGTTAGAATGGGTATGGTAGTACGTTGCGCCTGCGTGAGTGTGTGCACGAGAGGCCCGAGTCATAATCTTACTTATTTTCCATCGTACCAGTCTTAGGTGATTACGTAATTTTTCCGATAGGTTGTTGTACTCTCCTAATTACAATGGCGGCGTCGATGGAGGGTTGCGAGTGTACCCAATGTGACAAGTACGGAAAATGTATGCCATCAGCCACACCTCGTGTTGTCAACACAATATTAGGCTGCTTAGTAAATCTTTCATATGAATTAATCAAGAATAAAAACATTAGATTAATCATGTTGCACAATGATTCCCCAAGTGCTTAGTTTAATTAGCTTACTTATATGTTTACCTTTATGCACCGTAATTAATAATCTTAAAATCCAACCCCCCCTTTGTTTTTAATTACTAGCTAATCCTTTCACGCATACAGATTGACGACCCATATGAGGTTGTGTCTTTCGTTGATACTTGAGCCCTAGCATCTCTTTGGACAAACACTGGGCTTGCTTCTAACTACCCTCTAGGTATCATAGCAATGATAATGGGAGCAGAATATAAATTTTAACTTTGACCTCCTTAGCTTCCGCTCTGGTTAATTAGCTATAATTAATGACCCCGGGTGGAGGCGGGTCAAATTTTGGCGCCATTGTCGCGGATGTTATCCAGCTTAAGTATCAATTAGGCATAACGTGTTAGTTGAAGTAATCAGTAGCTTCCTTTTATTTTTGTTTTAGTTTTGTGTTGTTAGTTTAGTTGTTAAGATGATGTTAATATTGCTCTGTTACCTTTTGATCCATTTTCTAGTGTTGTAATCAGAAGGGTGTTGCTAGCCCTAGATTATGGTACACACCCGTACCACTAATCTTTGTGTCTTACACTACTCGACTAAGAACACAGGTGTTCGGCGGAGAAGGAGACGGAGGACTAGGACAAAAGTTCAACCGAGGTAAGTGGTGTTAGTTGAAGATCCGCTAGTGATGGTGAAAGACAATCATACCTTACGAAAGCTGATGGCCCCCAACCTGGAGAATGAGCCATTATACATCACCTTCTTGCCATTATCTACCAATTTTAGTTGTGAGCTGAAAAGTGGTATGCTCCATTGCCTACCTATATCCATGGATAGGCAGGGGATGACCCGAACAAGCATCTTTTGGAGTTTCACTTGGCGTGTACGAACATGAAACGACCGGGAGTTTCTAAAGATGACTAAAACTTGATTGCCTTCTTGTTTTCCCTTCAAGGTGAAACTAAAGATATGGGATATTTGGTGTATTATTTCTTTGAGGGGTTGTGTGATGAAGATATGGGAATGGTGAACGCCGCTTGTAATGGTTCGATACTAAACAAGAGCTCTAAGGATGCAATTTCCCTCTGTTAATAAATGGTAAATGGTATGCAATAATTCAGCACAAGGTCAAGGGTTAAGGTTTTGGATGAACCCACACAATCACCCAAGTTGGAAGAGAAAGTCCAAGCTTTTGCTTCCATGATAAAGAAGATTTTACGAGGAAAAGTAAATGAAGTCAAAGTGTACAGAGTTTGCAGCCTTAACCAAAATTTTGAAGAATGTCCCGAGGTAGTAGAGGATTTTCAAGAAGTGAAGGCCATTGAGTACAACAATAGTGAGATTCCACAATTTGCTAGGGGTTAACTAAAAGGGTTCCGGGGGAACCAAGGAGACGCAAGGCCAGATACCTATGCAAATTCGTTCAACCCAAGGTATTGAGATCATCCCAATTTCCAATTGAGGGAGGATAACCAACCTCAAGGATGCAGGGGTGGATAATTCCCTCCCCAGCGATAATCTTGAGGTGAAGATCCTTCCAACAACCATCCCTCGCTCTACAAGTTGGATTGAGAAGAAATTTTAGAAGCCATTGGTCAATTGAGCAAGAAACATAAGTCTTTGCAGAGAGGACAAGGTAAGAGATTGATGACCTTGGTAATAGAGCCTTCTCGAGTATCAAGAACCTTAAAGTCAAATATGAGAAACTTACCACCTCGGTAAGTCGACTTGAAGCCAAGGATATCGGCAAACTCCCTTCCCAACTGGAGGTCAATCGAAGGAACGTGAGTGCACTCTAATTTAGAAGTGGAAAGGAAGTTTGTTAGTCCGAGAAAAAGGTTATGCAAGAGGATGACAAGGTATTGGAGACTGCCATAGCACACTTCGAAGAAAAGGAGATTGTGCTCAAGGAGGCACCTTCCAAGGAGCTTCCATCACCCGAGGCCCAAACTACCATTCCACCTTCATTTCCACATGTGTTGAGGGGAAAGACGAAGATGGCAACTAATGATGAATACATTCAAAAAATCTTCAAAAAGGTCAAGGTAACCATCCCTATCTTGGAATTGATTGAACATGTGCCATCGTATTCTAAATTTCTTAAATTTTCATGTACAAAGAAAAAAAATCAGGCCAACTAAGAGGTTAGGATATTTGAAAATTGAAGGAGTCTTCATTTTGAATCATAAAAAAATCCTAAGAAATGCGATGACCCCAGAATGTTTTCTATCCCTATCTCTTTAGGTGGTAAACTTGTTGAAAATGCCATGATAGATTTAGGTGAATCCATCAATGTGATCCCATATAGTTTATATGAACACCTAGAGCTAAGTGAACTTAGGGAAACAAGAGTGATTGTCCAACTCACCGATCATTTCCAAGCTAGTCCACGTGGACTAGTGAAGGATGTGATGGTGCGAGTTGGCAAATTGGTTTTCAAGTTGACTTTCCTGTCCAAGTCGTGGTGCACAATGGTAGTGCACCCACAATACGTTGGGGAGACCTTTTCTTAAAACGTCTAGGATTAAAATTGATGACCAGTTGGGAACTTTGACTCTTGAAGATGAGATGGACAAAGTGGAGTTTGACATTTATAAATCTAGGCATGATTCGACAAATTCTTCTCTTATGTGCAAAGACGTAACCCTATGTGATGAGCTTGATGAATCTTCTTGTGCTACTAATGAGCATGAATGTTTGAATGAGCCCCATGTTGATGATATCGATGATGAGTCCGATCAGTTGCACGATACTATGAATATATGTCTATATTAGATTGTTTTTCCATTCTAACAAACTTGTAGTGGGAACGGGAGATGGTCAAGAGTTTAAAACCTCCTCAACCTCCCCCTAACCCCAAGGAGAAAATCATGGACTCAATGTTAACAAGACACGAGGATTCATTACTTATGACGGACAAGAGGTCCGAAGGTACGGATGGCTCATTGGACCTTGTGCCCGATCTTCCTAAGTTAGTTAAAGCCATGGATTCTTTGGCTAACTTCTATATGTCATAGGTCTCATAGGGTAATCTAGGAATAAGTGGGATACCTCGGTTAAATTATGTTAAGCACGCTACATTTTTATTGATTCTTTTTCTTGTCTTCTGTTTATTAGAGGATGAGAAAGCGGTTAAGTGTTGGGAGTCTGATGTGCATCATTTTGCATATGTTAACCAGTTCTTCCGGCATAGTTTTTAATACGTTTTGTATGGCAGAATGATAGTATTAGTTTAGTTTATGTGACAAGGGGTTTAGACAGCCATGTTTGGTTTTATCATCTAAATTCTGCGTTTTGTAGACTTAATTAGTACTAATGGACACCATGTACCAACATGGTCCTAGATCTTTCATTTGATCATCTTTAGTGGGATGCCGAGGGGTACTTTTTGGTTACATTCTATCTGAAGGCAGTTTGTAAGGGCGGTAGAATATATTGAAGGCCATTCGCAAGGACGGTAGAAAAGATCGAATGACATTCACCTCTATAATGGCAGTAGACAAAGGCCACGAACGTCAGTGCATGGTAGAAGGATATTGGAACCAAGGATAGGCGACAATGAAGTTCAAAGCGGCCAATGAAGAAATGGGGAATCGTGGTCCAATAGGTTTTTCCAAAGTCTGAGAAGGACACAAGAAGAATTAGCCTTTGAGACCGGTTCCATTGGATTCTTCTTCTTGAGCACTACAAAATCGATTAGTAGAAGTCAAAAATTGGACTAACAGTTGTCCTGTAGCAAACAAAGGAAGTTCAGCTAGCCAAGGTACCACAGGTCAGTGTGGACCATTCATGGCCAAGCACAAACAGTTCTTGCCATAGGGAACCTCGTGCCAACAGTTCCAACGCGAGGTAATGGTGGGACTCGCACTATACGCCACGGTCCACACAGCTCAAGTTCAACGATAGCCCGCATGTTCCAAGATCAAGATGCCAAGACCAGCTGATGGCCCGTGCCAAAGTCCATGCCCTGCGCCAAAGGTTCTGAGCAAACCATGCCTTCTGATCACGTCCCACACCTATGCCCACAGTCAGCGCCAAACTTCTGAGTGAATCGTGCTTTTTGACCACAGCCCGCACCAAAGCTCACGGTCTGCGCTAAAGCCTTAAGCCACACCCCATGCCAGATCAATATCCCCATGGCTATGAAGAACCACGGTTGTGCACAATGATGCATCCTGCGACAAAGTACTTGGCGCAGGATGTGCCATCCGCGACTGTTAGCTCCAGGCGGCGGCTGAACTAGGGTTTTAGCATTTTTTGCCTATTTTGACCTTAGTCTACTAGGTTAACCATGAAATAAGTAGATTAGATCATTAGGAGAGCTCTTGGAGAGGGAGAAACACTCTCTCCTTTTCATTTTTCTTTTTTTTCATTTTGTGATAATTCTAGATGTGGAATTCAAATACATATTTAAATTCCATGTCTATGGAGTACTTTCCATAGCTTGGGGATAATTGTATCGCATGATTTAATTTTTATGTTTATCTAATATTTATTAGATTCATCATATTATATGTGTTCATAATATAATTATGATTGTTCTTGATTGTTCTAAATTCATGAATATTACACCTCATGCCAACACACACTTTGGGTTGTATTCATGTGGTTCATTTATTTATACCCCCTTTGTAATAGAAACCTGGATGTTAGAATGGGTAAGGGAGTACGTTACGTCTGCGTGAGTGTGTGCATGGGATACCCGAGTCATACTCTGACTTATTTTCCATTGCACCAGTCTTAGCTGATTACGTGAAAATTTTCGATAGGTTGCAGATAGAGATAGCATAAAAGTAGCAAACTAGGGTGTGAGAAACCCTAGATCATAGATAAGGTAAAAATAACCCTTGGGCCTAATTTATAGGACCCAGAAGGAGTTGTGCATTCGTTGTTGAAGATCGAGATATAATCGCATGGGGGAGTCTTTGATTGATACTTGAGCCCGGGACCTACAGCAGTGGTCGGACCTTTTTGTACTCCCCTAATTACGATGGTTACGTTTATGGATGGTTGTGAGTGTACTCGACGTGACAGTTATAGGGAAGTGTATGCCATTGGCCACACCACATGTTGTGAACACAATATTAGGTTGCTTAGTAAATCTTGCATGTAAATGAATCGAGGATCGAAACATTAGATTAATCATGTTGCACAATAATTTCCCAAGTGCTTATTTTAATTAGTTTACCTTTTTTTTTTACTTTTATGCATCATAGTTGATAATCTAAAAATCCAACCCCCCCTTTTGTTTGTAATTACTAGCTAATTATTTCACTAGTGCGGATTGACGACCCGTTTGAGATTGAGTCTTCCGTTGTTACTTGAGCCCTAGCATCTCTCTAGACAAACCCAGGGCTTGCCGCTAACTACCCTATAGGTAGCATAGCAGTGAGAATGGGAGCAGAATATAAATTTTATCTTTGACCACCTCAGCCTCCGTTTGGGTTAATTAGCTACAACTAACTATCCCATGTGGAGTTGGGTTAGTTGTGTAGCGGTGCAACTGTCTGCAACTTCATGGTCTTTCTACAGGCGGAGTGACATCGACCATGAGACATAATTGAAAGATTTATTTCTAGAGACCAACCAAAGATTCGAGAAGGAGTTCTATAGGATTCTATCCTACTCGAAGATAGAGGTCAATGAGGAAAATGGAGGGACTTCATCTAAAGTGGCACCTAGGCACACTCACTTACCCAAAGACCTCCTTGACCAATTGCACACTCTTTGGGAGCAACTTGCGAGCTCTACCCATGTTGTGCCAGAGGTCGGTCTTGTAGTAGGGGGGTATGAAGTCACAATTGGAGGAGTTTGGTACTAGGTTGAATTCTGTGGAGGCCACCATGCAAGCTATAGCGTACATTGGGAGGCCGTCGCCGTACCTCTCAAAGTTAATACTTTTAAGCCCTAATTCTTCCTATCTATAATAAAGTAGATAATGGCAAGTCGGGATCGTCCACGAGAAGAGGGATCTTTTCAAGTGTTTAAACATATATAGGAGAAGACATACTAGGAATATACATACATATATATAAGCATGTAAACAAGAGGGTTTTTTTTGTTTGTTTGATCTAAGTTATCAAATTGAAATACAACAACTAGCAAAGCAAGAGAACTATACTAATCATGCAATACAACTAAAGATACGATGTAAATGATAATTAACGGAGCCTTGGGGACAATCGATTTCTACTTCCAAACTTCATATAGCTCATTGATTCATTCACTCATTCAATTACATTTATTGTCTATGGGGAATGTTATCACTTCTCATTCAAAAATCAACATTCATTCCTCCTTAAGAGTAGTTTGCAAAGACAAACAATGACCATTTGCAAACCTCATTGATGATCACCCTAGACAAACAACATCATAGGGGTGTTTCATCAATGGCATTTCACCCAAAGGACCATAGGTTTGATAATAACAAGCCTTCTACCAAAGACATAGTCATTTAACAAAACAAAGCATTCATTAGATTAAACTTAGAACAAAAAACATTCAAGGTTCAACCTTTCTTTGCATCTATATGACAAATATGAGAACAAAACAGATTAACATACTCATCTAGCAAGAATTACCCCCACATTATACACAAGAAGTTCTAAATCCATGCTTTTGGATTTCCATATCAAATGAGTTAAGAAATTTGAAACTTTCCTTACACCCTAACATTTCATATACACAAACAACCCATGGTATAAATGAGGTAAAACACAACATTAATGGTAAAATAAATGTTCATAAATGAGCAAACATAGAATCTTACTACATAGGCTTGGAGGCTTCAATCAATTGCTCCCAAGAACTAGATTTAGCTACAAGAGTTCATATTAATTAATGCTAAACAACCAAACATAATACAAGATATTTCAAAGATGAACATGGAAGAAAGTAGGGTTCTAAACAGTAATAAAAACGCAGGTGAAGAAGAGGCCAAAAAAAACTACGGAAGAAGAGAGGATAAGGTGAATATTTATAGTGCAAAAAGCAAGAAGGGTTTCTGACCCCTCGTTCGTCGCGAGTCGCGATATGCTCGCGAAAGCCTCGCAACAGACTCCAAGTCCAGCACCATTTCTTCTTTCTCCTTTTTGTTTCATATCCTCCTTTTCTCTTCGCTTCTTCAATTCTTCAAATCTTCAAATCTTCAAAAGCTTAATTACAAGTCTTCAAATTTTCAAAGGTATTCTTCAAAGTCTTCAAACAAATTACCTTGTCACACAAACTTCTCTAGAAAAGTAATAAAAATGTAAAAGTGGCTTTTAACCCTCCGTAGAGAATTTCAAGGCAAAATGTCACATATAGAGCACAAAAGTGTACAAAAGTGAATCCTAAAAGTCCTAATATAACCGTATAAAATCATCACATCAAACCTCCCCTCACTTAAACCTTACTCGCCCTCAAGTAAGAAAACATTTAAGCACACGAAGGAATTCATATGTCCACATCCTAACTAATAGTCCCCCAATCAGCACCTCACAAAAACTCTCAATATCACGAATCCCAAAATCAAAGCTCAAATGAGAATTTTGTTTCATACACACAACCCTGATTCCTATATCTAACCAAACTTACCACTTATCAATTCATTACCGATAAAAAAGTTTCAAAGTCCCGAATTGATAATCCCAAAGTTGAATGATATAAAATGAAGTTAAAACCATTAGGAGGTTCAAGCACATAATTCACTTCATACCAATATATGAACCAAAATCCAATGGCATAAAATGAAGTCAAAACCATAGAGGAGGTTTAAATACATACTTCACCCAATGCCAATATATCATCTAAAACGAAGTATAAAAGATTCAAGAATTTCATACCCATACTTCATTGTTCAACCCACTAAGTTACCCAATCCCAAGAGGTCTCTAGATGTTGAGTTACTCGATCCATCTGTATGACAACCATAACCTTATGAATCCAATGCCAAAGGTACTGTTAATAATCCCGTAGGTGCAAATGAGTGAAATCATAGCATTTTTCTTTTCTCTCTTTTTCTCTCTTTTTCTCTCATTTTACCTAGGAGCCCTTTCGGGTTTTCATCCTAGCCACACATCATGTTTCTTTGGCTCACATCTCACATTTTTTCACACATTTTAGCCTCTCATTTTTTTCCTAGGCTGCCCTTTTGGGTTTTTGACCTATCCGGGCCCCCAATGTTGCCTAAGTTGCCCTCTCGGGTTTTCAAGATAGCGGGTTTTCTTTTCTTTCTATATATTGTTTTTCTTTTTTTCATTTTCTATTGGTTTTTTTTCAAAATTTTCAATTTTTTCTTTCTTTTTCTCATGTTTTTCCAATCAAAAGTAGCAAAAAGAATTCCAAATGAAGCTAGCATGCATGTGAGTCCTCTAACCCCTCCCCGTACTTAAAACATTTAATTTCCCTCAATGTAACCATGTAAGGCAAGAATAATAAAACTCAAGGTAAGAGGTAGAGTGACACCCGTTTCTCCATATAGTCGCCGGTATATGGTGCAATCCAATGTACTTGTATAGACTTTGTCCCACAATTGGCTTTGGATCCGGAAGGGGGAGTAAAAGTGCTGTAGAAGAACTCACCCCTTGAACAAAGCATTTTCTCCTTGGCGCCGTTTGATCAAGACTAACACCACAAAGAACAACATCAAATTCACAAGTACACAAGAGTAAAAAACCATAGTATTATCAAAGAACAACCAATCCATCATGCAATCACCACTTAAGATTGTCCAATAAAAATATCCAACATATATTAACACATATCCAAGCTTATTATAGAACATAGCAATAAAAGACTCAATGTAATCGGTATACAACGATCAACAAAGATACTATAAAGATGAAAGAATTTTCATATGTCAAAATATGTGAGATGATTGATGAATGAGTGGATATGTGGTGATTCTTGGGAGTATTTGGAGAAGAAGGAAGGATTATGCAGTTTTTAAGCTCAGTTGAAAAATTGGATTTCTTATCGCGACTCGCGATAGCCCTAGTCGCGACTTGCGATGCATTGTCTTGAGTTGATAGCTTTTGGCCCCGAGAACCTGAGGATTTGAGGGTATGATTCACTTTTTGGTTATGCTTGAATTGAGTGCTTGTAGCCTCAAGGACTTGAGGTCTCGAGGGTTTCAGTACGAGTCAGATTGCAACCTCGAGGACCCAAGGTCTCGAGGACTTCTGCTCGAATTGAGTGCTTGTGGCCTTGAGAACCTGGGGTCTCTAGGCCTTCTGTTCAACTTGAGGAATGATGGTCCCTAGGAATGATGGTCTTCCAGGTTCAGCTCGAGCTAAGAACTTTGCAGCCTTGAGGTCTCGAGAGGGTGATGTCTCTAGGGCTGGTCTCAAGAACTGCACTCGAGAGGGTGATGGACATTCAAGTTCAGCTCGAGTCAAGGCATGCTGCCTCAAGGTCTCGAGGGAATGATGTCTCGAGGGATGTTCTCGAGGACCAGAGGTCTCGAGGGCTGATGGACTTTTCATTTCTGCTCGAGTCGAGAGCTTCTATCTCGAGGGCTATAAAGGGATTGTGGCCTCGAGGACTCTAGGTCTCGAGGGCCTCATTATCAAGAATCCAACATCTTGAGGGAATAAGGTCCCGAGAGCTTAAGTTTGAGTCAAGGCTTGCAGCCTCGAGGACCGAAGGTCTTGAGGGCTTGCACTGTTGGGCTCACCTCGAGTCAGCCGAGTTCTTGAGGACTTCACTGGCCTCGAGGGCTTCTACTTGAGTCAAAGGCTTTTGGCTTCGAGGACCTAAGGTCTTCGAGGGCTTGAACTGTTCAGCTTTAATCGAGGGCTTGTATCCTAGAGGGCCCGAGGTCTAGAGAACTTCACTAGCATCGAGGGCTTCTACTCGAGTTGGAGGGTTTTGGCCTCGAAGACCCTAGGTCTTCGAGGGCTTAAACTGTTGACCTCAGCTCAACTCGAGGGCTTGTGGCCTCAAAGACCTAAGGTCTCGAGGACTTCATCTCTAGTTGAGGACCAGGGGCCTCGAGGACTAATGGCATTTTACGTTCGTCTTGACTCGATGTCTCAAGTTGATGCTGTCTTGAGGACCTGTTGGTCGCGACTCAGGATGCCTCGTCGCGACTATCAGAAAGTAGTGGCTGGGGGCTGATATTTAGCATGAAACTTCTGATCACATCACGACTTGTGATGGTCCATCGCGAGGTCATCACGAGCTCATCACAAGGTATTCGCGACTCGCGATCACAAGTCCTCCCAGCACTTAGAAAGAATTCGATCTTTTCTCACCAACCTTCCAAGATTTTCCCCTTTCTCATGGATTTCATTCCTTCATCTCCTCCAATGCAATGCACTTCACTTTGCTACAAAATCATCGAAAAAAACAACCCGTGAAAAGCATAAAGCAGAACAATGAAACTTAATGATAAAATCCAAGACCAAACAAAATCAACGGAAGGTCACGAATGACGATCCGGATTATCAAAACCAAGTTTATTTAATGTTGTTGGCATGACTTACTCCCTTTTCTTAGGTTTTACTCACAAACCGGATCGAGGTGATAAGCGCCCTCTCTCTTTTCTGGCAAAAAATTCTCGTTGTAAGGTTTCAAACACTGTCCATTAACCTTGAAAGTATTGGACTTAGCTCAATCTAGAATCTCCACCGCGCCATGTGGGAATACCTTAACCACCTCAAAAGGACTAATCCATCGGGACCTCAACTTACCTGGGAATAGGCAAAGGCGAGATTGGAATAGGAGGACCTTTTGACCAACGTCAAAATCCTTCCTAATGATCATCTTGTCGTGCTACACCTTTGTCTTCTCTTTATATATTTTGGCGTTCTCATAGGACTTCCTCCGGATATCAACCATTTCATCCTATTGTAACTTCCTATGCAAGTCGGCCTCATCTATATCAACATTGAATTCTCTGACCGCCCAGTAAGCCTTATGTTGAAATTCCACCAGTAGATGACAGGGCTTACCAAACACTAACCGGTATGGTGACATACCAATTGGTGTCTTGTAAGTCGTCCTATACGCCCACAAGGTATCATTCATTCGAGAACTCCAATCCTCCCGGTTAGGGTTAACCGTCTTTTGAAGGATGTACTTGATTTCCCGATTAGAAACTTTGACTTACCCATTGGTTTACGGGTGATAGGCGGTGGATGTCTTATGAGTGACGACATACTTCTTCAAAAGTGCCACTATGGTCCAATTGCAAAAATGGGTGCCACGGTCACTAATTAAGGCTCGGGGTACCCCAAACTTAGAAAATATATTATCTTTCAGGAATTCTCCCATTTTTGCTTCAACCCACTTCAACACATAATCAACGGCAGGAAGAATGTATGTAAAGCCATAAGAACTAGGGAAAGGTCCCATGAAGTCAATACCCCAAACATCAAAGATTTCACAATATAGCATAGCTTTTTGAGGCATCTCATTTCTAGATGAGATATTTCCAACTCTTTGACACTTGTCACAAGCCTTACAAAATATGTATGCATGATTATTCAAAGTAGGCCAATGAAAACCACTTTCCAAGAATTTCCTAACGGTTCTTTTAGCTCCAAAATGACCCATGCATGCATAAGAATGACAAAAAGTGAGAATTGAATGTACTTCATTATCGGGGATGCATCTCCTAACAACTTGGTCTACATAATGCTTCCACAAAAAGGGATTATCCCACACATAATATTTAGCATCGCTCTTTAGCTTATCTTTCTATGCTTTAGAAAAGTGAGGAGGAAATTTACCAGAGACAAGAAAGTTCACAATGTCGGCATACCATGGTTGGAGGTACGTGATAGCGAACAATTGTCCATCGGGGAAATCCTCCCGTAATTGCTCCTTCATTAATAGATTTACCTCACTATCTTGGCATGGTGCCAACCGGCTTAGGTGATCAGCCATGAGGTTCTCTGCGCCTTTCGTATCTGGCACCTCTAACTCAAATTCACTCAAGAGCAGGATCCACCTAATCAATCTTGGCTTGGCCTCTTTCTTCGTCATTAAATGATAAAGCACTGCATGGTCAGTGTATACAATAACCTTTGTACCAAGAAAGTAAGATCAAAATTTTTCCAAAGCAAATACCACTGCTAGCAACTCCTTTTCAGTGGTGGAATAGTTTCTTTGGGCTTCATTGAGAGACATGGACGCGTAGTAGATGTCGTGAGGCACTCTTCCCACCCTTTGACCAAGCACCCTCCAACGGCATAATCACTAGCATCGTACATAATCTCAAAAGGCAACGACCAATCCAGGGGTTGTATAATAGGGGCCAAAACTAACCTTCCTTTCAATGTATCGAAGGTCCCTTTACAACCCCCATCCATCACAAATTTCACCTCTTTTTGCAGCAGCTTGCATAAAGGGGATGCTATCTTCGAGAAGTCCTTGATGAATCGGCAATAGAATCCTGCATGGCCAAGAAAAGAGCGCACTTCATGCACATTAGTAGGATAAGGCAAAGTTTGATTGTGTATATCTTTGCCTTGTCAAATTCAATACCCTTAGAAGAGACAACCTGGCCTAAAAAAATATCTTTCTCTACCATAAAATGACACTTCTCAGAATTTAACACAAGATTAGTATCAATGCAACGTTTAAGGACTTGTGCCAAATTTGCTAAATAGTTGTCAAAATAATTACCATGAATGGTTAAATCATCCATGAATACCTAGACAAAATTTCAACAAATTCTGAGAAAATTCTTACCATGCACCTTTGGAAAGTTGCGGGGGCGTTACATAACCCGAAAGGTATGCGCCAATAAGCAAACGTACCAAAGGGGCACGTGAAGGTGGTATTTTCTTGGTCTTCCGGGGCGATAGCGACTTGAAAGTACCCCAAGTACCCATCCAAAAAAGAAATAGAAGGGGTGGCTTGCTAACCTCTCAAGCATTTGATCTATGAATGGCAATGGGAAGTGATCCTTCTGGGTTTCCGCATTTAGCCTCCGGTAGTCAATGCAAATGCGCCACCCATTTTGAACTCGAGTGGCCGCCATTTCTCCCTTATCATTTTTTATTACCATCACCCCACTCTTCTTGGGTACCACTTGAGTTGGACTCACCCACTTGCTATCCGAGATTGGGTAGATCATGCCCGCTTGGAGTAACTTGAGGATTTCCGCCTTCACCACCTCTATCATCGATGGGTTTAAACGGCGTTGGGGTTACTAGATGGGTCTTGCATCTTCTTCAAACAAGATTCTATGCATGTAAGTGGATGGACTTAGGCCTTTGAGATCAGTAATAGTCCATCCAATTGCTTCCATGTTCTCCTGCAACACCATCAATTTTTCTTCTTGCTCCTTGGTGAGCTTGCTTGAAATGAGGACTGGAAACGTCTCCCCTTCCCCAAGAAATGCGTACTTGAGGTCACTTGGTAATGGTTTAAGCTCAATCATTGGAGCCTTCACAAGTGATGGGAGGAATTCTGGTTCTTCGGGTTCCTCTAAGACTAGAGGGTCAGGACTTTGCACCACTTCCTTAAGAATTCTTAACTCCTCAATGCTTTCCTTCAAGTTAGTACTCATGGATTACACAAGACATGTTTTTTCAACATAATTTTCCAAAGCAAGTAACAAGGAATCATCACCACTCAATTCAAAAAAATCTTGCACCACATTGTCAACAAAATCAATAGCATGGCAAGAATACTCTTCAAGAGGATACCTCATAGATTCATTTATGCTAAACTCTACTTTAATCACATCTAATTCCATGGTGAGGGTACCCTTATGCACATCAATGATGGTCCTAGAGGTATTCAAAAATGGCCTCTCCAATAAGATTGGGGCGGCATGTTTATCATGATCCATGTGTAGGACATCAAAATCTGCGGGGAATATTAAGGAATTCACTCTAACCAACACATCCTTGATAATACCCTTAGGGTACGCACTTGAACGATTGGCTAGTTGGATCACCACCCTGGGTTTGTGCAAAGTACCAAGATTGAGGCTTTCATACAAAGAATAAGGAATCACATTTATCGATGCACCTAAGTCAAGCATTGATTTTTCAAAATGTGTATTTCCTATCATGTAAGGGATCATGAACATGCCGGGATCACTACATTTAGGGGGTAACTCCCTTTGGCACAAAGCGGAGAAATGTTCACTTCTCCCATTTTAAGCTTGTTCTTCGTTCTTTGTTTCCAATTTACTACACATAATTATTTTAAAATTTTGCATAGCTAGGAATTTGTTCAATCACATTCAAAAGAGGGATATTCACCTCACACATACGAAAGACTTCGTAGATGTCCTTGTTGGATTCCTTCCTCCTTTTGTCTTTTAGAGCTTCCGGGAACAGGGGCTCCGGCACATATGGAGGAATCTCAACTACTCTTGTCTTCTTGTGAGGGGGGGATGAAGATTTGGAAATGGAGGTTGATTTCTCAATGGTGATCTCCTCTTCCTTCCCATTTCCCTTCCTTGCTTGCTCCTTGGCTTCCTCTTTGTTCTCCTCTTTCCCTTCTTTCTCAAGCATTTCAAGCTTCCTAGGTTCATCCTCAAAAACTTCACCAATCGTGGGAGATTCAACCTCTTTACCACTTCTCAAAGTGATAGCACTCGCATTTTATCGATGGTTGATCTCCAGTTGGAAGGGTAGGTTACCCTTTTCCCGGGCTTCCATCTGATTCACCACTTGAGCTATTTAGCTCACTTGAGTTTCGAAGTTCTTGATACTCTCCTTGGCATCATCTTGGAACTTCTCACTTTTTTCAGCGCACATGCTCAACTCGTGAATGGCTTGCATCACCTCATCCTTTGTTAGCCCCAAGCTCTCCCCATGGTCTTGGGGTTTTTCTTAGAGCCTTTGAAATTGTTGTTGAGGTGGCCTATATTGTTGTTGAGGAGGCCGATATGGTTGAGGGTTTTGGCTTCCTTGAGGGTTTCCGTACCGGAGGTTCGGGTTATCACGATTTCTTGAATTGTATGACCAGTTTTATACCCTTGATAACCTTGGTAGCCTTGATTCCCTTGATAGCCCATGGCACTTACCTCTTCAACATAATCCTCTTGCAAAGTGAGGCAAGTGTCTGTAGGATGCGCCAAGTAACGAATTTCACATGATTTAACATGTGGCACATTCCCGGGCTTTGTCATCAATGATTTAACCGTAGATGCAAGGGTTAAGACTTGATCCTTGAGCTTTGCACTATTTGAAGAGTCACTTGCGGGCATTGGATCCTCCTTTTCAAATCGGCCCTTGAGCTAAAGTTTCTCAATTCCTCCGCTAGCTCTTCATAAAATTGCATAGCTTTGGATGATGTTTTGTTTCCAAGGGTGCCACCACAAGAACTTCTTACCAATCTTTGAACTTCATCAAGAAGCCCATTGTAGAAGTAATAAACCAAATCCCCCTCCAAATAACTGTGATAAGGGTAACTCACAAGAAGCTTCTTGAACCTCTCCCAATAGTCGAAGAGAGATTCTTCATGCCATTGGAGGATGTTGCTTATGTCCTTCTTCAAGGAAGTGGATCTAGCGGCCGGGAAGTATTTGGCTAGAAACTTCGTTTTCATATCAAGCCAACTCTTAATGCTCTTGGGCGGTAGACAATGGAGCCAATCTCTTGCACTATCCCTTAGTGTGAACGGGAATGCCTTCAAATTGTAGAAATCTTCATCCACTCCATGAGGAACCGTACCACCACATAAGAAGTGGAACTCGGTGAGGTGTTTGTTGGAATTCTCCCCTTGCCTACCAAGGAAGATGGGTAGCATGTTGATGAACCTGGTCTTTAGCTCAAAGTGCCCGTTTGGTCCAACCACGGGATACTCGATGCACATCGGTTGTTGATCGAGGTTGGGGGCCATGATGTCTCTTAGCAAAGCTTTCCCCAAAGGAATATCTCTTTGGTGGAGAGGAGGATGCTCATCTTCATTCTCAATTTGATGCTCCATAGAGGAAGATGTATCCATAAAATGGTCACTAGGAGGGGTGTATTCACACTTTCCAAAGAAAGCCTCCTAACCCGTCTCAAATTCAACTCTAACTTGGAGACGTATTGTTCGAGTTCTTGGTGTAGGTTCGTACGCGATCCTCTTCACAAGAACCCCTACACTACGACCCCGAGTTAGAGTTGAATTTGAGATGGGCTAGGAGGCTTTCTTTGGAAAGTGTGAATAACACCCCTTCGTCGAGGATAATGTGTGTTTTAAGTGTGGGGAGGTAAAGAGAAATATATCTTATTGTATTGTATTGTAGTGTGCATATGCTCCACTTTGATTTGTATTTTTGAAAAAAAATGAAAAAAACAATTCCCGCTAAGTTGAAAACCCGAGAGGGCAACTTAGGCAAAAGTGGGAGGCCCGGATAGGTTGAAAACCCGAAAGAGCAACCTATGCAAAAATGAGAGGCCAAGTGGTGAAGAAAAAGGTGAGGGTGAGCATTGAAAAAGAGAAATGTGTGAAGCTAGGATGAAAACCCTAGAGGGCTCCTAGGAAAAATGAGAAAAAATGAGAGAAATTGAAAAAAATTATGCTTCTCTTGATTTGTCTATTGAGTGTCTTTTTTTGGTGGAGTAAGTTAGCTTCGCATTATATGTATACCTCACTTTTGTTATGGTTTGTTGGTTGTTTAGATTATCTTAGGCTTTAGGATGTGAGAGTGTGAGAGATTCTTATGTCTTGGGGGTTAGGGTAGTCTAGGAATATAATGTTGGATGTTTTGGAAAAACTTTTACATGCATGTTTATGCTTTTGATCTTTGTTTGTTCCTGTGACGAGTAAGGTTTAAGTGTTGGGAGATTTGATGAGACGTCAAATGCATGTATTTTCCAAAGCATTTAACACTTTTTAATAGTATTTTTGTTGTAATATTGCTAGATTTAGGTAGGTTTACATGATAATGGGTTTAGATGACCATTTTCGGTTTTTATATCAAAATCCTTCATTTTGTAACATATGTTTAGTCTAGTGAGCTTTTGGTCCTTACGAGGATCTAGATTCATTTTTGTAAGCTTAATTTGTAGATTGCTCATGAGCACTTAGGAGTGGTTTAGTGAAGGCCATTCAAAACAATGGTAGAAGATGGAAGGCCACTCACAAAGTGGTAGAAGATAAAGTGAAGAAAGGAGAGCAAAGCAAAGGGTGAATAATGATCTATGTTTTGAAGTAGAGTTATTAGAATTTTCTGAGAAGAATCGCCCTCCAAGAGTGGTACCATTGGATTCCTCTTCTTGAGTAGTATAAAATCGACTGCAAGAACTCCCAAAATGGATCAACGGTTCACCCGGAGGAAGCAAAACAAAATGGGACTTTTTTCCGTCGCGACTCATGACTAGTGTGTCGCGACTCGTGAAATGTTGACCTGAGAGCTCACAATTTCCTGATCTGGTCGCGAGTTGCGATGCTAATTGCCTGTAACATGCTTTTTACTCCCTTTTTTCTTGTACTATAAATAGCTTTTAACCCCCTTATTCCCCAACTCTCTAAGCCCGACTTGGGGGCTCTAAAACCCTAGATTTTCACCATTTTCTTCTATTTCTTCTTCCATTTCTTCTTCTTTCTTTGTAGATCTTTGTTTTATGTTATGGGTTTTTGATTATCTAGCTTAGTTTTGTACTTGGGAGCAATTGATTGAAGCTTCCACACCTATGTAGTAAGAACCTCTATTTCACTCTTTCTTGAAGCATTTGTTATTTAGCATTCATGTGTTTAAATGAGATATTTTACTTCATTTATGCCATGGGTTGTTTGAGTATATGAAGTGTTTGTATGATTGAAGTGTTAGGGCATTAGGAAATTTGTAAATTTCTTATTTCTTTGACATGAGAATCCAAGAACATGGAATTAGAATTTCTTGTGCATAAAGTGTTGTGATTCTTGCTAGATAAATATGTTAATGTGGATTGTTCTCATGTTTATCCTATAGATGCAATGCAAGGTTGAATCTTGAATGTGGTTTATTCTAGGTTTAGCCTAATGAATGCTATGTTTGGTTAAATGGCTATGTCTTTGGTGGAAGGCTTGTTGTTATCAAATCTATGGTCTTTCGTGTATAATGTCGTTGATGAAATACCTTTATGGTGTGGTTTGCCTAGAGTTATTATCAATGAGGTTTGCAAATGGTCGTTGTTTGCCTTTGCAAATTACTGTTGAGAAGGAATGAATGTTGATCATTGAATGGGAAGTTTAAGCATTCCCCATAGGTAACGAATGTGATAGTTAGAGTGAATGGTTCAATGATCTACATTAGGTTTGGAAGTGGATATTAATTGCGCCCAAGGCTTTGTATTTTGTAGTTTTGGCCCCTTTTTCTTAGTTTGTTTGATGATTAGCATAGTTACTTAACTTTGCTAGTTATCTTGTCTTTTAATTTCATAACTTAGGACCATAACCAATCAAAACTCCCCCTTTTACTTTCTTATATATATATATACATATATATGTATATATATATATATATATATATATATGTACATGCCTAGTATTTCTTCTCATATATATGTTTCAACACTTGAAAAGATCCCTCTTCTCATGGACGACCCCGACTTGCCATTATCTAGTTTATTGTAGATAGGAAGAATTATATATATATATATATATATATATATCTTTTTCTAGCCTAATATAAACCTTATATATTTAAACGCTTAAGAAAATCCCTCTTCTTCGTGGTCGACCCAAATATGCCACTATCTACTTTATTGTATTTAGTAGGCATAAAGGGCTTAAATATTATAACTTTGAGAGGTACGGCGATGACCTCCCACACAAGAGGATGAAAAGTTAGTGGAGGCCACCAAAGAACATTTCGAAGAAGAAGAGATAGTTACCAAGGAAGCACCTTCTAAGGAGTTTTCACCACCCGTGGCACAATTTGCTATTCCGGCTCCATTTCCAAGCGCTTGAGGGGAAAGTTGAAGGTGGAGACAAATGAGGCCAAAAATAGGAAATTCTTCAAAAAAAGTGGAGGTATCCATCCCTATCTTGGAATTGAATGACAAAGTGCCTTCATATGATAAATTTCTTAAGGTTGCATGTATATGTAAAGGCGTAGACCAATTATGAAGTTAGGGATGCTATAAATTGGGGAAGTCACCGATCATAAAAATTTGCCTAAGAAATGTGAGGACCCCAGAATGTTTTCTATCATGATTTCTTGAGGTGGAACACTTGTTGAACATGACATGATAGATTTAGGAGCTTATATCAATGTGATTCCATTTAGTCTATTTGAATTTCTTGAAATGGGTGAACTTAAAGAGACTAGAGTGATTGTTTAACTTGCCGATCACTCCCAAGCTAGCCCTCCAGGGCTAGTGAAGGATGTGATGGTGCGTGTAGGCAAGTTTTTTTATCCGGTGGACTTTTATGTCCTAGATGTAGTGCACGATAGAAGTGCACCCCTAATCCTTTTGGGGAGACCTTTTCTAAAAAACTTCTAGGATTAAAATTGATGTCCACTCAAGAATTTTGACTCTAGAGGATGACATAGACAAAGTGGAATTCAACATTTATAAATCTAGGCATGATTCAACAAAACCTTCTCTTATGTGCAAAGGTGTGACACCTTTTTATGAGAATGATATTCTTAAACCTTTTTGTGTTTCCAATGAGCATGAATCTCTTTTTGATAGGTTTGTGGAGACCCCAATGGATTCCATGATTTGGTCAATGATATGTCCATACTATGTTGTTTTTCTATGCTAACCAAGTTTCAGTGGGAAAAGGAAAGCGTCGGGGATTTGATACCTCCTCGACCTCCTCCCAGCCTCAAAGTGACATTCAAGGAGTCAATATTAACAAATCAAGGAGAGATATTTCTAGGCACAGACAAGTGCTGCAGAGGTAAGGATGGCTCGTTGTGGAGACCTCTCCACAATTACGTCATCGTGGGCGGAGTCGCCGATGGTGATTCCGGGGACCCACCAGTAAGTGCTTCAAATTAGAATGCATGATGAGTAAATAAGTCATTACGACAACAATAAATATACATTTTTTTTATTTTCTTGTTTTGAGTAGTGATTTGTTAGATTTTGCATGTCTTGCTTGAAATAAAGAATCCCTTGAATGAAATTCTTGGTTGATTCGAAAATATAGATGTGAAAATGTGTGATTATGGTAGATGGAATGGATTTTGATGGGTGAAAGAGTTTTCTTCCAAGAGTTGAGAAAAACTCAGGGATAATGAAAAGTTTGGCATTTGCTTCGTGACAATTCTTGTCACAAAGGTAGGTCTCATACCACGATGATGGTCACGAGACTCTATCTCGTGAAGATGGAAACTTGGTTGAAAATTATTTTTGTCAAATTTCAATTTTCCATCGCCAAACTTGTTTCAAAAAAGCAATTTTTCGAAAAGAAAGTTTGGATGTCACATTAAAAATGCATTTTTATATTTAAGAAGTGAGATTTCCTATTCCCTTTGGATTTTTTATGCGAATAGTACTTCCCACATTAATTGATTGTACTACTTGTCCCCTAATTTCAAATTCCATCTTTATCTAAATTGTACCTATCTCTCTTTTCACCTATGCTCCACCTCTCTTCTCATGGTACAATTCTCCACCTAATTTCATCATCTGCACATTTTTTCTTCTCAAGAAACACTCACTCACACACACTCTTTGGTGAGCTCAAAAAAAGTGAAGCTTTTCTTCCAGAAATTAGCAATTTTTGCTTCTTCTTGTGTTGATCTTACACTTCTTGGCTTCAAATTTTGGGTAACCTTTGATCTCTTTGTATATGTGCTTCATTGACATTGTGGTGTTGTTTTGAAAAGCATGATTTTTGAATGAGCGTGTGTTGTTGTGATGTTGTTTGGGTTTTTGTGTCTAATCTTGTGATGATGAAATTATGGGAGTCTTTAATGTGCTATTGATCTTGAAAGATGTGTTCTTCATTTTTTGGGTGATTATAGAGTGAATGAATCTTGTTTGCATGAATCTATTAATGGGTTGGCAAAAATCATACATGATGTTGTTGGTTGATGAGGAATAGTCTTATTTTAAATTGCCCTTATGCTTATACCATCATGTTTTGAATGTTTGCTCTTTTGGGGAGAATGTTCTTTGTTGGATGACATCATGGTCCATGCATTGTTTATTATCACATTACCATTCTTCTCTTCCATTGTGTTAGGATGCCTAAAAAAAAGTGTACTTTGGAGACAGAGAAGTCTTTGCAGGGTGAGAAATGGAAGAAGCCGGTAAAATGTGCAAACCTTAAACCAGAAACTCCCGTTCCTCACAGCACCAAGTCGGTGGCCGAAGCATTTATGGGTTTGACCAACATTATCGGGACTGCAGCCCAGCGATGGAGAAACTTGAGGGAACTAAAGAGGAGCATTTTGGAAACTGGTTTTGCTTGCAAGAGCTCCTTGATGGCTCTAGGCTTACTTGAAACCATGACCTATCTTTTGGATCGGGTAGGCCTAGAAGGTTTTCTTGACATGCACTCAAAAACCTACATGAGGTGTACCTTAGAGTTTCTACACTATTTGGAAGGTCACCGACGAGGAGGGTTGCAAGGCGATTAAGTTCAACTTCGATGACAAGGAGTACCAAATGACCTATAGAGAGGTGGTACAGCTTTTAGGTGGAAGACCCGCCGGGACATTCTACAGACTTATCGCTAAGGAATGTTATTGTTCCTTGGGATTTTTTGGAGACAACTAACCAGGACAAACAGGAAGAATCTGAGAAAGAGAATAGCTATAGTCCACCCGGTAATATGTTATGTTCATCGAGTCCTTTCTATGAGCATTTTATTCCACGGTGAATTGATGCATTAACCGGGCTCCGATATACACCTTCTTTGGGCGATGACACCGGAGGGGAACATCTACCCAGACTTGGTTAGTGTTTTGGTTCAAGAATGTATAGCTATGTGAGAGCAGAAGAGTGGGAAGATTCCTATGGGAGGCACAGTTGGCCTCTCAGCACGACATTTGAGACATCCTATCTCGCATCGGGCCTTAGCCAATATGGGTAGGTCGGGATTGACCTATACAATTAAGAAGATTTTTAGGGCATTCATGGTGGTAACCACAACTTTGGAGGATAGATTTATTTGGCTTTAAGGTAGAGCATCTACTTGCAAATTCATGGTTCTTCCGCAACCGGAGTGCACCTATATCAACCTTGATACAAGCCTTGATAGCTTGTTCATTGAACCCTATCCACAATTCGAGAAGGACTTCTATAGAGTATTTACCAACCCGAAGATAGACCTAGAAGAGGCCAAATGGGAGACATCCTCAAGAGCACTTCCAAGCCAATTTCATCTTTCCACGAGCATTATGGTCAACTACACCTTTGTGTGGAGCAACTCTTAAGTTCTTCCCAAGTGCTTCAAGGGATAGTTCAAGCAATTGGATGAGTGAAGGCACAAGTTGAGGAGCTAAACACGAGGGTAGATTTCCTTGAGGCCACAATCCAAGCAATGGGATTCATTCAGAGGTGTTTCACTAGCCACGAGGAAGCCGATCCTTTGGGGCCGGAAGCGTAAGTATCACTAATACCCCCTACTTCACCTTTGATTTTATATGATATTGCATAAGGGACTATGTATATTTTAAGTGCGGGAAAGGGATTAGTGAGGACATAGGAATTCTCATTCCTGGATTTCTTCGTGCATGCATGCTTTGTTGTTTTTCGTGGTAGATTTTTGGCTACTTGTGATTGGGATGCTTTTTGAAGATTTTGGTGGTTTGCATGCTATGCTAGGAATCTAGTTTTTCATGTGAAATGTAGCTTTAGGATTTGGTGGTGTATTGGTATGTTGCTTATCTTTTGTAGTATGAAGCTCACGTTTGGGGCAATTTTGTACTACACCAAAAAAATTGAAAAAGTTAAAACCTGGACAAGTCAAAAACCCGAAAGGGAGACTTTGGTAACGTTAGGAAAAAACTGGATAGGTCAAAAGGCCTAGGTAAAAGTGAGAGGTTAGGCCCGGCTAGACTTACGAGTCTAAGCAAAAGTGAGAGGCTGTGTGCAAAAATATGACAGGTGAACAATTGTTGTGGGATAAAGCTAGGATGAAAACCCGAAAGGGCTCCTAGACAAAATGAGAGAAAAAAGAAAAAAGAAATAGGAAACTAGGTTGACGATACATTAGACTCCTTTGTTGTAACTACGTCTAGAATCTTGAGTTATCCCTGTGTTGCAACCAAGTCAACGAATTTTGGATTTCCTTGGTGGATTGTTTTTCTCGAGGATTACTCTTTGATTGCTTTGGGGACTACTTTGGGGGAAGTAAGCTTGGCTATGAACTTTTGTCACTTATCGTTTTCTATACACATTTACTTTCTTTGGATGGTTTGTTGCTTTAGGAACTTTTGGGAGTGTGAGAGTTGTGGGGATTTTCACTTTCTAGGGGGAACTAGGTTAGCTTGGGAATAAGTTGAATGCATTGGCTATTTTTGCATGCTTTATTTAGCTTGAACCTTTTTCTTTGATTTTATTTACATGAGTAAGAGTAAAGGTTTACATGTGGGGAGTCTGATCTGCACCATTTTGCATGCCTTAACTAGTGCATTTGACATAGTTTTTAGTTACTTTTGGTTGGCGGTTTGGCGATATTAGTTGAGTTTACATAACAAGCAGCTCAGACAACCATGTTTGGTTTTCTATTCTAAATCCCACTTTTTGTATACTTATTTAGTATTCTTGACATATCGTGTTCACGGTCTCCTTGGTCTTCATTTTGAGTTCCTTTAGTAGGTCGCCCATGAATGCTATTTATTACATTACATTCTTGCGAATGCTGTTTATCTTTAATGGTAGAAGATTATAAGACCATTTGCATTTGAATGGTAGTAGATGAAGGCCACAAACACCAATGCATGGTAGAATGAGATTGAAGCCATAGATAGACAGCTTTGGAGTGCAAGATGGCCAAAGCAGAAAATGGTGAATCGTAGTCTGAGGAGTGTTACCTTAGTCCAGGAAGGATCCAGGAACAATTATCCTTCAAGGCAGGTTCCATTGAATTCGTCTTCTCAAGTACTACAAAATCAACTACAAGAACTCCCTATTAAGACTAAGGTGCACCCAAAGCAAGCAAACAAAGTACAACCAATGAAGCACCGGTGGCCGGTCACAGACCGCCCATGGTCAAGCACCAACGGCCCATGAAATAGCATACGGCCCGTACAACACAAGATTTCCCGGGATTACGTGAAAACCTGCATGAGACCTATAAGAGGCAAAGGCGCTGGTCCGTGACAAAGACCACGGAACGTGGAGCTTGGAGATGGAGTCTTAAAAATTTTGGCTAAGTATGGAGCTGGTTCGTAAAACCCTTCACAGACCGTGAGAACAGTGTTGAGCAAGACCACAAGCTATTCGCGGTCAATGAAAACCTTCACAGGTCGTGACAAAATTTCTAAGCAAAGACCTTGAGAATCTTACGATCCGTGATAACCTTCACGGGTCGTGGGAAAACTCTAAGTAAAAAACCGTATGCTCTTTGCCGGTAGTGAAAACCTTCATGGACCGTGGCATGAACCCAGCTTCACGGCCCATGCCAGGTCCCACATCCCATGGCTACGAACATTCACAGACCATGGCATCTATGCCAATAAGTAAAACTTTGGTAGCTGACCTAGGGTTTTGCTACTTTTGGCCCTATTTTTAGGCCCAGTCTCCTACTACTTTATATAGGACCCTAGTCTACTCATTCAAGAGAGGTTGGAACATATTTTGGATCATATTTGGAGAGAAGGAAAGGGTTCCCTTTGTAGGTTTTGTAACATTTTCTTTTGGTCATAGATGTAGGAGAAGGAGAGAGGATTTTGCTACTTTTGGCCCTATTTTTAGGCCCAGTCTCCTACTACTTTATATAGGACCCTAGTCTACTCATTCAAGAGAGGTTGGAACATATTTTGGATCATATTTAGAGAGAAGGAAGGGGTTCCCTTTGTAGGTTTTGTAACTTTTTCTTTTCTTTTCTTTTTTCTTTGTCCCAAAGATGTGGAATTCAAATCCATATTTTAATTTCTTGTCTAGGGAGTAGTTAGAAAAGCTTGGCATTCATTTTGGCACTTGGTATGTTCTAAATGCTTATTGAGATTCATTAGATTCATCCTATCGTTGTGTTTATGATATTATTGTGATTGTTCTTGAATGTTCTAAATGCATGAATACTACACCACATATAAGCACACACTTTGGGCTATATTTCTGTATGGTGCAATTATTGATGCTCCCTTGGGAAAAGAAACCTGGATGTAAGAATGGCAAGGGGAGAACGCATCCACGTGGGTGTGTGCTCAGGGAATTCAAGAAAGCTCTGACCTATTTGCCATCGCACCAGTCTTAGCTGACTTTGTAACTGTTGTCCGAGAGTTTACGGGTAGAGATAGCTAATAGTAGAAAGCTAGGTGTTTTGTTGAAACCCTAGTATCACATATAAGGTGCCTACGATCCTCAGACCTAGCGTATATAGGACTCGGGAAGAGTAGTTCCATTTTTGGTGGAAGCACGGGACGTAATAGCATGGGGGAGAAACATACCTGCAATAATGGTTAGGCCCCATTGTACTCCTCTAATTACGATGGCAGTGCCGACGGAGGGTTGCGAGCACACCCATCGTGATAGAGATGGGGAAATGTATTCCATTGGCCACACCACGTGTTGTGAACACACAGATAGATATTTTGTAAGTGTTTATGTGAAGGAATCGAGGATTGAAGCATTACAACTACCATGTTGCTAAATGATTCCCATGTGCCTAGTTTAAGTAGTTTACTTGTTTGTTAATTACATGCTTTGTGGTTGTTAGTTGAAAATAACAACCCCCACATTTGTATGTTAACTGTTCCTTTCACTCGTGCAGATTGACGACCTATATTAGGTTGTGTTTCTAATTAGTACTTGAGCCCTAGAAACCTTGTGGACAAACCCAGGGCTTGCCATTTACTACCCCTTTGTAGCTTAGCACTGAACAAGTGCAGAATTATAAATCTCACCCACACGCCTACTGCCAGGGTTAATTAGCTACAATTAACGACCCTGGGTAGATGAGGGTCACGCGCCAATGGGTTGGAGTGGGCCTTACAATGTTTGGCACCAATGGCCCCGCCAAAGAAGATGCCTCACGCCAAGGAGACCAACATGATGCTATGGCGCGATCAACCAAAGAATTGGCACCCTGCGCACATGAAGTGACATGGCCAGTGCTAGGTCTCTCTCCCTGCGCCAAGTACAAGCAACGTGCTGCATCATTTGTGACACCCCACGCCGGGTGGCGGCTAAGCTAGGGTTTAACCTATTTCAAGGGAGTAGTTTCCATAGCTTGGGGATAAATTATGGTGGAGGAGAACGCATCTAGGTGAGTGTGTGCACAGGAAATTCGAGGTCACTCTGATCCACTTACCATCACACCAGTCTTAGTTGACTTCGTAAAGTTCTCTGAGAGGTTCCATGTAGAGATAGCTTCCATGTAGAGATAGCTAAATAGTAGAAAGCTAGGGTAACAAGAAACCCTAGTATCATAGATAAGGTGCCTACGACCCTTGAGCCTAATTTATAGGACCCGAGAGGAGTAGCGCATTTGTGGTGGAAGCTTAGGACATAATTGCACGGGGGAGAATAAGACCTACAACAATGGCTGGACCTTTTTGTACTCCCCTAATTACAATGGTGGTGTCGATGGAGGATTACGAGAGCACCCGCCGTGACAGGGACGAGGAAGTGTATGCCATCAGCCACACCACATGTTTTGGACACTCTCTTAGGTTTTCTTAGATCTCTATGTAAATGAATCAAGGATAGAAATATTAGATTGACCATGTTGCTCAATGATTTCCCCAAGTGATTAACTAATATTGTAGTTGTGTTTTTACTTTTCATGTTTTGTATGTGCTAGTCTAAAAAACCACCCCCCCTATTTACTGGTTATGTTTTAAGTTGGTACATTAGACCTAGCATCTCTGTGGGCAAACCCAAGCCTTACCGATAACTACCCTATAGGTAGCGTAGCAGTAGTAACAGGGTGCAGGACTATAAATTTTTATCTTCTGACCCTCACCACCTCTAACTGGGTTAACTTTTAAGATACGCTTTTTAACAACCCTGGGGGGAGGCAGGTCAAAATTTTTGCGCCGTTGTCGGGGATGCTATCACCCTGGGTATCAACTTAGGCATAACACGTTAGTAGAGTAGTTACTAATTGTTTTTATTCTTGTTCCTTAATTCATTTTTGGAGTTGTTTGGTAGCTAGAATCTACTGATGTGGAAAGATACCACTCAGCAGGGGAAACTATGTAGGTTGTGTCATTTTGACCACCCTACAGAGTGTTGCATATGGTTAAGTAACTACGGGAGACACATTGAGCTTGTTGTTCAGCAAGCTCAGCTGGAGCGAGAGTGGTTCATATATCACTACTCACCAGAATCGATCTTAGCTCCCTAGTCATTAGGCGAAGATTACTCGAAGCTCTATTTAGTTTTGCAAGGACTAGTGAAACTCTGCAAAATTAATTACTTTCTTGTATAAAAATTTGTGGGGTTCAAATATCTTCTGGTGTTGACAGGATAAGTGGAAAGGCAAATGAGTTAATAGGTTCAGTGAACCGGTTGATATGAATGAGTAAGCTCACTGATGAAGAAGCAAGTCCACCAAGATGTAATGCAGCTTATCACGACAAGGTTAGTCCTATTTCCTTCAACAACAGTGAAATATTGCATGAGTGTAGAGCATTGTTAAAGAAAATGGGTGCTTTGAATATGAATTTGAGCATGAATCGATTGATAAGAATGTGAAGTGTCATCCCCTTTTGGTTGATATGTATGACAATATTGTGTGAGATATCATTAAGGAGTTAGCTTTAGAGGATATTTCTTTGAGTGATATGCTTGTTAATACCTCAGAAGCTAATCTAGTGGCAAGCATGGAAGAGATTAATCCTCATAGTGAAAATTGTGCGGAATCACTACCCAAAAACCTAGGTGAGCTAGTTTTACTAGAGAGCAAACCTTCAATAGAGGAACCACATGCGATTGAACTTAAGCCCTTGCCTAAACACTATACCTATTCCTTCCTAGGTGAAAATGAAACCTTGCCTGTGATTATCACAAGTAGATTGACTTATGATCAAGAGGGTAAACTGTTTGATGTGCTTAAAAACTTTAAGGGAGCAATAGGATCAACTTTGACTGAAATTAAAGATATAAGCCCTTCAACTTGCATGCATCATATACTATTTGAGGAAGGTACAAGACCCATACGCCAACCTCAAAGGCTATTAAACTTGCATATGATGCAAGTAGTGAAAGGTGAAGTCCTTAAATTACTTAAGGAAGGGGTAATATATCCTAACTCTGATAGCACTTGGGTGAGTCCAACTCAAGTGGTGCCAAAGAAAAGTGGGGTTACAGTAGTGAAGAACAAGGATGAGGACTTGCTACCCACCCGTATTCAAAATGGATGGCGAGTATGCATTGATTATCGGCGCTTAAATGAGGTCACTTGTAAGGAACATTTTCCCTTGCCCTTCACTGACCACATTCTTGAGAGGGTGGACGGCCATGGGTATTATTGTTTCCTCAATGGCTATTTGGGATACTTCCAGATATCTATCGACCCAAAGGATTAAAAGAAAACCACTTTCACTTTCCCTTTTGGCACCTTCTCTTATAGGTGAATGCATTTCGGTCTCTACAATGCCCCAGGAACATTTTAGAAATGCATGGTCAGCATATTTATCAAAATTTATCAGACCATGCGGCACTTCATCATTTGAGGACAAAGAAGGAAGCTAAGACGAGGCTTATTAGGTGGATACTTCTTTTATGTGAGTTTGACCTAGAGGTAAGGGATAAGAAAGGCATTGAAAATGAAGTAGAAGACCACTTGAGTAGACTACTGGTCCTAAAGGACCAAGAACCAGCCAAGGAAAAAGTAAGGTTGGAACCTATTCGGGAAGAATTCCCTGAAGAGTAACTATTTGGGATAAAAACCATCTAGGCTTGGTATGACAACATAGTGAACTATCTCACCACAAGAGATTTTCCTCCATATTTTGACAAATCAAGGAAAAAGAGGTTGATGAATGAAGCAAAGGAATATGTTTGGGATGGCCCTTACTTATTGAAGCACAGTTTTGATTAAGAAATTAGAAGATGCATCCCAGGTGATGAGATAAGATGTGTCTTTAAGATGTGTCATTCGTCCCAAGTCAGGGGGCATTTTGGGTACAAAAGAACCACAAAAAGGTAACATACTGTGGGATACACTAGACTACCATACTGTCAAATGCTAAATATTTGACCAATGCCAAAGGATAGGGAACATCTCATCCAAAAATGAGATGCCCCAAACCCTTTTCGATGCCACTAGAGGTTTTTGATATGTGGGGCATGGATTTCTTGGGATCATTTCCAAAATAAAATTGATGTTACTACATATTAGTGCTAGTAGAATATATATATATATATATACAAGTGGGTAAAATCCATAGCCACAATGAAAAATGATGCAGCAACCGTGATCAGTTTCCTCAAATCCAATATCTTCTCAAGATTCGGTGTACCACGATTCTTGATCAGTGATAGAGGAACCCACTTTTACAACAAGGTTATGGGAACATTTCTTGAAAAATATGGGGTAACCCATAGGACTACCAATGCCTACCACCCACTGCCTACCACCCACAGACCAATGCCCAAACATAAATATCCAACTGCAAAATCAAGACCATTCTTGAAAAAATAGTGAATACATCTAGATAGGATTGGAGTGCTTGGTTGGTTGATACTCTCTGGGCCTACCGCACTGTATACAAAACTCCAATTGGTATGTCACCTTACAAGACCCTCTTTTGGCAAGAGCTACCATCTCCCCATTGAGCATGAATTCAAGACATTGAGTAGTTAAATTCCTTAACCTAGACTTAAGTAAAGCTGGGAAGTATAGGAAGTCATAGTTACTAGAACATGAAGAACTTCAGCGTAACTCCTATAACACCACATTGATCTATAAAGAGTGAAAAAAAGCTAGATACGATGAGGGTATAATGAAGAAGGACTTTTTTGTGGGACAAAGAGTTCTTGTTTACAATTCTAAGCTCTATCTCTTTCTAGGAAAACTAAGATCAAGATGGGAAGGATCGTATGAAGTAACAAAGGTGCTTGATCAAGGAGAAATCAAGGTTAAGAATAAAAAGGATGGCACGAAGTTGGTGGTCAATGGGCAAAGATTGAAACCTTACTTTGATTGGGAATCTTTGAGCATGACCGAGGAGGGTGATCCCCTCCTTGGTGAACCAAATTCATGAAAACTAAATTTTAAGAAAATAAGTCGTGAGGACGACTATAAAAATACGTTGTTTCTTTTTCTTTTGTGTTTTGATTAGTGAGTAGATAGTGTTTGCATGAATCTTGTTTTTCTATGTTGATTCGTGAGATAAAAATCTTTTGGTTTGGAAATTTGAGCTCAAGACTCGTGATTGTGTTTTGAATGGAATTAAATTGGACGGGTGACATAGTCTTTTAAAAAAGAGGGAAAAATATAAGGATTTAGGAAAATGTTGGTGAATGCCCTTGTTTATGTTCACATTACCACTTTCTCCTTGATGTTGTTAGGATGTCTTAAAAAAAGAGTGTGTCACAGAAAGGGAAGTCTTCACGGGGCGAGAAAGGGAAGAAGGTGGCAAAGGGTGCAAACCACAAGCCGGTAACTTCCACTTCATGCGATTAACAAACATCTCTGGGATTGCAGCCCGGAGGTGGAGGTATTTGAGGGAGCCGAAGAGGAGCATATTGGACACTGGATTTGCATGCAAAGACACCTTATTGCTCTAGGCTTACTCGAGCCCGTTACTTATCTATTAGGATGGGTATGCCTAGAGGGGTTCTTCGAGAAGGACTCGAAAACATACATCCGGTGGACTTTAGAGCTCCTAGCTACTCTATGGGAAATCACAAATATGGATGGACATTGGGCAATCAAGTTTCAACTAGATGATAAGGAGTATACTATGACATAAAGAGAGGTGGCTCACGCTTTTGGGTGGAGGTATGGTAGAGACGTTCCGAGGACACATGGACAGGGGTTGCCATTCTTCCTTGGGACTTTTTGGAGGCAACTTACAGGGACAAACTAGAAGAACGTGTGCAATCAAGTTTCAACTAGATGATAAGGAGTATACTAAGACACAAAGAGATGTGGCTCTCGCTTTCGGGTGGAGGTATGGTAGAGACGTTCCGAGGACACATGGATAGGGGTTGCCATTCTTCCTTGGGAATTTTTGGAGGCAACTTACAGGGAAAAACTGGAAAAACATGTGCTTCTAGAGCATATTGGACACTGGAATTGCATGAAAAGACACCTTATAGGCTCTAGGCTTACTCAAGCCCGTTACTTATCTATTAGGATGGGTATGCCTAGAGGGGTTCCTCGAGAAGCACTTGAAAAAATACATCCGGTGGACTTTAGAGATCCTAGCTACTCTATGGCAAATCACAGATGCAGATGGACATCAGGCAATCAAGTTTCAACTAGATGATAAGGAGTATACTATGACACAAAGAGAGGTGGCTCACGCTTTCGGGTGGAGGTATGGTAGAGACGTTCCGAGGACATATGGACAGGGGTTGCCATTCTTCCTTGGGAATTTTTGGAGGCAACTTACAGGGAAAAACTGGAAGAACGTGTGCAAAAGAACTATTGTAGTTCATCCGGCACTGCGTTATGTTCAAAGGTTGCTACCGATGGGGGTGTTCTATCATGGTGAGCCAACACAGTGCCCTCATTTGAATGTTCATTGCCTTTAGGAATTGACTCATGAGGGTAAATTCTACCAGAACATTGTGGGGGATGTTGTATAGGAATTCACAGCGATAGGGGAGATAAAAAGTGGAAAGATTTCCATGGGTGACAGGGTAGAGCTTTTGGCACAATATTTGGGACATCCAGCCACTCAACTTTCATTGGCCAACTTTGGGAGATTGGGAAAAAAGTACTACATTGAGAAGTTGTCCAAGGCTTCCATGATAGCACCTCAAGTTTTGAGGACCGTTTCATGTGGTTATATGGTTGGGTGAGCACTTGTAGTTTCATAACCCTTCCTCAGCTGAAGCATTTTGCCACAACCCACAAAAGGAGCTTAGACAATTTTTTCCTTGAGCCTGACTCACAATTTGAGAAGGAAATTTATAGATTTTTATCCAACCAAGAGACAGAGGTCAAGGAGGTAGATGACAAGACTTCTTCTAGGGTGCCGCCTAGCCGAGCTACCATACCCGCGAACATCCTAGAATGATTTCATACACTTTGGGAGGAATTTTCTAGTTCTACCCAAGCCATGCAAGAATTCATTCTAGCAGTAGGTAGCATGAAATCACAATTGGAAGTTTTCACCGCTAGATTGGAGTCCATGGAGGCCATGATTCAAGCAACGGGGTACTTTGAGAATAACGAAGTGAGGCAAGAAAAGGGGGGCCCTCCGGGGCCACAAGTGTAAATGCTACTACTTTCCTGACCTCACTTATGTGTTTCTACTTTTTATGCATTCAATACAATGCGTAGTTTATGCGTGGGTGAGGGAGTAGTGAGAACTTAGGGTGTTTTCATTCTTGGAATTCCTTAGTGCTTTTTGATGTTCTTTTTTTGAGTTTTGTTGTTTCTTTGGTGATTTTTGTTTTTTCTTGTTTTAGGATGTTTTGAATGCTTATTTGGTGGTGTGACTTTCTTGGTAGGATGTATAGCTTGTCTTGGGATAGTTATTTTAGAACATTGGTGGTGTAGTTTTTTGTGTTTCCTTATCTTCAAGTAGTATGAAGCCCAACCCTGAAGGATTTTGTGCTACACCAAAATAAATGAATATATATATATATATACCCAGATAAGTTGGAAACCCAAAAGGGAAACTTAGACAACATTGGGAAAAGCCCGGATAGGTCGAAAGGCCTAGGTTAAAATGAGAGGCTAGACCCGATTAGGTTTACGAACTAGGAAAAAATGAGAGGCCATGTGGATAAAGGTGAGAATGTGAGCCAACATGTGTGAAAGCTAGGATGAAACCCGAATAAGTTTAGAGTTGTGAGATTCTTGCTTCTTTGGGGGAAATAGGGTAATCTAGGAATAAGTTGAATGTCTCGGTTATTTTATGCATGCACGTTACATTTCACTTAGTCCTTTTCTTGTTTTTATTTAGTCGAGGAAAAGTAAAGGGTTAAGTTTGGGGGGTACGTCTTTATGTGTGTGTTAACCGATGCATTCAGCATAATAATTGGCTTATTTTCTATGTTGGATTACTAGTATTAGTCGAGTTTATGTGACAAGGGGCTTAGAAGGCCATGTTTGGTTTTTTTTCCAAATCCCACATTTTTTAGACTTAACTGGTACTAATGAACACCTTGTGTCCATGGGCACCTAGATCTTCTTTTATGATCATGCTTAGTAGGTCGCTCATGGGTACTTTTCATTACATTTTCTATTGAAGGATGTTCGCAAGGACGGTCGAAGATGTTGAAGGAAATTCACAATATAATGGTAGCAGATAAAGGCAATGGATATAACATCGTGGTAGTAGAATAAAGAAGCGTAAGATAGGTGACATTGAAGTTCAAAATGGCCAAGGAAGAAACAGAGGATTGTGGTCCGAGAGTTGCACTAGGTTCTGGGAATGATCTGAGAAGAATCAACCCTTAGCATTGGTTTCATTGGATTTGTCTATTTGAGCACTATAAAATTGACTATAAGAACAAAGAATTCAGCCGGGTGAAGCATCAATAGGAAGGCACGAACCACTCATGGGTGGTACAGGACCGAGCACTAGTAGCCCGTGCTAAGGGATTCTAGCATGAGCCATGCCCACCACTACAGGACGTGTGCTCAAGAGGCCCTTTTCACTCCAAAAATGGCTAAGTATGGGTGCAGACCATCCCATTTTACACGGCCCATGCCATTCCTAGTAAAAAAATGACAAGACCAGCCAGCGGGATGTGAACAATTAAGCACCCCATGCAAAAGGACTGAGCAAAACGAGGAACCTGATGACGGCCCATGCCAACCACTACAGGACGTCTGCTCAAGAGGTTTTGACCTATTTTGGCCTTTTTTGGGCCTATTTTTAGACCTAATCCCCTACTACTATAAATATAGCCTTAGTCTACTAGGTTTAGAAATCTTAGATCATATTTTGTATTTTAAAGAGCAACTTAGAGAGAGAAACACTCTCTCTTCTCTCTAGGTTCTTTCTCTTTTCCCTTTTAATTGTCTTTGTTCCTAAGATGTGGAATTCAATGAAAGACTTGAATTCCATGTCTAAGGAGTAGTTTCTATAGTTTGGGGATAAATTTGTATTCATGTGTTGATTATGTTCTTGTGAGATTATTTAGATCCTCCTAATTTATGTGTTTATGATATTATGATGGATTGTTCTTGAATTGTGATAATTGAATAAATGATACACTCCATTAACATACATTCTAGTCTACATTAATGTTGGTGCAAATATTGATATTTATTGGGCAAGAGAAACCTCGATGTGATATGGGTAGGGGGGTCCGGGTCCATGTGGGTGTGTGCACGTAGGTCTTTTCCGAGTTTTACTATTACCATGACAGCATACCAGTCCTAGCTGGAAAGTTGGTCCAAAGGATTGTAGGTAGAGATACAAAATAGTAGAAAGCTAGGGTTGTAAGAGATCCTAGTGTAATCGATAAGGTTCCTACCTCCCTCTGCCTCATTTATAGGCCTAGAAGTTAGTGCATCCGTGGTTTAGTTCCCGAGATGTAATCGTACATGGGAGAAATAGATATGCACAATGGTCGGACCTTTGTGTTACACTCCCCTAATTAGAGAGGTGGTGCTGATGGAAGATTTGCAAGAGCACCCCATAAGCCAGGTACGGGGAAGTGCTGACCATTAACCACATAACGTGTTATGAGAACTAGATTAAGTTGTTAATGTCTTACATGTGATTGAATCGAGGATCGAAACATCTAATCAACCATGTTATGCAAATATTCCCCAATTGTCTGCTAATATAGTTTACTTTCTTTTTATCTGTCATGTCAGTAGTTGTTAGTTGAAGAACCACCCCCCCCCTTACCACACTATCTATTCCTAGCAACACGACAGATTGACGACCCATTCGTGGTTGTGTTTAATTAACTATTAGGCCCCAACATCTTAGTAGACATAGTAAGACTTGTCACTAACCACCCTATAGGTAGCTTATTTGTGAGTTGGGTGCCAAACTATAAATCTTATCTTTGACAATTTTTAGTCTTTGCTTGAGTGAGCTCCTTAACGACCCCAAGTGGAGGCGGGTCTGGACGTTTCATTCTCCACACCCTGTGGGGTAGTGTTGACATTTGGTACTTAGAACGGCATGGATTACATGAAATAGAGCAGTGTGCATCCCATACTTAGCCAAATTTGGGATGAAAAAGGCAATATACAGATGCAGACCCCCCGGTCTTGGCACGACCCATGCTGGATTTTGCCACAGCCCGTAATGCTTGGCGCAGCTCATGCCAAAAGTCCTTGGCACATTCCGCGTGGCATGGAAAGAGAGAGCCACTTATGCTTGGTCGTATACCTTACTAAGTGGTTTGTGCATGCTCATTGCTGCTTCGGTCGACTAACTTCTTTGCTCCACTACATATGAACTATTTTTCTAATTTGGTTGTAGTCTATTTCATAGCACTGAAGAAGACAAATCAAATGGAACCAAACCAAAGGTTTAATTCTTCTCGAATCTCTCTCAAAACTTTAGGCAACTCCCGGACAATGATCCCCTGTTTCTCCTTTGGACGTATTAAACTTCAATGCCACCTACCTTTTGCTCAATCCCTCTACTACCATGATGTAATGTCTGTGGCTTTCATCTACTACCATTATAATGGGAATGTCCTTCAACATCTTCTACCATCCTTGTGAATGACCTTCAATATAAAATGTGATGAAAAGTACCCTCAAGCAACCAAATAATGATTATCAAAAGCAAAGATCTATGTGCCCATGGATACGAGGTGTCCATTAGTACCAATTAAGTCTACAAAATGCAGGATTTTGAAAAAAAAAACCAAACTTGGCCTTTTAAATCCCTTGTCTCATAAACTCAACAAATATTAGCAATCCAACATGAAAAACAAGCCAATGATTATGATGAATGCATCGGTCAACGCACGCATAATGATACACATCATACTAAGAAAAGGATTAGGCGAAGTGTAGCGTACAGATATGAGTTAACCGAGGCATTCAACTTATTCCTAGAATACCCTATTTCCCCAGAAGAAGTAAAAGTCTCATAAATCTCACATCCCTGAAGAACCTAAAACAATCTAACCACCCAAAATAAAGTGAAAAAAAGGTAAGCAAGGAAAGATAAGTGTTAAGCTAGCTTACTTTTCCAAAAAAGTTCCCCAAAAGCAATCAAAGAGTTGTTTCAAAAAACAATCCACCAAGGACCCAATAGTCATTGACTTGGTTGTAACTAGGAATAACTCTAGATTCTCAACCTAGTTACAACCAAGGATGATGCAAATGTATCATCAACTTAGTTTTTTGTTTTCTCTTAATTTCTCTCATTTTTCCTAGGAGCCCTTTTGGGTTTTCATCCTTTCTTTCAAACATGTTGAGCTCACATTCTCACGTCATTTTTTCATAGGTTCGTAAACCCAACTTGGCCTAGCTTCTTATTTTTACCTAGGTCTTTCCTAGTGTTGTCTAAGTTGCCCTTTCGGGCTTCCAACTTAGCCGAGCATGTATTTTTTATTTCTTTTTCAATTTTTTTGGTGTAGCACAAAATGCCCCAAAGTTGGGTTTCATACTACATGAAGATAATGAAAAAAAATTACACCACCAACGTTTCTAAAACAACTACCCCAAGAAAAGCTATGAATCCTACCAAGAAAGCCATACCACCAAATAAGCATCCAAAAACCTCCCAATACAAGAAAATGCCAAAACTACCAAAGGAACAACAAAAACTCAAAAGAAGAACACCCAAAAAGCACCGAGGAATCCCAAGATGAAAACTCCCTAAGTGCTCACTACTCCCTCCCCCACACCTATACTACACATTGTCCTCAATGCATAAAAAGTACATGCGCATAAGTGATATAAGGAAAGTAGTAACACTTACACTTGCGGCCCAAATAGCCCTCCTTGTCTTGCCTCCTAAAATTCCCAAGGGAGATTGGAAAGCCCTCTCGATGTGTCCTCGGAATGTCTCTACTGTACCTTCTCCCGAAAGCGTGAGCCACCTCCATGTGTGTCATTGTATATTCTTTATCATCCAAATGAAACTTGATTGGACGATGTCCATCCACATCCATGACTTTCCATAGAGTAGCTAGGAACTCCAAAGTCCACTGGATGTAGGTCTTTGAGTGCTTCTCGAGGCCCCGCTAGGCTCACCCATCCTAATAGATAGGTAACAAGTTCTAGTAAGCCTAGAGCCTCCAAGATGTCTTTTGACCCACCTCCACTCAGGGTCGTTAATTGTAGCTAATTAACCCAATCAAAGGTTGTCCGTTGGTCAAAGAAGGTCAAATATTAAATACATAGTTCTACACCTAACTCACTACTATGTTACCCATAGGGTAGTTAGCGGTAGGCCCTAGGTATGTCCTTAGAGATGCTAGGCCAAAAAACAATTAATCACAACCACGTCCAGGTTGTTAATCCATATTATTTGTAAGGAATAGCTTGTATATTAAAACATGGGGGGATTTAGTTTTTCAATTAGCAACTACTAAACATGAAAGATAAAATGAACGTAAAATATATATAGGCACTTGGGGGTATTTTCATAACATGATTATTAAATGACTTCTACCCTCGATTCATTCACAAATAGACTTATAAACCCATCTTATGCCCATGTCACACAATGTGGAGATAGCCATGTATTCCCCCCCCCCCCCTCTGTCACACGTGGTACTTACCACAGTGCCCATATCTCACCATCTCCATAATTAGGGCATGAAGTAATCCAAATAGGTTGTGGAAAGAGATAGTGAAACGTAACAAGATAGGGTTGTAAGAAGCCTTAGTGTAATTAGGTGCCTACCACCCTTTCCCTAATTCATAGGCCTTGGGAAATAGAGCATTAGTGGTAGAATTCCCAGGACGTAATCGCACGGGAGAGAAATAGATATTCAACAATGGTCGGACCTTGTTGTACTTCTCTAATTATGATGGCGGTGTCGATAGAGAGTTGTGAGCACACCCAACGTGATAGGTACAGAGAAGTGTATAACATTTACCACACCACGTTTTATGAGCACTCTATTAGGTTTGTCTAAATCTCTATGTGAATTAATTGAGGATCGAAGCATTAAATCAACCATGTTACGCAATGACTCCCCAAGTGTTTAGCTTTATAGATTAATCGCATTTTACTTTCATATTTTGTAGTTGATAATTGAAAAAACTAAAACCCCCCTTTTTGTGTGCTAAAATAGCTATTCCTATCACTCGTATAGATTGACAACCCGTTAGAGGTTGTGTTTTAATTGATGCTTAAGCCCTAGCATCTCTGTGGACATACCCAAGGCTTACCACTAACTACCCTTTTGATAGCATAGTAGTGAGATTAGATACAAAGTATAAATTTTATCTTTGACCTATGATCATTTGATCTCATCCTTCACTCAGGTTAATTAGCTACAATTAATGACCTTGAGTGGAGGTGGGTCAAATTTTTGCGCCGCAGCTGGGGATGCTATTCAGTCTAATTGTCAATTAGCATAACGTGTTAGTTGTGTAGTTAGTATTTTTTTTTATCTTTTTCTTATTTTGTTTTCATGATGAATGAAAATTAAATTGGAAAAGAAAATTTTGAAAATTCCCAAAATGAAATATTCCGATATTGAAGCTTCAACATGCCTTATCTTGTTTGAATGATCCATCTTGTGATAATGTTATTGTTGAGCATGTTTCTTCTAATTTGAATGAGGATATTTCCCCTCAGAATCTCATAACTAACTTATAGTGGGAAAGGAAGAATGTTGGGGGTTTAAAACCCCCTCGACCTCCTCCTAACCCCAAAGTGACATTCACGGGATCAACCATAGCAAAACACGGAGATACATTTCCTATAACGAACAAGGGGTCTCAAGGTAAGGATGATTCGTTGTGGAGATCTCTCCACAATGATGTCATCGTGGGTGGGGTTGCCGATGCAATTCCGGAGACCCACAGGTAGGTGTTTCTCTCTGAAATTGAATGAAAAATAAATAAGTCATGAGAACGACAATAAATATACGGTTATTATTTTATTTCATGTTTTGAGATGTGATTAGATAGGTTTTTGTATCTCTAAGGCCTGACACGGTCCGCGCCCAAGGAGCTACACGGACCGTGTTAAAAGCATGGCACAAGGGCCTCGTGCTGAAAGTTTTGGCACGGACCATTGGCATGAGAGGGTCAATGCCAGAAGATTTGCCATGAGGGAGGTTTATTCTAGGTGTTTTTCACATAGATGTATCTATATTGGTTCCCCATTTCCGCTGTCAATTAGTTCCAAAAATGCAAATTTTTTAAAATTCTGAGTTTTGAACTTAAAAATGCATTTCTGGTTTAACAATTTTGAAATTCCCTAATTCCTTAGGATTTGTTATGCAAATAGTACTTCCAACATTCCTTGGAATTAATTAATCTGTACTATTGTCTCCTAATTTTCAATTATCAAAATTCCATTCTTATCCTAATTGTACCTATCTCCCTCATCATTTATGCTGAAATTCAAAATCCATGGTACATTTCTTCACCTAAATGAATCATTTGACATATTATAACTCTTAAGAAACACTCACTGACACACACTCTTGGCAAAACTTGAAAATTTGAAGCTTTTCTCCCAAAAGTTAGCAACTTTTACTTCTTCTTGTGTGGATCTTTCAACTCTTAGCTTCAAATTCGGGGTAATCTATTGAACTCTTTGTTTATGTGCTTTATTGACATTTTTGTCGTGTTATGAAAAGCATGATTCTTGAATGAGTGTTTGTTGTTGAGATATGTTTTTGGGATTGTATGCATGATCTTGTGTTGATGGAAATTGGGTGGTTTGATGTGCTACTATGCTTGGATGTTATGTTCTTCATGTGTTGAAATTTTGGAAGGAGATGAATCTTGATTACATAGTCTTATTAATGGGTTGATGATGACTTACATGAGATTGTTGTTCAATGAGGATGTTCTTGTTTAAATAGCCTTCATGCTTGGATTACCATGTTTTGAATTTCTAGGTTATTTAGGAAGGATCTACTTGTTAAATGATAATGTGAGCTATGTATTTTTTGAGATAACATTACCACTCTTTACCTCATTCTGTTAAGATGCCTCCCAAATGGAATGCATCAGAGAAGGAGAGTCCTCACAGGGTGAGAAGAGGAAGAAACAGGTAAAGAGTGAAAACCATGACCCGGTGACTCCCATTCTTAGTAACCCCTCCTTTATAACCTAAGAGTTTATGGGATTGTCCAATATCTCCGTGACTGAAGAACAGAGGTGGAGGAATTTAAGAGAGCTAAAGAGGAGTATATTAGAGACCGATTTCGCATGCAAGGACACACTGGTGGCTATAGGCTTACTCAAGCATGTGTCCTATCTATTAGGCCGAGTAGGTCTAGAGGGGTTCTTAGAGAAACACTCTAAGACCTACATTAGGTGGACCATAAATTTCCTAGCTAATCTTTGGTCGGTCATGGACAAGAATGAACACAAGGTGATCAAATTCAATCTCGACGATAAGGAGTATCAGATGACACACCGCGAGATAGCCTACACCTTTGGATGGAGGTACGAAAAACAGATCCCAAGGACACACCATCAAGGAATGCCTTTTTCTCTCGAGAACTTTTAGAGGCAACTGTCAGGGACTGATCAAAAAAATTTGTGCCAGAGCACTTCTTTGGTTCATTTGACCTTTTGTTACATTCACCGACTTCTAGCAATGGTCGTTTTCTGCCATGATGAGCTAATGTAATGTCTGGGTTCAGATGTTTACTGCCTCTGGGCAATGACTCCCGAGGGTAATTTCTACCCGAACCTGGTAAGAAACTTTGTACATGAGTGCACATCGATGGGGGAAAGAAAGAGGGGTAAGATATCTATGGGGGGCATAGTAGGTCTACTAGCACATTACTTAGGGCATCCAGTTACACTGAAAGTGTTGGCTAACTTGGGACAATCAGACACAAAGTATAACATCAAGAAGTAGCCAAGGCTTTTTATGGTGGGACCTACAAAATCAAAGGATTGGTATGTATGGCTTTATGGCAGGGTGAAAACTTGTAGCTTCATGGTACATTCTCAGCCGGAGTGCACCGCCATCAACCATGACACATGTTTGGATGAACTATTTATTGAGCCAGACCAGTGCTTTGAGTGAGAACTCTACAAATTATTAGCCACCCTGGAGATAGACGTTGAAAAGGCTAAGGTTGAGACCTCTTCGAGAGTACCTCCTAGCCGCTCTCACATATTCACGGATATTATTGACAGACTACACGCACTGGGGATCAGTTTTCGAGCTCTACCCAAGTGTTTCATGAGGTAGTCCAAGCGATAGGAGGAGTGAGGACACAAGTGGAGGAGCTTAGTACCAGGATGGATTGCATCGAGGCCACGCTTCAAGAAACAAGATACATTGAGGGGAGCAACACTAGGCACAATGAAGAGGAAGGCCCTTCGGGGCCGCAAGAGTAAGTGTCCCTATTTCTCCCAACCTCACTTATGCTTTTACATGATGTTTGTTGCATTGGGGACAATGCATCAGTTAAGTGTGAGGAGGAGTAGTGAGCACTTAGGAAGTTTTCATTCTTGGAATTTCTTGGTGCCATTTTGTGTTTTCATGGGTAGTTTTTCTTGATTGTTTGGTAATTTTGGATTTTGATTGTTGTGAGATACTCTTGGATGTATACTTGGTGGAATGACTTGCTAGTTAGGGTTCCTAGTTTGCATGGGGTTGGTTGCTTTAGGACATTGGTGGTGTAACTTTGTTTTGATCTTATCTTTTGTAGTATGAAAGCCTACTTTTGGGGAAATTTTGTGCTACATCAAAAAAATTGAAAATTGAAAAACAATATAAAAATATAAAAATGCGGACAAGTTGGAAACCCAAAAGGGCGACTTGGGTAACATTGGGAAAAGCTCGGATAGGATGAAAGACCTAGGCTTATGAGCGTAGGCAGAAATGAGAGGCTGTGTGGAAATGGGTGAGAAGTGAGTACCCTTTATGTGTTAAAGCTGTGAATGTGTTAAAGCTGTGATGAAAAACTGAAAGGGCTCTAGGCAAAATGAGAGAAATTGAGAAAAAACAAAAAACTATGGTTGATGATACATTTTCTTCCTTGGTAGTAACTAGGTCGAGAATCACGAGTTATCCCTATGTTACAACCAAGTTGATGACTCTTGGATTTCCTCGGTGGATTGTTATAGAGATGACTCTTTGATTGCTTTTGGGGATCATTTTGGGAAAATTAAGCTAGCATGACACTTATCTTCTTGGCTCATCTTTTTCCACATTTTTTAAAAATAATTTTGGGTGGATAAGTTACTTTGGGATATTTGGGGAGTGTGAGAGTTATGAGGATTTTCACTTCTTTGGGATAACTAAGGTAGCTTAGGAATAAGTTGAATGCATTGGCTAAATTATAATTGCATGCTACAAGCCGCTTAAGCCTTTTCTTGTTTTTATTTACTCCAGGATGAGTAAAGGTTTAAGTGTGGGGAGTATGATGTGCACCATTATGAAAGCATTAACTAAAGAATTCAGCATAATAATTGGTTTGTTATATATGGTTGATTGCTAGTATTAGTTGAGTTTATGTGACAAGGGTTTAGAGAGCTATGTTTGGTTTTAATGTCTCAATCCTGCATTTTGAAGACCTAATTAGTACTAATGGACATCTTGTATCCATGGGCTCCTAGATCTTACTTTGTGATCGTTTTTAGTAGGCCCCTCGCGGATACTTTTCGTTACATTCTATGTGAAGGCCATTCGCATAGGCGGTAGAAGATATTGAAGGCCATTCGCAGGAACGGTAATACAAATTAAAGGCCATTCACACTAGAATGGTAGTAGAAAAAAGCCACCAACATCAAATCGTGGTAGAAATGGTTTGGAACCAAAGATAGGCGGCATTGAGTTCAAGGCGGTCAATGAAGAAATGGAGAATAGTGGTCCGAGAGAGTGTCCCAAATTCTGGGAACATTTCGAGAAGAATCAGCATTCAAGGTTGGTTCCATTGGATTTGTCTCCTCGAGAACCATAAAACTGACTACAAGAACTCTCAAAAAGGACTCACGGTTCACCCGCAGTAAAGGAAAGAATTTCAGCCGGCCGAAGTACAAACGGGTTGGCGCAGACCATTCATGGATAGAACCAACGGCCCACACCAGAAGACGTGGTCTATGGCAAATGCCTTTGGCACAGACTGTGCTAAGGGGTTTGCGCGGACCGCACCAAACACGACAGGCCACGCGGATAACTTCCAAGTTTCACTCAAAATCGGCTATGTATGGGGTGCGGACCATCCCATTTTCAATGGCCCATGCCATTCCAAAGAAAAATGTCTAGACCATCCGGATGGGATGTGAAGAATGTAGCAGCCCGTGCTAATTTACTGAGAAAAATGAGGTTTCTGATGATAGTCCAAGCCATATGTCATTTCCTGTGGATTACAAGTGCAAAAACAATAACTCTAACGGTGGCCCGTGCCAAATGATGTGGACCGCACAGACACGGAATAGGCCTAGGGAGATGTATGGATCACGCCAAGGGAGATGTATGGATTGCGCTAGAGCAGATGACCCGTGCCATGGAACAAGCATGAAATACGTCAGATCTGGCAACCAGCGCCAGTACAGACATAGCATATGGTGTGGACCACGCCATCTGCGATGTTCGGCTCCATGTGGCGGCTAAACTAGGGTTTACACCTTTTTGGCCTATTTTTGGGCCTATTTTTAGGTCCAATCCCCTACTACTATAAATATAAGCCTCAGTATCTAGGGTTAGAGAGTTGGATCATATTTTCATTTTACTCTTGTAATTAGGAGAGTATTATAGAGAGAGAAACATTCTCTCTTCTTTCCTTTATTTCTTTTTTTTATTTAATCCTAAGATGTGGAATTCAAATCATCATTTGAATTCCATTTCTAGGGAGTAATTTCTATAGCTTGGTGATAAATTTTATTCTTGGTTGTTTAGTGCTTTGTGATATTTCTTACTTCATATTAATTTGTGCTTATAATATTATTGTGACTTGTTCTTGAATGTTAGAATTGCATGAATAGTACACTCCATATAAGCACACACTCTATTCTGTATTCATGTTGGTGAAAATATTCATGCCCCCTTGGGAAGAGAAACCTCTTATGTGTTCATGGGTAATGAAGTATGTGTAGCCATCGCAGGTATCATTGCTTTTCTTCCATTCCGTCGTCGTCGAAAAAAAGGGATATCGAATTTTCGATTCACCATTGAGAGCATTAACCCCAAAAAGATGAATATTGTGGTGTTCTAACAGCGGCAGATCAAACAAGAACTTAATGAGCAAAATCCGCTCTTACAACTCGGAAATTACCAGAGATTGATTGATGAAGTACTACCTTACCCTACCCCCTATCAACAATAGACTAAAGATATGAAAACTGCATGGGAATGTGCACAGGGGATCCGAGTAATACTCTGATTATTTTCCATCACACCAGTCTTAACTGATTATGCAAGTAATCTGATAGGTTGCGGGTAGAGATTGTGAAAAGTAGCAAGCTAGGGTTCTAAGAAGCCCTAGTGTTATAGATAAGGTGCTTGCGACCCTTTGCCTAATTCATAGGCCATGAGAAGTAGAGCATTCATGGTGGAATGCCTAGGACATTATTAACTTGCCTTCCCCTGGGGTCATTAAAAACCGTAGCTTGGAAGTTAACCTTGTTGGAGGTGGTAAGGGTCAGAAGATAGAAACTTATGGTTCTACACTATGTTCCTACTACTACGATACCTATAGGGTAGTTAGCGGCAAGCCCTGGGTTTGTCCACAAAGATTCTAGGTCTAATGTATCGGCTCAAAACACAACCTCGTAAGGGTCGTCAATCTGTACAAGTGAAAGGAATAACCTGTAAAGCAAACATGCAAATAGGGGGGTTTTGGTTTTCCAAACTAATAGCTACAAAAGATGAAGAGTAAAAACACAACTACAATATTAGCTAAGCACTTGAGGAAATCATTGAGAAAATTGGTCAATCTAATGCTTCTATCCTCGATTCATTCACACAGAGATCTAAGCAAACATAATAGAGTGTCCATAGCATGTGGTGTGGCCGATAGCATACACTTCCCCATCTCAGTCACGGTGAGTGCTCTCGCAACCCTCTATCGACACCACCATCGTAATTAGAGGAGTACAATGAGGTTTAACCATTGTTGTAGGTATAATTCTCCCCCGTGTGATTACGTCCCGAGCTTCCACAATGAATGCGCTACTCTTCTCGGGTCCTATCAATTAGGCCCAAGGGTTATCTATGATACTAGGTTTTCTTGTAACCCTAGCTTCTTACTATTTAGCTATCTCTACCCAGAACCTCTCGGACAACTTTACGAAGTTAGCTAAGACTTGTGCGATGGTAAGTGAATTAGAGTGACCTTGAATCTCCCGTGCACACACTCACGCAGACGTATTCTCCTTAACCCATTCAAACAACCAGGTTTCTCTTCCCAATGAGGCATCAATATTTGTGCCTAGCATGAATACAGCCCAAAATGTGTGCTATATAAGTGTTGTAATATTTATGCATTCAAAATCAAAATCAAATCACAATAATATTATGAACACAAAACTAGGATGAACTAGAGAATCTCAAAAGGCATATAGATTAGACTAAGTCATTACAATTTATCTCTAAGCTATGGAAACTACTCCCTTGACATGGAATCCAAATAAATATTTAAATTCCACATCTTAGGATCAAAGAAAAATAAAAAGAACAAAAAGATAAAGTTTCTCCTAAGGGGAAAGTCTACAAACTACTCTTGAAAATAAAGCATAAGATATGAATACCTAGTAGACAAAGGTTCTTTTTATAGTAGTAGGAGACTGGGCCTAAAAATAGGACCAAAATAGGCTAAAATAGGGTAAATGGGCGTCAAGGATGATGCGGCCCGTGACTCGTACTTAGCACGGGGTGTAAGGACTGGCGCGGGCCATGTTGTTTCATGAGCGCAGGGCACTAATTCTTGGGTGTTACGCACCAGTTCTTAGGCATGCCACAGATCTTCATCTCGTATGGGCATGCCACCAAATGCATGGTCTTGCTCTATTGGTCATCAGACAGAGCAGGTCCAAAATTAATATGGGTAGGGATAGTGCTAGTAAAGACCGTCATCGCTAACCCTGGCAGCGGTGGCGATCAGCGGCAAAAGTAGAGGGGCTGCGGTGATGGGAACCCCGATGCCGGCTGCAGCGGTCGGCCGAGCTGGAGCCATCTTCTCAGAGGCATTGGATTTCTCCCTAAACTCCTTGAACTATTTTGGAATGCCTGTGATCTAGAAACAGGATGTTTGTTGTGACCCTTACAATGACAATGCTTACAGATGAGATTCTTGCAATCAGCTGAAGTGAAGACAGTTGTCAAAGAACCCGTAGGTGGTGGGCATCATGCTGCATATGCCATGGAGTTAGAAGAAGGCTCGCGGGACAGGATAACAACTCGGTGATTCTCCTCCTGGATAACAAGCGCATACACGCGGTTGACTGATGGCAGTGGATCAATGCTCAGATATAGGATCACAAGATGATCGCCTTCATCGAGACCAAAGATGAATTGATAAATCAAATCCTTCTCTCTCTCTAGGGATGCTTGTGTATCAAGATTACAAGTGCACAACAATTTACTAGCTTCACAATCGCAAACTAAAGGAGGCCGTAGAGAATTGTAGTCTCCAAACAGCTTGTTCAAGTTCCCAAAGTAGGTGGCGATGTTCTGACCATTTTGCCTACAGTTATGAATATCTTTGCGCATCTACAGAATTTTCATACCATCACCAAGAGTAAAACGAGCCTTCAGGTAATCCCACAATTCCTTAAATGTGGAAAATGAACTTGTAGAAGATCGCAATACCGTATCCAGGGTTATCAAGATCCAGTAGATAAGTGTAGCATTAACCCCAGGCCAATCAGCAGTATCAGGATGATCATCCTGTGGTTTGGTAATGGATCCATCAATGAATCCAATCTTATGCTTAGCAAGCATAGCACGGAAAATTCCATCAGACCATTCAAGGCAGTTCTCTTGACCCTTCAGGATGGTGGGTGCAATAACAAAACCAGGTCCATCAGAAAGGCCAATAAAGTAGAGATTATTCGGTAGGCGACAAACAGGTACAGGTGAACGAGGGCCAGATGTAACTGCAACTGTTTCAGTAAAGTCGCAATTACCTCATAGCCATTCATGTCCCGAATCTTAGTAGACTAAGATTATACAACAATACAAGCATGTTTTCGGGATTACTTCTGGAGTCAGACAAAGTGGCAAATCAGTAGGATCAGCGGTGGGTGCAACATCCAGCGGCAGAGCGGATCGGCAAGACGCGGCGGCACGTGGGATTTTGGGATCGGCACTTGGGAAGTAACGCACTAACCGATCGGAGCTGGGACAGAGTTGGTGGGTCACCATAACCTGACTGGGCGGCGGTGATTGGCGAGCGGTGAAAATGGCGAGCGACAACGGCACTGGAGACGGCGACATGTGAAAACAAATGCGCGGCTGACGAGCGGCGGCTGGAGCTCGATAATGGCAGGAAAATTTTCATTAAGGTTTCAAGATTTTAGCCTTTGATACCATGTAGAAAATAAGGGTAATAATATGTGTTTGTATTCATGATCTCAGGGTACATTATATAGAGGTACAAAATACCTACATAAGATAGGAAAAAGTAAAAGAATCAATTACAATTACAAGTAATATCTACATTCCTTAATAGTGATGAATACCAGTTTCACTACCACAAAGACCCCCCCTCTTGCAACGGTTTTTTAGCACTAGTTTTGAAACTGGTGCTAAAAATCTGATAGCACTGGTTTTTTTAATTATAACACCGGTTTTTTTAAAAATCGGTGCAAAATTTTACAATAGCACTGGTTTTGGAAAACATTAGCCCTGGTTAAAAACCGGTGCGAAAAATTTTAAAATTTCATTTTTCCCGCCAATGAAATAGCCAAAAATTTTAAAATAGCACTTGTTTTGGAAATATTAGCACCGGTTTTTAATAACCAGTGCTAACTATTTGTAAAATTCTATCTTCCCGCAAAACAATTGCCAAAAAATTCAAAATAGCACTGGTTTTAGTAAAAAATAGCACGGGTTTTAAAAACTTGTGATAAAAATTAAACTGTATCACCGGTTTTTGTTAAAACAGCCCAAAAGGTTAAAAAAGTACCGCTTTTGAAAAAATTAGCACATGTTTTAAAAATCGGTGCTAAAAATTTTAAATTTTCATTTTTCCCACCAAAGAAATAAAATTTCATTTAAAATAGCACCCGTTTTTGGAAAAATTAGCGTCGATTTTAAAAAGTGGTGCTTTATATTTTAAAAATTTTATCTTCCCGCGTAAAAATCGTAAAAAAAATCAAAATAACACCGGTTTCAAAATCCGGAGCTAAAAAAATTTAAAAATTCATTTTCCCACCAAAGAAATCGCTAAACATTTTTAAAATTGAGAAAAGTGCATATGTAACCCTACATAATTGATGAAAGTGCAGATATAACCCTGCAATAGTGAAAGTGCTTATATAACCCTGCGATAATGGAAAGTGCAAATATAACCCTGCGATAATAGAAAGTGCAAATATAACCCTGGTCAGTCAATGCCGGAAATAATGGCTTTAGGGTTGTATTTGCACATATGTATAATAGTTAGGGTTATATTTTCACATATGTATAATAGTTAGGGTTATATTTGCACTAAAAAACAACTCAGGGTTATATTTGCACTTTCTCCAACATATAGGGTTATATTTGCATATTACCCTTTAAAATTCAATCTTCCCGCCAAAAATTTCAAAATATTCGTCAACATTTTTTAAAGTTCAATTTTTCAGCCAAAGAATTCAAAAAATTTGCCAAACAATTTTAAAAATTTTCGCCTTAAATTTCAAATAATCTTGCCTGAAATTTCATGGGCAGGGAGCAGCTGCGCAGCCGCTCTAAGCTATTTTTTTAAACTTTCAAAATCGTTCACTTCTTTTGTTGACTTTATCTAATAACTAAGTTAAGTTAAATTAATTAACGATCAACCTTTACTGACCTAATGTATACAAATAAGAATAAAATTTGTTTACATTAACCAATTAACATTCAACCCTTAATTTATTTAGTATGCATAAAAAAAACTTTAACTAGTTAACAGTTAATCCTTATTTGACTTTCAATATATATACACTAATAACTAGGTTGACTTTGAATAATCAACGGTCGAACTATACTTGACTTTCAATATATAAACACTAATAACAAAGTTAACTTTAACTAATTAATGGTCAAACTTTTTTGAATTAGTATATAATAAATACTAATGAAAATGTTTGACTTTGTCTAATCAACGGTCAAACCTTACTTGACTTTCAATATATAAACACTAATAACAAAGTTAACTTTAACTAATTAACGGTCAAACTTTTTTGAATTAGTATATAATAAATACTAATAAAAATGTTTGACTTTGTCTAATCAACGGTCAAACCATACTTGACTTGCAATATATAAACACTAATAACAAAGTTGACTTTAACTAATTAACGGTCAAACTTTACTTGACTCTCTCTATATAGAAACACTAGTGATTAAGGCTTGCTTATGGGTTTTCTGGGATGAAGGCTATTTTTCGGTCTTCAAGCTAAGAGCTTTTGGGTTCTTGAAGTTCGAATATCAGACTTTTCGAACATGGATTTGAAGACCCATGGATTTCAACTCGGCCTTCAACTTGGATTAACGGTCATGGATTTGAACTTGGAGGAAGACCTGCCCACCAGTCTAGATGAGTGGAGTTTTCTGCCGGAGGAGGAAGATGAATTTTCGGCGGAGGAGGAACACCCGAACCCGATGCAAATAAGGAGAGCTTGGCGAACACCCATGTAAGTCTTGCTCTCTAAACTCAAGTGGTGCGGATTGGTGTCAATGATGTTCATCTGTATGATAAATTTTGTGCGAATTTTATTGTACGAATTTCTACGGACTTTATTCGATGAATTTCTTGTGCGGATTTTCTGCGGATTTGTTCTGCGAATTTGAGAGGAGGAACTTGTACTGCGGATTTGAGGCTGTCTTCGATTTCATTTAGTGCAATTTGTGTAGATATCTATTTTTGTGTGGCCTGCTGTGGAAAGAAGTAGTTCGTATGCTAAACCGGTGTGGATTATTGTGGAACTTTGTTTTGAGTAGTTCAATATTATGTGGAATCGTCCGTCCGGCGTGCAGAACAGTGATGAAGCTTAGGCATAAAAACTCATAGCATTTGAGTGCTTTCATTCTAGTGAACTCGTGCTCTACCCCGGCCTTATTTGCTGGTTTGATTGCAACCTTAGATCAAGTGCTATGCTTTTGATACCAAATTTCTAACCTATTTTGCAGCCTCATGAACACCCACATATGGACTCTTAGGGAGCTCCTTAGGGAAAAACTGGACTGATTTGTGAGGGGATGTTTAAGGAGAATCTATGATGTTCCTTGCTGATAGTGGATAGGTAGTATGGAAGTTCATTTGGGAATGGAATTAATGATGGGTACATACATAGAGATTATTACTACCCAACTGATTCGGGCGAGCTGGGGCTCGAACCCCGGGCACTTGACCGGCCTAGCTTGTGTTCAAATCCCAGCCTACCCCTCCGGCCTAGCTAGTGCCCAGAACCCGGTCACCTTCCGACCCTGCGTGCACTCGAAACCTAGGAAACTCTCACCCTTGCAAGCGCCCGGCGAACCACGGCCTTGCATGTGTTCAAACCCCGGCAAACTCCTAGCCTCGCTTGTGCTCAGTTCCCAAAAATCGCCCGGCCTGGTCTTACCTGAATTAGTTGGAGTTGAGACTGATTTTCTATGCTCTATGCCATTGATGCGGATTTATTTTTATTCACTTTGAACATCCATATGTATGCCTGGAAAAAGACAAATAGAACAGCTGATTCTCATAACTGGAGGATTCACTTATTTTTCCCAGTTCCCGGCGAGCCACCGGTACCGGAAAGTCGCGTTCGAGGTGAGAAAGAAAGTCTAGACGTGAGATTCATTTTATAGCTGGATTGGGACATTTTGAGTTTGGACCTCCAAGGGATTACACCCTCGAAGGGGCTATGCCCTCGACGGGGTTATACCCTCGAAGGGGCTCTGCCCTCGAAGAGGCTATACACTCGAAGGGGTTCTGCCCTCGAAGGGGTTAATCCCTTGAAGGGGCTCTGGCCTCGATGGGGCTAGTCTCTCGAAGGGGATCTACCCTCAAAGGGGTTATACCCTCCAGGGGGATTTTCCCTCGAAGGGTCTCTGCCCTCGAAGGGCTTATACCCTCGAAGGGGCTCTGCCCTCGAAGGGGTTAAATCCTCGAGGGGGCTATACCCTCGAGGGGGCTCTGCCCTCGAAGGAATTATACCCACGAGGGGGCTCTGCCCTCAAAGGAGTTGTACTCTCGAAGGGGCCTGCCCTCGAATGGGTTATACCATCGAAGGGGCTTTACCCTCGAAGGGGCTCTGCCCTCGAAGGAGTTATACCCTTGAAAGGGCCCTGCCCTCGAAGGGGTTATACCCTCGAAGGGTTTTGCCCTCGACAGGGTCATACCCTCGAAGGGGTTTTTCCCTCGAAGGGGTCATGCCCTCGAAGGGGTTTTTCCCTCGAAGGGGTCATGCCCTCGAAGGGGCTTTGCCCTCGAAGGGGTTATACCCTCGAAGGGGTTATACCCTTGAAGGGGCCCGAGAAAAAAAATAGCCTCTCTTCATCTGACCACAAGGATTCCCACTGTTACTTACATGGCCATTCGGCCTGGAAGTCCGAGTTCACTCTCGGTTTGGAAGGATGTCGCCGCACTTTAGTGATGGTTGGGCTCACACCTGTGGGGAACAAACCACGGTTCGAGAACCGGTTCACACGTCCGGTTGTATGGAAGCTGTACTGTTTGGTTTGCACTATTTGCCTACGCTGCACTGAAAAGTGCAAAATAGCATCAGGCTGTCCAGTTGCCTAAAATGGAAAAAATAGTTAAAAAACTGTTACGCGGGGCATTCACGGTTAAATTCATGCCCGGTCTCTTCATCATTCAGAGGTTTATCCGTGGGGAACACTTGGGAGCAACACAGACTACGGTCAATCTGCTCCCAAAACCAACGGTAAAACTTCGGCACTCATCCATAGATCATTATCGAAGGCCAATAACGCCTCTTTATCTTCATCTTGGAGGCGTACATGGTAGAAGCGGTGTGCCAGCTCTTCCCGGAGAAGACGCCATACTACTTCACTTGAAGGCCGAGACCATTCTCAGTTTGGAAGACAACCACGGGGAACAAACCACGGATGAAGAGCCGGTTCATACAACCGGTTGCATGGAAGTTGCATGGAAGTTGCATGGAAGTTGCATGAAGTGAGGGGCTACTGAGTTTGTTCTCATGCCCCTCGGTATTCTTACGAATGGTTTCTATAGGCCCCTGTCACCACAAAGGGGTAGCATTTTTTTGGGCCACCTAGCTGTATCATATAGACCAGGGGTAGCTTAGTAGATATCATGTATTCAGGGAGTGGGACAAGGTTCCCACTCCCGTAGACTCTCCCGGTTCCTTTTGTTCGGGCCACCCAGCTGTACCACCTAGATCAGGGGTAGTTTAGTAGGTATCATGTATCACGGGAGTGGGATAATGCTCCCACTCCCGTAAACTCCCACGGTTTCTTTTTATTTACCATTACCTTCGACTAGTGATTAAGCTAACTTTAACTAATCAACAGTCAAACTTTACTCGACTTTCAATATATAAACATTATAAACTAGGTTGACTTTGTCTAATCAACGATGAGCCCTTACTTAACCTTCAATATATAAACATTAATAACAAAGTTGACTTTAACTAATTAACGGTCAAACTTTATTTGAATAAGTATATGATAAATACTAATATAAATGTTCGACCTTGTCTAATGAGCGGTTAAACCTTACTTGACTTTATATATATAAATATTAGTGACTAAGTTGACTTTAACTAATCAACAGTGAAACTTTACTTGACCCTCTCTATATAGAAACACTAGTGACTAAAAAATAAAAACTCTCTCCACTTGGCTGCGCAATCAAGGATCACCAGCCTTTCTTCAATTGGCTGCTCGGCCGCTCAGGTCGGGTAAGGGGTCTATTAATTTTGTGTACGCTAATTAATTAACCCCCTGCTAGGTATTACTTGGAATTTATGATTGCGCTATTTGCCTACGCTGCACAGAAAAGTGTAAAATCGCATCAGGCTGTCCATTTACCTAAAATGGAAAGAACGGTTACAAAACCATTATGTGGGGCATGCGCAGTAGAAATCATGCCCGTTCTCTTCATCATTAGGAGGTCTATCCGCGGGGAACACTTGGGAGCAACACAGACTACGGTAAATCTGCTCCTAACCCCAACGAGAAAACCTCGGCACTCATCCAGAGATCGTTATCGAAGGCCAATAACACCTCTTTATCTTCATGTTAGAGGTGTACATGGTAGAAATGGTGTGCCACCTCTCTCCGAAGAAGATGTCATACTACTTCACTTGAAGGCCGAGACCATTCTCGGTTCGGAAGACACCCGTGGGGAACAAACCACGGCTGAAGAGTCGGTTCACACAACCGGTTGTATGGAAGTTGCATGGAGTGAGGGGCTAGTGAGTTGTTCTTATGCCCCTCGGTATTTTCACAGATGGTTTCTATAGGCCCCCGTCATCACGAAGGGGTTAGCATCATTTTCTCATGGATGGTTTCTACAGGCCCCTGTCACCACGAAGGGGTTAGCATCCTTTTTTGGGCCACCTGGCTATATCATCTAGTCTAGGGGTAACTTAGTAGGTATCATGTATTCACGGAGTGGGACAAGATTCTCATTCCTGTAGACTTTTCCGGTTACTTCTGGGCCACCTAATTGTATCATCCAGATTAGGGGTAGTTAAGTAGGTTTCATTGTATCATGGGAGTGGGACAATGTTCCCACTCTTGTAGACTCTCACGGCTTCTTTTTATTTACCATTACCTTCGACTAGTGACTAACCTGAAAGCTGGAGTTTTTGGAAGAAAATGGACGCTGTCCTCTCCTGTTCATCGGAGCAATTTTCTTCTCACCCCTCACTCACGGCTCCGCGTCTCCGGCGAGGAATCCAATTCTCTTCTTGGATTCCTCGCCTGGATTATTTCAAGGTATGGTTTGCTACAGTTTGCGAAGTGGATTTCCAGATGTGGGTTTCTTCTTTTTAGAGGTTTGAAGTCCGAATCTTGGACTTTTCGGAAGTAGATCGGTTTCTAGGTCTTGATAAATGAAAACCCATACTCCAAACATGGGTTTTCTTGGAGGAAGAATCGCTTCTCGATTTTGAAGCGTGGAAGCTTTTGGATGAAGAGTAATCGGCACCACGGAGGAGGAACGAGTCCGACGGCCTCCGATTTGAATGAAGAACTACCCAGGCAAATCTTCATCTTTCACGGGTAGCTCTAATCTGAGTTAAAGAACTTGTGCAGCTTTTAAACATTTGCGGATTTGTGTGCAGATTTTGGTATGCCGTTTGGACATATTTTTGTACTGATTTGTGTAGAGATTGTGTCCAAGTGCATAATGATGGGATTTGTGTGCGTCTTTGTGGAAAATTTTGTGTCCATCTGTGTGCAGAAATGTGAGGCTTTGTATGGAACATCTCTGTTTCATGCAAAAATCTATTTTGTGAGGATTTCTGAGCGAGTCTGAGTACAGATCCATCTCCCTCTAGGATCTCTATGTGTTGATTTGTGTGGTAAACTACCTGCCCATGTGCGGATTTGTGTGCGAAATATGCTGTAATTGGTGGATAGTAGGAATATTGATGGGTTGCAGGGGAAAAATGTGTTACAATTTTGCTGAGTTCTTAATTGATATGGGTAAACTAGTGTCTAAATCCTGGGCACCCAATCGGCCTAGCTCGTGTCCAGATCCCGGTATCCACCCGGCCTCGCTAGTGTTCAAACCCCGGTCACCTTCCGGCCATGCTTGTGTCAAGAACCTAGGAAAACTTCGGCCTTTCTTGTGTCCAAATCCCGGCCTAACAGCCAGCCTTGCTTGTGTCCAAACCCCGATAACCCCCCAGCCTTGCGTGTGTTCAGATCCCGGACACCTTCCAGCCTTGCGTGTGTTTAAAACCTGGGAAACTTCCATCCTTGCTTGTGTTCAGAACCCGACCTTGTCCCCCGGCCTTGCTTGTGCCCAGACCACAGTAACCCCAGCCATGCTTGTGTTCAGATCTTGGATAACGCCCATCCTTGTTTACTTGTTTTTAATTGGAACTTATACCAAACCTGCTATGTTTTTATACCAACAACCCAGCTTATTCCCCTGCCTCACGAACACTCATAGTCATAAAAAATTAAGGAGAGTTTCAGTCTTCCCTTTTGGACTGAAAATGTGGATCATGGTTAAAGGAGTTCTCGGTATTTTTCCCAGTTTCCGGCAACTCATCGGTGCCAAAAATATGCATTCCAGACGAGGAAGAAAGCCTGGGCGCGACATCCATTTCACAGTGTGACCGGGTCGGAATACCCGGAAGACAATAAAAGAGATGGGGGCCCTTATGATCTCAACCCGGCTCGAAGGGTACAGGTGGTTTCGAGGGGTAGGTGGTTCGAGGGTTGAAGGGTGGTTCGAGGGGTAGGTGGTTCGAGGGGTAAGTGGTTTGAGGGGTACGTGGTTTGAGGCTTCAAGGGTGGTTCGAGAGGTAGGTGGTTCGAGGGTTCAAGGGTGTTTTGAGGGTTGACGGGTGGTTCGAGGGGTTGGTGGTTCAAGGGTTGAAGGGTGGTTCGAGGGTTGAAGGGTGGTTTGAGGGGTAGGTGGAATGAGCCCCGAAGGGTAGTTCGAGGAGTCTCGAGGGCCACAGGTTTGAGAGGTCTCGAGGGCCAATGGTTCGAGAGGTCTAGACAGCCAATGGTTCAAGAGGTCCCGAGGGCCACGGGTTTGAGAGGTCTCGAGGACTACGTGTTCGAGAGGTCTCGAGGGTAACGGGTTCGAGGGGTCTCCGGGCCACGGGTTCGAGGGATAAAAAATAGCCTTTCCTCATCTGGCTGCATGGCTCTTCCACTGTTACTTGTATGGCCACTCTCGGTTTGGAAGGCCGTCACCGCACTTCAGTGACGGTTGGGTTCACGCTCCCGGGGAACAAACCACGGTTCGAGAGCCAGTTCACACATCCGACTGTATGGAAGTTGTATTTGTTGGTTGCGCTATTTGCCTGGCTGCACTAAAAAGTGTAAAATGGCATCAGGCTGTCCATTTGCCAAAAATGGAAAGAACGGTTACAAAACCGTTACGCGGGGCATTCACGGTAGAAGTCATGCCCGGTCTCTTATCACTAGAAGGTCTATCCACGGGAAACACTTGGGAGCACAACAGACTACGGTCAATCGGCTCTCAACCCCAAAGAGAAAACCTCGGCGCTCATCCAAAGATCATTATCGAAGGCCAATAACATCTCTTTATCTTCATCATAGAGGTGTACATGGTAGAAGCGATGTGCCAGCTCTTCCCGGAGGAGATGACATACTACTTCATTTGAAGGCCGAGACCACTCTCGGTTTGGAAGACACCCATGGGGAATAAACCACGGCTGAAGAGCCGATCCACACAACCGGTTGTATGGAAGTTTCGTGGAGTGAGGGGCTAGTGAGTCTGTTCTTATGCCCCTCGGTATTCTCTTGGATGGTTTCTACAGACCCCTGTCACCATGAAGGGGTTAGCATTTTTCTCTGACGGATGGTTTCTACAGACCCCTGTCACTATGAAGGGTTTAGCATCTCTTTGCCACCTGGTAGTAGCATCTAGACCAGGGGTAGTTTTATTAGGTATCATATATTAAGGGAGTGGGCCAATGATCCCACTCCCATACACACTCCCGGTTCTCTTATATTTACCATTACCTTCGATTAGTGACTAACCTGACTTTAACTAATCAACGATCAAACATTACTCGACTTTCAATATATAAACACTATAAACTAGGTTGACTTTGTCTAATCAACGATGAACCCTTACTTGACTTTCAATATATAAACACGAATAACAAAGTTGACTTTAACTAATTAATGGTCAAACTTTATTTGAATAAGTATATAATAAATACTAATAACAATGTTTGACTTTGTCTAATCAACAGTCAAACCTTTCTTGACTTTCTATATATGAATACTAGTGACTAAGTTGACTTTAACTAATCAACGATCAAACTTTACTTGATTCTCTCTATATAGAAACACTATATTTTTTGGATTCACTCGATTACATTCACTTATTCACTTTTCCAGTTTCTTTTCTCTGGAAACTCCACCTATTTCCTTCCTCTCCATTATCTTTTCCTTTTCTTTTCTTCTCGATTCACTCAATTACATATTTATGGTGGTGGCAGGACGAGGGATGGTGGTGGCAGGATGAGGCAGTGATGATGGTGCGACGAGGTCAAAGGATGGTGGTGGGACGAGGTCACGCGCCAGTGGTGTTGTGACCAAATCTACCTGCTCGTCCGGCAAAATCGGTGAGGTGGTGAGGTCAGGCGGCGGTGGTGTCGAGCATCAGCGAGGGTGGGTTGGGTGGGCTAGGTTTTTAGGGAGGCACCAACACGGTGATGTGGTGGCGTAGGGGCAGCAGAGGTGGTGAGGCGGCGAGGTCAGGCAGCGACAGTGGTGGCGGGATGAGGTGGATGTGGTGGCGAGATAAGGCAGCGGTGGTGGTAGACTTCAGTTTGCTCACCCCCTAAAACAGGGCTTTATTCGAAATGGTAAGAACTCATCAATAATTCCTCGATTTTGCCTCATTCTTTACCTCTGATTCCCCTTATGGAGTTTCTTTTGTTAACTGTTTGAGATTTTGGGGTAAAATGTGCGAATGTGGGTGAATTTTTTAGGGTTTATATTATTTTTTGAATTTTGCTTGTTTTATTGTGATTTCTGGGCTTGTGGAGATGTTAGAAGAACAAATCGTTGTGGGCTTGTGGGACACATGTATGTGGAACCTTCAGATGCCATAGTCCAATGGGTAGAAGGTTGGTTGCTTCTTTTTATTGTGGGGTTCTTAATCAAATGGTAAATTGGTGATACATTGTCATTATTTTGTGCATGTTGGATTTTGTAAAACTAGATAAAAAGCTTCTTAAACTTCTATGATGGACATTTGAATTCAATGTTCAATTGTGTTTTCCTTTCTTCTCTATCCCCTTGTGTCGTTTTGTCTGCCTCTTGTGGTGTTTGTCTTTTCTGTCCTTATTAAGACACGTGACATGTTAATAGTTTAATCTGATAAGATGGAATCCCTGCTTTTTTGGTGTTTGGGGGTGTAATTGAGCAAGATAACAAGGAAGCTCGCCATTTCAAAACATACAAGGTGGTATTGAAGGATAAGGATTTTTGTGGAGGGTCATTGGTCTCGAACAATCTTGATAATGGTGCTGATTTACTCATAACTGTACCTCCTCCACTTTGTGGGGTGCTAATTATCAGTGAAAGAAAAAATTGTGTATTTTAGTGCTAATGCTTTTAAAGCAATCCCATCAGACGTGTAAGTTGTTAATCTTCCTAGCAATTTACTTTGTGTTAAATTACTGTTACTCTATGCGAAAATCGTGCGATTACACACAATGACACTGTTCTTCTTCTTCACCTCAATTTCTAACTGCTAACGACTACTCCACTACTTCACTACTCTACGGTCTGAAAGCCCCACCCGTCGCTCACTGGTGGCTAACCATGGCGTCACCGACGCCTCCACTTCCACCAGATCCTAGACCTCCCATTCCCCCAATTCACAGAAGCTTCGTCCAAGCGCTGAACACAAAACACTCCCCACTACTTACAGCACTTCCCGATACCCCCAATTTACACCCCATTACTGAATTCAAGGCTAAAGTGGCTTATATCCTTCCCCCCGAAGAAGGCGAACAACTAGCTGCCCACTATCAGAATGCACTCGTCGGAAAATTCATCCGGGGAAAACCCACGATGGATACCTTGCAACAAGCCTTCAAATCCATGGGTTTTAAATCCAAATTTCAGTTAGGTTCTATTGACTACAGGCATGTGCTTATTCGATTTCAGGAATGCAAGGACTACCAAAGATGCTGGATGAAGGGGCAATGGACAATTCAAGGATTCACGATGAAAGTTCAGAAGTGGTCTCCGGATTTCTCCCCAACTGTGGAATCCTCCATAGTTCCGGTCTGGGTAACTTTTCATAACCTTCCGCTACACTTCTACAATAATTCTGCAATCATGGGAATTAGCAGTCAGATAGGTAGATTTCTTAAAATAGATGCTGCTACCAAAGCTCTAACTAGGCCATCAGCAATAAAAGTCTGTGTAGAGATTGATTTGTTATCACAGCTCCCAGATACTATAATGGTAGGAGTAGGAAACAAGGTGGCTGAATATAATATTGAATATGAGGATTTGCCTATGTACTGCTCACATTGTAAAATACTTGGTCACAGCAACACAAATTGTAACCAGTTGCACCCTGAGTTGAAGAAAAAGGTTTTTAAAAAACCTGAGGGTACTACAGGATATGTGCATAAGGAGAAAAAAAGTCTATAACAACCTCCAAAAGAAATAATTAATATAGAGGGCTCTTCCACTCTGACTGGTTCACAAAAAGAGAAGGATATTCAACTTCATAAATATTTCTTAGGAGTTCAAAATGAAAGTAACATCAATTTCTTTAAGGTCAGCCATAAGAAAAGAAATGCCTCTTTTTACTCCCTTGATGATATATCTAAGCCTATAACCACATCTTTTTGGAGGAAAAAGAATCCAGTATCAGAACTACCCATAATCCAGGAAAGTCCTACAAACAATAACATAGTAACAATCTCTAATGCCTTTCAAACATTAGATGATTTACAAGAGGATCTGGAGGAAGAGGTAGCAGAGATATACCATGAAACTGTGGTAACACAGGAAGCTACACCAATACTCACTACTGACAAAAATGATTTCACTATAACTTCTCCCCCTTCTCTTGAGCTACCCCCTACAGGTGAAGCAGAGCACAACTTCAACTCAGACACTAACACAAGTGACTTCCTGATTCCAGATCAGTTAACAAAGAAGGAGGTAAGCATGATAAACAAGGTAAATAATTCTGACCTGAAATCTCCCATGAGTAAAGATGCAAACAGTAAAGTTAGAACAGGAGATAATGGAAAGACTTCAGCTAAGACAGGTAGAAACCTAAGATCATCACAGAAAGCCACCCCCAAAGTTTTTAAATGATAAAACACACCATAATAGGAAATCTTCTAGTATGGAATGTAAGGGGAATTGGAACATCTTTGGACAGATTAAAGGTTTTAAAACAAAAGCATAAGATTGATATTCTGTGTTTAATTGAACCTTGGCAGGACATACAGATGTTAACAGTACTAAAGCATAACCTTGGATATCATAATGCTTTCCCTGCTCAATATGTCAAAATCTGGATATTATGGGATCCAGCTTTCAAACTTACAATTTTAAGTGAGAAAGATCAATTTGTTCAAGTTAATATAACCGATTCTGTATCATCTTTCAACTGGCACTGTTTCTTTATATATGCTAGTATACACAGACAAATGAGGGAAGCCTTATGGAAAGATTTACAGGTTACTATGCATACCCCTTCCATTTATATAGGAGACTTTAACACTGTTTTATCTATTTCTGAATATAAGGGCCGTAAGTCTACACCCAAAAAGAGCATGAAACAGTTTACAGAATTTATAAACATAATGGACTTGCATGATATTCCTACTGTTGGAAACTCTTTCACTTGGAGCAATAATAGATATAGGGATAAGTGCAAGGATTTAATGTTTCAGAGGTTAGATAGGGGTGTAGCTTCCCTAGATTAGTTAGAGCAATTTCCTAATAGTTCCATTCAGGTTTTAAACAGGACGACCTCAGATTACTCACCATTATTTTTATCTGTTCAGTCATCTGAAGAACAAGCCCCTAGACCATTTAGATACCAAGACACGTGGTCAAATAGACAGGAATTCCATGAACTAGTAGATAAAAACTGGAACTTATATGCTCCTTTTCATGGGATGTACAGATTAGTCTTCAAACTTAAGAGGCTAAAGATGGAAATAAAACAATGGAATAAGCAACATTTTGGTAATGTTTCACAGAATTTGACACATTATGAGAATGTGGTTAATGAGCTAGAAATCTCCTTTCAGCAATCACAAGATGAAGTCACACTAGCTGAGTTAACCAAATCAAAACAACTGTTGGTCAGGGCTCAAAAAGAAAAAATAATTTACCTTAAGCAAAAAGCTAGGATTAATTGGCTTAAGTATGGAGACGCTAACACGAAATACTTTCACCACTCAATTAGGGAAAGGATATCAAAAAAAAGAATCAGTAAAATTAAAGATGGAACAGGTAACTGGATCTCTGAACCACTGCAGATTAAAGAGGAAGCAGTAAGATTTTTCAAAGAACTTTTTAATGAGGAAGCTTCACAAAAAAAGGGAACATATCTAAAATACTTCCTTTCTGAAATCCCCAGTTTAATTACTGAACAGAATAATGAAAGCCTGTTATCTACATTTCAAATTCAGGAGCTCAAATCAGCAGTTTTTTATCTTAATAGAAATAGCTCTCCTGGACCAGATGGATATCCTGGAGCCTTCTATACCACTTTCTGGGAAATTATTAAAGGTGATCTTCTTGATGCTGCTAATGATTTCCTAAAAAATGGTAATATCCCAAAGGCCATATCTAGCACTTGGCTGACCTTGATTCCCAAAAGACCTATCCCAATCACATTCTCTGATTTTAGGCCTATAAGTTTATCAAACTTTGTGAATAAAGTTTTTTCTAAGATGCTAATGGAAAGAATAAAACCCTTCATGACCTCATTAATATCCCCTGAACAGAGTGCATTTATTAAGGGGAGGGATATATCTGATAATATAATCTTAATGCAGGAAATGACTAGAAGTTTAACTAGGAAATCAAAAGCCCCAAATCTTATTGTTAAATTAGATATGAAAAAGGCCTTTGATAGGGTTTCATGGTCCTTTCTTAACTCAATTCTACTCCAATTTGGATTTCATGGTACTTTAGTGCAACGCATAATGCAAAACATAGCCTCAGCTCACTTTTCAGTTTTAATTAATGGTGTCACTTCAGGTTTCTTTCCTTCTAACAGAGGCATTAAACAGGGGGATCCTCTATCACCCTTTCTGTATAACATAGTATCCGAGGCTTTTTCTAGAAGTTTGAAAACACTTTTCAACTCCGGGTACTTGCAACATTTCAGCTTGCCTAGAAACTGTCCTCTGATAACTCACCTTATGTATGCGGATGATACCGCAGTTTTTCTGAGTAGTAAACTTAAAAACCTGAAAGATTTAAGAAATTTCTGAATGCATATGAGCAGTCTTCAGGTCAGAAAGTTAACTTCTCAAAATCTAATTTCTTTGCTGATCGAAAAACACCTCTGGATAGAATGCAAACAGTATCTAGGACTCTAGGTATGGCGAGAGGTTCCTTTCCTTTTATGTATCTGGGGGTCCCAATTTTTGCTGGAAGGAACAAACAGGTACATTATTATCCTGTGATGGAGAGAATGGAAAAATCCATTAACAATTGGAAGAACAGGTGGTTAAGCACAGCAGGTAAAATCATTCTTATTAATCATTGTTTTCTATCTATCCCCACACACATTTTTGCAGTACTCAGTCCACCTAAGGTAGTCTTAAAGAAAATGGAAAGGTTAGCCTCAGGACTCTTTTGGGGAAATAGTGAGATCTTGGATAAAAAAAAACATGGCGCTCCTGGAAAAGAATGAGCTTCCCGGTCAGGAGAATGGGATAGGATTTAGAGACCTCAGGGCAATAGTACATGCTTTTTCATGTAAATTATGGTGGAAATTACAAATTAATAACTCTCAATGGTCTAAACATTTGTGGTCTTTGCCTAAATCATATAAAACATCTCACACATGGCATAGAATCTGTAAGGTAACTGAAATTGCAAATAGTTTAACTAGAGTCATACATGGAAAGGGTACATGCTCTTTCTGGAGTGCAAACTGGACTGGTGAGGGTGCTCTGTACTATGAATGGCCCGAGGGGTTGGATATTCCATTTTCTGACATATCCCTAAGTTCATTTATTGCTAACAAAAACTCCTATCTCCCAATACTGGAGCCTCATCTGGCTACCATTACCATTTCTTCTTTGCAGGAGGTGGAAATTACAAATTTACATGATGACAGGCTGGTATGGACACCCTCCCTGGATGGGAACTTTTCTATAAGTTCAGCATACAAGACCCTTAGACAAAAAGGTACTAATATTAGAAATTTACACAAAGTATGGTCTTCCTTTATCCCATCCAAAATGTCAGTTCTTCTCTGGAGAGTCCTTAATGGGATATTGCCTTTTGATAACATATTGAGTAAAATTGGTTTTTCTCTAGCTTCAAAGTGTCCTCTGTGTAAGAATCACTCAAACAACCTGGACCACTTTTTTAACTCATGCCCATCCTCACTTGGAATTTGGAACAGAATCTACTCACTTATAGGAGTACAGCACCCAGTATTCAGGAGTTTCATTAACAGAGTGGACTACTACCTTTCTATAAGGGCTAATTCTAGGATATCCTCTAACTTGAATATTGCCGCCCTTTTGGTCACAACATGGTCCCTATGGATTTTTAGAAACAAGATTCTATTTGATAATCAATCTTTTTCTCCAGATACTTGCTTTCTGTATATCAAAGATTGGATTCATTTGATTTTTACTGCTAATCCACCTAGAGGTAATAAAGAAAAACATAAGGATTTAACCCAAGCTGGAATTATACCTATAATTTTACAAAAAAGGAAAAGAATCTTATCAGCTGTAAGATGGGAAAAACCAGAAAATGGTTTCAAATTAAACACTGATGCAACATGGATAGCAGGGGGTGAGTCCTCATGTGCAGTGATCGTGAGGGATTGGAATGGAGAGGTGATTAAACTGAGAGTAGTAAATTTCCATTCGGATTCCCCATTAAATGCTGAATTGGTAGGTATACAGTATGCATATCAGCTATGCTCTGAACTAGATCTTAATGGTTGTGAAATTGAGTCAGATTGTTTAGCAGCTGTAAAAGGAATACAGAATCCAATGATCTACCTATGGAGAGTTTTTTCTATCTGTAGTAGCTTGAACGCAGGGCACAATGTCAATCCAATAAAGTTCATTCCAAGGGAATCCAATACGGCCTCTGATTTTTTGGCAAAATATGCAAAGGAAAAGAACATGAATGGAGATCTTAACTTAGATCAGATGCCTTCCTTTTTTAAGGGTCTAATAATGTTAGATAAAATTGGTTTACATGGAGTGAGATTGGTTACTTGATCACACTTAGACCTAATTACGAATTGTAGCACAGATCAATGATTCTTGCATTATTTCTACTTCCACTTTGCGAATGGACTCTGCTGGTGCTTCTTATCATTGCAGGATAGGTACTGAAGAAATGCAGAGCTGAGAATCTCCTCGGAGCAAATCACAAGGAAAGCATACATCTCAAAGATAGATTACAAAGAAAAAACAGGGGAGGGAGCAATAACACAAATGAAACATGAGGAATCTCATCTCCAGAACCACAACTACATTAACTGACTGAAGTTGATATGCGGACGAGTAGACTACAAAGGATTTAATCAATCATCTTGACTGACACATCATTGACAAATAGGGGTTTCGTATACACGTCTCCCCGACCTGTTCGCGTTGTGTCTGAACGGATGATCGGCCAAGAATTTCATCTCAGTTTACACTTTTAGTTTGGTCTAAGACAGTTTGGTTTAGAACACCGCTTTTGGAAGCAATTACGATGTACAGCTACATTTAGACCTTATTGGTTGATCTTAATGGTCTGGGGAGCCAAATATAGTCCCCCCATCCTAGGATGGTGTTAAAATTAAAAAAAATGGCAATTTACTTTGTGTTATACTGGGCATTGAGGACTGAAAGATTACGAAAAAGAATATAAGAAAAAGGAGCCAACCCAGAAGGCTTGATGGGCTTGATGTAAATGCTAAAATAGTTGCAATTTTGGGCTTGTTTTTTATGTTATCCATTTCTTTTTTCCCCTAGTCAATCACAAGGGCCTATGGGAGGGTTGACGTAGACGGTTCCAGATACCTGCTTGGAGATCATAATGGTCTGCTTCATTTGCTGGTGATAACTCATGAAAAAGAGAAGTGAGTTCTTTTCTTGTTCACATTTAGAGGTTTTTAAAATTTTATTGGCAATGGGCTTTGACTTAAATGTGTACTTTAGGGCCTGCTTCGAGCACTTAGAAATTGCCCTTTGTTGGGTAAATTACTCTGTGTCATCAATAGAGTTACTGGACTCAAAATTGAGAACGGCTGGTTAGTTCGGGGTCTAGGGAGTTGCGACATGAATGGTTTGCTCCTTCTATCTTTTTCTGTTAATGTTGCTACAGCTAATGCAACTTATATTCATACAATGCTCTTTCGTTCCTATTTTTTTAAAAAAAATTTATCGAGGCATCCTTTACGAGTAGTTAATTAGTTAGAAATTGTTTGCTGATTGGTTTAAACTAGAAAGAATTGAGGTGTAGTTTCTGGTTAGACTCCTATGTATAAAACACAAACACGCTAGGCAATGGAAAACTGGGGGCTAACTTATATGCAATTCAACTTGTGGAAAAATTAACATACTTCTCTCGTTATCCATAAACATAAATAGTAAATGGAATACGACCAACTTTTTCTTGAGACCTTGTTTCTTTAGCAAAATTAATGATCTGATTAATTTGCTACTTTATTGAACTGGCCAACATTCTTGGCCGTGTTTTGAATCTTTTGTAGTTGGTTACTTCTTTTTATATTTTAATGTTTTCGGAGATTGTGGTTCAAGTTTATATCTGGAAATCTCTTTAGGAAATTTAGTCGTATGGATGTTATCTAGGGTACATAACTGATACAGATTAGAACATTTTGATTTTTATTTGCTGTCGTAAGTACCCATATAGGTTTATAAAGTTCAATTCCAAGAGCCAGTTTCTCATTTTCATTTTAGCCTTTTGCCAGTTCTGTTTCGATAAGCTTGTGAGATGTTTGTTATCTTCTGTTAAAAGGTTCTACTGGCTACTGGTGGTGGCCATTTGGTTTATCTTGAAATTGGTGATGGAGTGCTAACAAACGTAAAGCATGCTCAATTGGAATATGATATCTCATGTTTGGATATAAATCCAATTGTTGATAATCCAAATCACAGTAACATAGCTGTTGGAATGTGGACAGACATAAGTGTGAGAATATTTTCACTTCCTGATTTGAATCTCATCACAAAGGAGTTGCATACATAACAAATTAGAATTTTCTTAGTCAATGTTATCTATTTTGTGCATTTGAAATGAAATGAGTGCTAGTTATCGACTGACTTATAAGGTTTAAATCGTGCAGATTGAATTGGTATATGCAGCACAAACAAAGAGCCTGCAGCCTCCTCACAAATACTTCCCATGGCTAACTGTGGATGGACAGTCACTTTACGATGTAAGTTTCAAGAATTTTATTATCTTTTAATCCGTGATTCAATGAGTTCTGACCACTATTCAGAGTATCCATTGGATACTAATGTGTGTTACTTGTTATAGATGAAAGGATGATGCTTCCTTCAGTCTCTACCGCCTAGGTACTATCACTTCAAATTGGTATATTTGAGGCTACGTCAATGTTCTTTAGATCAGGAGTTTTTCTTAGCATGATGGGTATATCAATGGTATGGTTTTCTTCTCCACTGTCGGACTTTAGTTGTAATTAGGATCTATGCTGAAATGCAGCTTTTCATAGGATTCTCTGATGAGAGTTCCAGCTGAGCATTTTCGTGGCATCTCGTCTTCCCGCTCAAGGCCTTGTCCCTTTTCCTTCGATGCACAAAACCGGCGGTTTGCTAATATCTGAATATTCTGAATTCTTTGTCATTTTGTATGTCGAGTCTTTTTGTGATTTTCTCGTGTATGTAGAGTCTTAATCGTTGACTGTTGGTGTGCTGCTGTGCCGGGGTGAAGTGCCATGTCGGTGGTGGTGAGATTGATTCCTCTCCAAGGTCTCCGCCGCAATGTTTCGTCCCATAGATTATTAATTTTGTATAATAAATTGTTTTGATTTTATTTCTATATTATCAATTTTGTGAAGTTAATTTTATTATTAAATTTATATCCTACTAAATTGTTAATTTTGGGTCGCACTGCCGCTTTCAAAGGAAGAGATTTTTTTTTTCTCGTCGTAAATATTTTGGCACCAGTTAACAAAAAAACCGGTGCTGACAAAAAAAACCGGTGCTAAAATATTTACTACTACAAAATGTAAAGTCAAGGAATTATTTAATTGGCAATTTTGTGTTAAGTATTTGTGAATTGATATACAGACCATGTTGGAACATGGTGCTGGAGCAGAACTGGAGCAGGTTTAACGCCATGGAGTTTAATGGAATTCAAGCCGAAATATTGACGTGTTTTAGAATTTATGGTATCTGTATATTTGGCTATATATTGGGCATAAGAAGCATATCTGATTTATGGAAAAATCCCTACTTATAAGGAGAAGATTCATTCGAATATATGGGAGAGTTTGAGATAAGGTAAATCCCTTTATTTATGGGATTTGGATATGCTTCAACAATCAGATTTAGAATAGGAATATTATGGAGATAATCAAGAATATTCAGATCTGATTTGTGGATATAAATATGGGACAAACACGGCTGCATTACATACAATTTTACAGAGCAAAATCTGCACATAGATTTTGAGATCTTACGAAACTTGCAAGAGCCAATATACTATGTTCCAACACTGTCCTGCTGCACTAAGTTCAGAATCGTACACCTTAATTCCTCGGGAGGAGGAGATCTTGCGTCGACGGAGTTCGAGGTCAGAGGGAGTCTGATCAAAGCAGATCGGTAGCTAGAGGAGCTAGCAGAGTCCACACGTCATAGTTAGTAAAGATAAGTATTTTGTAAATTGTACTCTGTACTGTATCTTTCTAATTAGTGGATTCATTCTGAACTGGGCCAGGCCCCGCAGATATAGGTGGCTTACACCGAACTGCGTAACCAAGTTGTGTGTCTTTTACGTTTTACGTTATTTTACACTTGGTTAAACTAAGCATGTTGGAACACACTAGTAAGTACTAGAAAAAGTGGTAAAACCAAATTACAATTGGTATCAGAGCTGAGTCACTTATTGTTCCCTTGGTTGTTTCAAGGAAAGTGAGATCCGGTTTTACCATGATGACAAGAGAAGGAGCTTCAGTCTCTCGACCACCACTGTTGGAAGGAAACAACTACAACTATTGGAAGGCACGTATGAGGGTCTTTATCAATTCACTGGATGAACTGGCGTGGTTTTATGTTGAGAATGAATGGAATCATCCTACAGAAGATGCTGACACAAGTTCTAAGGCTGTGGAAGGGGAGTCGAGTCAAAAACCCAAAGACAAAGCTAAGTGGACTCCAGATGATCTTAAAGAATCACTGGCAAATTCGAAGGCCCTAAATGCAATCTTCAGTGCTGCTGATGAAAATCAGTTCAAGCTTATATCTACATGTCACCATGCAAAGAAAGCATGGGATATTTTACAAACTGTTCATGAAGGAACCAGTCGGGTGTGGGAATCTAAATTACATATGCTGGCTACCAAGTTTGAAGAACTAAAAATGGAGGAGGATGACACCATTGCTACATTCAATGGAAAGCTCAGAGATATATCCAACATGGCTTATCAACTGGGAAAGGTTTACAAGGAAACTAAGCTAGTGAAAAAGACATTGCGATCTCTTCCCGAAAGATTTGCAATGAAAGTAGCAGCAATAGAGGAAGCAAGAGACGTAGCCACCATGAGCCTAGATGAACTGATGGGTTCGTTACAAACTTATGAGATGACATTCCAGCAATCTACGAAAAGAATCTCCAAGGATTTGGCGTTCAAAGTTTCTCCGGTCAAGGCAAGTCATGAGTCTGATAGCGATGATGAGTTTGAAAAACTGGCACTTATTACAAAGAATTTCTCAAAGATGATGAAGAAGGTGGTTAACAAGAAATCTAAGGAGAGGTTTGGTGGAAACAGACAAAAGCCACTAGATTCGAACAATAATCGCGGAATGAGATTTGAACAAGGAAATATGCAGTTTGGGAGGAATTAGAACAACAAACCAAAACAAGCTGGACGAATTCAATGCAGAGAATGTGAAGGATTTGGTCATATTCAGGCTGAATGTGCTAACACCCGCAAGAAACAAGGAAGATCATATGTCACCTCTTGGAGTGATGATGAAGATAATGAAAAGGATGAAGAAGAACTTACGAGTAATTACGTAGCTTTTGGAGCAAAGGTACATGATACATCAGAAGGTCAGTGTTCCAACACACTGAACAAAGGTAAGGCTGTATGTTCCAACAAAAATCTAGACGATGCTCGTAGTGATGAAGATGATCTATCTGTTAGTGATGAAGAGATCTATAGCACATACGAACAAATGTATGCTATGTGGATTCAAGTAGCTGACAAGAACAAAGAATTGAATGAAGAAAAAGGAAAGCTAATTGAAAGTGAAAAGGAACTACGATCCACTGTTACAGAACTCGAAAAGCAAAATGAAGAACTGAGTCAGAAATTGATAGCAGCAGTCAAGAGAGCCGAGATGTCTGAAGCAACTATCTCTAAATTAAATTCCCGGAAATCAAAGCTTGATGACATTCTGGATATGGGAAGAACCGTTGGTGATAGACACGGGATTGGATACAGGGAAGAAATAAATACTGAAGTCCTCGAAAAACCAGTTACTCTCAAAGCTAGGATTCGAGAAGTAAAACGGAAGTATGGAAAGCCGTATCAAAGAAAGCCTCTAATCTGCGGATACTGTACATACCAAGGTCATGCTGAACATCAGTGTAAAAAACTGATCAGAGATCAAATGACTGGAAGACAACTGTGTTCCAACACAGTCGATACTCATACAAAAATTATGAAGGTATGGGTCATTAAAAGGTCCAGTAAGTGTCTGGTGGCACACACTTCTTTATCAGCCTATTCCAGTGATTCTTGGTACTTTGACAGTGGTTGTTCTCGCCACATGACTGGGACTCCAAAATACCTTACAAACATTACTCCATATGATGGCGGATATGTAACTTTTGGTGATGGAAAAAGAAGCAGAGTAATTGGCAAAGGCGAATTAAAGATTGAAGGGTTTCCAGTACTCACAAGTGTACTATTTGTTGAAGATCTAAAAGCAAACTTGCTTAGTATAAGCCAGCTGTGTGACGACAACATGATAGTGGAATTTCAGAAGAACAAGTGTGTAATGAAGCATGGTGAAAACAAGGTTCTTTCTGGAATACGATCTTCAGACAATTGTTACTTGTTGGAACAAGAAGTTCGATGCATGCTTTCAAAGCAGGATGAAGGAATTCTCTGGCACAGGAAGCTTGGACACATCAACTATAAAACACTGGTGAAAATTGCTAATATAAAAGCTGTACGAGGAATACCAATCTTGACTAGCAAGGATGAAATTATGTGCGGACCATGTCAGCAAGGTAAACAAACTCGTTCTCCTCATTCTTCAGTTCAGTTTATTACTACTTCTAGAAATCTGGAATTGCTACATATGGACTTAATGGGGCCAGTTAATACACCTAGCATGGGAGGAAAGAAATATATTTTTGTGTGTGTTGATGACTTCTCCAGATTTACTTGGGTAGCCTTCTTGAAAGAAAAATCTGATACGATTGAGGTATTTCGAAGCCTTGTAGTAAAGTTACAAACTGAAAAGGGAAGCCCTGTAGGAAAGATAATCCGAATTCGAAGTGATCATGGCAGAGAGTTTGAAAATGAACAATTCAGTTCCTTCTGCAATGAGCTAGGAATCCAACATGAGTTTTCGGCTCCTATCACTCCTCAACAGAATGGCATTGTTGAAAGAAAGAACAGAACTCTACAGGAGATGGCTCGAGTTATGTTGGCAGAAAAGGATGTTCATAAGAAATGGTGGGCAGAGGCGATCAATACCGCGTGCTATATAATCAACCAAGTGTATCTTCGACCATTCACTGACAAGACAGCCTATGAGATCTGGAAGGGCAGAAAACCAAACGTCTCGTATTTTCATGTGTTCGGTAGTTCATGCTATATTCTCAGAGATAGAGAACAGTTGGCAAAATTCGATAATCGAAGTGATCCAGGAATATTTCTCGGGTATTCCATCAACAGCCGTGCCTACAGAGTTTTTAATCATCGAACCAACACTCTCATGGAATCCATAAATGTTATTGTGGATGATTCAGAAAAGGAACAACCTCTAGAAGTTGTAGAGGAAGAATCTGCCAACACTCATGTTCCAACACAGTTTCAATGTTCAGACAAAGCAAAGTCTTCAGCAGATTCTACTGAACCAAATGATCACCAGAACCCTAACTCTACTGAAGATGGCCATGTTCCAATACACGACCATGTTCCAACACAGTCACCTCCTACTGACGACCATGTTCCAACACTCGATCAATCTGGCTCCACCATGAGAAGTACTCGATCAGTGCCTCGAGTTGATTATCGACGACTGGCTGGTCTACACTGTTTTGTTTCTCTGATTGAGCCCAAGAACTATAAAGAAGCCTTACTTGATGAATACTGGATTGCTGCAATGAAAGATGAACTCGGCCAGTTTACCAGGAATGATGTTTGGTATGTCACTCCCCGCCCCAAAGGAATTAATGTCATTGGTACGAAATGGATCTTCAAGAACAAGTCCGATGCAGATGGCCTAGTCACCAGAAACAAAGCCAGACTTGTTGCTCAAGGATATACTCAAGTGGAAGGTGTTGATTTTGATGAAACCTTTGCACCTGCTGCCAGGTTAGAATCTATCCGTATTCTACTAGCTATTTCCTGCTCTTTAAACTTTACTTTGTATCAAATGGATGTTAAGAGTGCATTTTTAAATGGAGTGGTGAATGAGGAAGTTTATGTGGAACAACCTAAAGGTTTTGAAGATCCTCATTATCCGCATCATGTATATTGTCTCAAGAAGGCCTTATACGGATTAAAGCAGGCACCTCGAGCATGGTATGAACGACTTACTACCTTTCTACTTCAGAAAGGTTATCGTCGAGGGGGAGTAGATCGCACTTTATTTGTGCTTGACAAGTCCTCAAAGTTTCTAATTGCTCAAATATATGTTGATGACATAGTATTTGGCTCCACTTCACCATCTATGGTACAAGAGTTTGTCACCACAATGCAATCTGAATTTGAAATGAGCATGGTTGGAGAATTGACCTACTTTCTGGGATTACAAGTCAAACAAGGACGGGATGGTTTATTCATCAATCAAAGTAAGTATGCCTTGAACTTGATTAAGAAATTTGGCCTCAGTAGTGCTCGTGCAGTTCGAACTCCTATGGGAGTTTCTGATAAACTAGTGAAAGATGAAAAAGGAGTTTCAGTCGATCAGAAGTTATATAGAGGCATGATTGGAAGCTTATTGTATTTAACCGCAAGCATACCAGATATATGTTTTAGTGTTGGAATATGTGCGAGGTTTCAAGCTGATCCTAAGGAATCTCATCTTACTGCAGTGAAAAGGGTTATTCGATATGTAAGTGGAACTTCAGAATATGGTGTCTGGTATTCTAAGAATCAAGATTCAGAGTTGATTGGGTACAGTGATTCTGATTGGGCTGGTAATGCTGATGATCGAAAAAGTACTACAGGTGGATGTTTCTTTATTGGAACAAATTTGGTGTCTTGGTATAGCAAGAAACAGAATTCAATCTCTCTACCTACTGCGGAAGCAGAGTATCTTGCAGCAGGGAGCTGTTGTGCACAACTGCTATGGATGAAACAAATGTTGAAGGATTATGGAATTCATCAAGAACCTTTGAAGATTTTATGTGACAATACAAGTGCCATTGATATTTCAAAGAATCCAGTTCAACACTCAAGAACCAAACATATTGACATAAGGCATCATTTTATTCGAGATTTGGTGGAAAGAAAAGAAGTGGAAGTGGTCTATGTTCCAACACACGAGCAGTTTGCTGATATATTTACAAAGCCACTTGATGCTACCACTTTCGAGAGCCTTCGACAACACTTAGGTGTTTGTCAAATCTGAGGTAATTTTTACCTTTGATTAGTTTTTTCGTGTAAATAATTTTTGTTTCTGTTATTTACGTCAAAAATTAGAAAAAAAAATTTTTGGAAGGAAGTAAAGACTTACTAAAATAGGAGTAGTTAAGTAAGGAGTGTTGGAAGTTAAAACAGGAATAACTCGTTGATGGGACAAGAAGAGGAAAGGATATCATTACAATTTTTGGGAAATCTAAAAAGGCTCTTCACGGGAAAAGAGGCAAGTTTATGAAAAGTTGAAAGTTGATTCAAACTCTAAAACCCCTTTCGAATTCTATCCTTCTCGGCCCGAACTCTTGTTCTCCAAAAACCTTGCCAAAATTTTTCTGTTGCTCTCACAAAACTCTACTGTTATCAAAGAAAGAATGGCAACCAAAAGCACTCCTAGTTTTGAAGCACAGGCGTCAGACAATGGTGTAGAAAACACAGAGAGGAAGGAATCTGGCGGCAATATCGGCGAAGAAAATCACGGAGCCGAGAACAGGGTTCCATATGGGAAGGTGTCCGGGCTTGATACTCCTCCGATAAAGATTAATGGTATAAAATTTAGATCTTTTGATGATATTTTCGAATGGTTGCAAGCAAATAGAGTTTATGTTGATCTTAGCAAAATCATAAGCATAGATAAAGAGTTGGAAGTTTTGCATGTGAAAGTTAAGGAGATTGTGTCTGGTCACTTTTCTGATGTCTGGGATATTGAGAATAAGACTGTGAAGTATCTGAGAGGGATGTACGGTCAGCTGAATGGTAAAGGGAAAGACAAATTTCATGTTTTCTGTCGTATGACTGCTCATAATTATGTGTGAATAAGAGAAATTAATGAGGAACAAGATGTTGGGATGAAGACAGTAAGGTATGGAGACAAGCTACAGGTTGGATTTTTTTATGTAGAGAATGCAAAGAGGATGGAGAAATTGAGAGAACCTGTGATTATTGAACTATCTGATGATGATGACAGTGTTCCAACACAGGAGGAAGAATCTGTGTATATGGAGGAAGAATCTGATGCTGATCTGGGGGGTACACAGGGTGATGAGGTTCAAGAAGATTTGAATGATGAAGCCCCTGATCAGTCTGATGATGAAGGGAATCAGGAAATTGAAGTAGCTGATGAAGATCTCCTAGGTCAGGGTGTTGATTCAGAAGAAGAAAGAGCTGACAGTGTTACAACACAGGATGCCCCAGACCTGACATACTCCAGTGACGAGGTCCTGGATGAATTTTTCCAGAAGGCAAAAGGAAAAAGGAAGGCTAGCTTTGCCATGAATACTGAGGCAACAAAAAGAAGTAAGAAGAGACAGGATAGCAAGCCAAGGAAGGCTCTGCCACCCCCATCTGTCACTCAGGCTTTTTCTGCAGTTTATTTTGACAAGAAGGGAGCTGAGATGGAAGATTTCTTCTCTGAGAAGAAGTTTATTGCTGAGAGACCCTTGGACTTGAAGGCTTATCAGGAGAGTGGGTTCACAAATTTCCTAAAGGCAATGGGGATGATGAAGGCGGCCACAATTCAAAGGCAATTCAATCGACAGGTGGTTCTCGAGGTATATGCTAATCTCATGCCTGAGAATCTAGATATTACTTCTCCGTGGTTTGGTAGAGTACATGTTCGGGGAAAGATTGTAGAACTGTCTGCTACTAGAATCAATATGTTATTTGGGCTGAAAACTCCAGAGATAGGGGGAGTGTTTCCGGACGATTTGGAGATGACTGATGATGAAATTTTGGCTGTGATTTCTGGAGAATATAAGAAGAAGTGGCTGGCAGTAGGATACTCGCAAGCATCATGCTTGACCTCCAGATTCTTCGGTTGTATCAGATAGCTGTTCACTGCTGGTTACCATTTAGCAATACTACTGCATTGACCAGGGAAATGGTCAAACTGCTCTACTGTGTTGGAATACAGCAGGAAATAAATCTAGGGTTATTAATTCAGCAACATCTGGTTCGACAAGCCACAGCTCCTAAGGTGAATGATGTTGTAATATACCCATGTCTGATCTCAGCGTTAGCCAAAAGTGCAAAGGTGAAGGGGAAGGCCTCTGATGTGATCATTGATACGGAGTTCTTGCGGCCTAACAAGAAGACATTCGGACTCCGTCATGTGCATGATCTTCCATGGACAGCTTCTGGGTCAACCTCCTCATCAGCAACGGCAGATAAAAAGACTCGATTGATGGCTATTAATGCTAGACTTGGAGCTGTAGGGATTCAAATTGCAGCCTTACAAGCAGAGCAAGCACGGTTGGAAGAAGAAAAATCAAGGCTGGAAGGATGATTAAATCAGGGGGAGTTTAAAAGACAGAGTTTAATTTTTTATGCTTTTGTGATGACGTTTCTTTGGCCTCTGTGTGGTCCCAGAGGGAGTAATTTTGGATTCTGGATATTTGGTTTTCAATTTGGTTGTATAATTTTTGGATTTCTGGAATTCTGGGTTTCGGCTTTCATTATTTGAATTCTGGTATTATGATCATTATTCTGCTCGTTGAATGTAGTTGATTATGTGATTGCAGTCCAAAATATTATGGGTCCACAAAAATGCCAAAGGGGGAGATTGTAAAGTCAAGGAATTATTTAATTGGCAATTTTGTGTTAAGTATTTGTGAACTGATATACAGACCATGTTGGAACATAGTGCTGGAGCAGAACTGGAGCAGGTTTAACGCCATGGAGTTTAATGGAATTCAAGACGAAATATTGACGTGTTTTAGAATTTATGGTATCTGTATATTTGGCTATATATTGGGCGTAAGAAGCATATCTGATTTATGGAAAAATCCCTACTTATAAGGAGAAGATTCATTCGAATATATGGGAGAGTTTGAGATAAGGTAAATCCCTTTATTTATGGGATTTGGATATGCTTCAACAATCAGATTTGGAATAGGAATATTATGGAGATAATCAAGAATATTCAGATATGATTTGTGGATATAAATATGGGACAAACACGGCTGCATTACATACGATTTTACAGAGCAAAATCTGCACCTAGATTTTGAGATCTTACGAAACTTGCAAGAGCCAATATACTGTGTTCCAACACTGTCCTGCTGCACTAAGTTCATAATCGTACACCTTAATTCCTCGGGAGGAGGAGATCTTGCGTCGACGGAGTTCGAGGTCAGAGGGAGTCTGATCAAAGCAGATCGGTAGCTAGAGGAGCTAGCAGAGTCCACACGTCATAGTTAGTAAAGATAAGTATTTTGTAAACTGTACTCTGTACTGTATCTTTCTAATTAGTGGATTCATTCTGAACTGGGCCAGGCCCCGCAGATGTAGGTGGTTTACACCGAACTGCGTAACCAAGTTGTGTGTCTTTTACGTTTTACGTTATTTTACACTTGGTTAAACTAAGCATGTTGGAACACACTAGTAAGTACTAGAAAAAGTGGTAAAACCAAATTACACAAAAAAAATCCTTTTCTCTGAAAGCAGCAGCGCGCAACCGCTTTCAGAGGAATGGATTTTTTTTAGTCGTCGTAAATATTTTAGCACCGGGTATTTAACCGGTGCTAACAAAGAAACTGGTGCTACCGTTGCTAAAATTAGCACCGATTAAAAAATTGGTGCAAACGAAAAAATTGGTGCTAAAATTAGCACCGATTTAACAACCGGTGCTAACAAAAAAATTGGTGCTATTGTGGTACATATTAGACACCGATTTTTTTTAACGAAAAAATTGGTGTTGAAGGGGAGTTCCTGTGTTAGTGTTTGTTGGTCTGGCTATGGTGAATTCTTGTGTTAGTGACACTTCCACTATGTAGCGGCTGCCGCAGGCATTCAGGTCGATGTACTCGTAAATGCAAGCAGGTTACGGCCGGTAAATGCTTTGTATTCTTAGATTAGAGATATGTTTAGACTCAAGCAATTCATCTTTTACTTGTAATTTCTTGAGAAATGTTAATCTTTAAAAAAGAAAAAATGCATGAAAAGTGTTAATTTGCTTTGACACATAAAATGTCCTCTCCATTCCAAATGTATTTGGACAAAAGCTTTCAGAATTATAGAAAGCTAGCCTTAATATGAACAACTAAAGTGTTGTTTTTAGATACGAACAACTATATAATGTATCACTGGAGCAATTCGCTGCATTGGGTCAACAAAAAGCACCCTTGGAATCAAATCTCTTGCACCTGGAGACAAATGGATGGGAAGCTACATTAACATATATTGATAAGTTCTTTGTGTAACATCAACATATATTGATAAGCTCAACAAACATTGTATAAAAATATAATCTTCATACCTGGGCATGACATACTGTACAAAAGCAGGGCCGGCCTTTATATGGCCCAACCGGTACTGTTGAACAGGGTCCCAAAATTTCTGGGGCCCCAAAATTATATTATTAGGTATTATATATATATATATAAATTTCTGGGGCCCCAAAGTAAGGTGCTCGTTTTTATTTTTCTTTTAATAAGAAAATTAAAGCCTTTTCCGATCAGAAATCTGATATTTTCCTTTCCCATCAGAAAACAGAAATCGTCTACGCATCTTCTCCATCTTCATTGTATTTATGGTTTGTTTTTCCAACCAAATCAATCAATGCCCATTCCAATTTCCAAGCCAATTTCATCAATTCTCTCCCTCAAATCACTTCCCCTTTCGTTAATCTCGGATTCTCGACTACCGATGATGCTGTTAAACGGCTTAGCCAGATTTCATCGGCGAAATCTTCAAGAATTCAACGGGCAATTCGTTAATTTTTCCCTATTTATATCAAAGGTCAGGTCTCTCTCAATCATCTCTCTAATTCTTTCAGAGTTTAGAAATCCAAGGCTAATTCATTGATTTGTTCTATTTTCTATCATCTAAAGATTCAGATTTTGCTCCTGGAGTTGTGTTCAATTAGCATAGTCAAGGGCAAATCGGAGGTAACTATCTATTTCGCATTTCGGCACAACACCCATTAGCCAGGGACGAGCTACGGGCTTTCGATTTTCAATTTTCAATTTTTCATTCTGCACTCTTCAATATCCAGGTTTTATCTATCTTATTTTATCAATTGGTTTAAATTTTTGGCATTGCAAATTATTGTTTGGTCTTTTTAATTTGGCGTGAATCTGTGGTGTTTGATTTAATTGAATTTTGTGTAATTATTGAGTCATGCCTCCTAGGAAATATGATTCTAGTTGTCAAAAGCGTAAAAAAAGACAAAGAATTGAAGAGTTAACTCAATCTCAAAGAGGAGCTCTTCATAAATTTATTGTAAAGAAACCTCAGGTTCTTGTAGAAAATAACAATGATGATATAAGGAATGTAGAAATTTTAAATGAAAGTTGTTCTAATGTTAATGTTGATGTTGCTGATGTGCTTTTGAATGAGAGTCATAATATTAGTGATGGTGAAAATACTGAGAATGAATATGATGATAACCATCCCATTGATAATGAGAATGTTGAGTTGTGCAATGATAGTGAAAATAATGATGTTAGGGATTTAGACCAATCTAAAGAACTGTACACATTTGATATTTTTGATCCGAGAAATTGGGATTCTCTTGATTCTAAAATGATAGATATTTTAGCGGTTAAAGGACCTAAAAGAGATTTATCTATTGTCAAAGGTCCCGAAGATAGGTATTGTAAATGGTTTTCGGCAACTTTTTACAAACGAATTTTACCAAATGGAGAAAAATGTGATAGGGATTGGCTTGTTTATTCAAAAGAACTTGATAAAGTGTTTTGTTTTTGCTGTAAATTGTTTAAAAAAGGTTATTTAAAAAGTCAATTAGTTAAAGATGGTTTTGGGGATTGGTCTCATTTAAGTACACGACTAAAAGAGCATGAAACAAGCATAGAACACTTTAACAACATGAGAACTTGGTATGATTTGCGTCTAAGGTTGCAAAAGAATGAAACCATTGATAAATTTGCTCAAAAAGAATTTGATAAGGAAAAAGATCATTGGAAAAAAGTTTTATTTAGAATCTTTTCAATTGTGAAATTTCTTGGAAAACACAATTTAGCATTTCGTGGTACAAATGAGCGATTATATCAAAGTAATAATGGAAATTTTTTAGGTTTAATTGAAATGTGTGTTAAGTTTGATCCAATACTTCAAGAACATGTTAGGAGAATTACTAATGATGATATTCATATTCATTATCTTGGTCATAACATTCAAAATGAAATAATACGTATGCTTGGTTCTGCAATGGCACAAGAAAGACTTAATGGTTTGGCGTTGATGGCAATTGAGAATGATGTTTTGGAAACAATTAATTATGAAGATTTAGTTGATGATTTTGCGTCTAAGAATGTTAGAAGGATGATTCTATTTAAGTAGTAAGCTTATGTAAACTTGAAAGTAAATGTAAGAACTCCTCTTGTAGTGTTTTAATATTTAATATAATAGTAATTAGCTATTAGTATTTTATCTTTTTGCCTTTTGATTTTGTTTAGAAAATTTGTAATATCGTATTGATATAAGGCAAAGTCTTGGGAAAGACGGTCTTTCCATAAACTTATGGAAAGACGGGGTTTAATTCGAATAATAAAAGGTAAAAGGTCTTAATTGCAACATTAAAATTTTAGTATGCAACATGTAGTAGTTACAAAATTTATAACCCGGTTCATGCAACCCGAAAATTTTATCTTAATTTCTTCTAATTTACACTTTAAACCTTGGTCTTTCCATGACTTATGGAAAGACCGTCTTTCAAGAGACACACTCTTGATATAATTCTTATATGAAAATTTTACATTAATATATTTAGGGGCCTCATTTTTCATTTGCACAGGGCCTCCGAAATGTCGGAGACGGCCCTGTACAAAAGCATTGCATTTTCCAGAAAAAAAGTTACCATCATAATGACCTGATTGTCTTCATCTTCTAAACACATATTTACAATCTTTTTGTTGCACTTCTTACATGACAAATAAAACAAATTGTGCTCCACTTGAATACAAACAACCGTTGCCAGTATAAAACAATTAACAATGTGTGGGATTTTACATACAGTTTAATTAATGTACCAGTCCAACAATAAGCGATGAATATACTGAATGTCTCAACCCCATAGAATCACAGTACAACATTAGCAATAAGGCAAGGGTGTTGAATACTTAAAAAGGGTACCCAACTGATCACCTCCATAAATATTAAAACTCAAGTCCAAATATTATAAACCAAAATCTTACAGCAGTCATTGCACAGCCTGGAAAGCTAAAAAGACAAACTCAATATACAGATTCAGAAGAAAAAAAAAACACATCATTACTCTTGACTACTGTAAGCATAACATCTCAGTGGAGGTAAAATATAAACATTGGTGCATTATAGGACCTATTATAAAGAGCCGTGCACTGCATAACCTATTAAAATACATAGACAGTACCTCGGTGGTTTCACGTATTTCGTTCAGACTTTTTCTTTTAATAGGATTCAGAAAATATTTAGTAGTTAAACTCGAAGACTGAGTGGAAATCTGTCTGGGCAGTTGAGTAGTAACATCATGAAGCCTATATATTTTTTTAAAACAAAATCCTTGTTAATTTGGCAAAATAGAATATTGAAAAAGTACAATAGACAACTTATTGAAACAGACAAACCTTGACCTATAGTTAGTAACTTCCTTGAGTCGTGTTCCAAACAATGCATTTGATATAGAAATGACATCTGCATAAATTTTTTTAACAATGTTACTGTAATTTGATCTATGAAATACTCCCTCCGTCCCAGGGAAATCTGCAGAGAGAGAAATCTCTGCAAATTTTTTCCCCTGGGCCCCACTGGACTAACCCCCACGTGGTCATGCATTAGTGAAGTAACTGAAAAATTAAGAGAAGTATCAGGAGGGATAAATTTTCCCTCCTTCACATTTCCTGGGCATTTCCCGCTTTATTGGCCTCTCTGGAAGGCGCCAAAAGGTCCGTGAACACTACAGCCAAATTCTACATGTTTAAAATCTGCACAGTCAGCAGCAGAAACAACTACTCTATAAATACATGCACATTTCAGACTACTGAAATGTTAAAAAACCAGGAAGAAAACTGAACAAGGCAAGAAAAGAATGATTCTTCAAGGCTTGGAACCCCAAACCCGATAACAGTTTGGGTATTTGGGGAACCCTCAGGTATGGTTTTACACTTCCTTGAGTCATCCCGACTCACCCGAGGGTGGTGGTTGCTCTCCGTGTTTTGCATCTTCCCATTCCTCATTGGGTTTTTTTTAGGGTCAATGCGGAAGAATCTGACGAATGAGGAGAGGCAGCATTTGGGGGAGTTTATGCTAGAGCAGCACAAGGATGGGAAGCTGTTGCATTCGACACGATTGCTGGCAGCAGCAATGTTCGACTATTCTATACGAACAGTGAGCACCATCTGGGCTCTTACTCGGGCTCAAATGTCACAAGGAAGACCCTTGGACTTGCATCATCGGATGACAGGCCATCCTCCGAAGAACAAGAGGGAAATCAACCTGGATGAATTGAAATCATTGCCTGCAATGAAGAGGCGCACTATTAGAGGTACAGCAAAAGCACTCGGAATAGGGAAGAGTAGTGTGCAATGGGCAGTGGCAGCCAAGGTAATAAAAAGCCACACAAATAGCATCAAACCAGCTCTCACAGAACACAACAAGGTATCACGTATGTGGCTCGTTTTAGAAAAGCTTGATCCCGAACTAAGATTTCGATCAATGGACCATGTCATACACTTGGATGAGAAATGGTTTTATTTAAGTCAGGAAACAGTAAGGTACCTACTGGCCTCGGACGAACCGGAGCCATATCGCATAGCTAAACACAAGTCACATATCCCAAAGTTAATGTTTTTATGTGCAGTGAGCATACCAATATGGGGAGTTGATGGTGAACTGCTGTTTGATGGTAAACTGGGCATATTTCCATTCGTGCAAGATCAAGTAGCAATAAAAAACAGCAAGAACAGGCAAGCAGGGACAGTTCAGAAGGCAGCAGTACCAAAAATCACAAGAGATGTCACGAAGGAGAAGCTAATCATAGAAGTCATCCCAGCAATTAAGTCACGGTGGCCATCTCACATCTTGGGCAAATTTATTCATATTCAACAGGACAATGCAAAGCCACACATTTTCAACAATGATCCAGAATTCAGGGAAGTAGCTGATGCAGATGGTTTTAACATACACTTAGTCAACCAACCAGCAAACTCACCCGACTGTAACATCCTAGACTTGGGATTTTTCATCTCAATTCAAAGCTTACAACAAGAACATACATCGTCTAATGTTGAGGAGTTAATGGCAGCGGTGCAGTCAGCGTACGAAAGAGAAGATGCAATCAATTTGAACAAGGTATTTCTTACACATCAACTGTCAATGATCGAATTACTGAAAGCACGTGGGTCAAACAACTACAAGATCCCTCACATGAACAAGGACAAACACATAAGGGAGGGAACTCTACCAAGATCACTACAAGTAAGTGAGGAGGTTGTGAGGGGCAGCATTGAGTATCTAATCAGCAAAGGTGCAGTACATGAAACTGTGGTGCCACTTATGCATGCCTTAGGTTATAGGCCTTAGATGCAGAATTGTAAACATTTTGGGGGTTGGTTACATGGCATTTTTTGCAAGCCAAGAACATCCCACTTTTGGTGTTCATGGGATGTTCTGACACCAACCCCGGTTAAATGTTCATTTGGTTAATGAAGTTTAACCCTTTTTTTCAGAACAAACTCTCTCATATTTTGCATATTAAGGGAACATGCTCAATGTCACAGTGTGAAGGCAACAATCAGGGACGATGCTTAAAACTGTTGTCATGTTCAAATTCACTTATACTCAGACCAGTTTCAATGCTGCCACATAAATTCAGAACAGTTTCAACTCAGAACAGTTCCAGCAACACACATGAACTCAGGCTTCAACGCATCATAAAAAATCGGAACAATTTCAAGTATATCATCGAACACCTAAAGCAAGTCAGGTGTTCTCGCAATTAAATATGCATGCAGTATTTTCCATATGAAGGGAACATGCTCAATGTCACAGTGTGAAGGCAACAATCAGGGACGATGCTTAAAACTGTTGTCATGTTCAAATTCACTTATACTCAGACCAGTTTCAATGCTGCCACATAAACTCAGAACAGTTCCAGCAACACACATGAACTCAGGCTTCAACGTATCATAAAAACTCGGAACAGTTTCAAGTATATCATCGAACACCTGAAGCAAGTCAGGTGTTCTCGCAATTAAATATACATGCAGTATGAGCAGAAATTTTCTACAAAGAAAGGGGACATTAATATCGCACATATATCATCGAGCAACTACATAACACAGTCGCTCTCGTATAGAACTCATAAAAGGTTAGTTTGAAGGTAGGAACGATTTCACCTCATCTTTAATACTCCCAACCGTTTCCAATTCAAGTCTAACACCCGGTTTGATCTTATCTCTTACCCACCGAAAGTAGCATCCAATAAATGGATCCTGTATATTTATCAAACAATCATCAGTGTGAAGAACATAGAAGTTAGATTAGGGAGAGGAAAGTTAACATATAGAACTATACGGAAAAGGAACTAACCATATTAATATGAACAACGAAAGACTTATCTTTTTCCGGGCACGTTTGCAATGAGACCAAAACGGAGCTAGGGTTTGCGCCGACGGGCATCGCGCTCCTCCTGCAACCAGGGGCATAACAGGTAGAGGACCTGGTTGCTGTCATACATGGTGTCCTCTGGGTCATCTGGAACATTGGTGTCCCAGGGGAACCGCGTTGGTTCTGCAACGGCCCCTGTGCCTTCTCCACCGGAGATTTCACGGCTGGGAGGAACCAAACTGTGCTCACCGTGGCAAGGATGAACATTTTCTCCACCATGCAAGTCGCCAGTGGGGGATTTAACATCAGCCCGTGGCTCGATGGAAGCAGATTCCCCTGGAACTGGAGTGGAGATCGGTTCGCCGTGGCCGTCGACCACTGTTTCCCCGAGGGCTGCGTCAGACCTCCAGGCGGAGGTGGCATCATCCGCCTCTGTCTCAGGGACGAACTCCGACTTACTGTATGAATCCGACACGTAGCACAACGAACACCTCCGACAAGATTGACCGGTGGTGTTCGAGTCAAACGACATTCGAAACGCACCAAATAACTGGGAAAATCGGGGGAAGATGACACAAATGGACCGGATCTAACAAAAAATGATGAAAATAGTAGCGGGAACTGGGGAAAGATGCTGAAATTGAGGAGCTAGGGTTTCAGGATGAGGAAGAAGAAGATGGAGAGGAGCGTCTGGGAAGGAAGCATGTGAAATGGCAGCATCATTGAAGACTGTGGAGACATATAAAGTCGAGCTCACTTTTCATCTAACCCAAGAAGTATTCATTGGTGCTGCTTTCGGCTTGGAAGAGATAAGATCACATGAAGATCTTATCTTCTGAAGTGGGAAACGGTTGGGAGACTTAAATGAGAAACCAAATGGGTTAAGAGAAATTAGGTCCATTAGTTAAGTTAAGTTTGAGTTAGATGAGTGCATTTGGGCCCAAATCAGAATAACCATTTGTTATATTTTGGTAATAGTTAAAATATGGTAGGGGTAATTTTGGAAATTTAAGTCAATTTTTTTTGCCAAATATGGAAAAAAACAAAAAGAGTGCAGATTTACCTGGGACACCCCTTTAAGGAAAGTGTGCAGATTCCCCTGGAACGGAGGGAGTACATAAAGTACAGTGTATCGATGTAACTGGTTTGATGGGGAAAAAATCACTTTCACCCCATGCTTATAAAATACATATTCAGGTTTACAACATGTCCAGTCAATATAAAAAATATATTGACTGCAACATCTAAATACTCAAAACCAAATACACACAACACTAAGAACATGTCGAGTCTTATTAATCCCAGTAGCATAATGAATTCCAAATTTGTAAAGTCTAGATTTATCTAGTTGGCAATTTGTGGAAATTATGCAAACATGGTATTAATGAGTTGCAACATCAAAGAAGGAATTTTGGTGAAATAAGGAAAGGTTGAAGACTGAATCCAAGAAGGATACATCTAGTCCAAGTTGTATTTGAGTTGGAGAATATATCAGTTCCTATACATGTGGGATTGGATTAATGTTATGGAATTGGAATATTCAGCTATGGGTATTATACGGATGAGTTATATTTACGCCAAAGATGTTTACGGAAAAAGAAGACAGAATATTATGGTATTTGTGAGTTATGGAAATCTAAATATTCTGCTATATGTTTAGGCGTGTGAAGCATAATTGATTTATGGAAAATCCCTACAAATATGGAGTTGATATTATCAAATATATGGGATATATTGAGAAAAGGAATATCCCTTTATTTATGGGATTTGGATATGCTTCAAGAAGTAGATTTGGAATAGAAATATTATGGATATAATCATGGAGAATTTAGATCTGCTCATTGACTATATATAGAGAACAAACACGCCTATATTATTCACGGATTTAATAGAAAAAATCTGCACACAGATTTTTTATCTTTCGAGAATTGCAAAGAGCCAGAATACTGTGTTCCAACACACGAACCTGCTGCACAAAGTTCAGAATCATATGCCTTAATTTCTCGGGAGGAGGAGATCCAGCGTCGACGACTTTCGAGGTCAGAGGGAGTCTAATCAAGGCGGATCGGTAGCAAGGGGAGCTTGCAGGATTCACGTTATAGTTAGACAAGATAAGTATAATTGTATGGTGTACTTTGTACTGCATCTTTCTGATTAGTGGATTCATTCTGAATTGGGCCAGGCCCCGCAGATGTAGGTGGATTTTACCGAACTGCGTAACCAGGTCCTGTGTCTTTTACGTTTTATGTTATTATGCACTTGGTTAATTTAGTCATGTTAGAACACACCAGTAGTGATAATTGAATTAATTAGGTAAAACCAAATTTCAATTGGTATCAGAGCTTGGTCACTTATTATTCCCTTGGTTGTGTCAAGGAAAGTGAGATCCGGTTTTACCAATGGCGACCAGAGAAGGAGCTTCTGTGTCTCGGCCACCACTGCTGGAAGGAACAAATTACAACTATTGGAAGGCTCGCATGCGGGTGTTCATAAATTTACTGGATGAATTGGCTTGGTACTATGTTGAAATAGAATGGAAACCCCCTGTTGTTAGAAGTTCTGAAGGAGGAGAACCTAAGCCTAAAGAGTCGTGGACACCAGGTGAAAGAATGGGAAGCTTGGCGAATTCTAGAGCATTAAATACCATATTTACTGCAGTAGATGAAGATCAGTTCAAACTCATCTCTACGTGCCAACAAGCAAAGAAAGCATGGGATATTCTGCAAACTGTGCATGAAGGAACCAGTAGAGTTCGAGAATCTAAATTACAAATGTTAGCCACAAAGTTTGAGGAACTCAAGATGGAGGAAGATGACACCATTGCTATATTCAATGGAAAACTCAGGGATATCTCCAACATGGCATACCAACTCGGAAAAGTATACAAAGAGGCGAAACTGGTGAAAAAAGCCTTGAGATCTCTTCCTAAAAGATTTGCTATGAAAGTTGTAGCAATAGAAGAAGCAAGAGATGTAGCCAGCATGACCTTAGATGAACTAATAGGATCACTACAGACCTATGAGATGACAATGCAACAACCTGCAAAGAAAGTCCAGAAGGAGTTGGCCTTCAAATCCTCTACATCAAGGGTCATCCATGAATCTGATAGTGATGATGAAATTGAAGAACTTGCTCCTATCACCAAGAGTTTATCAAGAATGCTGAAGAAGGTGGTAAACAAGAATTCACATGAAAGATCTGGTGGAAACAAAACTCATCCTCAAGATTTTGGTAATCGTGGAACTTAGATGGAACAAGGAAGTCAGCAATTCTCTAAAAACCAAAGTGGTGAAGGAAGGCAGTTTGAAAATATTCAATGTCGAGAGTGTGGAGGATACAGCCACATCCAGGCTGAATGTGCTACTATCCTAAATAAGCAAGGAAAATCATATGTCACCTCATGGAGTGAAGATGATGAAGAAGACGAAGAGGAACTTACAAGCAATTATAGGGCATTTGGAGCAAACTTTCACAGTGGATCAGTTGAGGTATGTTCCAACATGCCAGAGAAAGACGAAGCTGTATGTTCCAACACAGGGTCTGATGGCACGTCCAGTGATGATGACGGACTAGTTGTGAGTGATGAAGATATCTATAGTACATATGAGTAGATGTATGCCATGTGGCTTCAAGTTGTTGATACAAATAGAGTGTTGAAGGAAGAGAAAAATCATCTGGGCGAGAAGGAGAAGGAGTTGCGAGTTTTAGTTGGTGAACTCAGAAGAGATATTGAAGAATTAAATTTGAATCTAAGCTCAACAACTAAGAGAGCTGAGATGGCCGAAGTAACTATTACCAAGTTAAACACTGGAAAGGCAAAACTTGATGACATTCTGATCATGGGAAAACACTTTGGAGATCGACATGGAATCGAGTTTGACAATTTATCAGGGAGCAAGGTCAGTCTCAAGTCGAAGGTTCAAGAGGTGAAAAGAAAGTTTATCAAGACCCATCAAAGGAAACCTCTCATCTGTAGCTACTGCGCGTATCAAGGTCATACAGAGGAACAATACCGAAAACTGCTCAGAGATATCATGACAGGGCGACAACTCTCAGTATGTTCCAACATAGACAGTGTGCAGCAATCAAGAATGGTCAGAAAGGTATGGGTTGTTAAATGCATGAATACTTGCCTTATTGTTCACACATCTCCTATTGCACATTCTAGAGACTCGTGGTACTTTGATAGTGGTTGCTCTTGCCACATGACTGAAACTCAGAAATTACTAACAAATATCCAGCCATATGATGGTGGTTTTGTTACGTTTGGCAATGGAAAGAAGAGTCGAATGGTTGGAAAAGGTGAACAGCATATTGAAGGATTCCCCGTATTCACTGGTGTTTTGTTGGTGGAAGACCTAAAGTCTAATCTCCTGAGTATCAGCCAGCTATGTGATGATAATATGACCGTGGAATTCCATAAAGAAAAGTGCATAGTGAAATATGACAACAACAAAGTGCTTACTGGTATTCGGTCATCAAACAAATGTTACTTATTGGAACAAGAAGTGAACTGCTACAGCGTCAAATGTGATGAAGTAGATCGTACAGTTGACCATGTTCCAACATCGGTTGATTTCTCAGATCAGGGACGTAATGATGTTGGAACATCAGATGAGACAGATCTTAAAGATAAAGCTGGTGATTCTTATATCTTCAACAATGTTGGAACATCGTCCTCTCCAGAACTCTCCCAGTTCCAACATCGGTGAAGGCTGAATTAAGCGGAAGAATGACTCGATCGATCCCTTGGGTTAATTATAGGGAACTTGCTGGTCTACAATATTTTCTCTCCCTCATTTCTGTTTCCTCAGTTGACAGGTTAGAATATGTTCGCATTCTCCTTGTTATGGCTTACACTATGAATTTTACGATGTACCAAAAAGCTGTCAAGAGTGCTCCCCTACATGATGTGGTTAATGAGGAAGTATATCATCGACTCAAGAAGGCTTTGTATGGATCAAGACAAGCACCATAGACGTGGTATAAGCGACTCACGACCTTTCCTATTCAGAAAGGTTCTTGTCGAGGGGGAGAAGATCACACCTTGCTTATTTTTCAAGAACAAGATTTTGTGACTTTGATGCAAGCTGAATTAAAGATGAGTATGGTGGGAGTATTTGTAAGAATTCGGGTTGAGAGAAAAGTCGTGGTAACCTATGTTCCAACATCGAGACCAATTGAGTATATTTTCACAAAGCCGTTGGACACTGCTACGGTTGAGCTCCTTAGACAACACTTAGGTGCTTGTCAGATTTGAGGTATTTCTTTAAAGCTTTTATTTAGCAGTAGAAGTTTTGTTTATTTATTTTGTGTACAGAAAATTAGAAAAACACAAAAAAAATTAGAAAGAAGAAAAAGGTGAAAAAAATGATGGTCGAATATATTAGAAATGTGGTTCTTCCTGGTATTCTGGTTTATGATGATAAGGAGTTGGAAGACAGTGGTTCTGGTCATGTTCCAACACAGAGTTTGGAGACAGGTTGAGAAGACGTGGACATGGATTAGAGATTCAGCTGTTCAAACATCAGTAACTGTGGTTGGAGAAGATTATGACCTGGATGGTGAACAAGTCTATGTTCCAACACCAGATAGGGGGAGAAAGTACTGATGAAGTGAAGGAAGCTGAGTAGGAGATGTGTTGATTCTGAAGCAATGAGAGCTGTTATGTTCCAACATTGGTCACTATGTTCCAACACAAGGTCAGCAGATTATTGAAGGCATTTCTGATCAAACTTCCATGAAAGATATAATTTTAGCCGAATGGACAACTGATCTGGGTGTATATGAGGAGTGTGGATTTACAGCTTACCTGGACTATTTGGGTCTCAAGACTGCCGCCTCAATCTACAAGGAGTACAATCGGGAGATTTTACAAGAATTATGAGGGAGGCAACATTGATCAAGATTTTGAGTGGTACAATGGTGTCAAGTAGAGAGCTCAATCCATTCAGATGTTAACTTTGGAGGTAGAAGATGTCAGATTAGATGAGGCACAGATAGTTGCTCTTGAAGAAGTGTAAAGGTTCTGTTATGGCTATGTTCCAACATAGGCCAGAGATTTGCTTCAGGGGGAGCTGCATTTAATAGAGATTTTGGTTTTCTGTGTCTACTGCGTGTGGCATGTTTATGGTCCCAAGGGAGAGATGTTTTGGATTTCTTGGATGACGTTATTGACTCCGTTGGGTTGATGTTCCAACATGCCTATTATTCCTGGATGTTGAAGGAATGCGGAATTTAGGGGGAGATGTTATGTTTCTATGTTCCAACATCCAGAGTGGTTTTCAAGGTTCATGTCTTTATTTGCATAAGCTCTTGTAATGAAATGGCAAAAGGTAATTGGTCCACAAAATGCCAAAGGGGGAGATTGTAAAGTCTAGATTTATCTAGTTGGCAATTTGTGGAAATTATGCAAATATGGTATTAATGAGTTGCAACATCAAAGAAGGAATTTTGGTGAAATAAGGAAAGGTTGAAGACTGAATCCAAGAAGGATACATCTAGTCCAAGTTGTATTTGAGTTGGAGAATATATCAGTTCCTATACATGTGGGATTGGATTAATGTTATGGAATTGGAATATTCAGCTATGGGTATTATACGGATGAGTTATATTTACGCCAAAGATGTTTACGGAAAAAGAAGACAGAATATTATGGTATTTGTGAGTTATGGAAATCTAAATATTCTGCTATATGTTTAGGCGTGTGAAGCATAATTGATTTATGGAAAATCCCTACAAATATGGAGTTGATATTATCAAATATATGGGATATATTGAGAAAAGGAATATCCCTTTATTTATGAGATTTAGATATGCTTCAAGAAGCAGATTTGGAATAGGAATATTATGGAGATAATCATGGAGAATTCAGATCTGCTCATGGACTATATATAGAGAACAAACACGCCTACATTATTCACGGATTTAATAGAAAAAATCTGCACACAGATTTTTTATCTTTCGAGAATTGCAAAGAGCTAGAATACTGTGTTCCAACACACGAACCTGCTGCACAAAGTTCAGAATCATATGCCTTAATTTCTCGGGAGGAGGAGATCCAGCGTCGACGAGTTTCGAGGTCAGAGGGAGTCTAATCAAGGCGGATCGGTAGCAAGGGGAGCTTGCAGGATTCACGTTATAGTTAGATAAGATAAGTATAATTGTATGGTGTACTTTGTACTGTATATTTCTGATAAGTAGATTCATTCTGAACTGGGCCAGACCCTGTAGATATAGGTGGATTTCACCGAACTGCGTAACCAAGTCGTGTGTCTTTTACATTTTACGTTATTATGCACTTGGTTAATTTAGTCATATTGAAACACACCAATAATGATAATTGAATTAATTAGGTAAAACCAAATTTCAATTCATCTTCCAACAATTTATCTGGAGATACCATTCCACTCCTTAATGTTTGCAAACTGGATGATAAACATGACCGGTCCACTACGTCACTGGGTGAGAAACTCAGAAACTTGATTATCAAAATCATCCAAAGAGTACAATTCAAATGTTGGTTACTTAAAATTAAAGGACACAGTGCAGACAAAATTGAATTTCTGAAAACATAAAAGATTTCACAGATGAATATATGATTTAAAGATTTCAAAAAACACAAGGGAATTTATGCATTGTATATGAAGATTGTAAGCAATCTACAGTAAGCCACAGATCAATAGTTGAGTTCAAACTTTCAGAATAAGAGAATGTAAGCACGGAAATTTATAGGAAATTGCAATCAGTTAACAGTAACACAAAGATCAATATCTTAATTCAAGATTTGTAAAATCATAAGAGAATGCAAGCCACAAATAAATATCCTACTGGACGACTGCATAAAAAAGTAATTTAAGCCAAAGATCAATATACGATTGAAATTCGTTTACAGTGTCAATTTATGAAATATTTTTATGATAAATGTATATATATGAAAATAATATCAAATTAATTTTAATCATACAAAAAGGATTCCAGTTCAAATACTGATATGAAATTAACCGCGAAGAACTTTACGTACCATCTGTTGATGTGCATAACTATGCGTGCGTTAACTGATGCATTCGGCATAATAATTGACTTGTTTTTCATGTTTAATTGCTAGTATTAGTTGAGTTTATGTGATAAGGGGTTTAGACGGCCATGTTTGATTTTCTTGTCTAAATCCTGCATTTTGTAGACTTAATTGGTACCAATGGACACCTCGTATCAACATGCACTAAGATCTTCCCTTGTGATCATCATTATTAGGTCACTCGTGGGTACTTTTTGTCACGTTTTATATGGAAGCCCTTTAACAAGGATGGTAGAAGATATTGAAGGACATTCACATTCGAATGGTAGTAGATGAAGGCCGCGGACATTACATCATGGTAGTAGCAACAATGATCCAAAGATAGGTGGCATTGAAGTTTAAAACAACCAAAGGAGAAACGGAGGATTGTTGTCTTGGAGTTGCACAACGTTCTGGGAGATATGAAAGAGTAAATAGTCCTTTGGGTTGGTCCCATTGGATTTGTCTTCTTGAGCTCTATGAATCGACTACAAGAACTCCTAAATCAGACCAATGGTTCATCCGTAGTGAAGTGATGTGCTACATTATGTGTGCGTTAAGCATTGTATTCAGCGTAATAATTGACTTGTTTTATATGTTGGATTGCTAGTATTAGTTGAGTTTACCTAACAAGGGTTTTGAATGGCCATGTTTGGTTTTCTTGTCTAAATCTCGCATTTTGTAGACTTAATTGGTACTAATGGACTTGTTGTATCCATGAGCACCTAGATCTTCATTTGTGATCATCCTTAGTAGGTCACTCGTGGGTACTTTTTGTTACATTCTATGTGGAGTTTGTCCGCAAAGAAGACAGAAGATATTGAAGGCCGTTCGCAAGGACGGTAGAAGAGATCGAAGGACATTCATATTAGAATGGTAGTAGATGAATGCCACGGACATCAAATCGTGGTAGTAGAATAATGGAGCCAAAAATAGGCGGCATTGGATTTCAAAATAGCAAGGAAGAAAAGGAGAATTGTGCTCCGAGATTTTTACCAACTTCAGGGAACAATCCAAGAAGAGTCAACCTTCAAGGTTGGTTCCATTTGATTCATCTCCTCAAGAACCATAAAATCTACTACAAAGGGGTTGGCGTGGACCGAAGCACAAACGAGGTTGGCATTGACCGCTCATAGGTGGCACCAATGGCCCGTACTAGACAACATGGTCTGTGCCAAACTCGACGTGCTGCATACTCAAGTGCCCGTTTCACTAAAAAACTGCCAAGTATGGGCACAGACCGTCCTTCTTTTGACGGCATATACCGTTCCAAGTGCAAAATGTCAATACCAGCCGGCAAGATGTGAAGAACTGAGCAGCCCGCGCCTAAATACTGAGCAAAACGAGGTTTTCGATGGAAGGCTACACCAAACGACACGACCCACAGATCAGAAGTGCAAAAATGACCATTCTGACGACATGCCGCGCTAGATGACACAGAACGTGCCAGCACGACCCGTGCTAGCATGACCCACGCCAAACGTCGCAGTCTGCACCAAAGGACAAGACGCAGACTGCGCCAGATCGAACGTCCCCTGCCAACGCGGATCAAATAGGTCGCGCTTGATTTGGCACTCCGCGCTAGTATGGACCAAGGATGCTGCGAAGACTGAGTCATCTGGGAGGGTTCGCGCCAAGTGGCGACTGAGCTAAGGTTTCACACTTTTTGGCCTATTTTGGGCCTACGATATGTCCATTTTATGTGCATATTTTGGGTCTTTTTGGGATCACTTTTTCTCTCTTTTTTCATCTAGAACTTTTTTTTACCTTGTAATTCTCTTAGGAGAGGTAAGAGCGACTATTGCACTATTTTACCTTTTGTAAGTGGATTTTGTGTGATAAGGAAAGAAAATCGAGACTTGAAGACCAGAGGCCATTGAAGATCATCCTTTAAATACTTTGAGTATTTGAAGACTAGCTTTGAAGATTTGAAGACTTGAAGACTTGAGGATTTGAAGAAAAGTGAAATGGTGAGAAGGCTAGCAGACAAGAAGAAGAAGAAATTATATGCTATTTCTGGGCGCCCGTAGCGATTCGTGATGAACCTATCGTGAGTCGCGATGAACGGGTGGCCAGAATCCTTTTGCCTTTTTCTTGTACTATAAATAGCACATTATTTTCTCTCTCTCCTCACTTCTTCTCCAGCCTGACTCTCTACCATTCAAACCCTAGTTTTTCACCATTTTCATCTTTTCTTTAGTTTGATTTATGTTTGGATTGTTGTTTTTAATTAGCATGAATTCTAGTAGCTAAGTAATCTATTGGGAGCCATTGATTGAAGCTTCCAAACCCATGTAGTGAGATTCTTGATTTTGCTCTCTTATGAACATTTATTGGGAAGAATTTATTGTGTCATAAATGCTATGCTTTACTTCATTTATACCATGGGTTGTTTATAAATAGGAAGTGTTTATATGATTGAAGTGTTAGGGTGTTAGGAAAGTTGCAAATTTCTTAGCTCATTTGACATGAAAATCCAAGAACATGGTATTAGAACTTCTTGTGTATAATGTCTTGTGATTCTTGCTAGATAAGTATGTTAATGTAGATTGTTCTCATATTTATCCTATAGAAGCAATGAAAGGTTGAATCTTGAATGTGGTTTGTTCTAGGATTAATCTAATGAATTCTTTGTTTGGTTAAATGGCCATGTCTTTGGTAGATGGCTTGTTGTTATCAAATCCATGGTTCTTCGTGTGAAATACCGTTGATGAAATACCTTTAGGCATTGTTTGTCTAAAGTGATTATCAGCAAGGTTTGCAAAAATATCGTTGTTTGCATTTGCAAATTACGATTAAGAAGAAATGAATGTTGCTCTTCAATTAGGAAGTGATAGTATTCCCCATAGGAAATATATGTCAATAAATAAGTGAATGAATCTAGGATCTATAACATGTTTGGAAGTGAGGATAAATTTCCCCCAAGGCTTTGTTAATTGTTGATTTAATCATCCTTTTAGTTGTTGTTGCATGATTAGCATCGTTCTCTTGATTTACTAGTTGTTTGTCTTTCAATTTCATAACTTAGGAAAAACCAACCAACCCCCACCCCATTTACTTGCTTTTATATGCATGTGCATATCTATATGTAGTATGTTTTCTGCTTTATATGTTTAAACCCTTGAAAAGATCCCTCTTCTCGTGGACGACCTTGACTTGCCATTATCTTCTTAATTGTAGATAGGAATCATTTAGGGCTTAAAATATTAACTTTGAGAGGTACGACGATGACCTCCCAAATTTTGGTGCCGTTGTAGGGGAAGAGGCATTTATTTTTAAATGTTTGGGCATATTATATGTGAGTATGTGCTAGCTGTGAATATTTGCTAGTTTGCTTTTGTTTTTGGATTTTAGTTGATTTTCCATTTTTTCTTGGCTTGGAGACGAATTGTTCGAGTTCTTGGTGTATGTTTCATATGCAATTCTCTTCACAAGAACCCCTACACTACAACCCCGAGTTAGAGTTGAATTTGAAATGGGCTTGGAGGCTTTCTTTGGAAAGTGTGAATAACACCCCTCCTGGTGACCATTTGCGGATACTTCTACTTCCATAGAGCAAGAAGATGAGCATCTGGGAGGAGGGGTCAACATTCTCATCTTAAATGGGCTATTCCTTTGAGGGAAGCTCTATTGAGGGATGTTATGGCCACCAACCTTGATAAACAATTGATGTGCATAAAGTATCTGTTGGTTGGACCAAACAGACACTCCAAGCTTAAGACCAGGTTGATACAATTGCTACCTATATTTCTTGGTAGGCAAGGGGAAAATGCCAACAAACATTTCCCTGAATTCCACTTTCCCTGTGATGGTATGGTTCCCCAAGGAGTAGATGGAGACCTATACAAATTGAAGACATTCCCATTCACATTGAGGGATGGCGCACGAGATTGGATCCACTACCTACCACTCAGAAGCATCAAAAGTTAGCTTGAGATGAAGAAAAAGTTCTTCGCCAAGTACTTCCCAACCTCAAAGTCCGCTGCTTGGAAGAAGGACATAAGCAACATCCTCCTATGGCATGAAGAGTCATTCTACGACTATTGTGAGAGGTTCAAGATACTTCTCTGGAGTTTCCCTTACCATGGCTATTCGGAGGGAGACTTGGTCTACTATTTTTACAATGGTCTTCTTCGATGATGACCAAAGACTAGTGAGGGGAGTTTGTGGTGGTTACATTGGGAACAAGACTTCGACATAGGCTATAGAGATCTATGAGAAGTTAGCGGAGGAGTCGAGGAATTTTAGTTCGAGGGCCGATTTGAGAAGAAAAACCCCCCATACCACAAGTTCTCCTTCCAACAATGGAAAGCTCAAGAACCAAGTCTTGACACTCACTTCTATGGTGAAGTCTTTGATGACCAAGTCCGGAAATGTGCCATATGTAAAATTCTGTGAAATTTGTTCATCAGCACATCCTACGGACGCTTGCCATACTTTGCAAGATGATTATGTGGAGGAGGTGAATGCCGTAGGTTTTCAAGGCAACCCAGGATATCAAGGAGGCCATTGGTATCAAGGCAATCAAGGGTACCAAGGCGGTCAAGGTTACTAAAACTGGCCTTACAATTTGTGTAATCGAGATCACCCCAATCTTTGGTATGGGAACCCTCAAGGAGGTCAAAATGTTCAACCTTACCACCCTCCTCAACAAAAATACCGGCCTCCACAAAAAAAATTAACTAAGGCTCTAATATAAGCCCCATGATCAAGGGGAAAGCTCGGGCATATCAAAAGATGAAGTGACACAAGTCATTGGAATGTTAAGTATGTGTGCGGAGAGGGCCAAAAAATTCCAAGAAGAATCCAAGGAGAGAATTAAAAGTTTGGAAACCTAAGTGAGCCAAATAGCTCAAGCCATGAATCGGATGGAGGCACGGGAAAATAGGAACTTCCCTCCCAACCGGAGATTAAACCTCGACAAAATGTGAGTGCAATCTCATTGAGGAGTGGAAGGGAAGTGAAGGAGCCCCAAGGAAAATTTTTTGTTGAGCGGGTGATTGAAATGAGGAAGACCTTGAAAAGAAGGCCAAAGAGTTGGCCAAGGAGAAGGTGAGCAAAGGGGAAGAAATCGAGGTGGTGACCTTCATGCCAAGATCGGGATCAAATCCTGAAATCTCATCCCCACCAAACTAGAAGTTAAAAGGTGCGGAGATTCCTATCTATGTGCTGGAACAACCATTTCTGGAGGCATTAAAGGATAGGAGGACCAAGGAGGACAAAAAGGACATCTACGTAGTCTTTCGTAGATGCGAGGTAAACATTCCACTCTTAAATGCTATAAATCAAATTTCTAGGTATGCTATGTTTCTTAAGGAATTGTGTACCGTTAATCAGAAAAAACAATTGAAGATTAAGAGAAAGGGTGGAAAGAGTGAGTATGTCTCCACCATGTTTGATGATGAAATTCCTCCAAAATGTGATGATCCGTGAATGTTTACAAACCCTTGTGTGATAGGAGGAAAATGTGTTAACAAGGCCATGCTAGACTTAGGTGCTTCCATTAATGTGATCCAATATTCCTTGTATAAAAGTCTAGATCTGGGCACTTTGCACAAAATCGGGGTTGTTATCCAACTAGCTGATCACTCTAGCACATACCTAAAAGGTATTTTGAAGGATGTTTAGGTGAAAATGGGCTCTTTAACATTCCACACCGATTTTTATGTTCTTGAAATGGAAGGTGGTAATAGTGTTAACCTATTATCCTAGGTAGGCCATTTTTAAAGACTTCATGGACAATAATTGATGTGCATAAAGGAACTTTAACCATGGAGTTTAATGGGTGGAAGATAGAATTTGACACCAATAGATCTATTGGTCATCATAGTAGATACTCTTTTTGACAAGCCATTGATATTATTGATGATATAGAGCAAGATGTATTTGAGCCCAATGATGGTAGTTCTTGAATGTTGCCATAAATGATGCTTTGAGTGATGCTTTGATTTCAAATGTTGTTAGTACTAACTTGAAGGAAAGCAACAATGGTGAATTCTCTCTTGGGAAAGCAATATCCAACACCTTTCATGTGTCCACGGGTAAGCCAATAAGAGTGGGTTTCCTTCTTTCTCGTGAGAAGACTTCGGTGGTAGAGTGCAAACCACCACCGAAAGATATTAAATGTTCATCCCTTGGAGAAGGATAGAAACCCCCGAATGCTCACTTGACTGAGATCACCATGGAACAAAAATGTGAGTTATTGTGAATGTTTAGGGAACATGAAGAAGCCCTAAGCTAGGTGCGAGAAGTTTTGTTGGGGAATGATGTAGATCCCGAATGTTTTGACCCGGATCGAGGAAAGGGGACCAAGCACTTTGGCTCATTTTGTGAATAACTCCAAGAAGAGTAAGTCATGCCGACGATGTTACATAAACTTTGTTTTGATCATCTGGATAGTCATTCGTGACTTTCTATCTATGTTGTTCTTAATTTGAGTTTTTTTCGCTAGTTTCATTATTTTTGCTTTGTTCATTTCATGGGTGGGGTTTTCCATGATTTTGTAGCAATTTTAGGAGTATGTATATGGAATTATGAATGAAGGAAGGCAAGGAGAATGGAAGAAAAACTTGGACATTTGGTAACTATGAAATTTATTTCTAAGTGTTGAGAAGTTTCATTCTTCACAAGTCGCGATGGTGGTGTTATGAGTCATAATGAAATCAAAAAATTTGAGGAAAATGTGAGCTCCCAGACCAAAGATTTCATGACTCGTGAAGGTTCTATTGCAAATAGCGATGAACCTGTCGCGAGTCGCGACCAAATAAGGAAGAAACTAAAAAAATTGAGCTTACAGGTCTCAGATTTTATGAGTCGCGAAGGTTCCATTATGAGTTACGACGAACTTTTCATGACTCGGGAAGATTTTTTTGCGATTCGCAACCAAATCAGGAACAATTTGGACAACAATGACTCTTAGATCCCACTTTTCGTGAGTCGCAAAAGTTTCATCGCGACTCGCGACTAGAGGGTTGACTTTGACTGGAATTTGACCTTCTCATCATGTGTTATGATGTGTTCATTGCAATTTGTGATGCCTTCCAGTGCCCCTTTTAAGCGGGCAGAACAAGTCTTCCTTTTCACTCCATCCCTCTCCCAACACCATCCTCTCCATATCGGCATCCCTAACCACAATATTTCTCCACAAAACTCCATCACTCCACCACCAACCAGCTGGAAATCAACCCTTTTCCCCTCCTCATTCCATCCAATCTGCAATCCTTCCACAAATCCAACCAATTTCTCTAAGAACCCAAAACCCTAGGTTTTGGGGGTTTTGCAATTTCAAGTAAATTAGGCTAGGATTCTTTGTGAGTTTTCTTCCTTCATCTTCCTCACATCCAAGTGCTACATTCCTTCACTCTTTGTGCTTGAATTGCAACTTTTTTGTGTAGTCCATAATGTTGGAATCTTTGAGATAATTGTGGATATTATAAGATATTTCTCTTTTCTACTTTATAGGTATGGATTTATTGAGCCTTGTGGATATTGTGTTTATGGGTTTAGATCGATTGAAATTTTAACTATGGGATGATATTGATGCATAATTGATAATGTTAAACCTCACACATTATCAGTTCTTAAACAGATTAAGGAGTATCTTTTTTATCTCTTCTCTGCAAAGCCTTTTTTCATTTCAAATCAGATTGATGCTGAAATTGCAGACCATAGTTTTCTCCCCACTGCAAAAAACCACCCAAACCCAGGTTTGTCAAAGTTGTTTGGTCTAAACCCTGTTTTGGTCTAAAACTAAATGTTGATGCCTCTTGGTGTAAATTATCTCAGAGGGCAGGGATTAGTGTGGTGGTGAGAAATAACATGGGTGTTTTCATTTCAGCTCAAGGTTCTTATATTCATGCCAATTCTCCTTTAGAAGCTGAGATGAAAGCTATCAAATTAGGACTCCAAGTTGCTTGTTTTTACTTTGATCCTATCATTATAGAATCTGACTGTCTTAATGCTATCTCTCATGTCTTGAATCCTATAACAGCACACTGGAAACTTTTTCAGTTAGCTGATGAGATACATCACATGCTCAAAACATGCTCTTTAGTTCATATCTACAGAGAAGCAAATAAGACAGTGGATGCACTTGCTAAGTCTATATTGTCATCAAATTCTCAAGAATCTTTTCTTTTAAGTCTCTTCCCATACCTATCCAGGGTATAATTAGACTAGATCAAATGATGACTCCCTCACTGAGAATAATTTAGAATGGATGCTACTGATTCTACTTGTTTTAACAGGTGCTCATTCTATATTGAAGTTTCCATCAGTACCAGATTACCACCTCCTTTCTCAATGGTGAACTCTAAGGAATGGTTTCTGCTCAGGAAGGGTTTCCTGCTCAGCCTTTATAAATTTCTGAGACCTCCTCTCTATAGACACTGCCCCATGGCTAACTCAGAAGAGGAAGTGGAGTTTCCAGCTGCCATACTACTTCTCCTTTTTGTATACAAATCTATCCTTATTTTTAGCTCAGCCTTTTGACTAAATTGTGCTTCGGTTTTACGATCACTAAATTGTCCGAAGGTACAGAGCTATAATTTGTTATTATGGCAAGCTCTTGTATATGCTTAACTCTTCTTAGCAAGACTACTTTTTGTTCATCTTACTAACATAGGTTAGCCCCATTTCTTTTGGAACCAACTACGGTTGGTTCGGGAGTTTTTTAGCTCTCATATGTACTTATATGATCCAAACTTAGCCGATGGCTACTTGTATTTTCTGTTATGTTTATATTTTGAAGGCTTAGGGAAGCCAAATATAAAATACCTCCATCTTTGGATGGTTTAATTTAAAATAAGAAGAAGGCATGAATTGCTTAAGTTAACATAGTTTTGCCAAAAACATAGTGAATGCATGTTGATGAGGATTTTGGAAAATAATTTTGTTTTTTGCTCTATCATAAGTGAATGCATAAGTGAATGTTAGCTATGTATTAATCTCAAAATTGTGATTGTTGGAATTTTTTGTGAATGACTTGTGGCCTGTTATATGGATCTGGAATTGTTGGCATGCTAAATGTGGCTTAATTTTCATATGCAATTGTGGATGGTACTTAGACTAGTTTAACTTGGACTTGAATGTTGGCATTTTGGAATTTGTGATGTTAGCTAAACTAGTTTAGGGTTGATTGTAATTCTATAATATTGCATATGTTTACATTCTTATGCATTTGACATGTTTGCTTTGATTGATAGACATGGCTCCGACGAAGAGACCAAGGACTCAACGAGGTGCGAGCGCCGCCGCTCCACCTTCTTCTCCACCTCCACTTCCACCTCCACCTCCTCCTCTAGATTGGTACATGGGTTTGATTCAGATCACCTGGTCTTTTGGGGACAAGCCCATTCACAAGATACTAGAGATGAGCTTCATTGATCAAAAAATGATTTATGCTCTTGGGATGACAGAGCTGGTCCACTGCCTCCTCGCTAAAAGAGGATTGGAGGGATTTATGGTTAAGAGTTCCCCCACATACAAGGGCTATACATTGGAATTCTTATCCACTGTTTAGCTGTGTAGTGTGAGAAATGACAAGCCGTGTGAGAGATACATTCATTTCCACTTGGACGATGTATCTTGAGAGATAATAGTCTCAAAGGTAGAGGCAGTATTTGGGTGGAACACGACAGAGAACCAGGCAAGGTTAGACCCACGGGACCTAGACCTCACGATAGAGGAGGATATGCTATTTTGGGGCATAGTTACGAGGAGGATGAGGGACTCCCATGACAAGAAAAATCTCATCATCCATCCCATGCTCCAATTTGTGCACAGGTTCTTACTGAGCACACTGTTTGGTCGTCGACACTAGCAAATGTGCCTGACCCAGACATTCACCACCTGCGGAATCCGACGAGTGAGGGAAAGGGATACGGATTGTGGGCTGAGTTGTGGATGAAGAGGATTTGTTGGTGTGGCTGAGAAGCCAAAGGGAAAGATTTCCATGAGAGGTATGATCACCCGCCTAGTAGAGCATTTAGGCTTAGTTGCCCCAAATGGCTTCTCGCAATTGGGATGAGGTTTTTCATACCTCATCACTTTGGTGAGGACGAAGAAATTCAACTTGATAGATACTAAAGATAATTGAGTAGTGGACCATTGGGTTTATGGGGCGAGGAATGTCACGTTCATGAAGCTGCCCAACACCATTGCACCAAGCTAGAGTTTGACACACCATTGGAGGTTTGGTGAATGAGCTGTATACTTCATGCATGGTGGCTTTTGAGTGGGAGATCAAGAACCTAGCTCTACCTCCAGTTTAGGATGATGACAGTGCCTTATCGTTCACTGAGCTGCAAGGTGAGCAGCATTCTCCACCTCTGCACACAGAGACCAATCCAATGCAGGAGGATCATGTGCTACCTCAATTCTCCCAGCCTCCACCAGACTTCTTGATGTGCTTAATTTTACGCGCTTTAACCATTGGATTTGGCATAGTTTTCAGCTTGTTTTATTTGGTGGATTGCTAGTGTTAGTTGAGTTTATGTGACAAGGGGTTTAGACGGCCATGTTTGGCTTTCTTGTCTAAATCCCGCATTTTGTAGACTTAATTAGTACTATTGGAAATCTTGCATCCATAGGCTCCTAGATATTCCTTGTGATAACCTTTAGTAGGTCGTCCATGGGTACTTTTTGTTTACATTCTATGTGAAGGCCATTTGTAAGGGTGGTAGAAGATATTGAAGGCCGTTCGCAAGGACGGTAGAAGAGATCGAAGGCCATTCACCTCTAGAATGGTAGTAGACAAAGGCCACGAATATTAAAGCATGGTAGAAGGTGATTGGAGTCAAATATAGGTGGCAACGAAGTTCAAAGCGGCCAATGAAGAAACGAGGAATCATGAATGATCCAAAAATATTTATCCTTTAAGGATGATTTCATTGGATTCTTCTTCTCGAGCACTAAAAAATAAGGGATGCTTGTCCTAGCATCCACAGACCATGCACGTCTACACGGTCAATGAGTTGGACTTGTCCTACCTCGTTTGCTCACTTTTCCTCCTTATCACTTTCTCCAAAACCAACAGCTTCCTAAAAAAGAAACCATGCACACCAAGCATAATATTGTTCCAAAACAAAAGGAAGTAAGCAATTTAATATGATCAAAACCAAGTTCATTGAAAGTTGTCGGCACGACCTATGAGCAAAGCATAAACAAAGTTACATTAATCGAATGTCACAAGTGGTATCTGGATGATTAAAACCAAGTTTATTTAATGTCATCGACACGACTTACTCCCTTTCTTGGAGCTATTAACAAAATGAGCTGAGGTGCTCGGTTTCCTTTCCTTGATCCGGGATAAAACATTTGGGATCCACATTATCCCCCAACAAGACTTGGGACACAATGGCTAGGGTTTCCTCATGTTCTTCCAACATACTCAACAAATCCCCACTTTGCTCCACGGTAATGTCAACTTAATGAGCAATCGAGGTTTCTCTCCTTCTCCAAGAAATGAGCATTTAAGAAATTTTGGTGGTGGTTTGCACTCTACCACCAAAGTCTTCACATGAGAAGGAGGGAAACCCAGTTTTGTTATCATTCCCATTGATACATGAGGTTTTTTAGAGGTTTCCTCCCTAAGAGAGTCATCATCGTTGCTTTCCTTCACGTTAGTACCAACAACATTTGCAATAGAAGCACAATTCACATAATCTAAGGCAACAATCAAGGAACTACCATCATTGGGATCAAACACCTCTTGCTCTACATATGTTTCAACATTAATAGCTTGGCAAGAATGGTGTTTACTAGGGTGATCAATATAATTGTTAGTGTCAAATTCTACATTCCGTCCATTAAACTCCATGGTTAAGGTTCCTTTATGCACATCGATTATTGTCCTTGATGTTTTCAAAAATGGCATACCTAAGAGAATAGGTTTAACATGATTACCACCCTCCATTTCAAGAATATAAAAATTGACGGGGAATGTTAAAGAGCCCACCTTCACCAACACATCCTTCACAATACCTTTTGGGTATGTGCTAGAGTGATCGGCTAGTTAGATAAAAACCCTGATTTTGCACAAAGTGCCTAGATCTAGACTCTCATATAAAGAATATGGGATCACATTAATGGAAGCACCTAAATTTAGCATGGTTTTGTTAACACATTTTCCTTCTGTCACAAAAGGAATTGTAAACATTCCCGGATCATCATATTTAGGAGGTAATTCATCATCAAACATTGAAGAGACATATTCACTCTTTCCACTCTTTTTCATACTTCTCAATTGTTATTTCCTATTAAAAGTACACAATTCCTTAAGAAATTTAGCCTACCTAGAAATTTGATTTATAGCATTCAAGAATGGAATGTTCACCTTGCATCTACGAAAGACTTCCTGGATTTCCTTGTTGTTCTCCTTTGTCCTCCTATCCTTCAATGCCTCTATAAATGATGGCTCCGGCACATAGATAGGGATCTCTCCCACTTTGGTTCTTTTGTGATAAGGGGATGAGGTCTCAGGGTTTTATCCCGACCTTGGCACAAGGGTCTCCTCCTCAATTTCCTTACCCTTGTTCACCTTCTCTTTTGCCAACTCCTTGGCCTCCTTCTCAAGATCATCCTTTTTTTAAATTACCCACTCAACAACAATCTTTCCTTGGGACTCCTTCACTTCCTTTCTACTCCTCAATGAGATTGCACCTACATTTTATTGAGGGTCAAGCTTCGGTTGGGAAGGAAGTTTTCCCTTTTCCCTTGTTTCCATCTGATTCAAGGCTTGAGGTGTTTGGCTCACTCGAGTCTCCAAGTTCTTGATGCTTGAATCTATCTTCTCTTGGAATTTATTGGCCTTCACCGCACATATACTCAGTCTCCCAATGTCTTGCATTAGTTTATCTTTTGAAAAGCCTGAACTCTCGCCTTGATCATAGGGCTTGTCTTAGAGCCTTGGGAAATTATTTGGTGGAGGTTGGTATTGTTATTGAGGAGGGCGATAAGGTTGAGCATTTCCATACCAAAGATTCAAGTGATATTGATTACTCGCAGTGTAAGGCCAATTTAGGTAGTTTCTACCGCGTTGGTAACCCTGATTTCCTTGATAACTTTTCCCACCTTGGTATCCTTGGCTTCCTTTATATCCCACAGCATTCACCTCCGCCACATGGTTATCTTGCAAACTTGGGCAGGTATCTGTAGGATGTGGTGAAGAGCAAATCTCGTAAGATTTCATAGGCGGTTTGTTGTCGTATTGTATCATTAAATCCTTGACCATGGAAGTAAGTGGTGAGACTTGTTTATCGAGCTTTCCATTCTTGGAGGGAGAACTTGTATTTTTGGGATTTTATCTCCTTAAATTGGATCTTTCACTAAAATTCCACGGCTCTTCGGCTAACTCCTCATAGAGCTCCATATTCTCTCTCGAAGTCTTGTTCCTAATAACACAACCAATGAAAAATCCTTGGGGGAAATTGATCCTCACCTCCAAACCTCTTATAGATCCTAGATTCATTCACTCATTCATTCACGTTTAATGCCGATGGAGAATGCTATCACTTCCGTTTTAGTAGATAGACATCTTTTTCTTAAGAGCAATTCACAAAAATGTTCATGGACCATTTGCAAACCACATTAATGATCACTTTAGGCGATCCACACCGTTAAGGTATTTCACCAATGACATTATACATGAAAGGCTATAAATTTGATAACAACAAGTATTCTACCAAATGCATAGCCGTTTAACCAAACAAAGAATTTATTAGGTCAACCCTACAACAATCAACATTTAGGATTCAGCCTTTTATTGCTACTTTGGGACACATATGATAACAATCCACATTAACATACACTTCTAGCAAGATTTACATCAAATTGCACACCAGAAGTTCTAATTCCATGTTCTTTGATTTTCATGCCAAAGACCTAAGAAATTTTACACTTTCCCAACACCCTAACACTTCAATCATACAAACATTTCCTATTCTCAAACAACTTATAGCATAACTGAAATAAAACACAACATTAATGGTACAATAAATGCTAAACATTAAATGCTCTTGAAAGAGTAAAATAGAATCTCACTACATGGGTTTGGAAGCTTCAATCAATTGCTCTCAAGTGATGAGTTTAGCTAATACAAATCATACTAACATTCATGGACAAATTCATAGGTAAAGAAAGAGAGAAAAGATGAAGAAGGAGAGAAAACTAGGGTTTTTGGGAGAGGATTTTTGGCCAAAGAAAAGTTGGGAATGAGGATAGGATAAGAGATATTTATAGTAAAATTTGTTATCAAGAATAATTAAAAAAAATAGCAGATGGGCACTGGGTTCGTGGACTGCACGCCCTTTGATACGCTCGGTTGGACGCTGCCAGGTGTCCATCGCGTGGGCACTCGAGAGTATGCACATGGTGCGTGAAATGGATCGTAGGAAATGTGACAAGCATACTTCGTTAGCACGCTGGCATGCGGTTTGACACGCATGTCGTGCAAGCTGATACCCCCTGTTGGGCGCTAGCCAAGGCCCAGCACGCAAGCCCAGGAGAGGCTAGGCTGGATGCGTGTTTTGGTCCCGAGGGGGTGTTTCCCTTGTAATTTTAAGCATGCTCAGTGCGGTTTAGCGCCTGTGCCACGCGCCCGTTATTTTTCTCCCGATCGGTTTTGCATTGGTCAGATGGCTTTTGCTCTTCAATTCCGGAGTTTCCTTCTACCAAATTGTATTGGCCTTCATTTGTAAACTCTTATTTTTCCTCATGAATCTTAATTCTTGAATGTTTCCTCCAAAAGCACCTTAAACTAGAGACTTAAGATATAACTCCTAAATCATCATCGTAACTTTCTTACCAATAAAGCATCCCTTATTCTTACATGAAAACCTAATCTATTACAAATATGAGTTTCAAATGTGCTAAAAGGAGATGATCACATCACTCATAGGGACACAATTCCATTAGATTCCAAGTAGGTTATGAAATGAAGAATTTAAACATGAAAACCGAAATGGTCATCTAAATCCTTTATGATGTAAACCTACCTAAATCTAGCAATCTTACAACAAAAAGATGACCAAAGAGATGTTAAATGCTTCGGAAAATGCATGCATTTGACATCTCATCAAATCCCCCACACTTAAACCTTTAATCATCCTTGAGTAAACAAGAACAAGCAAAGACCTAACTGTAAACTAGCATACAATGGTTTTCCCAAAATACCCAACATGTCATTCCTAGACTACCCTAACCCCCAAGACATAAGAATCTTTCACACTCTCACATCCCAAAGCCTAAGATAATCTAAACAACCATCATACCAATCAAAGGTGAGGTATAAAATACAAGTGTAAAACTAGCTTACTCTACCAAAGAAGCTACAAAATAAACAAATCAAGAGAAGCATTTAGGTTTTGAACCTATCTAGGCCTCCCACTTTTGCCTAAGTTTCCCTCTCGGCTTTTCAACTTAGCAGGATTTTTTTTTGGATTAAAAATGCTCTCAAAAGAGCTATTTGCTACAAATAACTAAACTTCTAATCATAAGTTTCATCTTCTCCCCCCGACACACACACACACACACACACACACTTAAGCTTTGCATTGTCCTCAATGCAAATAAACATTCTAGCACACATGTGAAGGAGAGAAAAAGAGGGAATACCCACAATGAAAAATGAACACCAAAATATACCTTAGTGACAAAATCATGAGAGCTTATAAACAAATTACCACTTCCATAGTATACTCTACCCACAACCTCTCATCAAGAAAGTCCAATCATTTTCATACATAAAAACTCAAGTAAAACATTAAAATCACAATGAAGGGAGAAGTACCTTGTTGGTTTGTGTTGTGTTTGCGGTTAAGTAGATTCGGGTAGTATTTAGGGGTGGTAAGGAAGAGGTGGGTAATTTGGAGATGGAAGAATGTTTGAGTGTCGCAGATCATGCACGTCTATAGGGTCCACGAGTTGGGGTTTTTTCCGATCTCCTTGGTTGAAAGTTCTAGCATCCACGGACCATGCATGTCTACACGGTCCATGAGTTAACCTTTTACTACCCCGTTTGCTCACTTTTCCTCGTTATTTTCTCCAAAACCAAGTGCTTTCTAAAAAACAACCATGCACACCAAGCATGATATTGTTCCAAAACAAAAAGGAAATAAGCAGTTTAATATGATCAAAACAAAGTTTATTTAACTTCGTCGACACAACCTATGAACAAAGCATAAACAAAGTTACATCAATCGAATGTCACGAGTGGCATCCAGATGATCAAAACAACGTTTATTTAACATCGTTGACACAACTTACTCCCTTTATTTTGGCTATTTACAAAGTGATTCGTGGTGCTAGGTCTCCATTCCTCGATCTAGGAAAAAACATTTGGGATCTTCATTATCCCCCAACAAGACTTGGCACACAATTCTAGGGTTTCCTCATGTTCTTCCAACATGCTCAATAACTCCCTTGTTCGCTCCATAGTAATCTCAATTGAATGAGCAATCGAGGTTTCTCTTCTTCTCAAAGAGATAATAATTTAAGAACCTTTTGTGGTGATTTTCACTCTACCAGAAAAGTCTTCACATGAGAAGGAAGGAAACACAATTTTGTTGGCTTTCCCATGGATAAATAAGGGTTGTTAGAGGATGCCTCTCAAAAAAGTTCTTAATCATCGTTACTTTCCTTCATGTTAGTACTAACAATATTTGCAATAGAAGCACAATTCACATAATCATCTAAGGCAACATTTAAGGAAATACCATCTTTGGGCCCAAACACCTATTGCTCTACATGATTTTCAAATTTAATATCTTGGAAAAAGTGGTGTTTACTAGGGCAATCAATATAATTGTTAGTGTCAAATTCTACGTTCCGTCCATTAAACTCTATGGTTAAGGTTCCTTTATGCACATTAATTATTGTCCTTGAACTTTTCAAAAATGGTTTACCTAAGAGAATAGATTTAGAATGATAACCACCCTCCATTTGAAGAACATAAAAATTGATGGGGAATGTTGAAGAGCCCACCTTTACCAACACATCCTTCACTATACCTTCTAGGTGTGTGCTAGAGTGATTGGCTAGTTGGATAACAACCCCAGTTTTGTGCAAAGTACCTAGATGTAGACTCTTATATAAATAATATGGGATCACATTAATGGAAGCACCTAATTATAGCTTGGCCTTGTTAACACATTTTCCTCATATCACACAAGGGATTGTAAACATTCCCAGATCATCACATTTTGTAGGTTATTCATCATTAAACACGTCGGAGACATATTCACTCTTTCCACTCTTTTTCATACTCTTAAATTGTTGTTTCCTATTAACGGTACACAATTCCTTAAGAAATTTAACATACCTATGGATTTTATTTATAGCATTCAAGAGTTGAATGTTTAGCTCACATCTACGAAAGACTTTGTAGATGTCCTTGTTGTTCTCCTTTGTCCTTCTATCCTTCAATGCCTCCGGAAATGGTGGTTATGGCACATAAATGGGGATCTTTGCCACTTTGCCTCTTTTGTGAGGAAAGTATGAGGTCTCGGAGTTTGATCCCAACCTTGGCACAAGGGTCTCCTCCTAAATTTCCTTTCCCTTTTTTACCTTCTCTTTGCCCAACTCCCCGGCCTCCTTCTCAAGATCTTCCTCTTTTTCAATCGCCCACTCAACAATAATCTTTCCTAGGGTCTCCTTCACTTCCTTTCCACTCCTCAATGAGATTGCACTCACATTTAGTCGAGGGTTAAGCTCCGGTGGGGAAGGAAATGTTTCCTTTTCTTGTGTCTCCATCCAATTTAAGGCCTGAGCTAATTAACTTACTTGAATCTCCAAGTTCTTGATGCTCAACTAGACCTTCTCTTGGAAGTTATCGGCCTTCTCCACACATATAATCAATCTCCAAATGGCTTGCTTCGCTTCATCTTTTTGACAATCCCAAACTCTCGCCTTAATCATAGGGCTTGTCTTGGAGCCTTGGGAAATTGTTTGGTGGCGGCCGGTATTGTTGTTGTCTAGGGCAATAAAGTTGAGAATTTTGACCTCCTTGATAACTTCCATACCTGAGATTTGCGTGATCTCAATTATTTACATTGTATGGCCAGTTTTGGTAGTCTTGGCTACCTTGGGACCCTTGATTTCCTTGATAACTTTTCCTGACATGGTATCCTTGGTCTTCTTCATATCCCATGGCATTCACCTCCACCACATGGTCATCTTGCAAACTTGGGCATGTATCCATAGGGTGTGGTGAAGAGTAAATCTTGCAAGATTTCACAGGCAGTTTGCTTCCAGATTATGTCATCAAAGCCTTGATCATGGAAGTGAGTGCTGAGACTTGGTCTTCGAGCTTTCCATTGTTGGAGGGAGCACTTTTGTTGTTGGGACTTTGTTTTGTCAAATTGAACCCGTCACTAAAATTCCATAACTCCTCGGCTAACTTCTCATAGAGCTCTATGGCTTCTCTCAAAGTCTTGTCCCAATATAACCACCACAAGATCCCCTCACTAGCTTTTTCTTTTCACCACCACAAAATCCCCTCACTAGTCTTTGTTTCTCATCAAGAAAACCACTGTAAAAGTAGTATACCGAATCTCCCTCTGAATAGCTATGATAAGGACAACTTGAGATAAACTTCTTAAACCTCTCCCAATAGTCGTAGAACGACTCTTCATGCCATTGGAAGATGTTGCTAATGTCCTTCTTCAAGGCGGCAGATTTTGTGGTCAGGAAGTACTTGCAAGAAACTTCTTCTTCATCTCAAGCCAAATGGTGATGCTCCCAGGTGGTTGGTTGTGGAGCCTATCCCTTGCAGCATCCCTTAATGATAATGGGAAAGCCTTCAACTTGTAGAGGTATTCATCTACTCCTTTGAGAATCATACAACCACATACCATATGGAAGCCAGAGAGATATTTTTTAGGGTTCTTCCTTTTCTTACCAATGAGGGTAGCAAGTGTATCAATCTGGATTATAGCTTGAAATGCCTATAATACCCAACTGCCGGATAAGCAATGCACATCGGTTGTTGCTCAAGGTTGGGAGCCATTGTTTCCCTCAATGGGACTTTCACTCCTTGAATGTGAGGATGTTGAGGTCCTTCTAGATTCTCATATTCATGCCCCATTGAGGTAGAATATTCCGCAGAATGGTCACTAGGAGGGGTGCTATTCACACTTTCCAAAGAAAACATCCTAGCCCTTTTCAAGTTCAGCTCTAACTCAGGGTCGTAGTGTAGGGGTTCTTGTGAAGAGCATCGTGTACGAACCATATACCAAGAACTCGAAAAATATGTGTCCAAGCCAAGAAAAAAAATCACAAATCAACTAAAAACCAAAATAAAAACAAACTAACACATATTCGCAACTAGCACATATTCACACCTAATATGCCTAAACACTTAAAAGTAAATGCCTCTTACCCTTGCAGCAGCACCAAAATTTGGTAGGTCATCATCGTACCTCTCAAAGTTACAATTTATAAGCCCTAAATGCTTACTAAATACAATTAAGGAGATAGTGGCAAATCAGTGTCGTCCACGAAGAAGAGGGATTTTCCTAAGGGTCCATGCACATAAGGTGGATACCAAACTAGATATAGATATAAATACTTATATAAAAGCAAGTAAATGGGGGGGAGTTTTTTGTTTTTCTATGTTATAAATTTAAAGACAAACTAACTAACAAAGTAAGGTAACAATGCTAATCATGAACCAAGCTACTAAAACATGGTTAAATTAACAATGACAAAGCTTTGGGGGCAATTGATCCTTACTTCCAAACCTCTTATAGATCCTAGATTCATTCAGTCATTCATTCACATTTAATGCCTATGGAGAATGCTATCACTTCCGTTTTAATAGATAGAAATCTTTTTCTTCTTAAGAGTAATTCACAAAGACATTCAACGACCATTTGCAAACCTCATTAATGATCACTTTAGGCGATCCACGCCATAAAAGTATTTCTCAATGACATTGTACATGAAAGACTATAGATTTGATAACAACAAGCATTCTACCAAATGCATAGCCATTTAACAAAACAAAACATTTATTTGGTCAAACCTAGAACAATTAGCATTTAAGATTCAACCTTTCATTGCTACTTTGGGACAAATATGATAACAATCCATATTAACATACTCATCTAGAAATATTTACATCACATTACACAAAAGAAGTTTGAATTCCAAGTTCTTGGATTTTCATGCCAAAGAGCTAAGAAATTGTACACTTTACTAACACCCTAACACTTCAATCATAAAAAAAAATTCCAATTCTCAAACAACCCATAGCATAAATGAATTAAAACTAAACATTAGTGGCACAACTAATTCTAAACAATAAATGCTCATGAAAGATTAGAATAGAATCTCACTACATGGGTTTGGAAGCTTCAATCAAGTGCTCCTAAGTGATGAGTTTAGCTAATACTTATCATACTAACATTCATTGACAAATTCATAGGTAAAGTAAGAGAGAAAATATATAAAAGAGGAGATAACTAGGGTTTTTCGGAGAGGATTTTTGGTCAAAGAAAAGTTGGAAATGAGGATAGAATAAGAGATATTTATAGTAAGTTGTTGTCAAGAATAAGTAAAAAAATGTGCCGAATGCGCTGGCTGTGTGCCATTAATTCACCCGATTGGGCACTGTCTGGTGTCCAGTGTACAAGTGCTCGAGAGTATGCACAGAGCGAGCAAAAAAGAGTTGAGAACATGCACAAGGCATCCTTTGCGAGTGTGTTGGTGCATGGTTGGATGCGCAGGCTGCACGGGCTGAAACGCCTGGTCCGACCCTGGCCGAGGTCCAGCGCGCTGACACGTGAGAGGCTGGGCTGAAAGAATGTTTTGGTCCTGAGTGCTATTTCCCCTTGTAATTTGGGGCACGCTGGTGCGTGGTTTAGCGCCCAAGCCAAACACCAAATCTTCTTCTCATGGTCGGTTGGTCAACCGATCTTTGCATCGGTCGGCTGGCCTTCGTTATTCAATTCCAAACTTTTCTTCTACCAAATTGTATTGGAATATACTTCTATATTCTTATTTTCCTCATGAATCTTCGTTCTTGAATTTTTCCTCCAAAAACACCTGAAACTAGAGACTTAAGATATAACTCCTAAATTATCATCCTAACTATCTTACCAACAAAGCATCAATTATTTTTACATAAAAACCTAATCTATTACAAATATGAGTTTCAAATGTGCTAAAATTAGATGAACACATCATTCATAGGGACACAATTCCATTAGATTCAAAGTAGGTTATGTAACAAAGGATTTAGACATGAAAACAGAAATGTTCATGTAAACCCCTTATGATGTAAACCTGCCTAAATCAGGAAATCTTCCAACAAAAATATGACCAAAGAGATGTTAAATGCTTCAGAAGATACATGCATTTGACGTTTCATTATGCGTGTTTAGGGAGCTTATGGCTCAAAATTCAGAGAATCAACCTCTGTGTATCACCTTTCCCCCGCTGCCACACAATGTGAACTGCGAGTTGAAGAGTGGGTAAATAAAATGTCTCCCCACTTTTCATGGGATGGACGGGGAGGATCCCAAAAAACATCTCTAGGAGTTTCATCTTGTTTCAACGAATACAAATCCTCATGGGGTATCGCAGGACAACTACAACTTGCAAGCGTTCCCATTTTCACTTCAACACACTGCAAAAGATTTGTTGTACTACCTCCCGCCTGGATGTATCAACTCATGGATGGATATGAAAAATAGATTCCTCAAGAAGAACTTCCTAGCCTTCATGTTTGCAGGATTAAAGAAGCAGTTATCCAACATCACTCAGAACGCTAATAAATCCTTGTACGAGTGCTGGAGAGATTCAAGAGACTGTTAGCTAGCTGTCCGTACTACCCATTCAAGGAAGGGTACTTGGTTTATTATTTATTATAGGGGTTTTACGATGATGACATAAGGATGGTGAACGCCGCGTGCAATGAATCAATCGCTAACAATGGTGTGAAAGATGTTGTGGCCCTTTTTGAAGAGATTGCTAATCGGATGAGGCAATTTGGTACGAGGTCAAGGGTGAAGACTTTGGATGAACCATCTCAATCTCCCATGTTGGAAGATTAAGTCCAAGCTCTTTCTTCAATGATGAAGGAACTTTTAAAAGGGAGGGTTCACTAAGTCAAGGTTTGCGGCTTATGCAACATCAACCATGACACCGAGGCTTGTCCACAAATGGTGGAAGACTTGGAAGAGTTGAAATCATTGGAGTACAACAATGGAAATAGGCAACAGTTCGCTATGGGGCAACAACAAGGGTTCTGAGGGAACCAAGGAGATGCAAGGCAAGACCCCTATGCGAACAGTTTCAACCTGAGGTACCAGGACCATCTAATGTGCCCATTTTATATGGTTATAATAGGACTTTTAGGATTCAATTTTGTACACTTTTGTGCTCTAAATGTGACATTTTTCCTTGAAATTCTCTAAGGAGGGTTAAAAGCGGCTTTTACGCTTTTATTACTTTTCTAGAGAATTTTGTGTGACAAGGTAATTTGTTTGAAGACTTTGAAGAATACCTTTGAATATTTGAAGATTTGAAGACTTGTATTTGAGCTTTTGAAGATTTGAAGAATTGAAGAAGTTAAGAGAAGAGGAGAATATGAAACAAAAAGGAGGAAGAAGAAATAGAGCTGGACTTGGAGTCCATCGCGAGGCCATCGCGATACCGTCACGACTCGTGACGGACAAATGCTAGAATTCTCCTTGCTTTTTGTACTATAAATACTCACCTTATCCTCTCCTCTTCAGCAGCTTTTCCACCTTCTTCTTCCTGCATTTTTGGTGGGTTCAAACCCTAGTTTTTCTTTCTTTTCTTAGTTTTTGTAGGATAATCATGTGTTTGTATTATCTAGCTTAGTTTTTTCTTGGGAGCAAAGGATTGAAGCTTCCATTTCTATGTAGTAAGAACCATATATATATATATATATATATTTGGTACTTTTGCTATTGTACATTTATTGAGCTTTGAATGTGAATTGTTAATGACATTGATGTTGTTGGAAGCTTGAGCATATGAATTTCTTGTATGATTACTTGTTAGGGTTGGGAGAAAGTAGCTAATTCTCCCCTCTTTTAATGTGGAATTCAAGAGCATGTGTTAGAGCTTCTTAAATGATGTTGGTGTGTTGATAATTGCTAGATGAATGTGATGATGTTGAACTCGTTGTCATTGTTTTTTTAGGTAGCAAATGAGAGAGGTCTATGAATGTCGATCGTTCTTGACTAATCTTGTGTAAAATGCACAAATTGGTTAAATGCTTAGACATGATGTAGTGTTTATAAGTGTTGCCAAACTTGTTAATTCTTCGTGCTAAATGCCATCAATGGGATACTCTTTGTACTAAGGGATTCATTGGTGAGGTTTGACAAGAGATTTTGAATTCACTCTTGCAAACTACTACCTAAGAAGGATAGAAGATTTATCTTCACAACAAGTAGTCAAAGTAGTGAATAGATTATTTTGCTCATTCTTGAAGCCTTTGTTATTTAGCATTCATGTGTTTTTGATGCCATGTTTTAATTCATTTATGCCATATTTTGTTTGAGAATAGGAAGTGTTTGTATGATTAAAGTGTTAGTGTGTTAGAAAAGTGACGAATTCCTTAACTCCTCTGCACAGGAAAATCTAGGAACATGAACTTAGAACTTCTTGCGCATAATGTGTTGTGATTCTTGCTAAATAAGTATGTTAATGTGGATTGTTCTTATATGTATCCTATAGATGCAATGAACGGTTGAACCATGAATGTGGTTTGTTCTGGGTTTAGCCTAATGAATGCTATGTTTGGTTAGATGGCTGTGTCTTTGGTAGAAGGCTTGTTGTTGTCAAATCTATAGTCCTTCATGTATAATTCCGTTGATGAAATACCTCTATGGTCGTTGTTTGTCTAGGGTGATCATTAACAAGGTTTGCAAATAGTCGTCGTTTGTCTTTGCAAACTACTCTTAAGAAGGAATGAATGTTGATCTTCCATTGACATTCCCCATCGGTAACAAAAGTGATAGGATGAGTGGATGGTTCAATGATCTACATTTTATTTGAAAGTGGGTATTAATTTCCCCTAAGACTTTGTCTTATGTAGTTTTAAAACGCCTTTTTCCTAGTTTTGTTAGATGATTAGCATAGTTATTTAACTTTGCTAGTTCTCTTGTCTTTTAATTTTCATAACTTAGGACAACCAACCAACCAAACCCCTCCCCCATTTACGTGCTTTCATATGTATGTGTATATATATATATCTACTCCTAGCCTAATATCAACCATTTGTGCTTAAATGCTTGAGAGAATCCCCCTTCTTCGTGGACGACCCCCGACTTGCCGCTATCTGCTTAGTTGTAGATAGTAAGAAAAAAGGGCTTATAAATATTAACTTTGAGAGGTATGGCGATGACCTCCCAGATTTTGGCGTTGCTGCCGAGGTAGAGGCCTTTATTTTTAAGTATTTAGGTGTAATCGATTGCATATTAGCTAGTTGTTTTTTTCCACTCCTTGGTGGTTGTTTTTTTTCGGAGTAGGTATTGCTTGAGTTCTTGGTAAATTTTTATCGAGAATCCTTGCAATATGATTTCAGACTTTTGAAAATTTAAAAAATTTAAAAAATAAAATAATGGTGCGTCTCACCTTGAGGGAACTCATGATGAGAAGAGAGGCTCAACCAGAAAGGTTTTGTAGGATGTGTCATTCTGACCACCCTACCGAGTCTTGCTATTTGTTGTGGGAAGAACACTATCAGGGAGAAAGAACCCTTGGTTTCCAAAACCAAGGGTATTATGAAGAGTGATACCAAGAGGTAGGAGATGTTGGTTTTCAAGGGCAAGAAGCTCAAGAATGGTATCCATACCACAATCCTTGCAATTCGGAATGGAGTGGTAATCCAAATTGGTGGTACGAGAATGAGCCGAAAAACCAACAATACGAGCAAGATAGTTGTCATCACCACCTTATACCATACCCCAAAACCAAGCCCAACAAGGAAGTTTAAGTTTGACACGTGAGGAAGTCATGAATACAATAGTAAACTTGAACAACTTTGCTAGAGAAGAACTGGACACCCAGCTTTTCTCTAGTGTTGAGGCTATTGAGGGGCACGCGAGGAGTATATTAGAAGCGTTGGACTGAATAGAAGCTCGTGATTTCGAACATACACCATCCTAAATCGAAGTCGAGGATTCGGTGAGTGACTTCACCAATGGAAATGATTTTGAGTTCGAAAGGGATGAGGAGTTGGTTGTTGAGGATGATAAAAAGGAGGAAGAGGTGATCGTGCTACATTCATTAGCATCTTCACCCCTTCCCCCACCTGGTGAACCAACTCTACCATTTTTGGAAGTTTTGAGGGAAACAAGAGAGGAGCCAAAAGATCACCCCAAGCCTCCTAACCACTCAACTCCCTTTAAATAATCTCCACCTCAACAAGACTTTTCTCTTGAAAGTTTTGTACCCCCACCTCTCCACTTTTGGATACTCATGGTGAAGAGGTTCAAGCCTTCACCATATAGATAAAATTAGGGCCATGCCGACGACCTTAAATATACGGAGCTTTTCCGTGCCAACGACGTAAATAAACTTGGCCTTTTATTTTGGTTTTTGTTATTTAGTTCTTGTTATTTTGTCTTGTTCTCCTTACGGTGTGTTTTTCTGTGATTTAGTAGCAAAGTGAAGTGCATTGCATTGAAGGAGATGAAGGAATGATATCTATGAGAAAGGGAAGAAAGCTTGGAATGTTGGTACAAAAAGATTGAATTCTTTCTAAGTGCTGGGAAATCCAGAGGTCGTGAGTCACGGCGTGTCCATCGTGAGTCATGACCGAATCAGAAATTTTCTGAAAACAATTGAGCTTACAAACCAAAGATATTGCGAGTCACGACATCCTTGCGATGACCTCGCGATAACCTTGCGAGGGACCATCATGAGTCGCGATATCCTCGTGATGTGATCAGAAGTTTCGTGCTATAAATTAACCTCCCAGCCACCACTTTCCGCGAGTCACGAAGAGCCGTCGCGAGTCACAACTAATAAGCCCTCGAGGCCAGTGAAGTCCTCGAGACCTCAGGTCCTCGAGACCAGCCCTCGAGACATCACCTTCTCGAGACCTTGGGTTCTCGAGGCCAGAAGCCCTCGAGGCCTGTGAAGTTCTCGAGACCTCGGGTCCTCAAGGCCATAAGTCCTCAAAGTCAGTGAAGTCCTCGAGACCTCAGGTCCTCGAGGCCACAAGCCCTCGAGTCGAGATGAGCTCAACCATACAAGCCCTCGAAGACCTCGGGTCATTGAGGCCAAAAGCCTTTGACTCGAGTAGAAGCCCTCGAGGCCAGTGAAGTTCTCGAGACCTCAGGTCCTCGAGGCTAAAAGCCCTTGAGGCTAATGAAGTCCTTGAGATCTTGGGTCCTCAAGACCATAAGCCCTCGAGTCAAGCCGAGCTGAATAGTGCAAGCCCTCGACGACCTTGGGTCCTCGAGGCCAAAAACCTTTTACTCGAGTAGAAGTCCTCGAGATCAGCTCTCGAGACATGACCCCCTCGAGACCTCAAGGCCGCAAAGCCCTTGGCTCGAGCTGAACCTAAAAAACCATCATCCCTCAAGATCAGTCCTTTGAGACCATCATCCCTTGAGACCTCAGGAGCTTGAGACCAGCCCTCGAGACATCACCCCCTCGAGACCTCGAGGCTACAAGACCTCGAGTCAAGCTGAGCTCAACCATGCAAACCCTTGAGACCTGGAGTCCTTGAGTCCAAAACCTCAAATCGAGCTGTTCCCAACACTGAAGCCCTCGAGACCTTGAGTCCTCAAGGCCACAAACCTCAACTTGAGTTGAAGTCGTTGAAACCCCGGGTCCTTGAGGCTGCAGTCCCTTGATTCAAGCTGAGCCCAATAGTGAAACCCTCGAGACCTCCGAACCTAGAGGATGCAATCCCTTGACTCGAGCTGAAGCCCTCGAGACTTGATCTCCTCGAGGTCGTAAACCTCGACTCGAGTTGAAACCCTCGAGGCCATACATTGTGAGTCGCGACCAGTGCTATCGTGAGTTGCAATGAAAATCCATTTTTTCAACTGAGCTTAAACACTGCATAATCCTTCCTTCTTCTCCAAATACTCCCAAGAACCACCACACATATCCACTCGTTCATTCACCATCTTACATATATTGACATATGAAAATTCTTGCATCTCTATAGTATCTTTGTTGATTGTAGTATGCCGAGTACATCATTGAGTCTTTAAGTGTTATATTTTATAATGATGCTTGGATACGTGTCGATATATGTTGGATATTTTTATTGGACAATCTTATAGTGTTGATTGCATGAAGGATTGGTTGTTTTTTTATAATACCATGGTTATTAACTCTTGATGCTAAACCTAGTATTACAAATCCTTATGGACTTGTGAGTTTAATGTTATTCTTTATGGTGTTAGTCGTGATCAAACGACACCAAAGAGACAATATTTTGCTCGAGGGGTGAGTTCTTCTTTGGCACTTTTGCTCCCCCTTCCGGATCTGAAACCAATTTCAGGACCGATTCTATACAAGTACATTGGATTGGGCCATATCACCGATGACTATGCAAAGAAAGGGTGTCACTCTACCTCTTGCCTTGAGTTTTATTATTCTTTCCTTACATTTTTACATTGAGGGCAATGTAATTTTTTAAGTACGGGGAGGGGTTAGAGGACTCACATGCATGCTAGCTTCATTTGGAATTCTTTTTGCTACTTTTGATTGGAGAAACATGAGAAAAAAAATTTGAAAAATTGAAACTTTTGAAAAGAAAAAAATGGAAAGAAAAGAAAACCCGCTAAGTTGAAAACTCGAGTGGGCAACTTAGGCAACATTGGAGGCCCGGATAGGTCGAAAACCCAAAAGGGCGACCAAGGCAAAAATGAGATGCTAAAATGTGCGGAAAAATGTGAGATGTGAGCCAAAGAAACATGAAGTGTGGCTAGGATGAAAACCTGAAAGGGCTCCTAGGCAAAAAGAGAGAAAAATAGAGAAAAGGAAAATGCTATGATTTCACTCCTTTGTCGGCATTGGAGTCATAAAGTTATGGTTGTCATACGGATGGATCGGGTAGCTCAACATCTAGAGACCTATTGGGATTGGGTAACTTAGTGGGTTAGGAAACGAAATATGGTTATGAAATTCTTGATTCTTTATACTTTGTTTTGGTTGATGTATTGACATGAAGTGAAGTATGTGTTTAAACCTCCTCTATGGTTTTGACTTCATTTTTGTGTCATTGGATTTTGGTTGAGATATTGGTATGAAGTGAAATATGTACTTGGACCTCCTAAATGATTTTAACTTCATTTTGTGCCATTGGACTTTGGGAATATCAATTCGGGACTTTGAGATGCTTTTATGGGTAGTGAACTGATAAGTGGTAGGTTTGGTTAGATTTAGGAATTGGGGTTGTGTGTGTGAAAAAATTCTCATTTGAGCTTTGAGTTTGGGATTTATGATATTGAGAATTTCTGTGAGGCTTTGATTGGGGGAATATTAGTTAAGGATATGGACATATCAATTCCTTCGTGTGGTTAAATATTTTCTTACTCAAGGGCGAGTAAAGTTTAAGTGCGGGGAGGTTTGTGTACCCATTTTATACGGTTATATTAGGACTTTTAGGATTCACTTTTGTACACTTTTGTGCACTAAATATGAAATTTTTCCTTGAAATTCTCTAAGGAGGGTTAAAAGCGACTTTTACGCTTTTATTGCTTTTCTAGAGAACTTTGTGTGACAAGGTAATTGTTTGAAGACTTTGAAGACTTTGAAGTCTTTGAAGACTTTGAAGAATACCTTTAAAGATTTGATGATTTAAAGACTCGTATTCGTGATGCGGGACGGACGAAGGGCCAGAAATTCTCCTTGCTTTTTGTACTATAAATACTCACCTTATCCTCTCCTCTTCAGCAGCTTTTCCACCTTCTTCTTCCTGCATTTTTGGTGGGTTCAAACCCTAGTTTTTCTTTCTTTCTTTTCTTAGTTTTTGTAGGATAATCATGTCTTTGTATTAACTAGCTTAGCTTTATCTTGGGAGCAAAGGATTGAAGCTTCCATTTCTATGGAGTAAGAACCATATATATATATATATATCTGTTTGGTGCTTTTGCTATTGTGCATTTATTGAGCTTTGAATGTGAATTGTTAATGTCATTGATGTTGTTGGAAACTTGAGTTTATGAATTGCTTGTATGATTACTTGTTAGGGTTGGGATAAAGTAGCTTATTCTCCCCTCTTTTAATGTTGAATTCAAGAGCATGAGTTAGAGTTTCTTAAATGATGTTGGTGTGTTGATAATTTCTAGTTGAATGTGATGATGTCGAACTCGTTGTCATGTTTATTTTAGGTAGCAAATGAGAGAGGTCTATGAATGTCGATTGTTCTTGACTAATCTTGTGCAAAATGCATGAATTGGTTTAATGCTTAGACACAGTGTAGTGTTTATAAGTGTTGCCAAGCTTGTTGATTCTTCGTTCTAAATGCCATCAATGGGATACTCTTAGTACTAAGGGAGTTATTGGTGTGGTTTGACAAGAGATGTCGAATTCACTCTTGCAAACTACTACCTAAGAAGGATAGACGATTTATCTTCACAACAAGTAGTCGAAGTAGTGAATAGATTATTTTGCTCATTCTTGAAGCCTTTGTTATTTAGCATTCATGTGTTCTTGATGCTATGTTTTACTTTATTTATGCCATATGCTGTTTGAGAATAGGAAGTTTTGTATGATTGAAGTGTTAGGGTGTTAGGAGAGTGACGAATTCCTTAACTCCTTTACATGAAAATCTAGGAACATGAACTTAGAACTTCTTGTGCATAATGTATTGTGATTCTTGCTAGATAAGTATGTTAATGTGGATTTTTCTCACATTTATCCTATATATGCAATGAAAGGTTGAACCTTGAATGTGGTTTGTTCTAGGTTTAGCCTAATAAATGCTATGTTTGGTTAAATGGCTATGTCTTTGTTAGAAGGCTTGTTGTCAAATATATGGTCCTTCGTGTATAATGTTGTTGATGAAATAACTCTATGGTCGTTGTTTGCCTAGGGTGATCATCAACGAGGTTTGCAAATGGTCTTTGTTTATCTTTGCAAACTACTCTTAAGAAGGAATGAATGTTGATCTTCCATTGGCATTCCCCATATGTAGCAAAGGTGATAGATTGAGTGAATGGTTCAATGATCTACATTTGATTTGAAAGTGGATATCAATTGCCCCCAAGGCTTTGTCTTTTGTAGTTTTAAAACGCCTTTTTCTTAGTTTTATTAGATGATTAGCATAGTTATTTAACTTTTCTAGTTCTCTTGTCTTTTAATTTTCATAACTTAGGACAACCAACCAACCAAACCCCCCCCCCCATTTACATTCTTTTATATGTATGTATATATATACCTACTCCTATCCTAATATCAACCATTTGTGCTTAAACGCTTGAGAAAATCCCCCTTCTTCGTGGACAACCCCAACTTGTCGCTATCTGCTTAGTTGTAGATAGTAAGCAAAAAGCTTATAAATATTAACTTTGAGAGGTACGGCGATGACCTCCCAATATCCCAAATTCTGTTAGAGGGAGGAAAACCATGCTCAAGGGTACCGAGGTGTAAAATATCCACCTTAATCCTATCCAAGGGGTGAAGTTCCTTCTAACCACCATACCTCTCTCTACAAGTCAACCGGGAAGAAGTCTTGGATGATATTGCCAATTGGCAAAGAAGCATGAAGTGTTTGCAGAAAGAACAAGGTGCAAGTTGAAGGCACTAGGGCCTTCTCGAGCATAAAAAATCTCGAGATCCAAGTCGGGCAACTTGCCACCTCGGTGAGCCGACTTGCGACCAAGGAGTCTGGAAAACTTCCTTCCCAATCGAAGGTCAATCCGAGGAATCTTAGCACCCTTAAATTGAGGAGTGGGAAGGAGGTTCATAAACCCAAGAAGAAGATTTTTCAAGAAGATGATAGGATCTTGGAAGCCAACAAGACCAATTTTTGAGGAGCATGAGATCTTTGTCGAGGAAGCACCCTCCAAGGAGCTTCCACCACCCGAGGCAAGATCGACCTTTCAACCAGCATTTCCAATTGCACCCTAAGGGGGAAGCCAAAGGTGGCGACAAATGATGCAAACATCCAGAGAGTTTTAAAATGGTTAAGGTAACCATTCCGATCCTAGAGTTGATTGAACATGTACCATCATATGCTAAATTCTTGAAAGTTGCATGCACTAAAAAGAGAAATAAACCAACTTGGAAGGTAGGACACCTGAATGTGGGGGGAGTCACCATTTTAAACCATAAAAAATTCCCTTAAAATTGCGACGACTCCGGGATATTTTCTATTCCAATCTCCTTTAGTGAGAAGTTAGTTGAAATGCCAGGATTGAATTAGGAGCATCTATTAATGATAGTTCATATAGTCTATATGAACGCCTAGATATAGGTGAACTTAGGGACACTAGGGTAATTGTCCAAATCGCTGATCACAAGCTAGCCCTCGAGGGTTAGTGAAGGACGTGATGGTTTGGGTTGGCAAGTTGGTGTTTCTAGTGGACTTCTACATCCTTGACGTGGCGCACAATAGTAGTGCACCCCAATACTATTTGGGAGGCCATTCCTTAACATGTCAAGGATGAATATTGATGTCTATTTGGGAACACTAACCCTATAGGATGACATTTGTAAGGTCGGGTTGTTATTTACAAATCTAGTCATGATTCACCTAACTTATCTTTTGTGTGCAAATGTGTAACCTTGTTCGATGAGTGTGATCAATTTGACACTTCTTGCATGACCAATAATGAATACCTAGATGAGTTCCTTGGTTGTAATAACAGTGATGAAGAGTCATTTACATTGCATGACTCTAGTGATGATATTTCTATTTCAGAATGCTTTTCTATGCTCACTAACATGCAACGTTTAGGAGAGAGTGGAGAGGATGTAAAACTCTCCCGACCACCTCCTAGACCCAAGGAAATTTCAAAGGACTCAACATTGGCTAGAAATGTGAATTCATTCTCTAATGCAAGCAAAGCGCTCCACGGTAAGGGTGACACATTGTGGAGACCTCTCCACAATGATGTCATCATGGGTGGAGTTACCGATGGTGACTTTGGAGACCCAACAGTAGGTTCTTTCAATTGAAATGCATGATAAATGAATAAGTCGTGAAGACTACAATAAAAATATGGTATCTCTTCTTGTTTTGTCGCCATGATTTTTAGTAGACAGATTTTGCATATTTTTGTGTGTGATAAGGTTTTTCAGATGAAAATATTGTTGATTGTAAATTTGATTTTGAGTCTCGTGATTTTTTTTTTATGGAAATAGGTCTTTTTAGGTGACAATGATTTATCCAAAAAAGGAGAAACTAAGGAAAATAGGGGTCAAACTGTTGGCAGCCTCGTGCTAGGTGCTGCTAGCACGATCCGTGCTATAACACAGACTGCTCCACAACCCCTCATACGAGGGGGGGTCTCGTGCTAGATACACTCACCACGAGGGGGGTTCTGTGTGGTGTGCTCTAAGCACGAGGGCACACGTGCTGGCAACCCATTTGAGCTATCAATTGGACCAAAAACACATATTTTCAAAAACAAATTGAATTTTAAGCTAAATAATGCATTTTTGGGTTCATAAATTCTAAAATTCCTTTATTCCTTAGCATGTTTTATGTAAATAGTACTTCCAATCTCCCTTGTGCATAATTTTATTGGTACTTTTGTCCCCCAAATGTTGCAATTTTCAAAAATTCCATCCTTATCTTAATTGTACCTCCCCTCCAAATCACTCCTTTTGCTGAAATTTAAGATTCTTGGTACATTGTCCCACCTAGTTGAGTCATTTAGCACATTCAAGCTATTCAAAAAACACTCATTCACACACTCTCTTGGTGAAACTAAAAAAATGGAGCTTTTCCCTACAAAATTAGCATTTTTGCTTCTTCTTGTGTGGATCTTTCAACTCTTAGCTTCAAATTCCAGGTAATCCTTTGAATTCCATTTTACTGGTTTTTTTAGCATTGTTGTGATGTTATGTTAAGCTTGAATCTCTAAAGTGAGTATGTTCTTGAGAAGTTGTTAGGGTTATGTGAATGATCTTGTGTTGAAGTTAGTATGGGTGGATTGATATGCTATTGTGGTTGGATGATATGATCCTTATTTGTTTTGGCGATTTAGGAAGAATGATTCTTGATATCATTTTATATGAGATTATTTTTTGAAGATAATGGCTCTTGATTGAATATCCTTTATGTTGAGAATAACATGATTAGGAATGACTAGCTATTTAGGAAGAAAGATATTTTTGAATGATATTGTGGACACGCCCTTGTGTTTTATTGAATTACTACTTCCTCCTTGTTGTGATAGGATGCCTTCAAAAAGGACTAGGTTGGAGAAAGAGGCACCTTCCCGGGGTGAGAAAAAGGAAGAAGCCGACTAAAGTTGGGAGAAAAGAGCTGGCAAATTCCCTTCCTCGCAACCCCACCTTTGTGAAAGAGGAGTTTATAGGGTGGACAACCTTTTTGGGGAGTGTAGCTCAGCGATCGAAGTACTTGAATGGACCAAAAAGGACATTTTGGAGATGGGTTTCGTTTGCAAGGATACTCTAGAGGCCCTAGGCCTACTCAAGCCCATCACTTACTTGCTAGGTCAGATAGGCCTGGAAGGTTTTCCCGAGAAGCATTCAAAAACTTATATACGATGAATCTTGGAATTATTGGCAACTCTTGAGCAAGCTACGGATACAGAGGGGGGAGAGTTATCCATTTCCATTTGGATGAAAAGGAGTACACGATTTCAGATCCGAATGTTGCCAAAGCCTTTGGATGGAAATATGGAATGAATTATCTGAGGATGCGCCGAAAAGGTCTACCATTTTTACTTGGAAATTTTTGGAGAATCCTATCAGGCACGAAAAGAAACATTGGTGAAAGAGCACCACCATTGTTCACCTTGCATTATGTTATGTCCAATGCCTTTTTTTGTGGGAGTATTTTTTCACAGGGAGATTTTGCAATGCCCGAGTTCGGATGTTCATGTCTTTGGGCTATGAATCCGGAGGGGAAACTCTATACCAACATGGTGGGCACTTTTTTGCAAGAGGTTTTAGCAATGGTAGACAAGAAAAGTGGAAAGATATCAATGGGAGGCATAGTAGGGCTCTTGACTCAACATTTGGGCCATCCAGTCCCTTCTCAATTTGCATTGGCGTGTTTCAAACGTTCATGGATGCAATATACCGTAGAGAAGCTAGCTCGGGCTTCTATGATTGTTGCCACCACCTTGGAAGACTGATTTGTATGGTTGTATGGCGGTGCAACAATCTGCAACTTCATGGTTCTTCCACAGCCGGAGCACACTGCCATTGACCGTGAGACGCAATTGGACACTTCATCTAGACGCAATTGGAAGATTTTTCTTGGGGATCTTTAGGATGCAAACTTGGTGGTGTGACTTGTATGGTAGCATTTGTAGTTTCTTTTTGGGATTGCTTTGGAAACTTTTGGTGGTGTAATTTTTTGTGTTTCTTATCGTCATGTAGTATGAAGCCTAACTTTTGGGGAATTTTTTGCTACACCAAAAAAATTAAAAATTTTGAAAAAATGAAAAAAATATATACCCGGCTAAGTTGGAAACTCGAAAGGGAAACTTAGGAAAGAACGGGAAAAACCCAGATAGGTCGAAAGGCCAAGGTAAAAATGTGAAGCTAGGCCCGACTAGGTTTACGAACCTCGATAAAAATGAGAGGTCGCGTGGAAAAATATGAGAATGTGAGCTCAACATGTGTGAAAGCTAGGATGAAAACCCGAAAGAGCTCTGAGGCAAATTGAGAGAAATTGAGAGAAAATGGAAACTAAGTTGGCAATTTTTTGGTGTTATCCTTGGTTGTAGTTAAGTTGAGAATCTAGAGTTATCCCTGGTTAAAATAATGTCAAGGATCTTTTAGATTTCCTTGGTTGTTGTTTGGCAATGACTCTTGGATTTCTTTTGGGGAACTACTTCAGAGAGTAAGCTAGTTCAACACTCATCATTCTTGCTTACCTTTTTCTTCACTATATTTTGGGTGGTTAAGTTACTTTAGCATCATCGGGGAGTGTGAGATTTGTGAGATTCTTAATTCTTTGGGGGAACTAGGGTAGCGTGGGAATAAGTTCAATGCATTGGATTATCTTTGCATGCTACACTTTGCTTAGACCTTTTCTTATTTATTTACTCAAGGACGAGTAAAGGTTTAATTGTGGAGGGGATTGATGTGCACCGTATTGCATGCGTTAACCTATGCATTTGGCATAATAGTTGGCATGTTTTACTTGTTTTATTGCTAGTTTTAGTTAGGTTTACACGACAAAGGGTTTAGACGACCAAGTTTTGTTTTCGTGGCTAAATCCTAAATTGTTTAAACTTAAATGGCACTAATGGACACCTTGTATTCACATCCACCTGGATCTTCCTTTGCGATCTCATTAGTAGGTTGCTCGTGGGTACTTTTCATCATCTTTGTAGAAGGCCATTCGCAAGGATGGTAGTAGACTGAAAGCCACAAAATTTAAAGCGTGGTAGTAGATGTAATTGAGCCCAAGAATGTCATATTTTAAGTTCAAAGAGTCTAAGGAAGAAGTGGAGGAATTGTTGTCCGAGAGTTGCACAAAGTTATGGGAAGGATCCAAGAAGAATCAGCCCTTGAGGGTAGGAACATTAAATTTTCCCTCTCAAGCGCTATAAAATCAACTACAAGAACTCTCAAATCAGACCAACAGTTCATCTGTATGCAAGAAAACAAGTTAGCCAGCCAAACTAGCCCCAACCAACGTCGACCGCACAAGGCAAGCACGAGGGCTAGACCTGGCACGACTAGTGCCAAGAAACACGACCCGTGCAATGGTTCCTCCTCTTGTCTCATATTTTGATTTTAGATAGGAAACTCCATGAATCCATGCCAATGGAAGTGTTGAAAACTCTGCATCCAAAAACAAGAAACCCAAGCGTAATTCCAATCCAAACAAAACCATGAGTCTCAGACTCAAATTTTCAAATTCAACAAGAGTTTCATATCAAAATTTCCCATCACAAGAAAAACATGCAAATTCAATATAATCACTACTCAAAACATGAAATCAAAGAAAAAAGAAGCACCGTATATTTATTGTCATCCTCACGACTTATTTTCATGAAATCAAGTTGTCACAAATTTTGTTCGCCAAGGAGGGGATCGCCCTCCTCGTTCACTCCCAAAGCTCCCCACTGAAAGCAAGGTTTCAATCTTTACCCATTTACGAACAACTTTGTGCCATCCTTTAGATTCTTAACCTCTATTGCGCTGTGATCATATACATTCATTACCTTATATGGCCCTTCCCACTTTGATCTTAATTTGTTGGGGAAGAGACATAGCTTATATTGGTAAACAAGAACTCTTTGTCCCACAAAGAAGTTCTTCTCTACTATACTCTTGTCATGTTAGGCCTTTATTCTCTCCTTATAGATCAAAGTGGTATCATAGGAGTTGCGCCTAAGTTCTTCAATTTCTAGAAATTTTGACTTCCTATGCTTCACGGATTCACTTAAATCCAAGTAAAGGAACTTAATGGCTCAACATGTCTTTAATTCAAGCTAAACTGGGAGGTGGAATCTTTTGCCAAAGAGGATCCAGAAGGGTGACATGCCCATTGGAGTCTTACATGTAGTGCAGTAGACCCAGAGAGCATCATCCAACTAAGCACTCCAATTATTTCTACAGGTATTCACTATCTTTTAAAGGATGGCTTTAATTTCTCGGTTGGATATTTCTACTTGTCCATTGGTTTGTGGGTGGTAAGTAGTGGAAGTCTTATGGGTTACTCCATAATTTTCAAGCAGTGTTCATACAAATCTATTGCAAAAGTGGGTTCCTCTATCACTGACTAAGGTTCAGGGTACACCAAAACGTGAGAAAATGTAGGACTTGAGGAAGCTTGTCATTATTGCCAAGTCATTTTTCTTTGGGGCTATGGCTTCTACCCCCTTGGACATACATCCACTAGCACTGGGATGTATTAATTACTGTTGGAGTTTGGAAATGGACCCATGAAATCCATACTAAAAATATCAACTAGCATCGAAAAGGCTTGGGCCATCTCATTTTTGGATGGGATGTTCCCTATACTTTGGCACTAGTCAAATGATGACCCAAAATTTTAGCATCTGATAGTATGTTGAGCTAGTAGTGACCGTAATCTGTTACCTTTCTTGTGGTCCTTCTATACCCAAAGTTCCCCCCAACTTGGGAGGAATGGCACATCCTAAGGATATGACCTACTTCATCATCAGGGACACATCTCCTAATTTCTTAATCAGAACAATACTTTCATAAGTAGGGATCATCCCAGACATATTATCTTACCTCATTCACCAATCTATCCTTTCTCAATTTGTCAAAAAATTGGGGGAACTCTCTAGTGGTAAGGTAATTCACTATATTAGCATACCAAGGTTGGCTAGTTGCTACCCTGAACAATTTTTCTTCAGGAAACGCTTTCCGAATGGGTTCCGACATTTCCTTTTCCTTGGCTTGTTCTAGGTTCTCGAGGGTTAGTCGTCTACTCAGGTGATCCGCCATTACGTTTTAAGTTCCCTTCTTATCCTTTACCTCTAGGTCAAACTCGCATAAAATAAGTATCCACCTGATGAGTCTTGGTTTGGCTTCTTTTTTCGTCATTAAATGATGAAGTGTTGCATGGTCTATGTACACTATGACCTTCGTTCCTAAGAGGTATTGGAAAAAATTCTCTTGGGAAAAGAATACATCTAGTAACTCTTTCTCCGTGGTGGAGTAGTTGCGTTAAGCATCGTTAAGAGTTACTGATGCATAGTATATGTCGTGTGGCGCTTAACCTATCTTCTGACCTAAAATTGCTCCTATATAATGATCATTTGTATCACACATGATCTCGAAAGGAAGATACCAGTCTGGAGGTTGGATGATTGGGGAGGTCTTTAGAATAATTTTCAAAGTGTCAAAAGCTTTTCTGCATTATTCATCAACATCAAATTCAGCCTCTTTTTGCAGCAGTTTGCACAAAGGTGAGGAAATTTTAGATAAATCCTTAATGAAAACTGGTTGACCTAACATCCTTGACATTGGTGGAGCAGGGTAGGGATTTGATTATGTCCACTTTAGCCTTATCAACTTCTAACCCCTGAGTTGACACAACATGTCCTAGCACTATACCTTTTTCCACCATGAAATGGCTTTTATCAAAATTTAGAACAAGGTTCGGGTCAATACATCACTCTAGTAACTCTACCAAATGATGTAGGAAAGAATCGAAGGAATCCCTATGAATAATGAAATCATACATGAAGACCTCAAAAAATTTATCGATAAATTCTGAGAATATATGCTGACCATACACCTCTGAAAAGTACCTGGAGCATTACAGAGACCAAAAGCTACTCGGTTGTTCTGTTATCCTATCAACCTAACTACTCTACTAACACGTTATACTAATTGACATTTAGACTAATTAGCATCCCCGGCAGTGGTGCCAAAATTTGACCCGCCTCCACTCGTGTTCGTTAATTGAAACTACTTAACCCAAGCGAAGGCAGAGATCAAAGATATCAAAGTTCAAAGATAAAATTTATAGTTCTGCACACAACTCACTACTATGCTACTGATAGAGTAGTTAGAGGTAAGCCCTAGGTATTTCCACAGAGATGGTAAGGCCTAAAATTTGATCACACATAACCATGTCTAGGTTGTCATTCTGAACATGTTGCAAGGAATAGATAGTACAGTAAACAAGGTGGAAGGGTTTTGGTTTTTTGAATAACAACTACGAAGCATGAAAGTAAAAAGAAAGTAATCTATATAGCTAAAAACTTAGGGAATTCTTGTGTAACAAGGTTGATTTAATGCTTCAATCCTCGATTCCATATAGTGCTCATAACACGTGATGTGGTCAAGGACATACATTTCCTCGTGCCTTTCACATCAGGTGTGCTTTCAACCTTCCACCGCCTTCGTAATTAGAGGAGTACAACTAGGTCTAATCATTGTTGTAGGTCTATTTCTCCCCTGTACGATTATGTCATAGGTGTTCCAGCACGGATGCTTTACTCCCTAGGCCTATAAATGAGGCAAAGGGAAGTGGGCACCTTATATATGACACTAGGTTACAACCTTATCATGCTACTTTTCACTATCTCTACCCATAACCCATCAGGCTACTTTACATAATTAGCTAAGACTGGTGTGTTGGAAACATAACAGAGCAATACTCAGAAAAGACCTCTGTGCAACTCACGCAAACCTGTACCCTGTTACCCATAACACATATGAGGTTTCTCTTCCCCAAGTGGCATCAATATTTGAACAATCATGAAAATAGACTAGAGTGCGTGCCAATGGAGTGTACTATTCATGTAATTCTAACATTCAAGAACAAGTCACAATATTATCATAAGCACAATAATAATATGAACTAGGAATCTCACAAAACCATAAATCAACACATTAATAAAATTATCCTTAAGCTATTGAACTACTCCCTAGATATTAAATTAAAATAAAGATTTTAATTCCAAATCATAGGATGAAAGAAAAATAAAAAGGAAAGAAAGAAACAGGAGAGAATGTTTCTCTCTCTAGAATGCTCTCCAAATCACATGATTAAAATATAAAATCTATGATATGATATCATAAGATAACACCCTAGAATACTAAGGCTATATTTATAGTATTAGGCCATTGGGCCTTAAAATAGGCCCAAAATAGACCAAAAAGTGTGAAACGCTAGTTCAGTCGCAGCTTGGCGCGGACCGTCGCGAAATGGTGCAGTTCGCACTGTGTACTTAGTCCTTGTTGTCGCAGGCCATGGGATCTGACATGGTCATGCATCTCCTTTTGCATGGATAGTGTGGTCTGGGCCAATTTGCATCATCTCCTTTGGCACGAACCGTGGCGCCTGGCGCGGCCCATCGTCAGGATGGTATTTTTTACATTTCTAATCTGCGGGGCTTGACGTTTGGTGTAGACCGTCATAAAAAAACCTCATTTTGTTAAGTAATTTTGCATGGGCTGGTCAATTTCTTTACATCCCACCGCCTGGTTTTGACATTTTTCACATGGAACACCAGGGGCCGTAAAAATGGGACGATCCACGCCCATACTTAGCCATTTTGAGTGAAAATTTGAACTTGCACTTGTGGCCCGTCAAGTTGGTGCGGTCCATGCCAGGCCTTGGCATGGACCACATCATCTGGTGCAGGCCGTTGGTGCCACCCATGAGCGGTCCGCGCCGACCAATTTGTGCTTCGGCTGGCTGAACTTCTTTCCTTTGCTACAGATGAACCGTTAGTCCATTTGTAGAGTTCTTACTGTCAATTTTATAGTTCTCGAGGAGACATATCCAATGAAACTAACCTTAAAGGCTTATTATTTTTGGATCGTTCCTAGAAGTTGCCAAAAATCTTGGACCATGATTCTCCATTTCTTCCTTGGCCGTTTTGAACTCCAATGCCGCCTATATTTGGCTCCATCCTTCTACTACCATGAATTGATGTCTATGGCCTTTATCTATTACTATTCTTATATGTACGAACTTCGATATCTTCTATCACCCTTGTGAATGGCCTTCACATAGAATGAAACCAAAAGTATCCACAAGCGACCTAGTAAAGATAATCACAAAGGAAGATCTAGGAGCCCGTGAATACAAGATGACCATTAGTACTAATTACGTCTACAAAATGCGAGATTTAGACAAGAAAACCAAACATGGCCATCTAAAACCCGTGTCATGTAAACTTAACTAATACTAGCAATCCAACATATAATACAAGCCAATTATTACGCTGGATGCAATGATTAACACACGCTTAATGAAGCACATCAAGGCCCCTGGTGCCAAGGTCATTTAGCACGAGCCATGTTGCTTAGCGTAGACTGTGCTAGATTATGACATGAGGCTGCCACAATTTTGACCCTATTTCCTTAGTTTTTCCCTCTTTTTTTCAAAAGAACTATGTCACCTATCAAGCCTAATCCCATCCAAACACAATCACGAGACTCGGACAAAAATTTACAAATTAGCAAGAGTTTTATCTGAAAATTCCTCATTACAAACAATAATTTTCAACTTCAATTACACGTGCGTTAATTGATGCATTTGGGATACTTTTTAGTTACTTTTACTTGGTGGATTGCTAGTATTAGTTGAGTTTACATGACAAAGGGGTTTAGATGGCCATGTTATGTTTTCTTGCCTAAATTTCACGTTTTGTAGACTTAATTGGTACTGATGGACATCTTGTATCCACGGGCTCCTTGATCTTCATTGTGATTATCTTTATTAGGTCGCCCATGGGTACTTTTTGGTTACATTCTATGTGAAGGCCATTTGTAAGAGTGGTAGAAGATATTCAAGTTCGTTCATACGGATGGTAGTAGGGTCAAAGGCCATTCACATTAGAATGGTAGTAGAAAACGGCCATGATCATCAATGTGTGGTAGAAGAAGATTGAAGCCAAAGATAGGCAGCAACGGAGTTCAAAGAAGCCAACAAAGTAACGAAGAATCATGGTTCGATGAGTTGTGCTTAAGTGTGAGAATGGCCCAAGAAGAATTAGTATTCTAGGCTGGTTCTATTGGATTCTTCTTCTTGAGTAATAAAAAATAACCTACAAGAACTCTCAAATCAGACTAACGGTCTCTCATAGCAAAGGAAACTAGTTCAGCCGGCCACACAACCAATGGGTCGGTGCCGGCCGTGCATGGTTTGGAACCAATGGCCTGCGCCAAAGGAGATGCCTTGTGCTAGGAAGACCGGCACGAGGTAGTGGCGCAGCCCGTGTAGTCTCTTGTAGGTTGCTAGCACAAATTAAAGAAACCTCCACATGGCTAAGTATGAGTGCAGGACGTCTCATTTTTGGCGTCCTACGAAGTTCCAAGCTTAATATGCCAAGACCAGCTGGCGGGGGGTGGGAAATCACTCAGCCCACACCAAAGTTTCTGAGAAAAACACCCATCCTGACCACGACCTGTGCCAATGACCATGGGCGCGGATCAGGACAACAGTTTCCAGGGCACTTTGCATGGGGAAAGTGTGGGGAGGGAGTTGTTAGCACTTAGGGAGTCTTCATTCTCAGATTTCCTCATGGTAGTTCATGATTTTCTTTGGTAGTTGTTTTTCTTGTTTCTTGATGATATTAGTTTTTTATGTTGAGGGATGATTTTGGATGAACATTTGGTGGCATGCATGCGATGTTAGGAATTCTAGCTTGCTTGGGGTAGGATGTTTCAGGAAATTTGTGGTGTATTTTTATGTTTTGATTATCTTTTGTAGTACGAAGCCCACTTTTAGGGCAATTTTTTACTTTACTAAAAAAATTGGAAAACGTGAAAAATGAAAAAAAAAATCAAAAACCTGTTGAAAACCCAAAAGGGTGACTTGGGTAACATGAGGAAAAGCCCGGATAGTCGAAAGGCCTAGGAAACATTTAGAGGCTAGGCCTGGCTAGGCTTACGAGCCTAGGAAAAAATGAGAGGCCGTGTTGAAAAAGGAGAGAAGTGAGTACCCTTTGTGTGTTAAAGCTAGGATGAAAACTTGAAAGGGCTCCTAGGAAAAATGAAAGAATTTGAGAAAAAACAAAAACTAGGTTGAATGAGATTCTTGGGTGGTTTTGCTCACTTATGTCTTTCGGAGAGTGTGAGAGTTGTGAGATTCTTACTTTGTTGGGGGAAACAGGGTAATCTTGGAATAAGTTGAATGCCTCGATTAACTTATGTTTGCACGCTATATTTCACTTGATTATTTTTCTCGACTTCTATTTACTCTAGGACGAGTAAAGGATTAAGTGTGGGGAGTCCAAATAGCTTTATTACACTTGCGATAACTGATGCATTTGGCATACATTTTAGTTATTTTACTTGGTGGATTGCTAGTAATAGTTAAGTTTACGTAACAAGGGGTTTAGATGGCCATGTTTGGTTTTCTTGAATGGATCCCGCATTTTTTAGAATTAATTGGTACTAATGGACATCTTGTATCCACGGGCTCCTTGATCTTCCTTGTGATCATCTTTAGTAGGTCGGCCTTGGGTACTTTTTGCATACATTCTTTTTCAATTCCCATCGTAAGAGCGGTAGAACATATTTAAGGCCGTTTGTAAGGATGGTAGTAGAGACGAAGACCATTCACATTAGAATGGTAGTACACAAGGCCACAATCATCAATGCATGGTAGAAGAAGATTGAAGCCAAAGATAGGCGGCAATGGAGTTCAAAGTAGCCAACGAAGAAGTCGGGAATCATGGTTTGATGAGTTGTGCTTAATTATGCGAATGGTCCAAGAAGAATTAGCCTACCAAAATGGTTCCATTGGATTCTTCTTCTCAATTACTACAAAATCGACTACTATAACTCTTAAATGAGACTTACGGTTCTCCCTTAGCAAAGGAATCTAGTTCAGCCGGCCAAGGCACCAACGGGTTAGTGCGGGCCGTGCATGGTTTGGCACCAACGGCTCATGCCAAAGGAGATGCCCACACCAAGAATACCAATGCGAGTCTATAGCGCAACCCGTAACAGAGGCCACGGCCGCCATCACTAAGTGAAGGCCCCTCCACGCGGCTAAGTATCGGCACAGGACATTCCAGTTTTTGGCATCTCGCACCGTTCCAAGCTCAATATACGAAGACCAGCAGGTGGGGTGTGGGAAATCACACGGCCCATGCCAACGTTTCAGAAAAAAGCACTCATCCTTACCATGGCCCATGCCAACGGCCATGGGTGCAGATCAGGACCTCAGTTTTCAGCACCCGACGGCACCCCACAGGAGACGACGAGCCCACACTAGTGGTTAGATGTGGCCCACGTGAAGCCTTGTGCCCCGCACAACATGAAGATCCATGTCACGCCCTAGATCCGGTGCCCCAGAAAAATGAAAGAACACAGCCTGTGCTAGTTCTTCCTTGCACCTCGCGCTAAGGACACGCCATGGGCTGCATCCTCCATGATGCCCCACACTGGGCAATGGCTGAGCTAGGATTTACCTTATTTTGGCCTATTTTGGCCCTATTTTTAGGCCCAATTTCATACTGCTATATATAAAATCCTTTTCTACTAAGTTTTCATATATTATATACCATACAATAGATTAGAAGATAACTCTCTCCTTAGGAGAAACTTTATCTTTTTCTTCTTTTTATTTTTCTTTGATCCTAAGATGTGGAATTCAAATCTTTATTTGAATTCCATGTCAAAGGAGTAGTTTTTATATCTTTGGGATAAGTTTTAGTGACTTGGTCTAATCTATATGCTTGTTGAGATTCTTTAGATATTTCCAATTTTGTGTTCATGATATTATTGTGATTGTTATTAAGTTTAAATGCAAGAATAGTACACCACATATAAGCACACACTTTGGGCTATATTATTGTATAATGAAATATCAATGCCCCCTTGGGAAGAGAAACCTGGTTGTTAGAATGGGTAGAGGAGAATGCATCCGCGCAGGTGTGTGCAAGGGGGATTCGAGGTCACTCTAATCTACTTACTATCGCACCAGTCTTAGCTGACTTTGTAAAGTTGTACAAGAGGTTCCAGGTAGAGGTAGCTAAATAGTAGCAAGCTAGGATTACGAGAAACCCTAGTATCATAGATAAGGTGCCTACGACCCTTGGGCCTAATTGATAGGACTCAAGAGAAGTAGCGCATTTGTGGTGGAACCCCGTGACATAATCACACGGGGGAGTAAATAGACCAATAACAATGTTTGGACCTTGCTGTACTCCACCAAATTACGATGGCGGTGTCAATGGAGGGTTGCGAGAGCACCCACCGTGATAGGGATGGGGAAGTATATGCCATCAGCCACACAACGTATTATAGACACTCTGTTAGGTTTTCCTAGATCTCTATATGAATGAATCAAGTATAGAAGCATTAGATTGACCAAGTTTCCCAATGATTCCCCAAGTGCTTAGCTTAATATCGCAGGTGTGTTTTTACTTTCATGTTTAGTAGTTGTTAGATTGAAAAACCTAAATCCCCCCTATTTGCATGGTTGCTTTACTAGATATTCGTTTCACTCATATTGATTGATGACCCATACGAGGTTGTGTTTGAATCTCTATGGACAACCCCATGGCTTACGTTAACTACCCTATAGGTACAATAGCAGTAGGAACAGGGTGCAGAACTATAAATTTCTATCTTCTGGCAACACCGCCTCCAATTGGGTTAATTTGAAGCTACATTTTTAACGATCTCGGGGGGGGGGGGTAGGTCAGAATTTTGGCACCACTGTCGGGGATGCTACCTGTCCAGGTATCAATTTAAGCATAATGCGTTAGTAGAGTAGTTAGTAATTGATTTTCTTTTTGTTTCTTAATCAATTCATTTGTGGACCTTTTTGTAGCTGGAATCTACTGAAGTGGAAGGATGCCCCTCAGCAGATGAAACTGTTTAGGGTGTGTCATTTTAACCACCCTATAGAGTGTTGCTTGTGGTTAAGTAACTACGGGAGAGACATGAAGCTTGCAGTTCAGCAAGCTCAACGGGAGCGAGAGTGGTGCATATACCACTGCTCACCCAACTTGATCCCAGCTCCCAAGTCCCTAGGCGAAGAAATACTCGAAGCTCTGACTAGTTTTACAAAAACTAGTGAAACTCATCAAAATCAAGTAGTTTCTTGTATAAAATTTTGTGGGGCTCAAATATCTTCTGGTGTTGACAGGATAGGTGGAGAGGTGAATGATTTAATAGGGACAATGAACCGGTTGATGGGAAGGCATAAGCTCACCGATGAAGAATCACCTCCACCAAGATGCTCAGGAAAATTGATGAAAAAGGAACTATGCAATGCGATTCATCACGCTAAGGTTAGTCCTACCTTGTTCAACACCAGTGAGATATTACATGAGTGTAGAGAATTATTAAAGAAAATGGGCACTCTTGAATATGAATTTGAGCATGAATCGATTGATCAAAATGTGAAGTGCCATCCTTCTTTGATTGATATGTATGACAATATTGTGCAAGATATTTTTAAGGAGCTAGCTTTAGAGGATAAATCTTTGAATGATATGCCTGGTAATACCTCAGAAGCTTATCTAGTGGGGCGCGTGGAAGAGATTAATACCCATGGTAAGAATTGTGTGGAATCCCTACCCAAAAACTTAGATGAACTAGTTCTACCAGAGAGAAAATATTCAATAGAGGAACCACCGGAGATTGTGCTTAAGCCCTTACCTGAACACCTTAAGTATGCTTTTCTAGGTGAAAAGGAAACCTTTCATGTGATTATCTCGAGTAGGTTGACTAGGGATCAAGAGAGTAAACTGCTAAATGTTCTTAAAATATTTAAGGGAGCAATCAGATGGAGTTTGGTTAACATTAAAGGTATAAGCCCTTCAACTTGCATGCACTGTATACTATTAGAGGAAGATGCAAGACCCGTAAGCCAATCTCAAAGGCATTTAAACCCACCTATGATGGAAGTAGTGAAAGGTGAAGTCCTTAAATTACTCAAGGCTGGGGTAATATATCCTATTTATGATAGCACTTGAGTGAGTCCCACACAAGTGGTGGCAAAGAAAATCAAGGTTATAGTGGTAAAAAATAAGGACGGGGACTTGATACCCACCCGTATTTAGAAAGGGCGGAAAGTATGCATTGATTATCACCTCTTTAATGTGGTGATATGTAAGGACCATTTTCCCTTACCCTTCATTGACCAAATGCTTGAGAGAGTGGCCGGCCATTCTTATTATTGTTTCCTTCATGGCTATTTAGGATGCTTTTAGATAGCCATCGACCCAGAGGATCAATAGAAAACAACTTTCACTTGTCCTTTTGGCCCCTTTGCATATAGGCAAATGCCTTTTGGTCCCTTTGCATATAGGCAAATGCCTTTTGGTCTTTGCAATAACCCTGACACTTTTTAGAGATGTATGGTCAACATATTCTCATAATTTATTGAGAAATTTGTTGAAGTCTTTATGGATGATTTCACCATACACGGGGATTCCTTCGATTCATGTCTTCACCATTTAGCACTAGTGCTAGAGCGATGTATGGACACAAACCTCGTACTAAATTATAAAAAATGCTATTTCATGGGGAAAAGGGTATATTCCTAGGGAATGTGGTGTCGGTTCAAGTTTTAGAAGTTGATAAAGCTAAACTTGACGTAATAAAATCCCCACCTTAACCCACCATTGTCAAGGATGTAAGATCATTATTAGGTCACGCCAGTTTTTACCACAGTTTGATTAAGGATTTCTCAAAAATATCCTCACCTTTGTGCAGACTGCTGTAAAAATATGTAGACTTCATTGTTGATGAAGGGTGAAAAAACACTTTCAACACCTTGAAATTATGTGTGATACTAGTGATCATGCTATAAGCACTGTTTTAGGCTAGAGGATAGGTAGAGCAGCACAAGTCATATACTATGTATCAGTAAATCTCAACGATGCTCTACACAACTATCTAACCACAGAGAAACGGTTACTAGCCGTACACTTTGCCCTAGAAAAGTTCCATCAATGCCTCTTGGGAACCAAAGTCATAGTGTACATGTACCATGCAGAATTTTTTCATCTGATGACAAAGAAGGAAGCTAAGCCAAGGCTCATTATATGGATACTTTTTTTAAGTGAGTTTTACCTAGTGGTAAGGGATAAGAAAGATATTGAAAATGTAGTAGCAAACCACCTGAGTAAACTATCAGTCCTCGAAGACCTAGAACAAGCAAAGGAAAAAGTAAGGTTGGAGCCGATTCAGGAAGAATTTCCCAAAGAACAATTATTCGGAATAACAACTAGCCAGCCTTGGTATGCCAACATAGTGAATTTCCTCACCACTGGAGAGTTTCTCCCATCTTTTGACAAATCAAGGAAGTTGAGGTTGATGAATGAAGCAAATGAATATGTCTGGGATGATCCTTACTTGTGGAAGCACTGTTCTGATCAAGAAATTAGAAGATGGGTCCTCGATGATGAGATAAGCCGTGTCCTCAAGATGTGCCATTCATCCCAAGTCAGGGGGCATTTTGGTTAAAAAGAACTGCAAAGAAAGTAATGGAATGTGGTCTATACTAGCCTACTATACTATCATATGCTAAAAGCTTGGTGTCATCATGCGAACAATGACATAGGATAGGGAACATCTCATCAAAAAATTAGATGCCCAGACCTTTTCAATGCTAGTAGAAGTTTTTGATATGTAGGGCATGGATTTCAATTCAAAATCTTCTTACGATTTGGTGTACCCCAATTCCTGGTCAGCGATAGAGGAACCCACTTCTACAACAATGTCATAGGTATGTTGCTTGAAAAATATGGAGTAACCCATAGGACTTCTGCTGCCTACCACCCGTAGAGCAATGGCAAAGAAAAAATATCCAACTGCAAATTCAAGGCCATCCTTGAAAAAACAGTGAATACATCTAGAAAGTATTAGAGTTCTCGGTTGAATGATGCTCATTGGGCCTACCACACTGCATACAAAACTCCAATTGACATGTCACCTTTAAAGATCCTTTTTGGAAAAAGGTACCACCTCCTCGTTAAGCTTGAATTCAAGACACATTGGGCAGTCAAATGCCTTAACCTAGACTTGAGTAAAGCCAGGAAGCATAGGAAGTCACAATTACTAGAACTTAGGCACAACTCAAATGAAACAACTTTGATCTATAAAGAAAGGACAAAAGCTAGACATAATGAAGGTATAGTGAAGAAGGACTTCTTTGTGGGTCAAAGAGTCCTATTTTACCATTCTAAGTTGTATCTCTTTCTTGGTAAATTAAGATCAAGATGGGAATGGCCATATAAAGTGACAAAGGTATTCGATTAGGGAGCGTTCGAGGTTAAGAATGAAAAGGATGGCACGAAGTTGGTGGATAATAGGCAAAGATTGAAACCATACTTTGAGTGGGGAGCTTTGAGCATGGCCAAGGAGAGTGATCCCCTCCTTGGTGAACCTAATTCATGAAAAAACCAATTGCAAGAAAATAAGTCATGAGGATGACAATAAATATACGGTGCTTCTTTTGCTTATGTGTTTTTTGATTAGTGAATAGATAGTTTTTGCATGAATCTTGTTTTGCTATTTGGAATTTTGAGATGTAACTCTTGTTGGTTTGAAAGTTTGAGTTTGAGATTCGTGATTTCGTTTGGATGGAATTAAATTGGATGGGTGGCATAGTCTTTTGAAAAGGTGGAAAAAAACCAAGGATTAGGGAAAATATTGGTGGATGCCTCGTGCTGAAGTGGTTAGTGTGAGGCTATGCTTCGTGCCCTCTGTCTTTTGTCAGATGTTTGGCGCAAGGCCATGCTTCGTGCCATGATGTTTGGCGCGAGCCTATGGTTCGCTCTAAACACCTTTTGCACGTAAAACCAAATTTTCTTTGTTCTGATAATGTAAACTTTCAAAATTCTGATTCTAAAACTTAAAAATGCATTTTTGGTTCAAGAATTTTGGAATTCCCTAATTCCTTAGGATTTTCAAAAATACTTCAATATCACTTGGAAATTAATTCTTTCACCCTATTGTCCCATAGTTTGACAATTCAAAAAAAACATCCCATCCTTATCCTACGCATTCTTCCTTCTCAAGAAACCATCACTCTCACAAGTCGTGGTGAAACTTAAAAAGAATTGAAGCTTTCTTCCAAAAATTAGCAAGTCTTACAATTCCTAGCTCCATATTTCGGGTGACCCATTGAACTCTTTGTTTATATGTGCTTTATTTGACATTGTGGTAGTGTTATTTAAAGAATGATTCTTGAATGAGTGTGTGTTCTTGAGATTTTTTTTGGAATGGAATTACGCTTGGGCTTCATGTTTTTGGATGCAGGACTTTTCAATAATTTCATTGGAAATGGGATCAAGGAGTATCACTATTCTCCCTACCTCACTTATGTTTTGATATGAATTTTGTGAATTGGACACTTTTCATGGGCAAAGTGTGGGGAGGGAGTCTTCATTCTCAGATTTCCTCGGTGAATTTCATGATTTACTTTGGTAGTTGTTTTTCTTTCTTGTTGATGATATCGGTTTTTGTTTGTTGAGGGATGATTTTGGATGAGCAATTGATGGAATGACATGCGATGCTAGGATCTGTAGCTTACATGGGGTAAGATGTCTTATGAAATTGGTGGTGTATTTTTATATTTTGACTATCTTTTGTGGTATGAAGCCCACTTTTGGGGCAATTTTGTGCTATACCAAAAAAATTGGAAAACTAAAAAAAATGATAAAAAAAATCAAAAACGTGGACAAGTTGAAAGCCCAAAAGGGCGACTAGGGTAACAATAGGAAAAGCCCGAATAGTCAAAAGGCCTAGGAAAAAATTAGAGGCTAAGCTCGGCTAAGCTTACGAGCCTAGGCAAAAATGAGAGGCCGTGTTGAAAAAGGTGAGAAGTGAGTACCCTTTGTGTGTTAAAGCTAGGAAGAAAACCTGAAAGGGCTCCTAGGAAAAATGAGAGAAATTTAGAGAAAAAAAACTAGTTTGGATGCATGCTTCCGCGGTGGATTGATTTTGAAGATGACTCTTTGATTGCTTCTGGGATCATTTCAGGAAAAGTAAGCTAGCTTGACACTTATCTTTTTGGCATTCATTTTTCCACACTTTACTTTTGGGTGGTTTTGATTGCTTATGTTTTTCGGGGAGTGTGAGAGTTGTGAGATTCTCACATTCTTGGGGTAAACAAGGTAATCTTGGAATAAGTTGAATGCCTCAATTAACTTATGTTTTCATGCTACATTTTGTTTGATAATTTGTCTTATCTTCTATTTACTCGAGGACGAGTAAAGGGTTAAGTGTGGGGTGTCTAAATAGCTTCATTACACATGTGTTAACCGATGCATTTGGCATACATTTTAGTTCCTTTTACTTGGTGAATTGCTAGTATTAGTTGAGTTTACATGAAAAGGGGTTTTGACGGCCATGTTTGATTTTCTTGTGTAAATCCCATGTTTTGTAGAATTAATTGGTACTAATGGACATCTTGTTTCCACAGGCTCTTTGATCTTCCTTATGATCATCTTTAGTAGGTCAACCGTGGTTACCTTTTTCTTACATTCTATGTGAAGGCCGTTGACAGGCGGGCGGTCGTCGCGCCCTCCGTGCAAAATATAATTTATAAGCCCTTTTTGCTTACTTTCTACAACTAGGTAGATAGCGGTAAATCGGGGTCATCCAAAGAGAAGAGGGATCTTCCTAAGCGCTTAAGCACAAATGGTTAATATTATGCTAGGCTAAAAAATATACACACACATAAAAGCAAGTAAAATGGGGGGGGGGGGGGGGGTTGGTTGGTTTTCCTAAGTTACAAAAGTAAAAAGACAAGATAACTAGCAAGGTCAAGTGACTATGCTAATCATCAAACAAAACTAAGAAAAGGGGTTTTAAACTACAAAGATAAAAAGCCTTGGGGGCAATGGATATCCACTTCCGAATCTAATGTAGGTCATTGAATCATTCACTCATTCTATCATATAGCATTACATGACTCAACATCAACATACCCATCTAGCAAGAATCACAACACGTTATGCACAAGAAGTTCTAAGTTCACGCTCATAGATTTTCATGCAAAGGAGCTACGGAATTCGTCACGTTCCTAACACCTAACCAATTCAATCATACAAGCACTCCCTATGCTCAAACAACTCATGGCACAAGTGAAGTGAAGCACACCATCAAGAATACACAAATGCTAAATAACAAATGCTTCAAGGATGAGCTAAAACCATCTATTCAATACTTCAACTACTTGTTGTGGAGACTAAACTCCTATCCTTCTTAGTTCGTAGTTTGCAAGAGTGAATTCGACATCTCTCGTCAAACCTCACCAATGACTCCCGTTGTCGCGACCACAACTCAAGGTATCATTGGTGGCATTTAATCACGAAGAACCAACAAGCTTGGCAATGCTTATGACCACTACACCGTGACTAAGCATTTAACCAATTCATGCAATTACACGAGATTGGATGAACGTGCAACGCACATTCATCCAAGAGCATATAACTCTCTCGTTTGCTACACAAACGAACATGACGAAGAGTTCGACATCAATCACATTCGTCTAGCACATTATCAATCCATCAACACAATCAAAAGCCCTAAATCATACTCATACATTCCTAACAAGAAAAGGGGGGAAATTAACCCAAATCCCCCAAACCCTAGCTAGCAATTCATACAAGTATTTCATTCAAGCTTTCAACAATATCAATGGCATCAACAATTAACATTCAAAGCACAATAAAAGCACAATAGCAAAAACACCAAATAGATAGATATAAATGCTCCTTACTACATAGAAATGGAAGCTTCAATCCTTGCTCCCAAGTACAAAAACTACTCTAGAACAACAAAAGACATAGAAACTAAGAAAACAAGAAGAGAAAAGCTAGGGTTTTGGCCCAAAACAGGGGCCAAAAGCTGTGGAGAAGAAGGGGTGAAGAGGTATTTATAGGGGGGAGAAAAAGGGGAGAAAACGCTGCTGCAGGGCTGGTTTTAAGCTGTCGTCGCGAGTCGCGACGAGCTTCGTCGCGAGTCGCGACCAAATTAGTAAACTGCAGCCCTGTTTTGTTTTGCTTCCTCCGGGTGAACCGTTGATCCGTTTCGGGAGTTCTTATAGTCGATTTTATAGTGCTCGAGAAGAGGAATCCAATGGTGCCACTCTTGAAGGCTGATTCTTCTCGGAAAATTCTGAGAACCCCGGATCATCATTCATCCGTTGCTTTGCTCTCCTTTTTCATCTCTTCACTTCTTCAAATCTTCACAAAGCTCAAATGTAAAGGTCTTAAAATCTTCAAATCTTCAAAGATAAATCTTCAAAGTCTTCAAATCTTCACAGTCTTCAAACAAATCACCTTGTCACAAAAAATCATCTAAAAAGTGATAAAAATGTCAAAGCCGCCTTTATCCCTCCTTAGATGATTTCAAGGCAAAATGCCACATGTAGAGCACAAAATTGCACAAAACCTAATCCTAAAAAGCCTAAAATAACCATCTAAAATGGACACATCAGCCGTTCGTAAGAGCGATAGAATATATTGAAGGTTGTTTGCAAGGACGATAGTAGAGACGAAGGCCATTAACATTAGAATGGTAGTAAACAAGGCCAGAGCATCAATATGTGGTAGAAGGAGATTGAAGCCAAAGATAGGCGGCAATAGAGTTCAAAGCAACCAATAAAGAAATGGGGAATCATGGTTCGATGAGTTGTTCTTAAGTTAGAGAATGGTCTAAGATGAATTAGCCTTCAAGGCCGGTTCCATTGGATTTTTCTTCTCGATTACTACATAATTTACTACTAAAACCCTCAAATCAAACAAACCATTCTCCCTTAGCAAAGGAAACTAGTTCATCTGGCTAAGGCACCAACGGCTCGGCGTGGGTCATGCATGATTTGGCACCAATGACCTGTGCCAAAGGAGATGCCCCGTGCCATGAAGACCAGCGCGAGGCTATGGCGCGGCCCACACCAGAGGTTATGGGCCTCCTACACAATGTGAAGACCCCTTCACACAGCTATGTATGGGCGCGGGACATCCCATTTTGGCATCTCGCACTGTTCCAAGCTCAATATGCAAAGACCATCCGGCAGAGTGTGGGAAATCACATGGCCTACGCCAAAGTTTCTTAGGAAAGCACCCATCATTACCACGATCTGCCATTCCGGCCTCGGGCCAAAGACATGCCACGGGCCTCATCCTCCGTGATGCCCCGCACTAGGTGGCAGCTGAGCTGGGGATTACCCTATTTTGTCATATATTTTTAGGCCCAATCTCATACTGCTACGTATAGAACCCTCGTTTACTTGGTTTTCATATATTACATACCATACATTATATTAGAAGAGTAGTTTGGAGACTTTCTTCTTTTTATTTTTCTTTGATCCTAAGATGTGGAATTCAAATCTTTATTTGAATTCCATGTCAAGGGAGTAGTTTTTATAGCTTTGGGATAAAATTTATTGACATGGTCTAATCTATATGCTTGTTGAGATTCTTTTGTTCTTACTAATTTTGTGTTCATGATATTATTGTGATTTTCTCTTGAGTTTAAATGCATTAATAGTACACCTTATATAATCACACACTTTGGGCTATATTCATGTATAGTGCAAATATTGATGCCCCCTTTGGAAGAGAAACCTAGTTGTTAGAATGGGTAGAGGAGAACGCATCTGCGTGGGTGTGTGCACGGGGAATTTGAGATCACTCTGATCTACTTACTATTGCACCAGTCTTAGCTGACTTTGTAAAGTTGTCTGAACGGTTCTGGGTAGAGATAGCTAATTAGTAGCAAGCTAGGGTTACAAGAAACCCTAGTATTATAGATAAGGTGCCTACAACCCTTGGGATTAATTAATAGGACCTAAGGGAAGTAGCACATTCGTGGTGGAAGCCTGAGACATAATTGCACGGGAGAAAAATAGACCTTCAACAATGGTCGGACCTTTTGGTACTACACTAATTACGATGGCAATGTCGATGAAGGGTTGCGAGAGCACCCACCGCGACAGGGATGGGGAAGTGTATGCCATTAGCGACACCACATATTATTGACACTCTATTAGGTTTGCCTAGATCTCTATGTAAATGAATCAAGGATAGAAGAAGCATTAGATTGACCATGTTGCTCAATGATTCCCCAGGTGCTTAGCTTAATATTGTAGTTGTGTTTTTACTTTCACATTTAGTAGTTATTAGATTGAAAAACCAACCCCCCCTATTTTTATGTTTTCATTACTAGTTATTCCATTCACTCGTATGGATTGATGACCAACGTAGCCGTATGAACAGGGTGCAGAATGATGTGACATCAAATGCATGTATTTTACAAAGCATTTAACACTCTTTTATCATGTTTTTGTTGTAACATTTCTAGATTTAGGTAGGTTTATAATGTGCCCATTTTATACGGTTATATTAGGACTTTTAGGATTCCCTTTTGTACACATTTTTCCTCTAAATGTGGCATTTTTCCTTGAAATTCTCTAAGGAGAATTAAAAGTAACTTTTACACTTTTATTACTTTTCTAGAATATTTTGTGTGACAAGGAAATTGGTTTGAATAATTTGAAGAATACCTTTGAAGATTTGAAGACTTGCATTTGAGCTTTTGAAGATTTAAAGAATTGAAGAAAAGTGAAGTGAAGAGGAGGACATGAAACAAAAAGAAAAAAGAAATCAAGATGCTGGAACTGGGCTTCGTCACGACTCGCGACGAACCCATCGCGACTCGAGACGGACGTATGGCATGAAATCTTTCTTGCTTTTTTGTACTATAAATACCCACCTTATCCTCTCCTCTTGAGAACCTCTTCTTCTTGCAGTTTTTATGGGTTCAAACCCTAGTTTTTCTTTCTTTTCTTAATTTTTGTAGGTTAATCATTTCTTTTAATTATCTAGCTTAGTTTTATCTTAGTTATAAGAACCATACCTATCTATTTAGTGCTTTTGCTATTGTGCATTTATTGAGCTTTGAATGTGAGTTGTTAATGGCATTGATGTTGTTGGAAGCTTGAGTATATGAATTGCTTGTATGATTACTTGTTAGGGTTGGGAGAGAGTAGCTAATTCTCCCCTCTTTTAATGTGGAATCCAAGAGCATGAGTTAGAGCTTCTTAATGTTGATGTGTTGATATTTGCTAGATGAATATGATGATGTTGAACTCGTTGTCATGTTTGTTTTAGGTAGCAAATGAGATAGGTCTATGAATGTTAATCATTCTTGACTAATATTGTGTAAGTGCATGAATTGGTTGAATGCTTAGACACGGTGTAGTGTTTATAAGTGTTTCCAAGCTTGTTGGTTCTTCGCACTAAATGCCATCAATGGGATACTCTTCTTCGTGTTTAGGCTAAGGGAATCATTGGTGAGGTTTAACAAGAGATTTCAAATTCACTCTTTAAAACTACTATCTAAGAAGGATGGAAGATTTATCTTCAAAACAAGTAGTAGAAGTAGTGAATAGATTGTTTCACTCGTTCCTGAAGCCTTCGTTATTTAGCATTCATGTGTTTTTAATGCTATGTTTTACTTCATTCATGCCATGTGTTGTTTGACAATAGGAAGTGATCGTATGATTGAAGTGTTGGAGTGCTAGGAAAGTGACGAATTCCTTAACTCCTTTGCATGAAAATCTAAAAACATGAACTTAGAACTTCTTGTGCATAAAGTGTTGTGATTCTTGATAGATAAGTATGTTAATGTGGATTTTTCTTATATTTATCCTATAGATGCAATGAAAGGTTGAACCTTGAATGTGGTTTGTTCTAGGTTTAGCCTAATGAGTGTTATGTTTGGTTAAATGGCTATGTTTTTGGTCGAAGGCTTGTTGTTGTAAAATCTATGGTCCTTCATGTATAATTCCATTGATGAAATACCCCTATGGTCATCGTGTTCCTAGGGTGATCATCAATGATGTTTGCAAATGGTCATTGTTTGTCTTTGCAAATTACTATTAAGAAGGAATAAATGTTGATCTTCTAGTGGCATTCCCCATAGGTAACAAATGTGATAGAATGAGTTAATGGTTCAATGATCTACATTAGGTTTAGAAGTTGATATCAATTGCCCCCAAGGCTTTGTTTTTGTAGTTCTAAAACCCATTTTCTTAGTTTGTTGATGATTAGCATAGTTGACTTTGCTAGTTATCTTGTATTTTAATTTCATAACTTAGGACCACAACCAACCAACCCCCCCTCATTTACTCGCTTTTGTATGTGTATATATATATATCTACTTCTAGCATAATAGCAACCTTTTATGTTTGAACGCTTAAGAAAATCCCTCTTCTTCGTGGATGACCTCAACTTGCTGCTATCTACTTAGTTGTAGATAGTTAGCATTTAGGGCTTATAAATATTAACTTTGTGAGGTACGGCGATGACCTCCCAAATTTTGGCGTCGCTGCCAGGGAAGAGGCATTTATTATTAAGTGTTTAGGTGTATTTGGTTGTATATTAGCTAGTTGTTTTTATTTTCCACTTCTTGGTGGTTGTTTTTGTTCGGAGTAGGTATTTCTTGAGTTCTTGGTGAATTTTTATCGAGATTCCAAACTTTTGAAAAATGAAATTTTTTTTAAAAAATGGAGCGTCTCACCTTGAGGGAACTCATGATGAGAAGAGAGGCTCAAGAAACAAGGTTTTGTGAACATACCCTTCTCTTTTCTCTCTCCTCTGATTTCTGTACTCGTTTACACAGTAACTGCCAGAAACGGTCTTTTTTGTCGATAACGGCTCCTCTCTCATCGGCTCATTTCCACTGAGAGAGACTCGCCTTCCACCAGAAACTATGGTCGATAACAATCCAATCAATAACCCCAAGTCTTTCCTTGTATCCCTTCAATCGAAAGCCCCTCCGCTCCTTTCAACCTTACCAAATAACCCAGAAATTACCCCAAAATCCGAACACCTAGGGGAACCTGCTTGCCTCTACTCCGATGATGATATAACTAAGCTCTCCGCCCATTATGCCAACGCCCTAGTAGGAAAATTCACCAAGGGATGGCTCACTATGGACCAATTGGAGGTGGCTTTCAAAACTGTAGGGTTCTCTGGGAAATATCAGCTGGGCTCCCTAGACTACAAGCATGTACTGATCAGATTCGAGCAAACCAATAACTATCAACGCTACTGGATCAAGGGCCTATGGAGCTTTAATGGCATTCACATGAAGGTACTCAAGTGGTCACCAGACTTCTCCACTCATAAGGAATCACCTATCGTCCCAATCTGGTGCACAATTAGGGAAGTCTCACTTTACTATTACAATACTTCGTGAATTTAGGCTATTGGCAATAGTATAGGAAATTTCATTAAGAAAGACTTAGCCACTGAGATGCTAACTAGACCCTCTGCCATCAAAGTTTGTGTGGAGATTGACCTTCAAAAACCTTTAAGCAACTTCATTAGACTAGGCTCTATTTCTAACAACAAGAAATATACCATTGAATATGAAGATATCCCCCTGTACTGTGACAACTGTGCTAAGCTAGGGCACTCACTTAACCAATGTAGAGCCATTTCCCAGAATCATGCACTACCACAGTGGCAAGCCACAGGGAACAAGTTCAATAAGATACCAAATATGGCTACTGACTTCCAATCCCATAACAATCCTCAGAATAAAGGCAAACTAGATCATCAGCTAGGCACAACAAACCCTACCCTAAACCCATCCTCCTATCTACCCAAGCTCCTAGAAGTTGAATCTGAGAAAAACACCCCACAAACATTCCAATCTCCTCCAACACTAGACCTAAAAAATTCACCCCCTGCTGACCCAGAATCACCAATCACAAAATTGATCAATGCAACTGCTCTAACTACCCCCAAACAAGGCTCAAATGATCTATGCAAAAGATGATATGCAGATAGGCTCCCTTAAGCTTAATCTTCATCAGTTGCCATCCACTAATTTCCCACTTTCTCAGCAAAGAAAGATGGAAAATAGATTCTCTGTTTTGCAGGATACAGAATCACCACCACAAACAGGGGATAACCTGGACCAGATACTACAGGATAAGGAAGAAGAAGAGGGATCTCATTCAGATAACTCAATCCCTAAACCAGGTCCAGTATCCCATCAATCACAATCTTTATAGGCGCAAGCGAATTTTCGTTGATAAGACCAAGTCAAATAAATTTGCTTGCACCGATAAAGCAAAATTCGACAATCTTCTTGCATTGATAAGACCAAGTCGAATAAATTCGCTTGCGCCTATAAATCCAAGTTCGACAATCTCCTTATGTCGATAAGACCAAGTCAAATAAATTTGCTTGCGCCGATAAAGACAAGTTCGATAATCTCCTTGCATCGATAAGACCAAGTTGAATAAATTTGCTTGCACTGATAAATCTAAGTTCAAAGATCTCCTTGCGTCGATAAGACCAAGTTGAGTAAATTCACTTGCGCCGATAAAGCCAAGTTCAATAATCTCCTTGTACCTATAAAACCAAGTTTGATAATCTCCTTGTGCCGATAAAACCAAGTTTGATAATCTCCTTGCATTGATAAGACCAAGTTGAGTAAATTCGTTTTCTCCGATAGAGTCAAGTTCGACAATCTCCATGCATCGATAAGACCAAATTGAATAAACTTGCTTGCGATTATAAAACCGAGTTCAGAATTATTCCTGCGTTGACAAAACCAAGTCTTCTCACTTGAGCCTAAAATGGCCAAATTTAATGATATTCTCGCATAGACAAGACCAAGTCGTCTTAAGCCTAAACAACCAAGTTTGATAAATATGCTCATGTCGATAAGACATTATTTCCATATCGACAAGGTCCAATCTGGATATACTCACCATCAAACATTTTTTTGAGCCAATGAGATCATATCTAAACTATCTGGTATTAACACGGATAAGTTCATTAAGACATGTCACGTTAAGTCAGGACTTAAAAAATCAGCTCATTTCTATCAGATAACATTCATCAAAATTTTATTGGTTTATGAAGGAGGAGGTGAAGAATAACAAATAAAAAGCCCAACTGTTTACTGGGGGATACATAAGAGGTACACCTAATTATGCACTACCAAAACAAATACATTGGAACAGCAAAGGAAAGAATCTAATTAGACCACTGGATTTTTTTGGCCTTTATTCCTGTAGCCGCTTCAAATAGACGGTCAACTTCACCTTCAGTTACCTTGGGGGCCCGGGTGGTATGCCATCGATGCAGAACTAATTCCTTAGAATGTTAAGCCTCTCCATCGTTATAACCATGTGGCAGAGAACACCCCACGACCTCACCATAGTTAACCACGAGAACAGTGAGAGCGGTATATTTTTTAGACCGAGTACTAACACCCAGGCTCGGTCCTTTAGCAGTATTTCTCCAAGCTGAAATGGTCAGCTTACCTTGTAGTGACTTAACAACATTCCTTGTAGCAGGGAGGCGGTCACCAGTGGTTGGCTCTTTCGATAACAACCTCTCAGATTGGGCCTCGATATAAGTAAAGGGATTCCTAACTTGAACACTCCCAAATCTTTTCTCTGAGAACCAGGTCGAGCGTTTCTTCTAAGCTGCTTGTTGGCTATTAGCAGTTGGATGAACATGGACAAGCCACTAGTGAACAGTGCTGAAATTACGATGTGATCATGATCCTTGTCAAAGCCCTAATTCATCGTAGACATCTCAACTTCCTAAAAGAACTCGGGAATATCATTGATAAGACCTAAATAAAGGATACCATGGGACAGACCATATGCCTGAAGACTATCTGAGAATACTATAAGGGTGGAGCTTTGTTCAGTCACTTGGTCTTGAAGCAGTGAATTCTGGATTGTCGAATCCTCGAAGAGTTGGCCATTTCCTTTTGATAGTCTTCTTGATTTAGGATGTTTCCATTTTGAGAGTAGAGTTTCGTTTAGTCATCTCGTTGATTTGGGCTAATATTTTGAAATTTTTCGTTGATAATATTTGATGTCTTCCCCTTGGCTTGAGGTACGATACAACCTAGCGTCGGCAAGAAAATGCACTAGGGTAGGATATTCTTTCATCATCTTGTGAAGAACTTCCTGGTGTAGTATATCATTTAGATTACAGGATTCTTCAATAAAGGCGAGGGCCATGACAGTCTTACTAGAGGAACTCTTCTTTGCCTCTTTGAGAACCTTTGAATTGGGGGATAGTTATTGTCATGCCAAGATTGGAATTCCTTATGTGCGGCAGATAAATCCTTGGTAAGATGGTTTAGTTCGTTGGGAGCCTCCGATAACGTGGCCTTAACCCTGACCAACTCCTATTTAGTTATCTTCAGCTTGATTTCCAAGGACAAGCACTACGGTGAAAGATAAAAATAATTAAAGCTTTAAAATCAAATCCATTTATTGATTCAAATGAGTACAACCGAGAGAAAAAAATTCATACATCGTTGTGAGCTATACTAGTTTTCTCAGAAGGGGTGGTCTCATTAGCTTTCCCTTTAGTGGTTGAAGATGGCCATCCTTACTGTTCGAATAACCAGAAGGTTGCGGATTCTTGCCGAGCTTGCCAGGATCTTTGAGATTAATAGCTTAAGGTTCCTCGGCAGTAAAGAACTTCTTTGGTTCCTCGATAAAATCGAGCAACTTGAAGTGGACATCCCCGAAACTAGCCTCTTTCCATCGAGATGAGCCTTGCCCCTCGACCTTATCATTGACAAACTTTTAAAATTATTTAGTGTGCTCAACCGAGAGTAGAGGGATCAAGTACTCGACCAGTTCATTTCGACCCATCCATTTCAAGGACTTTAAGAGTTTAACAAAGAGATTGTGGAGCTCAGTAGAACACATCAGCTTCTTGTCAAAATACGCCAGCAGGGCGTGTAGGCTTTCCAGCTGGCATTTCTTCAACACCCTCTTCTCTTTTTCTTTGAGCTTCTTTCACTTCGCTTCGAGCTTCTCATCCAGGCCATTAGACTTTGATTGAAGCTCCACAGACTGACCACAAGTTTAGTATGCTCCTCTTCCTCCTCAAACTTGGAGCGCTCCTCCCTCCTAATAGCCTCGACAACTGCTTCCAATGGGCCCTTGAGTAGAGAAGGCACACAAGTTGGGAAAATCCCTGCAGAATGCAAGCTAGACCCGAGAGCTGTGAGAACCTATACCACAAAGAATTGTTACATGAGCAACTCAATTATTGTAAGGTAACAGAACAAATGTCACAGAATTTACGGAAGGGCCCCCACCGGCTTCTCCCAGGAACCCAAAAGACTTGGACAAGTCTAGGCTATCACCTAAGGGTGACCCCCCCCCCCCCCCCCTTGATAAGAGAAATCCTCATATTTCCTCTTCTTGGCCCTTTTTTCTAAAGCTTTCAAGTGGTCCCCCACTTCGACTAGTGGAGTTTCAACTCCCATAGAGAGGTTAGTGGCCAGATTTATAGTCTCACCGAGATCCTCCCAAAGATCATTGAGAATGTCCATGTCTGTGAAATAGGTTAGGCTTCTCAATAATAAAATCCAAACAAATGAAATTCTATGGTTCTAGCCCTGAAAACCTTCTGAGGCATCCAAGATATCTATTTCCCTAGCTTCCTTGTAATCATCCTATGAACGGGAGGGCAGTTCTACAACTCTTTTCCTACGATTCTTAGGGCAAGCAATAGGGTTGGAACCCTAGCGGGTGGATTGGCCAGGGTCTCGATGTGTCATTGAGGCACAAATCTCTTTGTACAACCACTCTAGCTAAGAACTTTACTCCTTTTACCTCAGGATAATAGATTTTGGTATCCAGAGCGTCGGGTCTCCTCAGGAACACCACATCTTCGTGCATATAATTAGGAATCAAATTCCCATTCCACTTCCTGACATAACATTCACCTTGGAGTTCCATTAAGGGGTTCAATAAGCCCCATAACAGTCAAAGATGAACACCTTTTGTTGCCACCCCTTGCTATTTTAAAGGGGAATAATGAAATGCGCATCAGCGGTCTTGTTCGATAGCGTAAATGTTCCCCAAACACCCCGATTAGAGAGCAATGTGTACAAAACTTGAAACAACACATAATGAGGAATAACTCCAACTTCCTTGCATTGAACTATAAAAGCCATTATTATGACAATCACATTCGGATGGAGCTGCCCCAAACTTCTCCATTGGGTCAAATGGGAGGGGAAGAAAAAAACACAAACTAGACCAAATATGATGACCATAAGTGATCGACCTTCCTACATGTAGAGTCGAGTTCCCTAAGTTTAGCATCTAAGGGAACTCGTTAGTAAAGGGGAATATCTTCAACTATTTTTCCTAATTCACTTGCAACAGTATTCTCTAAATCCAAGCACTCCTCGCTCGATGGGCCATCCATAGTATGACGTGTTTGGATTACAAACTTCCTCCTTGAAGGGGCATAGGAGATAATTTTCATAGCCTCGCTAACCCTAGGAGGTATCTTTGAACTGGGGATCAATTGATCACTAGGGTCGCTACCTAAAACCCTTTTATGGGAGGCACCACCGCTCCCCACTCTCCACTTACCGCAAGATGGCCAGATTCTGCAAATCTCTCTCAGGGATAAGTTATCACTAGGTCTTTCGAGTTAGCTAGAATCTCGCCAGATTCTGAAGCACTATGCACAAGACGAGATTCGATTTCCTCTGAGAGAGTCCTCTCCGTGGGACCTCCCTTACACCCAAATCAACTTCCACAATTGGTGGGAGAAAGATATTTTGGGAAGGATTGAGGGGAAGAAATGTTAACAAACACCGAATCAGGATTGAAGGGAGAAGAGGCCATGGCGGGGAAAACTTACTCGTAAAAGGAAAGATGAAGGTGAGAACTAGAAAGAGTTGAAAGCTGAGAAGAAGTCTCTTAAAAATGTGACTCTACCTACAAGAAAGAAAAGAGTTAAATAGGGGATATGGCAGTGTGGAAGGGATTTAAAGGGAAATAGAAGCGACGATTGAATAATAATTGCATAGAAAGGTGAGAATACTGACATAGTTTGGAAAGTGGGGAAAAGAAATACCCACACACGCTCGAATTTCCTACTCACCCTTATATATGCGTGGCCTTTAAGATTCAAAGAAGGAACATGGGGAGAGAGAAAAGCCATCTGAAGAAAACCAAGTGTTCAGCTATTATCAAAGCCTCATGACCACCTTCGATGTAAAATTTATCGAAGACAAGTCGAAGCTTGATAGGACCGCTCAATTGCACGGTACTTCAATAATAAGTCACTTGGCTTTCTGGGGGCTCTTGATGAAGAACTAGGCCGGAATGTTATTGGGCTTCTAGCCTAATGCCAAGGAAGAACCAAAGGAAGCCCATAAAGGCCTGGCGTTAAGAAGCCTTGGTGGGCCTTGTAGTAAGAAAGGAGGACATAGGAAATAGGCAACCCTAATTAGGTCTCAAGAGGTATAAATAAGAAGGTATGTCATTTAGTTGGATTCATTCACCGTTCATTAATTGGCGGCCAAAGACTAACTTTACCATTGAATCTCTTTCCCCTGGTTATCTCCGAGGTCTTTGCCATGCAGGTGATGGGTCATAGCTGATGGATTGGAGCTGGGCTTTCAGATCGGTCTCGAACATTCATCATCCATGTTCTTGGATTTTCATGCCAAATGAGTTAAGAAATTTGGAACATCCCTAACACCCTAACACTTCAATCGTATAAACACTTCCTATTGTCAAAGAAACCATGATATAAATTAAGTAAAACATAGCATTAGGAACACATGAATGCTAAATAACAAAAGCTTCCAGAATGAGTGAAACTACCTATTCATTACTTTAACTACTTTTTGTGAAGATAAATATTCTATCCTTCTTAGATAGTAGTTTGCAAGACTGAATTTGACATCTCTTGTCAAACCTCACTAATGACTCCTTTAGTCGATAAATGGCTAAAAATATCCCATTAATGACATTAAGCATGAAGAATCAACAAGCTTGGTAATAGTTATAAACACTACACCATGTCTAAGCATTGAACAAATTCATGCATTTACACAAGATTAGTCAAGAACGTTCAACGCTCATAGACCTCTCCTATTTGCTACAATAAACAAACATGACAACGAGTTCATCATCATCACAGTCATCTAGCAATTATCAACCCATCAACATAATTGAAAGTTCTAATTCATACTCTTGGATTTCATATCAAGAAGGGGGAAACAACTACTTTTTCCCAAATCCTAACAAGGAATCATACAAGTACTTCATATAATCAAGCTTTCAAGAAAATTAATGACATTAAAAATCCACTTTTAAAGCTCCATAAATGCTCAATAGCAAAATAAGCAAAAAGATAGAATGATTCTCAAGACGTGGGTTTGGAAGACTCAATAAATTGCTTCCAACTAAAAACCTAACCTAGATAATGAAAACACGTGATTAACCAACAAAAACTAAGAAAAGAAAGAAGAAAACTAGGGTTTTAAAACCCAAAAAATTGCAGGAAGAAGAAGAGAGCAAGAGAAAGAGGATAAGGTTTGATATTTATAGTACAAAATCTAGAAATGTGTTCTAGCAACACGTCGGTTGTGACTCGCGACTAATCCTTCATGAGTCACGACCGAGCCAAGTTTAAGCATCTTTATTTCTTTATTCTTCTTGTTTCAAGTCCTCCTCTTCACTTTACTTATCTTCAATTCTTCAAGTTTTCAAAATCTCAAATGCAAGTCTTCAAATCATCAAATCTTCAAAGGTATTCTTCAAAGTCTTCAAAAAAATTTCCTTGTAACAAACAATCCTCCAGAAAAGTAATAAAAGCAAAAAAGTTGCTTTTAACTCTTCTTAGAGAATGTCAAGGCAAAATGCCACATCTAGAGCACAAAAGTGAATCCTAAATGTCCCAAAATAACCATATAAAATGGGTACATTTGCAGGCACCTAGATCTTCCTTTGTGATAATCATTTATAGGTCGCTCGTAGATACTTTTTCGTTATATTCCATGTGAAGGCCATTTGCAAGGACGTAGAAGATATTGAAGCCCATTAGCAAGAACGGTAGAAGGGGTTAAAGGAAATTAACATTATAATGGTAGTAGATAAAGGCCAGAGACATCACATCGTGGTAGTAGAAGTATGGAGCCAAAGATAGGCGGCATTGAAGTTCAAAATGGCTAAGGAAAAATGGAGAATTATAGTCCGAGAGTTGAGGTAATTCAGGGAACAATACAAGAAATATCAGCCTTTAATATTAAATTCATTGAATTTGTCTCCTTGAAAACTCTAACAACTGCAAAAACTCTCCAAACAAACTAACGGTTCATCCATAGCGAAGTAAAGAAATTCAGCCAACTGAGGCATCAATGAGTCAAAACAGACCACTTATGGTTGCCACCAAGCAATAAACCAATGGCCTATGCCACACTATACGGCCCATGCCAAGGGTTTATGGCACGAGCAGTGCCAAGACTTGGAGCCATCCGCTCCAATCTAAATGACCTGCGTGCTCAGGTGCCCTTTTTCACTCCAAAATGTCTAAGTATGGCCCGGACCATCCCATTTTCAATGGCATGTGCAGGTTCAAGGGCAAAATATCGAGACTAACCAGTGGGATGTGAAGAACTGAGCGGCTCATGCTAAAACACTGAGCAAAACAAGGATTCTAATAACGTTTTGCTCCAAAAAACACAGACTATGGATCAGAAGTGGAAAATGACTCTCCAGGTGATGGGCTGTAATCTGGGAGGTCATCGCCGAAAATGGTTATCTAAACCCCTTATCATGTAATCTGGGAGGTCGTCGATGTACATATCAAAGTTAATATTTATAAGCCCTAAATGCTTACTAACTATAACTAAGTAGATAGCGGCAAGTCGGGGTCGTCCATGAAGAAGAGGGATTTTCTTAATCATTAAAACATAAAAGGTTGCTATTATGCTAGAAGTAGATATATATATATATATATATATATATATATATATATATATACACATATAATAGTGAGTATATGGGGAGAGGGGGTGGTTGGTTGTGGTCCTAAGTTATGAAATTAAAAGACAAGATAACTAACAAAGTCAAGTAACTATGCTAATCATCAAACAAACTAAGAAAAGGGAATTTAAAACTACAAAAAGAAAGCCTTGGGGGCAATTGATATCTACTTCCAAACCTAATGTAGATCATTGAACCATTCACTCATTCTATCCCATTTGTTACCTATGGGGAATGCCAATGGAAGATCAACATTAATTCCTTCTTAATAGTAATTTGCAAAGACAAACAACGACCATTTGCAAACCTCATTGATGATCACCCTAGACAAACAACGACGATAGGGGTATTTCAACAATGGCATTATACACGAAGGACCATAGATTTGACAACGACAAGCCTTCTACCAAAGACATAGCCATTTAACCAAACATAGCATTCATTAGGCTAAACCTAGAACAAACAACATTAAAGATTCAACCTTTCAATTCATCTATAGGATAAATATGAGAACAATCCACACTAACATACTTATCAAGCAAGTTTCACAACACATTATGCACAAGAAGTTCTAAGTTCATGTTCTTAGATTTTCATGCAAAGGAGTTAAGGAATTTGTCACTTTCCTAACACCCTAACACTTCAATCATACAAACACTTCCTATTCTCAAACAATACATGGAATAAATGATGTAAAACATAGCATTAAAAACACATGAATGCTAAATAACAAAGGCTTAAGAGACTTAAGATTGACATTAAAGTTTGGAACATAAATACTTTTGGAAATGTCAATAAAAACCTGGTCGAATCTGAAGCAAAAGTCAGTGATCTAGAAATAAAATTTCAACAGTCCCAAACAGAGTCTGACTTAGCTGAACTCCATAAGCACAAAGTCCTACTTCTCAGATCCCAGACAGAAAAAACATTTTCTTAAAACAGAAGGCAAGATTAAATTGGCTTAAACAAGGGGATGCAAATACCAGTTATTTTCACCACACCATCAGGGAAAGGAGAGCTAGATCTAAAATCAGTAAAATCAAAGATGGAAATGGGACCTAGATTACTGACCCACAGCTGATTAAAGATGAAGGAGTTAGATTTTTTTAAGGAACTTCTTAATGAGGAGGCTCCTCAAAAAACTAGAACTTATCTGAAAAAAATTTTAGGGGAAATTCCCTCTCTGATTTCTGAACAAAATCAACTCCTGCTTGAACCTTTCAATATACGGGAATTGGAATTTGCTGTCTTTGACTTAAATAAAGCAGGTGCTCCGGGATCTGATGGTTTCTCTGGTCATTTCTTCACATTTTTTTGGGAAACTATTAAAGATGACCTTCTGGAGGCAGCAAATGATTTTATAAGTGGAGGCATAATTCCTAAGGCCATCACAAGCACCTGGCTTACTTTAATTTCCAAAAAACCAATTCCAATTTCTTTCTCAGATTTTAGACCTATTAGTTTATCCAGTTTTGTCAATAAAGTCTTTTAAAAAATGCTTATGGAAAGGATTAAACCTCTAATGCACAACCTAATCTCTCCAGAGCAAAGTGCTTTCATTAAAGGAAGGGAAATCACTGATAATATCCTCCTAATGCAAGAGATGACCAGGATGTTGTCCAGAAAATCAAAAGTTCCTAACTTAATAGTTAAACTAGATATGCAAAAGGCTTTTGATAGAGTCTCATGGCCATTCCTGAACTCCATTCTTCTTCACTTTGGCTTTCACGGGAAATTTGTCAAACTTATTATGCACAACATATCTGCTGCAAATTTTTCTGTCTTAATTAATGGAGCTACTGCAGGTTTTTTTGCATCATCTAGGGGCATTAAACAAGGATATCCTCTTTCACCATTTCTCTATAATTTGCTTTCTGAAGCTTTTTCCAGAGGATTAAAGAAACTTTTTAGCACAGGGTACCTTCAAAATTTTTCTCTACCTCAGACTTGTGCTCCGGTCTCACATTTAATGTATGCTGATGACACAGCAGTTTTCTTGAATACTAACCCTAGAAACATGAAGAGGTTCAAAAAGTTCCTGATTGCTTATGAACAAACCTCAGGACAACAGGTCAATTTCTCATAATTGGATTTTTATTTATCCCACAGAACCACCCTTTCTACTGTTAACTCTGTTAAAAGGATTCTAGGGATGGAAAAAGGATCTCTCCCATTTAAATATCTGGGAGTTCCTATATTTTCTGGTAGAAATCTGCAGGTACACTACCAACCACTACTGGAAAGAATGGATAAATCAATCCATAATTGGAAGAACAGATGGCTCTCTACTGCGGGTAAAATTATTCTGATAAATCACTGTCTTCTCTCAATTCCAACTCATATTTTTGCTGTTTTGAGTCCTCCAAAAATAGTTTTAAAAAAATGGAGAAAATGGCCTCTAGTTTGTTTTAGGGGTATTCGGATAATCGGGAAAAGAAAAAATGGAGGTCTTGGAAAAAGATGAGTGTACCTGTCGAAGAAAATGGGATAGGTTTTAGGGATTTAAAGGCAACTGTTGATGCTTTTTCATGTAAATTGTGGTGGAAACTGCAACTCAACTCCACGCAATGGACCTCTCTCTTATGGTCACTCCCTAAGTCTTACAAAACCTCTCATACGTGGTCCCGAATATGTGATATTACAGATAAAGCTAATAGCAACTCCAGAGTAATACATGAAATTGGTGACTGCTTATTTTGGAACGCTAACTGGACTGGAGAAGGAGCTTCATTTTATAAATGGCCTCAAGGAAGAGACATCCCTTTTGTGGACATCTCTCTTAGGTCATTTATTAACAACAAAGCATCTATCCTTCCTCAACTGGAGCCATTTTTGCCGACCAATCTGTGTTCTATTTTGCAGGAAGCTAAATTGGAATATATACATGAGGATAGGCTCATATGGATGCCAGCTACAAATGGAATTTTCTCCATCAAGTCAGCATACAAAATTCTCAGACAGAGAAAGACGAAGATCCTCCATTTTCAAAAGGTATGGTCCCCCTTCATTCCCAAAAAAATGTCAGTTCTTCTATGGAGAGCCCTGAATGGATTGCTTCCTTTTGACAACATTTTAAGAAGGTTAGGTTTCTATTTAGCATCTAAATGCCCTCTGTGTCAGAATCACAGTGACTCTTTAGATCACTTTTTCAACTCTTGCACCTCATCTACTGCTGTATGGAATTGTGTAACTAATTTTTTAAAGATCCAACACAACACTTTTCCAACCCTGAAGAGCAGAGTTGAATTCTATCTCTCTTTTAAGGCAGAATCCAATATCCAGTCTAATATCACCATTGCTGCTCTTCTTGTAACAATCTGGATTCTATGGATTAGAAGGAATAAAATCTTGTTTGATAATGATTCCTTCTCCCAAGAAGCTTGTATCCATGAAATAAAAGGCATGATCTATCAAATTTTCTCAGTGAATCATTTGATAGGTAATCTAGACAAGAACAGATATTGGACACAGGCTAACATTATTCCTCATATTCAACAAAAGAAAAGGAAATCTTTTACTGCAGTGAAATGGAAGAAACCCCTTACCGGTTACAAGATAAATACAGATGCAACATAGATTACAGGGGGTTTTTCTACTCTAGCTGTGATAGTTAGGAATTGTGAGGGTAAAGTGGTTAAAATGAGGGTAAAATCTTTTCACTCCCTATCACCTTTACAGGTAGAATTGATAGCCATCCAAAGTGGATATGGGCTACTTTTAGAATTGGATTTAAACAGATGTGAGGTGGAATCAGACTGTTTAGTGGCAGTACAAGGTATTCAAAACCCAAATACCTCACCCTGGAGGACTTTCTCTATTTGCCAATCTCTGAATTTAAAACATCATATACATCCAATCCAACACACTCCCAGAGAGGCTAATAATGCAGTGGATTTCCTTGCCAAATTTGCTTTAAATAATAACTTAAATGGGGACCTAGAACTGAATTTAGCCCCTCCTTTTCTTAAGGTACTCCTTTATCTAGATAGATGTGGAATCCCTTGGATTAGAGATGTTACCTGATAATATGCTACATATGACCTTCTCATAGGATAGATACTGCTGATGTGTTTGTGCAATTTGTCAGGTTCTCATCCACTCCACATGGGGAGGAGACTCATCCAATTGGAATCGCAACTATCATATCGAGGGGACTTCCGAGTGCTCGAGGGGATTCTCGTGGCTAGACGGGACTTCAGAGTGCTCGAGGGAACTCTCGTGTATTTGAGGAAACTACCGTGTGCTTGAGGTGACTCTCGTGTGCTCGAGGTGACTCTCGTGTGCTCGAAGGGACAACTGCTCAACGGGATCTTTGACTGCTCGAATGGAATTCCGATCGAGTGCTCGAGGGAACAATCGTGTGTATGATGTGGCTCTCGAGTGCTCCAGGTGGCTCTCGAGTGCTCCAGGTGGCTTTCGTGGTGGCTCTCGAGTGCTCGAGGTGGCATTCGAGTGTTCAAGGTGGCTCTTGAGTGCTCGAGGTGGCATTCGAGTGCTCGAGGTGGCATTAGTGTGCTCGAGGGGACTATCTCACGATCGAAAGGACAATCTCACGCATGAGGGAACTACAAACTGCTCGACGGGATCATCGACTGATCGACGAGATCATTGACTACTCGACGGGATCTTTGACTACTCAAAGGGACCCCCATGTTCTTGAGGTGACTCCCGTGTGCTGGAGGTGACTTTCATCTCACACACGAGGGGACAATCTCACGCACGTGGGGACTACAAACTGATCGACAAGATCTTCGACTGCTAGACGGGATCATCGACTGCTCGAAGGGATCATCGACTGCTCGAAGGGATCTTCGATTGCTCGAAGGGATCTGCGATAGCTCGAAGGGATCTGAGACTGCTAGAAGGGACCTCCGTGTTATCGACATGCATACTAGCATATTTCTTTTGACAGTTTTCACTCATGGATCTCACCGACGGGTAGTTGCTTGGACAAAGTAATGAAATAACAGTCGATGTGGAGTTTCGTTATTTTGGAATCGCAACTACCTCCTCTACTTTCTGCACATACATAGTCTCATAGATAGTAGTAACTGATCTTTTGGAGGCAATGCTGCTGCCTTTTGTAAAAACTTACTTCATCATTCTGGTTCGCTCATCTTGGCTTGGGGTACCAATATATTAACCCTCGCCCTCGGGTGCTTTCACGGGAAAAAAAGAGTTAGAAGCATTATGTTCTTCTCCGGGGTTATTAGATTAGGTAGTTGGCTTAGAAAATAACTCTGAAATTGGTGAGAGGCCTGATTTTTATCTTCATGTTACAGATCTTTGTAAAATTGTATGGCCTCATTTTCAATTTCAAGGGAGCTATCAGTCCAGTGTCCATGCGATGCTTTAATCTTTGTGATGTTCTACTTAATTCTTCTTTGCTTAACTGAAGCATGGTATAATTTTTGCTTAAACGAAGCATGGAAGAATTTATTATTCTCATCACCATGTTTTAGCCACTTTTTCTTTTTCTTTTAATTCCAAAACCATTTTTCTTCATTAAAAGCTTTAGAATGATGGATTTTTTGTGTTCCAGATCAATTAAGTCATTTGTTGAGTTACTGATCTTATAAGAGATTTCCTGCAATCGTAATGATTCCTCAACTCTCTTTATGTTGGCATTCATGTCTCCAAAGTTCTCTTTGTTCCATCTTTTGATTTCCAGTTTTAGCCTTTTTAGTTTCAAAAAAAGACTTTTCATTCCCTTTTTCATTTAGAGGTTGGTTTCAGCTATGTTGGATTACTTGCAAGAGGTTGGGTCAGGTGGTTCATACATCTAGGAACCTAAATGGTTTGGGTTAGGAAGGAATTGTACTATCTATGGTTAAGAGAAGTGGTGGTGGTCTAATGTAAGCTTGTTAAGGTTATGGATAAACTATTTGGGAATGTTAGGAAGACCTCTATCTAGTCTTTCAAGTGTAGGTATGACCCTGCCATTAGACCAGGAAAAGTTGTTACCCACTATGAAGATAGCAAAATCTTTAATGCTCTTATGGTTAGGTTTTGTAGAAAATAAGGGCAATAATTGTGTTTTTATTCATGAATTCAGGATACATTATATAGTAGTACATGATACCTATACAAGCTAGGAAAAGGTAATAGGATACAATTACATTTACAAGTAATATTCTAAGAATATTCTAATTCCTTAACACTCATCCTCAAGTTTGAGCATGGGGATCAGAAATGCCCAACTTGCCAAGTAAGGAATGAAACTGGCTACGTCTGAGAGCCTTAGTGAACAAGTCCGCAGGTTGGTCTATCGTACAGATATGTTGAGTAACAATAGTGCCAGATTTAACAAGATCCCAGATAAAATGAAAACCAACTTCAATGTGCTTTGTGCATTCATGAAAAACTGGATTTTCCGTAATATGAAGAGCAGATTGACTGTCCCAAAACAATCGCATAGGAGAGGAGTGCAAAACCCTTAGGTTCTTCAGTAAAAACTTAAGCCATAACAACTCACAGCAGGTAACTGCCATAGCATGATACTCCACTTCAGCAGAAGACCGGGAAACAGTAGGTTGCTTCTTAGTCTTCTAAGAAACTGAAGAATCACCAATAATTACAAAATAACCAGAAAGAGAGCACCGGGTAATCAAGCATGCAGCTCAATCCGAATCACAGTAAGCAGTCAATTATAACGTACTACGAGAACAGAAAAATAAACCTTGACCAGGATGACTCTTCAGGTAGTGCAACACACGAACAGTAGCTTGCCAGTGAGGAACACAGGGGGACTTCATGAATTGCGCAAGAGTATGGACTGAATAACTAAGTTCATGACGAGTAATAGTCAGGTATATCAGGCGCCCAACCGGGTGTCGATACTGCTCCGGGTCATGGTAGGCTGGACCTTCAACACATGCCAAATCATGCTGTTGCTCCATCGAAAAGTCAATCAGTTTAGAGGCAGATAAACCGGTATCTGATAAAATGTCCAAAGCATATTTCCTTTGCGAAAGAAATATCCCCTCCGGTCTTCTAGTAATCTCTATGCCCAAAAAATACTTAAGCAGACGAACGTCTTTCATATGGAAACGGGAACTTAAGTATTTCTTGAACTCAGAGATGAGCGAAGAAGAACTACTAGCAATAACCAGATCATCCACGTAAACCATTACATGTAAAGAAACTGATTCACGAGAAAAGACAAACAAAGAGTAATCAGCCTTACTCAACAAATCCAAATGCTCGTAAAGCCTGAGCCAATTTAGCAAACCAATTTCTAAGAGCCTGATGAAGACCATAAAGAGATTTCTAAAGGCGACATACATGTCCATGCGGCACAGCATAGCCAGGTGGGAGTCACATAAACACCTCCTCATGCAAATCACCATGCAGGAAAGCATTGTGGACATCCATCTGATGCAGTTCCCAACCACGAATAACTGCAACTGCTGAAGTAAAGTTGCAATCACATCATAACCACTCATATCTTGAAGCTTCGGAACCTCGGGTGCAATATCAAGACGGGTCTGTTCTTCAGAGGTAGACATAGTGAAAAATCAGGTACGGGTCAACAGCAGGTACAAAAACTGGCGACAGATCAGATCGACAGGAAACACCGACGCGTTGAACTAGCGGCGGCACGTGAAGGTTGGAGAGCTGCAGCTGGTCGGCGGAACCAGTGGCAGCGTGGACCGGTGCGGCGAGATGGCAGAGCAGCGGCGCGTGGAGAACGCAGCGGCAGCACGTGGCAGAGCAGCGGTGGCGTGTGCGGCGTATCCGGCAAACGGCGAGAGCTCAGGATTTCAGCGAAAAATTTCTATTTAAGGTTTCAGGATTTTAGGCTTTAATACCATGTAGAAAATAAGGGTAATAATTGTGTCTGTATTCATGAATTCATGATACATTATATAGTAGTACAGGATACCTATACAAGTTAGGAAAAGGTAATAGAATACAATTACATTTACAAGTAATGTTGTAAAAATATTCTAATATTGAAAAAGGCAAAATCTTTAATGCTCTTAAGGTTATGTTTCTTTGGACCTTTATACTCCTGAGCAGTGGCTAGAGCATTAAAATCCCCTATAAATAGTGTTTGTGTACCATCGGTAGCCTTTAAATCATTCCATATGGTTTTCCTATCAATTCTGTTAGCGGAAGCATGTACAAAGATGGCTTCCATCTCATTCTTCAAAGATGAGATATTGATCTTGGCAGCCAAGACTTGTGTACTCAGGGTTATAATATGGATTTGGAAATTGTCATTCCAAAAGATCCAGATGTTGTTAATTTTAAAGCTAAATGCATTATCAAAATTCAAATTAATCATGGAAGTCTCTATGTAATCAGGGCTATTAGGTTCCAAGACACATAAAAGCTGAATTTTATGTATCCTTATAAGCTTTTTAAGTCTATCTAGGGAGGTGTTTAGTCCCCTAAGGTTCCAAATAATGGATTTAAGGCTAATGTTTGTATTAGTCATGGGGAATCAGTATTTTTGCTTTTTGAGGATGACCTAAGATTCATCTTATTTAACTTTAAAAAAGTGTTCTTTTCCTTGTTTTAGCATGTTTAATGTAATTATTAAGGGTAAGAGTTAACTTACATCTTCCAACAAAGGCACATGGGAACTTGATTGAGCCACATCCTGTGAGACAGTTTCCTCAGTTTTCCCAAGAGTGCTAAACTTGTTCCTGCTTTGAGGGCTAGAGGCGGAAGAGTGGGAAAGGATATCAGTACATACATCATAATTATTAGGGTTATGAATCAAAACCTGATTATCCAGTGCATACTCCTTCAGGGGAGATGTTGTTCTTGACTGGATGGCAATCAGGTTATGCAGATCAGTCTGAGCCTCTGTGGCTTATGATTGATTTGGAACCCTAGTATTCTTAGGTTGATCCAGTTGTACGTGAGTTTGTATTTCAATATCCCTAGGATTCAGAAACTCTTCTGAGTGAAAATTCTTTTCTGATGGTTCATTGTATGGATTGTTCTCCTTATGGATCAACTCTCTGGCATTTGAAGTTGGGATAACTAAACTATCTTCCAAAGGGGTTTTTCATTTGTTTGAGACAAAGTTATGGGTTTGTTATGGTTATCACTTTCTCTTTGTTTCTGTGATGTTGATATGCCAGAAATATTTGGATTGAAAAGGATCCATGTTCCAGGTTTGTTGGAAGGTTTAGGGATGGTTTTTGGCTTAGGTTTAGGGATAAGATATGGGTTAAGGATCCTGCAATTGGCATTTTCATGGCCTATCTTTCTACAATAAGTGCAATATAGGGGAAGATTTTCATATTCAATGTTTTTAACTTCTCATTGTCTGTGATAGAGCCCAACCTTATAAAAGTTAGGAGTTGTGATTGAAGATCAACCTACACACACACTTTCAGGGCTAAGGGTCATGTGAGTTGCTCTGTTTCTAAGTCCATTTTGATTTAGGTGCCGACTTGATTCCCAATCGCCTAAATTTCCAAAATGTTATAGTAATAAAGTGGGACGTTTCTAATCGTAATCCAAGTTGGGACAATAGAACTCTCTGTGTTTTGTTTGAATTCTGAGGTCCACTAGAGAACTATCATGTTGATGTTATTAAATGACCAAACCCCTTTTATTCAACAACGTTGGAAGTCTTCTTTTTCCTGGAATCTAATGAGGATGTTGTAGAAACCAGTGACTCCCAGTTGGTTGCTTCCAGCGAATCCGATGGTTTTAAAAGCATCTTCGATTTTCTCCATAGTAGGACGTCCCTTGGGATAATTCTCAATTAGGGCATTCTTGTAATGTGTGGAGAGCTCTGCAATTTGTTCCGTCGTGAATAGAACGGAGGGTTGCATTGGAAGTTTGTGCTCGGGTTAGGTTTTCAGTGGAGGGAAATGTATTGAAGATTGGGGGAAAATGTTTTCGGAGACGCGGCTGCCATGGCAACGGATTGGAGCCGCGGCTAAGAGACGATGGTGAGGTTGCCGTTACCGAAGTGTGGTGGAGAAGACATAACATAGCTGTTAAAGACTCAATTCTAGAGAGAGAAATGTTAAGAGAGAAAATTACAATCATAGGATAATTTTATGTTTCGTTTCTAGTACTTAATGTTCCAACAAAATCATGTGATAAACAGTTAACCAGTGCAGTTATTTTTTTAAACTAAAAACGTTTCAATCTCCTATGAAAACTTTCCTATGCAGTTTTAAATATCTCTTCTTACAAATCGATCTATTAAAATTTAGTTCACTTTGATCAATTTTAGTTTAGTTAAGTTCAACTTTTTCACTATAATTTAGTTCAATTTATTTCAGGGTAATATACAAATATAACCCAATATGTTGGAGAAATTACAGATATAATCTTGAGTTATTTTTTAGTACAAATATAACCCTATCTATTATACATGAGAGCAAATATAACCCTAAAGTCATTATTCCGACATTGACTGGACATTTCCGGCCATTGATCGATTGGAAATGACCAAAATACCCTTCTAACCTAATACAAAAAATTTTAAGACAAATTTGCCATTGCTGCCACCATAACCACTGCCCCACCTTTAGTCGCCACCGCACCGCTCCAGCACTGCTGCCTTATAACCACCAAAGCGCCACTACTCACCTCCAGCCCGGAATCCTCTAAGAACCACCACACCGCCACTACTCACCTCCAACATCAGCAGCTCCAACCATTCACTATCATCATAAACAACCAGACAAAAATTAAGCAAAACAACAAAAAAACACTCGCCCACTAATTAAATCCAAATTTAAAACTAATCCCGAAGCAACAATCGAGCAAAAATACCTCTTTCAATGTCAATTACAAAAATTAAAAAATGCTATAACAATGCCCAGATGCAAATTTTAAGCAAAGCCAGTTGCTATAACAATTCCCAGATGCAAATTTTAAGCAAAGCTAGTTGCTATAACAATGCCAGATGCAACCTTTAAGCAAACCCAGTTCAAAAAAAAAAAGAAAACTAAGCTTCAGAGTTCAATTTGGATCAAAATCAGAATTCTTCGACCACCACAAGCCTTCTCCAACCACCGCGAACCTTCTACGCCCCACCCTAGATCTTCTCCAACCATCGCGTGCAGTGGCTCGCTCCGACGAGGACGTGGGACCGCTGATTCGTGTTCGCCACCAGCCCTCCAGCGAAACACTAGGCCCACGCCACCTCCCCCACCATCCACCACCATTTCCGACGTTGATAAGCCAAGCACTGAAAAATCAAGAAGGAGAAGGAGAACACAGAGAAAAATGAAGGAGAGAGAGAGAAAACAGGAGAAGAAACGAAGAGAAAACGAAAGGAAAAATTGAAGGAGAATGAGAGAAAGCATGAGAATGAGAGAAACGAAGGAGAAGGAGACAAAGGGATTTCTATTTTTTATTTTTTAAAAAGAGGAGAAAATTATATTTTCATTGAATTTCAGCCTTAAACTGTTGGGAAAGATTATATTTACACTTTCAATTATTGCAGGGTTATATCTGCACTCTCGTCAATTATGTAAGGTTATATATGCACTTTGCTCTTTATTTTATTTCAGTGTAGCTCCATGCTAAGGGTTAAAATGAGGAAAAAGTCTAAGGAAAGACGGTCTTTCTATAAGTTTATATACAGTCAACATTAGCTATTACCTTAAATGTTATAATTTTTTATAAAATTTAAATATAGTATTTTATAAGTTAAAAAAATTAGAGTTCGTCTTTTGAAATACAATCTTTTCATAGGTAATTGAAAGATATAAACGACAAATTAGAAGAAATGAAATAAATTTTTGGATTGTGTTAATTGGGTCATAAATTTTATAACTACTACATATTGCATAGTAAAATTTTAGTATTGCATAGTAAAATTTTATTATTGCAACTAAAACTTTTTTCCTTTTTATTACTTTAATTAAACATCGTATTTCCATTAACCTATAGAAAGACTGTTTTTCCCAAGATTTTGTCAAACAAGTAACAATATGTATTTAAATGTGAAAGTATAAAAATATATTTTTCAAAAATTCTAAATTTCGAATATAATTTAACGGTGTATAAAGTAAAAAATAAGTAGCATATCCATAAACGTATGGACGGACATTCTGTAGAAACCCACTCTAAAATGAGAATTAGTTTGTGAACAGCCTCCATGCGTAAAGCTAAGTGTAGGAGCTTATATCAAGGAGTTTGCGATACTATTACAAGTATGCTTCGATGCCCAAGAATAATGCCACCACTGCACAAGGACATAATAATCCAATTCTACCCAGAAAATCTACATTACCAGGCGGACAAGCACCAAAACATGTTTATTACACAGGCCCACTGTTTCAATTATCAGTAAAATTTTGCAAGAGACCACCAAATAATGGTAGTTCCACACAAATCATGAACCTTAAAATCACTTTAGAGATCGAATCTGCCTGCCACCCTGGATGGATTGCAATTCTACCCAGAAAATCTTCATGTTCCCGCCTGAAGGAAAGCAAACAAAGCAAACAGATCAATGAGAGAACGGAAACAGATATACACCCTTCGTTTCTCTATATATGACACTTCTATTTTTTGATTATTTTTTCTTTTATATTGACACACTTTGTTTTTTTCTATTTTTTGCAAGATTCCTTCAATTTCATCCATTCATTCTACTTTTTACTTTCTAAATTCAATTTCATACACTCATTTCATTCACCTAAATCTATGGTGTCATATACAGAGGAACAGAGGGAGTAAACCATACCTTGATGATTTAAGCACTCAAATGTTTAATGTCGGTCCCATCTAATTTATTAGAAATATTCAAACTACCAACACATCCCATGCTATTACCAGGTACCACATATGCACAGATGTCAATGCCTAACAAAATTGATGCTGAAACTATAAAAATGGCATGTCCATCAAATGCTTTCTGATTCTTTCAGAACAAATGGAGGCAGGTGGTGCACTTGAAAGAATGTTGAACAAAGAGACTCACCAAGCAAAAGGTAAAAATGGTTTCCCTCCATGACTTTAGGCCGTCCTTGTGTTATGTCCCTCACATATCCTTGTAAGATTTGCAGTTTCAATCAACAAGGTGACCCTGTTTAACTACTACTGTTTCTTACTGAGCATGGAGAAATTATTAGGATAATAGACAAATAGGGTTACAAGCTACTTCAGAGAGAACTTTAAAAAGAAATGAAGATTTCCTTCACAATCACAAATGGCAAAGGAAAAATCAACTCATCGACGAGTCTTTTCTGTCCACCATTCTGAACAACATTGTTCCATTAAACACTCACAATAAATCGCTCAGTTTTTTCAAACTCCAATTTTATCCTCTTCTCCCTCAATTGCTTTCCTGCCCCAATTCCACCGTCTCTCCTCCACTCACACCATCCTTTTCCTCCTCTACACACACCACCCACCATTGAAGAAAACTTCCCAAAACTCATGAAATTCTCCTTGCCATGCAGCCCCAGATTCTCAAAATAAAACATCACATGACCAAACACATAAGCTTAAGTTTCTACCCTTCCCTTAATCCACAGCAGGACATACAACTTACAGATCACCAATTTGTCCAACTTCCAATCATAATCTCCATTCGTCAATTAATTTTATAAATCCAATACTTTTGAATCACAACCTCCATGAAATTTTCCCGTAATTCATTGATCACATTTTTTTGGTTCTTTTAACAGAAATATATAACTGTAGTCGTCGCTTTCTATTCAAGGGTAGTTGATGGATTCTGTAAATGCACTGTACCAATTCAGATAATTCTTTTGTTTTAGAACTTGCATTCTGATAAGCAGTAAGTGGGTGGGCATTGGAAGCCAGGAAGGGGGGTTGACGCCACTACTGCTAGGCATCACGGAAGGGACACTAGCTTTGAAAAAGGAAAGAATAAATCTAGGGATTTAAAAGGTACACAGGAATTTTAAAGTGAAAAATAAGCAATTCTACTAACATGAAGTCAATTCCTTTAACTGGACAGAGATACAACAATGGACAGAAAACCTGGACTCTGAGTTGGCATCATAATTGCTTACTATTAACCTCAAAATAGTTGAACTCACAAAGAAACAATAACAATACCACAAAATGCATCAAGAACAACTACTGACTGAATCATGTAGATAAACAGTAAAAATAGGCTAACACTAGGTGGAAGCCGGTACACTTGGAAAACAACATACCTTGAAACCCCTAAAGCACGTTTCATCTTATTTGCAAATTACTGAGGAAATCTGACAGCCTACAATATAACCAATGAGAAAGACATTAACACACAATATTGAAAGAAAAGAGAATTGGGGGGGACCATGCAAACAATGCAGGTGTTTTATTATGAAACAAATAGTTCCAGTAGGATATTCAAACCTAATATCTTTAGCAATCACAGTTTGTCCATCTTCGGCCCCAAGATGACGTAGAACTACTTCCTCCAAACGACCATCAGGATAACCATGCTGTAACAGGAACCAATCAACTAATAGTGTGTGCAAGAATAGTTGCAGAAAAACACACATTCAATTAAATATAAACCAACAAACATGAAAAAAGATTAACCAACAAACATTAAATATAAACCAACAAACAAAAGTCAAAATGCACGTCAAAAAGAAGCTAAAAAGGACGTAATACTAATTATGAGTAATAGAGAACACAAAAGAGGACATCGATCCCCCACAATCCGCAGCATTGCTAACTAAAATTCATTCTCAAGCCTCATAAGAACGGCTATGCTATGAAAAGTACCAACTTGACATGAACATCTAAATCAAAACTGAAACAAAATAAGTCAGTTGTCCCATAGGCCAAAACTGCTATGGTTGAAAGATTAGAGGAAGTGATAACCACTATCATTCAATTACACCTTACAATAACCAAAGTAAACCCTTCAAGGTTGACATGCTATCACTCAATGAGTCACTCATGTCTATACTCCTCCCAAAGCCAGTATAAATGCCAAAGCCTCAGCCAGTTCATTTTCTGATTCATCAGAGTAAGATTCTTCTTCTTCTTCTCCTAAACCTACCACCGGCATGCACGGACTGTAAAAGTGATCATACAAATATCCCAATGCATTTTTACCCACTCCTGGGCAGCTACACTCTTCTTCTTCAATTGAACCCATAAACCTTGAGCAGTATAGATCATGCATCACAGTGGAGTTCCATAGAAAGGAGCCTGGCTCCACAGTATGCTGTTAGAAACAAACAGGCATCCAGTAAGCCAATTAACCAAGCCCGTGGAAATTAATGGATACCTTATCACTCTAAAACAAGAAACGCCACCAAGATAACAGGGAATATAAGTTTTTTTCTTTCTTGTAATGTTCAACAATGAAAAGGAGGGAAGTTACTCATGATATAAATTTCATATCATTTTATCCTCATTCACTTAAGTATCCCCATCTCAACAAAGATGTCAATGCTTAACATATGATGAATTGTATATTCATAGAGGAGATACTTGCAGGCTGTTAACGAATTGCAAGAAGATCAGCTTTTAGGGGACACTATGGCTGAAAATATTTGAGACCTCATAATGACGAATATATTGAATTGTTTCCCTCCCCACGTTTCACATAGAGAGTCCTGCCTCAAATCCCTGTTTTGCTCCATGTAGAGAGTCGGTGTTTTTTTTACATTTCATGCCCTCAATCAAATGGACATGTCCAAAATCATTCTACAACTATTAAGTACAAATAGCTGCGAACAGGAAAATAAGCTTATTTGACTGCCTTGTATCCCATAATACACTAGCTCCTTATGTGGAATGGAGGGATTGGTTTTTATTTCTCCTACTAAGGCCCTGGGAGTTGGAAACCCCTTTTCTTACCTCCTCAGAACCCCACCCCTCACCCACAAATAAGAGGGAAAAAGGCTTATCCATTCTCAGTCATCATAAAGTCTTTTTTTCATCCATTTCTCTGAGAAATAACCAAGTGTAGTTCATGCAGATTGAAGTGATGCTGTATATTCTAACCACGTCAAGTTATTCATTACAAATTACAATGTTCAATCTACAAGTCAAGACTAAAAGAACCAGAGTATCTCGAATGCTTGGTTATTTAACACTATAACCTATACAGCTAACATTGCAAAGAATCCTCTTCCTTCTTGGAGAATCTAAATGGTTTTAAACAAGATACCGTATCATATAATAGTCAGCGATTTTCCAAAACTTGAGCATACTAGACATATATAATTACATTTTTTTCAATATCTGACCATTCCCAGTAAAACTGTAAAAGCAATCAAATTTCCGTATGCCTTAAAAAGGAAGCAAGTCATGTGAAGCGAAACAACAAGAAGACTTGCTCCAGTGTGTAGCAATCAAGAGATTAGTGAACAAACTGAATTCATGTCTGTGTCATCTGCCTAGGAACTGATAAAAGTTTGACAGACTGTAAAGAACATCTATAGTAGTACAAGACCCATTTGCCTCCAATTTTTTAGAAATTCTAGGTCTTTATGAGACTTAAAACCCTCAAATTGTATTGGGAATTCCTTCAAGCTTCAACAAGTAAATGTAAATATATCCCAAGTCCCAACACAATTCAGAGTCAATCATTTTAGCAGAATAGCCGTATCGTTGTACATTTACTCCTGCTGGTCATCAAAAACAAGGAACCCTGAGGACCTTAGAAAGCAATTTAACTGGCAGAGCTGAGGAAAAGCAACCACAATCTAATTGTTCAGGATGAACACTTGTATACAGTTAAGCTCAATTAGAAACTCAACTAAAACATGCCAGCAGAAATTTTCAAAACACTAAGGTATTATTGCTGATCTGAGCTTTAAAAAGACTAGAAATTTTCAGTAAGAAATCCCAGTCACAATTTTTACTATACGTGCAGCTTACATACAGAGTGATTCATGAGGAGAAACAACACCCATTATTGCGAATTAATCAGGTGAAGAGATGGAAAATGAACACTAGATTTTGCCGGATAGCACTTATGTTATGCCTCGTCAAGACTCGCACAGTCATTTTCACAATATCTTCCAAGCGTAAGAAGATACATACATACAAAAGTAAATAATAAATAGAGCCAGCTATAATTATGAGTGTTCTCCAATGAAAGAAGACTTCTCTCAACCTGTGCTACAGAACTAACACTTTCTCTAAACCCCAATATACACAAATGATACTAATCAGAAATAAGCAATTTGAATAGGCAAACATCATTGATAATTTTGTTATTTAAAGCACACCGGCATTTTGACATCTAGTATACTTTGAATTGAAAAAACTCAAACCACAATTCAACAATGATTAAGCATGTCATGAAGTTCCTAACCACTTCTCTGCTTACATAAGATGCTAACTAAAAAGCCAATAGACCAATTAGATGAATCACTCAGATGCAATAAGCTTTCCCTAAAGATTATTTCTCAATGCCCCAATTAGGGAGGTCGTCCACTTTATTTGACCATGCATTACACAAATAGTACAATGAAAATCAGATTCCATTCCACACTGCTTTGGTTTTTTCCCAGTTCTGTAAGACAATTTTTCATGTCACAATCTACACATCAAGGTTCACAAATCAATATATAAAACCAAGTATTTTAGTGGATACAAAGGTCAGGAAAACTGCTGATGAAAGAACCATGAACATGGTGCTGTTCATAAACCAATAAAAAAAACCCTTCTAACGGATTATGCAGTTCAACAAGCAGCCAAATTAGTAAGAGTTATTGGATATACTAGAAAGGAGTGCTAATGGAACTACCTTGTAGAAACAACTAGTCCCAAATGGACAATTTCCATTTCCAAAATCAAAGTGCTTGCAATCAATGGACCTGAAAAAAGAGAAATACTGGTCAGTTAAGAGAGGATTGGGATGTAAGACAAAGAACAAAATATATATATATTGACAAACCTAGAATGCACATGGCAAGCAGTGAACCGCATACACTAATCTCAAACTGAACATAGTGCGAACACTTATAAGTTTAATGAAGACTTTAGCACAAAAGAGTCACATTTAAGAGGAAACAGTAATTAACTATAATTGTATAAACCAATTACTGATATTTACGATGACACAAAACGTGGACTGTCAAATAATCTTCAATAAAAAAAACATACAACAAACAAAATCTACAGCTAACGATCAAGCAACAGCATAAAATCAGGCTAGTAGAAATTGTAAAGAAATTTGAGTAAAAAAATCAGCTCAAACAATTTTCTTAAATTCAAGAAACCTAAACACATCTTTAATAACTGTTAACCAACACATCTATTTCCAATGCATACAGAAGCCATTATGAGTCAGAATCAACTCTGTTTCCAATGCATGCAGAAGCTACTATGAGTCAAAATCAACGGATTTCAAACTTTAGCATTATTCTTAGCATAGACATGCCACACACACACACACCCCCCCTACTTCAATAAAAAGGTTCAGATAATATGAAGACTTGGACCACCTTAACAAGAGGTGCCTGTGAACATTCATTGTTACCTGAGTTTTGCTTTATAGTTTTCAACAATCTCCAGCTTTGCTTCCTTAGTAGCATACCAAATAACACTAGGAATGACAAAGTATGACAATTTTCTACATAAGGGGCAGGTCCTCAGTGCAGAATTCACATCCATTCCAGAAGCTGGAGAGGTGCTGCGCCAGTTCCTAATGCAACCTATACAGAATGGATGATCACACTCCGATAGTATTCCAAACTTGCGTTCAGCAGGAGTGGCCTTTGACAGTACACGTTCAAGGCAGACACTACATTCTACATCTTGACTGTGCTTTAATGCCTCCAGATGCTTTTGCCTTTTCTCACATGATTGACGATGTTCTTCCCTCTCCAGGGGCCGATATGGGTGTAAGCAATGCTTGCCACAAGTCGAACATAAATCCCCATGAATATGAGGGCACATTTCACCACGAGGACAGTGGCCAGCAGCAGCAAATGAACAGATGGGACGATCAGCTGGACTAAGACTTCTGCTAGCCCCTAAGTCCACATAGTCTGCGGCCACCTCATGACCCATCGGTTCACTCCAGGCAGGCTCAGCACATATAGAGTGGCTTGCGAATGCCGCATCACTGTTAACGCATTGAGCATGGCTAGTAACAACTGAAGGAACTCTAGAAGATTGAGCAGCCAGAATCGGGTCCGATGCTAAGTATTGAGAAGGGTTCGCTGATGAAGATGAAGACGATGACACTGAGCGAAAAACTTTAAAATGTTCATATCTGCATCTACCCCCATAAGCACAAGCACCTTTTTGGTAATAAGTGCAAACCTGCAACAATCATCCAATTTAACACCACACCACGTGATACAAACATTCCAAACAACTTATTCACAACTCAAAATAAATAACTCGAGCCAAGGAGAATCACGTTGTTCTGTGGATCCTTCCAGTCATGCGAAAACTCGCAATGTTCACCCTTTAGACATGCCCCATGTGCAAAGAACTTGCAAAGAGTCCTGGAGAAACTCCAAACAATTGACACATCAATATATGTACGATTATATTGTAGGACCAGAAAAATCCGTTGCCACAATCACCCAGAAAAATAACACAAGGATTTTCTGCTTCCAAAATTATTTTCAGGAATCAAAAGAACCCATAAAAATTCAGATCCTCAGACCAATACAATTCAAGAAAACGCCCCATCATCAACGTAATCAAGCAAAAATACAATCACAGAAAACAACGAGCATGATCGATTTCGACTGAAATAAAAAATAAAAATGATGTATTACCCTTTCATAATCAAGAAAGCAATCGAAGGTCTCTCGAACAAGATAACCCAACAAGAATGGGAAAAAAAACAGAATTCCAACTCTTTCAAATGATTGCAAAATTTGAAGAGGTTGATGAGAAATTAGATAGGACAGAGAATCACCTCTTCTTAGACATGGCTATATTATTGTTGGAGGGAATTGCTCCGGCTGCAGGTGAGGAGAATAACTGTGATCCTCCTCCTCCTTTCTTTTCTTCTCTAGATAGATAGATAGACTAGACTAGAATAGAATAAGCGAGCAAATATAGGGCTTTTGGCGGTTCCATTGCTAATAATAATAAAAACTAATGGTCCTTAGATTTCCTATACTGGTCCTCCAAGTTTAATTATATTTTTTGGTGTGTTATACTCTTTGTCCCTTCCTTTTATCGGTCTTCTACATTTAGCCAATTGGATTTTGTGAAGGTTCAAAATCTTGTCCCATTCTTTTCAAATTTTTACCCTTTCTCAACCTTGCATTGTTGTGCTGTTGAAGATTTTGATGATTTACAAAGTTACGGATTGGACATGACTTTCGGATAGACTTTACTTCCGACGGTTGTCTTGATAAGATAGCTGTGATTCTAGTAAAGACTTGACCTGATATATGCACTAGATCTAGTGTGATTGGAGTTTCTTAAATTTAAAAAATTGCTCTAAAAATTAAAAATGTCCACAATGACCCTTGGCTCCTTGCTAAGGAATCGGTCAAAAAACCACCTTCACATGAGCATGGGGCCGTCGGATGCTACCCTTTTTTTTGTTCCCAAAGAAAGTCTCAGGAAAGGCGGTCTGTCCATAAGCTTATGGACAGGCCAGGGATTGATATGTAAAATGGGGTCATATTATAATTATTTTTAAAATGGGGTGCCTAAAAATTATTTGTGCCGAATCATCAATCGTGCCTAATCAGCAGTGTAATTTTTGGAAAGTGTAATCATTTATCACGCGTTATTCACAGGGTTCTCATTATTCGCGCTTGTTTTGCCCTCTCTTCTCCTCTCTTCATTTTTCAATTTCTCTGTACTTTGATTTTTGTTTTTTCAAATTCGCTCTTCGTTCTCCTTTATCACACAAAATTTCGCCGGAATCGTGTTGCTAAAGGTTGCGCCGGAATTGCCTGGATTCGGTAAGATTGATATTCTAGGTTTTGAAATTTCGTTGTTGTTCTTTTCCTTTTTTGTTTTATAGTTGTACGCATTCTGATGTGAGGTTTTTTTGTGTATTTGACCTAGTGATGGGTGGGGCGAAGAGGAAAGCTGTTCTTCCTGAAGCTGAGAAGTTGTCTCAGCCTTCTTCTTCTCCTGGTTCGTATTCTTCCTGTTTTCTGTTTTGAATATTTGTAGTTTTGCACTTTTTTTTGTTATTGTTGTGTGTGTATGTGTTTTTTCAGTGTTGTTGATGTTGACTTTTTTAAAAATTTTCTTCGTAAGTCAGATCTGCATATGAGTTATTGATGTTGATATTCTAGGTTTTGAAATTTCGTTGCTGTTTTTTTCCATTTTTTCTTTATAGTTGTACGCGAATCTGATTTGAGGTTTTTTTGTGTATTTGACCTAGTGATGGGTAGGGCGAAGGGGAAAGCTGTTCTTCCTGAAGCTGAAAAGTTGTCTCAGCCTTCTTCTTTTTCTGGTTCGTATTCTTCCTGTTTTCTGTTTTGAATATTTGTAGTCTCGCACTTTTTTTGTTCTTGTTGTGTGTGTATGTGTTTTTTTAGTCTTATTGATGTTGACTTTTTTTAGAATTTTATTCGTAAGTCAGATCTGCATATGAGTTGTTGATGTTGATTTTTTTGTTAGTCAGATCTGTATGTTTTGAGTCTTTTATATAACATGCATTTGATTGTTTAGAAGTTGCATTTATTATTGTAAGATATGCACTAGTTAGTTGCTCTATTTTTCCCAGCATGTTATTAGTTATAATGTGTATTTTTTTTCTTAGGAGTTGCATATGTTAGGTTAACAGCTGTATTAGTTAGTTATCCTATTCTTTTGATTTGTATGCCAGGTCCGCATTTTTTTAGAAGTTAGGTAATGTGTTTTTCGAGTTACTTATTTTGTTGTTGACTGATTGTTATATTGTGTACTTGTTTTCTTAGAATGTTCAAATGTTAATATAACTTATGTATTAGTTACTTAGGTTGTGTTTTAGTTTCACTGATTGTTAGTTAGTTATTGTTATTCTTTCTGATTTGCTAGTATGTATTTTGTTTCATTACAAGTTGCTTATGTTAGTTTACTATATGCATAAGTTAGAATGTGTATGTCAGATTATGTTGTTTACTGACTGTCAGACTATGTATGCATTTTGTTTCATTACAAGTTGCATATATTAGTATAGCCTATTAAATAGTTAGTTATACTATTGTTTTCCTAGATCAGGTTTCTTATTGGCTGTAAGAGTATGCATTAAAATATGTTTTTCTAAAGCTGAGAAGTTGTGTCAGCCTTCTTCTTCTGGAGTCTTATGCTTCTGGAGGGTTTTTTTTACATGTTGCATTTTATTTGTGTGATTATGTTTATTTTTTAAATATGTACTTATACAGCTTTTTTTTCATTTTTTGTGTAGTAGTTGTATTGGCACGTAGGTCTGCCAGGATTGGTGGCTCTACTCCACATATTTCAGTTCATGTTGTTCCTAAGCCGGGAAAGAAGAAATGGATGAATGTGGTTGTTAAGCAGTTGAAAGATGGTGAAGGCGAATCAGCTGCGGGTGAAGGTGGATCACGTGAAGATTTTGATTATGACACTGGTGAATGATGTTGTTAGAATGAGTAGAGAAGTAGCTGGTGTTGATGAAGCCATGGGTTCTAAGGATGGTTCAGCACGAATTGATGGAGTTGTTAGGTCTGCTGAGGGGAAAGAGACTGAATCTGTTAGGGAGGAAGCTGTACCTGGTGTTGATGAAGCTGTACCTGTTGAGAATAATGGTGAAGGCGGGTCCAGTGATGATGGTGACAGTACGGACAGTATGATTAAAGACTATATTAATGAAAATCAGTGGATTTTGGGTGCAGTTGTGAAGGCGGAGGCGGCGCAAGCTGCTGCGGCTGTGTGTGAGAGGGAAAGTGAGGGTGGTGAAGCTGATGTGGAATTGGGGGAGAGTGTTGAAGCTCGACCTACTGTGGTGGTCTCATTTGAAGGAGAGAAGGAGAGGTCGTCACCTCGTTTGTTGAGCAAGGAGAAGGGTAAACAATGTGAGACTTCTACTGGACAGAATAAAAGGAAGGCAGAAGAACTTGCTGCAAAGTTGCCTGTTGAGAAGGCAATGAAGATAAAGACTAAAAAAGTTGTTGTGAAGAAAGGTGCTGTGAAGGCGAAGAAATTTGGTGGGGTTTTGAAGGAGTTTGTTGAGAAGGTGAAGGAAGTTGTTGAAGTAGCGAAAGAAACTGGTTTGAAGGAGTCTGCTGAGAAGGTGAAGAAAGTTGTTGAAGTGGCAAAAAAAACTGGTTTGAAGAGGAAAGCGGAGAGTACTGTTGGTGAAGCTTCTGGGTCAGGAAAAATGGTTGCTGGTGAAGAAGGAGCTGCGAAACAACAATGCAACTGTCAGAAGAAGCAGGTGGTCCAACGTACTAATGAGGAGGGTAACACGTAAGTGTATTTTAATGTGTTATAAACTGTACTTGATTCATAAGATGCTGCATTTGATAAGATTCAGTGTTCATTTGTTATTCACAGTCTCAAATAAACTTACAATCTTCATATTTTATTTTATTTTAGGTTTTCTAAGAAATTCTCAACCAGTTGTTGTCCTTCGAAGCTGAAATCAATAATTGCCTCACTCACTCCCGCCCAAAAGATTGATGTGGAAGATATAGGTTTTGGTAGACTTCTTGCGTTTGACATCTCATCCATTCCTATTGGAATTGTGCCTTGGCTGGTTGACAGGTTTGATTATGTGGGCTGATTTCATATTGTTTAATGCTGACTACAAATTGTTCTAGGCTGACTTTTTTTTTTGTTTTGTTTTAGGTTTGATCCTGTTGGTTGTGTGCAAGAAATATCAAGCTCAAGGTACATTATTACACCTGATGATGTGTTTGATATATTCTGTATCCCTAGGATTCTAGGCTGTGCCATTGGTTTGGTTAGGAATAATGGTAGGGGTTTGTCAAGAGATGTGGACATTAGGAATAATTGGAGAGAAGAGTTGGGTGCTGATAAATATGGTAATATTTCTCATGTTAATCTTTTTGAGGAGTTGGGTAGACTAAGTGATGGTGGTGAGCGCTTTAAGAGGTTTTTTGTTATGTATGTCATGTGTGCTTTTTTGGCGCCAACTACCAGAAATTTGGTTGATTTTAAGCTGGTTAGTGCTCTAGAAAATGTTGGGGCCATCAAGAGTCTTGATTGGTGTGGCTTAGTGCTTGATTGTCTCTGTGAGGGTGTTAGGAGTTTCAAATCTGATTCAGGTAAAAGAGATGTGTCTTGTGTTGGCGGTTGTGTGTTTGTATTGCTGCTAGCTTATATTTATAGGTTTCCCTTTAGAGGTCAGCCTGACCCTACCAGACTTCCCTTATACATGCATTGGTCAAACAAATCTTTGCTCGAGGGCTCATCATCTGGAAAAAATGGGTTATGATAAGGGTGTTATGGTAGTTGCTGGTTTTCCTTTGACAAAGGATGGGAGGGTTAAAGATAACACAAGTAGCCAACAACAATCTAAGGGAACTTGTAATAGCCACGACGGGCTTCATACACTTACTGCTGCATGTGATGGTATTGCTCCGGAGCCAGGATTTATTTCTTATCGAATACCTAACGGTGTAATGAGCAATGAAGACATTGACAAAGATACTAGTAATGTAAGTATTTTTTGTCTTTTTTTATATAGTTTGTAAAAATTAGTGCATGTTGTTTTAAAACTAATGCAGATGTTAGTTAATCTAATGCAGTTTGTAGTTCATATTTCCTTTTTAGATAGATTCTAATTTTTTATTGGACTGATATTTGTTCTTCTGTGCCAGCCTCTTAATAGGGCTTGCCTCATTTTCAAACGAGACATGGAGGTCATTACACGTGTATTGGTTCAAAAACTTGAGAGGGCAAATGCTAGCCCGATTGTGCCACCACAACCGCAGCCGCAGCCACAATCAGAACCTCAGGAAGAAGGAACAACCAGAGCCAATGAGGATGCTGTTCATGTGAAGACAACACAAGAAATTATGGAAGACCCAGCCACACATGAGTGGGTTGATAAGATAGTTGAAGAATACATGAGGAAAGCTTGTTCTATGATTCCTTCATTCTCCCTTGGGATTGAAGGACTTGATGATTTGTAGCTTTAGCATCTTTGGATTGTTTTTGGATGATCTGTAATCAGCTTATTTTGTGACTGATTGTTTTTTTGGTGGTATGTTAAGCGCAATTGAAACGATGTTTTAGGAGTTGTTTTTAAGGTTGGTGTATTTGGATGATTTGTGACTGACTGTTTTGTGGGTGATATGTTGAGCGCATTTGAGATGTTGTTTTAGGATTTGTTTATAAGGTTGCAGGTTTAATGAAACAAATGCATGTTTAGTTTTAAGAAGTACTATTTGTATGCTTTTAATTCCAAGTTGATTTTTGAATTATTTGATGGGGTTTATTGTGTTGTTTTTCTGAGCTTATAGGAAAACAAATGCAATTGGTAGGTTAATAAACTACATGTGTAAGCTAAGTAGTTCTACATGTATTCAGTGGTTTTTGTATCACTAAAATTATGTGAAATATAATACAAGTCCCTTTTAGGGAAACAAGTTCATGTCGAATGTTAAGAAGTAATATTTGTATGCTTATTAATACGAAGCTAAAAAATATAGTATGTTATTGAATGTATAAAAATCTTAGGTACATAAAAATCAGTGGCATACAGTATGATCCTGGAAAACAAATACAATATATAGCTAAACAAATGCAACTTGTATCATAAAGAATGCTACTTTTTACAGTGTCTTCACATCTGGTGTTTTTGTGCCGAATTCAGTAGTTTTCTTCCTTGGTTTTTTCTTTTCCACGCCTGATTTTAGCCTTTTTCCTCTTCCTTTTGTCTTCACTTGGGCTGGATCGAGTATCTTAGGTGCACTTGTTATGGTTGAGTTGCTTTGGCTACTTGTGGTTGATTGTTCAATGGCATTTGTTTTTTATGCCAACAAGTCTTCTATTCTTACCGAGCAGGTGTCAAACATCTCTTGAAGAGCGCTTCTAGCTTCTGAGTTTCCTTCGCTCTTTAGAATCAGATTGTAGAATCTGCTGGACATATGGTTCCTCCATGAGAGTACACTGTTGATGCTTTCTGATTGATGTTTTTCTTGGCCAAGAATCCTGTCTCAAACTTCTGTTTTGGCCTTTTTTGTCCACCTTTTGAGGATGTACTTTGCAGGTATTTCTGTGATGGAATGAAGGTGCAATATCCTGAGGGTATGAAAGCAAAGCATACTTGACACCTCGAAGGACTTGCATGTGCATTGTACTTCAACCAGCCCATCTTCATTTTTGAACTCAACTGTCTCGTATTTGGATTCATCATGTTCTAGGCTGACCTCACATTTTTTTGTCGGTGGTTCTGAGAAAAGTTCCTTGACCTTAGTTGCCATTGCTAGGGAAAATTCCTTTTTGAATCCTTTGTACAATGCAAGTGTGTAAACCTGAGCAGCATATTTTACCAAACATGTACAAGCCCAGTAGTGGGATATAAATGCATACTGTAAGTTAACAAATTCGTGTTCTAGACTAAGTAATACATATTTTCAAATGTGAACATACCTGCTTTGTTTTGATAATTTGGCTTTGATTTTGTACATGCATTTTCCTTTTCTGCTTCATCTCTCTTCCACTTTCTGATTGTTTGGTTGAAGAGCTCATAGAAGTGTGCCAGTGTTGTTGTTTTGTTTGCATTGAAGCATAGTGCGTGGTTTGTGCTTTCACTTCGTTGTGATGATAAGATGCCTGCTGAGAAAATATCTTTGCTGAATGTCGTGCTTCATTTTTCACGGATGCTGTACAAGCGTTGAAACCAGGTGCTAGTTTCTAGCTTGTATGTGCTGATCATGGAAGTCCATTTTCTTCAAATTCTGTAGGATTATGACATCTTTTCATACAGTAGTCTAGATCACTTTTGAAGGATTCATCTTTCTTTAATCTCCCATAATGTTGTATTGCATTTTATTTTATGTGCCACAGGCACAACCTGTGTTTTGTGTTTTGGAAAACCTGGGGGTTGCAACAAGAAATGGATGTTGATCAATATACATATTGTAAGCTGACACGTGCAGAAGCTAACATTTCCTACTCAGTTTCAGGTCTAAGAAATGGAATTTCTGAAGTTGCATCATTTTCAGGAAACCGGATTTCTAAAGTAACAAATGTAACTTAGAATCTATGTAATGCATACTGTAAGGTAAGAGATTCAATGTCTACCAGTGCATATTCAGTGATCAGAACTGTATGCAACAAATTTTCAGAACATATCTCATTTATTGCTTTGCCCATTGCAGGATCTTGATCTGTGAATATTGTGACAGGTTCCTTTCCTTCCATTGATTTTCTGAAAGTGTTGAGGAGCCACACAAAAGTTTCAGCCAACTCATTTGCTATAAAAGCACAAGCAAACATTATTATGTTCCAGTGATTGTTGATTCCAACTATTGGCGCACAAATCAAGTTATACTTGTTTGTTCTGTATGTAGTGTCAAATATGGTGACATCTCCATAGAGTTTGTAGTCCTCCAGCATCATTGAATCCCTCCAAAACACTGCTGATAGTTTTGTTTCCTCGTCGAACTTGACTTTGAAGAAGAAATCTTTGTCCTTGGCATTGATTTCCATGAGTGTGTCAACAAGTTTCTGAGCATCTCCACTTTCTATTTCTTTCATCCGAAGTCGACACACAAAGTTGAGGTGGTCTTTCATTGTATGCCCTAGATTCTCTTCTCCACCAGCTTCAAAAGACATGTATTTATATCCTATAGTAGGTCTTAAACCTGCTTGTTCCATTGTTCTGATTGCTTTTCCTTTGTCTTCTGTAATCCTCCGTTCACTCCTATTGAGATACTGCCAGGCTGGTCTTGTTAACTCATGATTGTGTACGGTATTGTGATGTGCCACGATGTAATAATCCTGCTCTAGCTTCACTCTAATTTCAGCTAGGCATCCTGTTTTTGTAATCAGGTCCTTTCTCTTCCTCTTCTTCTTATTTTCAGAATGATTTTCATTATCCATGCAAAGAACAAGGCTGGTAGTACTGGTTTTTAATCTTTTCAATTGGCCTCCAGCAGAGCACTTGTAGTACTTTTCACGAATTTGGCCTTTGCTATTTCGACGTTGGCAGTCCTTCCTGTAGCTGAAACCAATAGCATTTGCATGCTTCTTGTACATAGCATGAAGTGCTTCCAATGTTTTTGCTTTTACGCCAGTAAGATTTTCAGTGGCATCAATATCATTTAAATTTGGAAAATTTGTATCTGTAATAATAAAGAATACAATTTCTAATGTAAGCTCTGTTCTGATAAGCATAAGAAATACTACTTGTAGTGTAACATATGCAGAGTGTAGTGTATTTTTTACATGTTATAATCTGAACAACGCACAAGTTTCTTAAAGTTGGAATTGACAAATGCATTTTCTGTGTTTTGTTCATTTTAATCTAATGCATGTTTATTTGTAACATATACGTGATTTATGTTAACAAATGCATAAATTATACTAAATTTCTGTGCAGCATGTAGTTTAAATTGCTAATGTTTCCACATGTTCATACATGTTCATAGCAGTCGAATATCAGTGTCCAAAAATTTAAAAAACAACTATATTCATATCGATTGCATTTGAACACAACAATTTCAGTTTGATGAGAGAAAATCATACCTTCATAGGAATTGAGTAGTATTTCAGCTTCTTGCAATTGAATTTCTTCTCCTTGAATTTGAATCCTGGTGTTTAGAATCGTGTTTTCTCTTGCAGATTCCAATTCGATAGCAGTAGTTGTTATGATTAAAGCAGCTGAAATTTCATCTGCTTCAATAGGATCTAGCGACAGATTTTGTCGTTCAATTCCATCGGAATCACAGCAGTTGTTGTTGTCGGAGGACATCGGAAAGGCGCCGTCAACGGATTGTACGAGAGGAATTGAAAACACATCGGCGGACTGGTGAGGAAGAATTGATCGGCGTTGAGAGGATTCTGGAGGACAAAAAGAGTCGTAATCGCACTGGTTGTTGTCGTCGGAGTACATCGAAAAGGCGTTGATGAGAGATCGAAAACGTGCTGGCAAGAAGATCAAAAAACGCGTTAAGAGCTTTTCGGAGAAGAAGAACATAGTACTATGTGTTAGTGTGTGAAAATTGTGCTTGTGGTTTTGCGTTATATTTTTGTTTAAGTTTGCCTTATTTGCAAAGTGGCCCCTCCCTGTCCATAAGCTTATGGACAGGCCGCCTGTCAGGAGACCCACTCTTGTTCCCAAATGGGACACGTGGGCACCCACTCAATGCTGTCTCTTTTTTTTTGTAAAATTGAGGGACATGTGGCACCCTCTGATTGGGCCACGTGTCCCAACTTTTCTTTTTAAAATTTTTTTCTAAAAAAATTGGAATTTTTAAATTTGTAAACTTTATTTAAAAATTTGTAAATTAGTTTATAAATCTGGAAAAAATTATTCACAAAGTATTGAAAAAATTTTGAAAAAAAAACTAAATTAAATTTTAAAATGAAAATGTATTATTAAATTTCACATTTAACATATTTTGGTGGATTAATTTATTTAAATTAAATGTAAAAATTAGTGAGTAGGATAGAGAAAATTAAATGGGGTCCATGAATAGTAAATAGTGATTTCTTACCATTGTAAAGAAAAGAATAATTTTTAAGAGATTTCTTAAGGTTTGATGAAAGAGAAAAATGAAATAAATAATATATTTAATTAGTACGAAACCAATTTCTACCATTGCACTAGCTCGTAGGATAAATATTAATTTTGGATGATTTGATATGTTATATGCATTATCATGGACATGGCTTACAAATATACTTGATTCGGTATAGTTTATCTTAAAACTTAAATGTATCGATCAGTCATATCTCTTCATAAATTATGTCATTTCACAAGTCATATTAATTCATAAAGATGGACGTCAAACAAAAAAGAGTGGTTTGGATAATATCTGTATTTCACACTTTTGAGGATCACCTGAAAATTTTCTTTAAACTTTTAATACTTTATCTTTATATTGAAAGTATTATTTAAAAAATTAGCTCGTTTTGCCTCCCATGTACTCCCTTTGTTTTACTATATTTGACACACTTTCAATTTTTATATGTTTTTCTATGTTTGTCATTTTTCTTTTTGAGGAAAAAGGTGAATTATTTTCAATCACTTATTAAATTTTTTACATTTTACTCAATTATTTCGACATATTTTAATTTTTTTAAAAAACAACTAAAGTTAGGATGTAGGAGGGAGTATACTTTTGACTTTTGAGATATATTTGGGTTAGTAATTAACTTTAAAGACATCTTTATTCATTCGTATCGAACCTTACATTTCCTTGGCACATCACCACAGTGAATTAGTGAACAAAACTAGACAGCTAAAAACATTATCAAAGACATATTCATTTGTCCAAATCTATATTATATACTAAAAGAGTAATTCTTTGCCACGTGTAATTCACATGTTTAGAGCATAGACAATGAAAGTTTCTTAAATTTTAAAAATCGCTCTATAAACCAAAAATACTCACAGTGGTAGTTTCTAGAAATCGGTTTGGAAACCGGTGTGTGCAGCATGCACATGGGCATGTGGTCGCTGGATGCGGCCCCATATTTTTGTCCCCAAACAGGACACGTGGCAGCCATATATTGGTCCATGTGTCCCACTCAATACTGTTTTTTGTAAAATAGAGGGACACGTGGCACCATCTGATTGGGCCACGTGTCCCAACATTTCTCTCTTTTTTAAAAATAGGAAATCTGGAATTTTTAATTTGTAAACTTTATTTAAAATTTTAAAAATTAATTTATAAATCCGTAATTTTTTTATAAATATGGAGATAGATTATTCACAAAATATTGGCTAATTTTTGGAAAAAAATGAAATGAAATTTTAAAATGAAAATGTATTATTAAATTTCACATTTAACATATTTTGGTGGATTAATTTATTTAAATTTAATGTAAAAAATTAGTGATTAGGATAGAGAAAATTAAATGGGGTTCATGAATAGTAAAGAGTGGTTTCTTACCACTGTGGATAGAAAAATGGTGTTTTCTTAAGTGGTTTCTTAAGGTTACGTGGAAGAGAGAGAATGAGAGAAATAATATATTTAATTGGTAAGAAACCAGTAGCAATTTCTACCACTGCACTTGGTCTTAGCTACAATACTTTTGCCATATATCACATTTGAAATTAGTCACATCATCTATGCATGTGTCACTCATAAAATGTACAATGATGTAATTATTCTATTATTTACCTTCTTTAATTAATGCACTTTTAAATGAGAAATGGTTTTTTAATAACTTTGATTAGATTCTTTTTATTCGTTAAAATTAGAGATATTTCATTTTGTTATCACTATATTTTTTATAAAGTAAAGTATTTTTATACAACATTTAATTTTTTTTCTACATAAAATACACATACGTCAAGAAAGATCATCCATCATATTTTCTTATTCAGTTTATGATATTGATATATACATATATATATATATATTAATTTATTGAAACTAATACATTAAAGATATATTATATTTTTTATTTTCAATTACAAATTCGAGCATTGACATGAGTATTATCTAGTTAGATATAAGCTAAAAAATAAATACAAACAAAATAAAAATCAATACCAAACATCACATTGAAATTAGGAAGATGTCAACAAAATCAAAGTTCACACTAAAACGTATTTTTTGGGGGAAAATCAAATATAATCAGACAAAAGTGATATGATTGTTGGAAATTGATTAAATTTAATTTAACGAAATATTAATATCTAATTTTGGATCTTAAATATGTAATTAATTTGAATCCATCTACAAGTTTTGAATACCTTTGAAGAGTGTTTTGCCATTGGTATATATGACCCGCCCAACCTACCTTAGCTAAAGCCAAGCATGTGTAGTGACCACCTCGCGAAACTTAGGTAGTTCGCCCAAATCCACCAAAACCTGAACACAACACCACCACTTACTAGCAAACCACGAAAATAGCGGAAAGAAAGAGCTCTCAAAAAAAATAATATTCTCTCTCTAGCTCTGGGGCGAAAAAAGAAGAAAAAAGGCGCAGCCTTTCTTCCTTCCTTTGGAGGCCGATTTCTTCAAATTTCATCCACTTTCCACCGATGAATTATGGTTTAACGGATTCTACTCTTGATTCCGCATAAAATCATATGCAATTTGTGGTGAGTTCTTGATCTTAATCGGCCTTGGAGTAGGGTTTGAATACGAAAAAGGAGAGTTCTAGGCGGATCTTGATCGTGATTGTTGGGTTGTCTCGGATCGGTCTCGGATTGGGGTTGCAAGGGAGATCACATCGGTTTCTTGCGCAATTCCTAGTTTGAGAAGGTGATTTGGTTGAAAAATCCGAACTTTTTCGGGTTTTGACTTGGATTTGGTTGCGCAAAGGTGTATAAAGGGTTTGATTAAAATTTTCAGCACACTTTTTAATCAAATTTCTACCACCTTCATTGGATTTAGCAAGGATTTGGCAATTTGGAGTTGGAAGCATCAATCGAACTCAAGGTTTTGATCAGAATTGCTTGGAGGTCATCACGGTTTTCAGGTTTTTCGATTAAACCTTTTGCGGTTTGATTGTTTTTCAATTTGGAGCATTGTTTTTTGTGTTTTGATCCCGATTTGGGTGTTGGAGGTTTTCGGTTTCAATTCATATGTTTGTTTTTTAATCCGTTTGATAATAGGGTTAATTCGGTTTTGAATTCAAGCTTTGCGATTTGTTATTGCTTGTATTCAATCCGATTTGGTGTTTAGTTGCTTATTGTTGAATCCGATCGGTTTGTGTTGATTCCGATCGGGTTTTGCTATTTTTGTGTTAATCTGATCGGTTTGGGTTAATTCCGATCGGATTTGTGCTGTTTTTGTGTGTTTGGTTGTTCGAACTTCTTTGGTGAATCCGATCTGTCTATCGGAATTCACACTTTGGTGGTTTGATCGCAATGGTGATTAATGGGGAGAATCCTACGGTGGGCAAGAGCAAGCCTAATCAACGGAAACAAGGAATGGCCGAGGGTGTTCGTAATGAAAATCATAATCAACAAATGCATCCAAGGGAATGGAATGATCCGAAGCTTGAGAGAAGATGGATATGGGATGATCCAGAAATTCTCATGAACAAGTCAACTATTGAGATTGTTGAAAACAATGGAGATAGTGTCGATTTTGTGCTCACTGAGGATGAAGTTCACAAGGACCTATACAAACCCTTCTATGGTTTTTTGGGCGTATTCCCAGGGTTCTTTCCTGGAATGTATGCAATTCGAACTCTTCTGGTAGCTAAGTGGAAGGTCGCATGTACCATTCGGAGCAAGCAAAATGGATATGTCATGTTCATGTTTAATAGTGCTGAAGACATATATTTGGTGATGAATGGTCCTGACCATTATCTCCATGGTAAAAAACTGTTCATGTTTTTAATTGATGAATCCGGGCAGTATGATGCGCAAATTCAAGCCACTAAGCCAGTCTGGTTAAGGATGGAGCACTTGCCAAAGAGTTATTGGCATAAGAAGGCACTAGAAAAGATCGCAACTTCGTTAGGAGATCCAATACTGATGGATAATGGTACTCTTGAGTTAAGGGGGTATTATGCTCGTCTGTTGGTTTGGATTGACACTTCGAAACAGCTCAAAGAGGAGGTAAGCTTTTGTATTCCAACTGGAGAAGTGTTCACGCAGAAAATCATCTATGACTACTGTAGACCTTGGTGTACGAATTGTGGCGAAAACAATCATCTCATGGAAGTCTGTGATGACTACTGGAAGGCCAAGGAGATAGACCCAAAGGTGACTACGAAAGATAACATGGATAAAAGGATAAAGAGAAAGATGACATGGAGATCTCGTTACAATGACCGGGTTTGGGTTCGAAAGATGCAAGCTGAAACCATTGGAGATTCCCTAAGCTCAAATTTGGTTAGAGAGGAAGTTCATGTGAACATTGAGGATGCTTCTTCGGACAATGAAGAGGTAGAGAGGCAAAGGAAAGGGAAGGGAAAGTTGGTTGAAGGTATAGTGAAAAGTATTGAGAAAGTGGGAAGTGCTAAAAAGGGGCACGGTATATCCATTCGGGGCATGCAAGAAGAGGTAAATGAAGTTGTTGTTGCACTGCCTGTGTCGCCAGCACATGGAGCAAACAAGGGTGCTGGAAACCGTAGCACTGGCCCCAAATCTGCCCAGGAAGATACTCGCGCTGGAAACAATGCTAGCGCTAAATCACAAGTAGCGCCTAGAGCTGTTGGCGCTGGAAATCAAGCACAAATTGCGCGAAGCAGAAGCACATCTGCCCAGGCAGCATCTGGGGATGCTAGCGCTGGAAACCATGGCGCTGGCGCTAAGTCACAAGCGGTGCCTGAAGCTGCTGGCGCTGGAAATCAACCACAACTAGCGCGCGGCAGAAGCACTGAGCGCCAGAACTCCAGCACCCGTGCTGCCAAGGAACAGCAAGCTTTTGGAGATGATGATAGTCCGATTGAAGGTGCTGGAAAATTGCCTAAGCAGATGATTCATCTGGATGCTCGAGGCTCAAAAATTCCAAGGTTGCATAGGAGCAAGAGTAAGAGTAGACCTCCCCCCCACTCCTGGGGCTTTGACTAGGTCTAGAAGTAAGAGCAGGACACGAATTAATGAGTCAGGGAAAGGTGTCCAGAAGCCTTTTTAACGTATGTTGTCTGCTGCAAGGAGTCACTCAGACAGTTCTGGAAGTAAATCACTGGAAGGCGGCGGTCCGAAGCCAGAAGGGACCTCTGTTTCTCAATGAATACATCAGCTATGAATGTCAGGGGTTTATCGGCCCCTGTAAGGAGGAGGTGGGTGAAAAATATCATCTCCACAAATCGGGTAGGACTGTGTGGTTTGTTGGAAACGAAAATGGAGGATAAGGTATTGCAAATTTTTTTAAAGAGTTTTAAAGGATGGAAGTTTACACATAATTTTGAGCTGTGGCAGAACTCAAGGATACTCGTTATCTGGGATCCGAAAGGTTTCTTAGTTGACGTCCTTGGGAAGACTCCGCAATGTATTCATCTGAAAGTCCGTAATCTTGCTTCTGGTATTGAGTTTTTTTGTACATTTGTGTATGGTCATAGTGAAGGACGCCTGGCGTGTTTACCACTATGGGCGGAATTGAAGTCATTTGGTACTAATCTGAATTCTCCTTGGATGGTTCTAGGTGATTTCAATGCCATCCTTAGCGTTGATGATCATTATGGAACTACTGCCCCCAGTTTGTACCCAATGAAGGAGTTTCAGGATGTTTGTACTAAGTGTGGGTTAAGGGATGCGCCTTCCATTGGTGAGCACTTAACATGGCATAGTGCGAACTGGAAAATTTGGAGGAAGTTGGATAGGGTGCTCCTAAATCACGGTTGGGAAGATACTGCTTGCTGCACAACTTTTCTGCCAATTTCAGCACAATCTGACCACTCTCCCATGGTGGTAGATATGTCGCAAGAGATTGTTGGAAAAGGAAGGCCTTTTCGCTTTCAGAATATGTGGTTGGGTCATCCGACTTGTGGACAAATTGTAGAAGATTATTGGAGTTCATCGGTTGAAGGGACTAAGCAATTTTCGGTAACCAGGAAATTATTTCGTATGAAAAATCCATTGAGGGAATTGGGTAAACTCGATTTTCAGCATATTTTCGAAAAGGCAAAATTGGCGGATGCGGTAACAAAGCCCTTGATGAATTTGATGCTAAGGATGCTTCGGATGATGACATTGAGGCATTGCGCAAATTGAAGAAGCAAGCTATGTTGTACTATCTGGCGGAGTCTTCCTTTCTTGCACAAAAGGGAAGAATAAATCATATCACTCGGGCGGATAAAGGATCACAGTATTTTCATTCTATGGTCTCTGCACGAAAAGGAGGAGGTATCCCTGCAATTATTGATAGTGACAATCGGATTGTAACTTCTAATAGTCGTAAGGGGGAGCTATTTGCTGATTTCTACAAAGGTTTATTTGGTACGAAGAGGGACAGAGTTCTCACGGATCCGAGTATATTTGATGCGGGTAATAAGCTTACAGACGTTGATAGGGCCTATCTAAATCAGGAGGTGGCGAGTATTGAAGTCAAGCAGGCGCTATTTGCAATGGCGGATGATAAGTCTCCGGGCCCAGATGGCTATACGGCAGGATTCTTTAAGAAGCAGTGGAACACTGTGGGTGAGGAAGTTACGGCTGCAATACTTGAATTCTTTCAGACAGGAGATATTTTGGCGCAGCTTAATCACACTTCGGTGGCATTGATACCGAAGAAGCCTGATAACCTGAGAGTTAGTGACTTTAGACCAATAGCGTGCTGTAATGTGGTCTATAAAGTGATTACGAAAATTATAGCGAACATGCTTGAAGGTATTTTACCTGGGATCATTGACCCTTGCCAGGGCGCATTTGTGAAGGGAAGAAATATCTCGGACAATGTCATGTTAGCGCAAGAATTTGTTCGGGGATATGGAAGAATTCGCAACTCTCCTAGATGCATGATTATGGTGGATCTGCAAAAAGCTTTTGATACGGTCTCTTGGGATTTCCTGGAAGAAGTTTTGCTTGGACTGGGATTTCCGGAAAGGCTAACTGATAGAATCATGACCTGTGTGTGCACTTCTTCTTTCTCGATTGCAGTAAATGGTAAACTGTGTGATCATTTTCAGGGACAAAGGGGTATTCGTCAGGGTGACCCTTTGTCGCCTCACTTGTTTGTGATCTGCATGGAATATTTCTCGAGATTGCTGAAAAGGAGGACGGCATCTAGGCATTTTACCTTCCATCCGAGATGCGAGACTCTACGGATCACACATTTGGCTTTTGCAGATGATCTCATGGATGCCTTGAATGAGTTTGAGCGCACTTCGGGATTGGGAATCAATGCTGCAAAGTCGAAGTTCTTTGGAGTTGGCATAAAGGAGGATTTGAGCTTCACAGGTATTCCTTGGGCGACATTCCCGGTTCGGTATCTCGGTGTGCCACTTGATTCCAGCAAGTTGAAGGTGACACAATTTGGTACTCTGCTAGGGAAGGTTGATTCGGAGATAGCAAAATGGAAGGGTCATACTCTTTCGTATGCAGGTAAATTGGAGCTTGTGAGATCAATTGTGGGGGGTATCGCAGGATTTTGGATTCAGAACTTTATAATACAATCTACGGTAATGGATGCCCTCGAACAGAAGTGTAAACGCTTTTTATGGGGAGGTAAGCATAAGGCCAAGGTGGCGTGGAAGAAGCTTTGCGCACCCAAAGCTTTTGGCGGTCTCGGTTTGAGAGATTTCTTCATGTGGAACCGTGCTTCAATGGCTAAAAGGCTATGGGATATTCATTTGAAGAAGGATAGCCTGTGGGTTAAATGGATTCATTCGTTTTATCTTCAGGAGCAAGAATTTTGGGGTTTAAATCCGAGGATTGCTAATGGTCGTTTGGGAGAAAGATATTCGAGCTACTTTGGTGACCTTTGCAAGCTCAGGGATGCATTGTGCGCAATGTTTCATGGTAATATGCAAGAGGTAATTACCCATCTCGGCTTATGGTCTAGTTCAGGGAAGTTTACTAGTGCGGCTTATCTCCATATGCATAGCCATAAATATCCAGGAGTTTATGATCTTGGCCGATCAAGTGAAAAGGTCTTTACCAGTATTTGGCGTGGTTTTGTTCCACCGAAATTCTCATTTATTGCTTGGTTGGCGGCAATAAAGAGATTGCACACCAAAGATAAGCATCGATTGGAGGAAGGGGAAAGTATGGAGAGGGTTTGTTCTTTATGCCATCTGGAAGAGGAGACGAATGATCATTTCTTCTTCAAATGTGAGTTTTCCGAAGTTGTATGGGGGCGTATACGGACTTGGATTGGTTTAAGGAGACGGACGAATTCAATTCCTAGTTCAATGACTTGGGTAAAGAGGCAAATTAAAGGTTCAAAAATGAGAAGGAAGTTTGGTATCTTGGCCTTAATTACCACGGTCTATCGTCTTTGGAGGGAAAGGAACAATGTGGTTATGGATGGTGCCCAACCAAGTTCTGAAAGAGTGGTGAAAATCATCATGAAGGATTGCTACATGGTGATGAATAGGCTATTTCCGGATGAACACTTGTTTTAGATAAAGGCGCTGCTTGGAGGCTGTTGGGTGCTGTTCGCGTCGCACTGGGTGCTTCATTTGCCGGGACTTGGTGCTTCAATCCTGGCGCTGTGCTGGGCGTCAGGTGTTGCGCTGGATTCTGCTCACGGTTATAGCGATTGGTTACTGGAGCGGTTTGAACGATTTTGCTAACGGTTGCGCTGGATTCTGTTCACGGTTTGAGCGATTGGTTACTGGAGAGAGTGCTGGACTTGTGCATCACGTTGGATGCTCTTGGCGCGGGAATTGGTCTTTTGGAGGCCGATGGATGCGACTTTCTGCGCTGGGAGAGGGCTGTTTTGTGCTCGTTGGGGCCAAGTACTGGCTACGGTTTGGCTCGATTTTCTTCTAGCGAGAGCAGTTTGTTTTCCTGGAGGAGGCAATAGGTTTTAGAGTAAGGATTTACACTCTGATGCTCTTTCTCCTAAGCCTAGTTTTTTACTATTGAATTAACGGTTACTTTTGCGCTTTATGCTCGCGCTACACTCTGTGTTAAACTAGCATATAGCTGTCCATTTGCTCAAAATGGAGTGGGCGAGTACATACTCGCCACGCTTGGTGCACGCGGTACAAGTGCATCCATTCTCACATCCTTAGGAGGTTGATTTGACTGGGACTTACAAAGGTTGGAGGCACGGCCTCATTAACCTTTGCCCATAGGATCAACTTCGGTGCCAAAAAGAGAATGCTAGAAGGCCAATAACATCCCTCTTTCCTCATTTTAGGGATGTAAATGGTAGAAGCTGATCCTCATTCGGGCCAGACCGGTGCCACTTGAAGATGGCTTCAATTACATGCGACATCCAAGACCCGAGACACTCTCGGCTGCACTAGGAGATTCCATCTACAGTCTTTGGATTATAGTACCTTCATTGCCGTTCCAGCTACGTTATCACTTCAAGACCCGAGTGACACAAACCTCGGCTGCATTATGGAATTCAAATGAAGAAGGCCCCATTTGTTAGGGGTAGAAGCAGATTATTTGATCATGGGTAGTGAGTTTGTTCTCACCCCATTTTCTCGGGTTTTATAGCCTGTGTTTTTCCAGGTTGTATTGTTTCTCCCTTTGCTTTATTTGCGGGGGGATGGTAGTTCCTTTATTAGTTAAAAGGGGGGGATGGGGGAGTACTATCCTTTGGATTTGTACTCTCCCACCCCCCCCCTATATCTTTTGCGAACTTACTCCTTGGTTTCACCATGAAACCGAAGGTTGGATTCTTCTTGTATTTGGTGGGGTCCTTTTTGGGCCATACTGCAGGTTCCACCATCCATACTATTTACCTATTTATGACGAAAATAGCGGAAAGCAACACTGACCACGACGCCACATAACCGAACTGCGATCCAAACATGGGGCAGCGTGACGAGGACCGTGATCATATCAGTAGAGAGTTATACATAAAGAGAGGAAACATCGTGAAAAGGTAAGTAACAAATGGGTTTATCGACTAAAGTATCATCTGGATGGCACTGTTGAGTATCATAAGGCTAGGATAGTTGCGTAGGGTTTTTTTTGCAGATTCCGAGATTTGACTTTGATCACACTTTCAGTCTGGTGGTCGAAGCCTCTACAATTTTTACTGTTCTTACTATTGCTACGATGCGCTCCTGGCCTCTTCATCAGCTGGGTGTCAAGAACGCCTTCCTCAACGGTGTCCTCGATACTCCAGTCTATATGGCGCAACCCGTTGGTTATAAGGACCCGCTTCATCTGGATTATGTTTTTCGCTTGCATAAGGCCATTTATGGTCTTAAGTAAGCTCCACAGGCCTTGTTTTGGCAATTCAACATCTATTTGATTTAGCTCGGGTTTCAATGCAGTTCAGCTAACACTTCCCTTTTGTTCTCTCTCGGGGCTCATCATTACTATACCTACTAAATTATGTCAATGGCATCATTCTTACAGGTAACAACTCAACTTTTCTTCAGTAGTTCATTGATAGGATGCATCGCGAGTTTACCATCAAGGATTTCGGCATTCTTCACTACTTTCTTGGTTTGGAAGTTACACCCACTCCATCGAGTTTACTTCTCGGCTAAGAAAAGTATACCAGGGATATTCTCACTCGTGGTGGGATGTCTGATGTTGCCCTAGTCTCTACTTATTTTGTGCCAGGCTCACAACTCCACAGCTCCATCAGCTCTACATTTTGGAATCCAACTCTTTACCATTCTCTTGTTAGGGCTCTTCAGTACCATACGACTACTCGTCCTGACTTGGCCTTTGCAAAAAACACAGTCACTCAGCATCTTCTGAACCCCCGTGATGATTATTTTGCTGCGGTCACTTGGATTATTCGATACGTTTGAGGTACTCTCCATTTCGGCCTTGCTTTTTGGTCTGCCAGTTCTCCTGAGGTGCTGGGTTATTTTGATGCTAATTGGGGCCATTGTTTTGAGACCCAACGATCTACATATGGTCATGTTATTTTTCTTGGTGGAAACCTTATTTCCTGGAGTGCCAAGAAATGGCCCACTATCTCTCGTTCAAGCACGCAGTCTGAGTATTGGCTCTTGCCAACACCTCCTCAGAGGTTGTTTGCCTGGCTCATCTTCTTCATGATCTCCATGTTCCACTTTCTGGTTCTTCTCTGCTATTATGCGGCAATAGTAGTGCCATCTTCTTGGCTCAGAATCCAGCTGCACACAAGCAGGCGAAACACATCGACATCAACTATCACTCTGTTCGTGAGCTGGTTACTTCTGGCAAGCTGCGTGTTGCTCATGTTCCTACTGCCCTTCAGATTGCGGACATCTTCACTAAAGAGCTCTCTCGTCCGCTCTTCGAGTTCTTCAAATCCAAGCTTTACGTCACTGAGCATCTAACACTTCGTTTGTGGGGAGTGTTAGAATTAGTCAAATATCTGATTAGATATGGATATAGTGTGATGACTAGATTAGAGTTATTCTAGTACTAGTGTTCTTTATTTATTTTGTACACAATTTATTCTGAGCAGTAATACAGAAATCATTACGGGTAATCACTCTTTCACAACCAAAGACAATATTTGTAGAGTTGCTCCCTTAGTCACTTGTAAATACTCTAAAGTAGATCATAGTAAGCTAGGGTGTCGGTCATAGGGGTTTAAATGATAGATTTGCAAGTTCACACACAAGCGTCACCAAATGTGTATTTGTGTGTGTGTCGGGGGTAGAGTAAAGGGGGGTTTGTTTTGAAAGAGTTAACCTAAAAAATTACAAGCATAAAATACAAATATGAGATAGATATATTAAGAATGGCCTTGGGGCGATTTGCATCACGCTATTGATTTATAGAAAATGATCCTCGACTTCTATTCACATCTAAACAAAAAAAAACTATTGTATGCCTTATCACCCAAAGTGGAGAGGTTCACTAGTACATAAATGACCTATGACTTTGGTCCGACAACACCTATTACTTCGATTATTTCCCCTAAAATAACTGAAGTAAAAGGAGGCGTAGTAAAAAAGTCATCTTTTTTACTTTGGTTGAAAATATCCGAAGTTATGAGTTTTACTTTTTTTACTTCGGTTGAAAATAACCGAAGATAAAATTTTACCCATAACTGGAACAGAAATTGCACCCAATGTCAGAGAGCGTTTGAACCCCAAACTATTCTCATGCAGAGAAAACAAAGTTCATTGTATTTCTTAAAAATTTAAATAATTTAGTTGATAATTATTTCCAAAAAGTTAGCACATAAACAGATTGTTTAGTCTTTTTAGGAATAATTAAGGTTGAGACATAGAAAATATGCATTGAGATAGACGATGAAAATTAAATAATGAAGACGAAATCTTGAAACAAACATTCATATCGCTGCAAAAAAATTGTTCACACAAGATGAATCCATGGACATTACCCCTGAAGACATCCAATCCATCCCAAAATAACACAAAAAAAACATAACTATTGAAAAATTATTTTCATATGATATAGGAGCAGTTCACTGCTTCTAAAAGTCTTATTTTGGCGTCAAGTTCCACCTTAGCGAGCTTCGTGCTGTACCACTATATAAGAAAATGCAATTTAGGAAAACAAAGTACACTAATTAGCATGAAGAAACATTTATTTTGAAAGAAAGTAAAAGTTGGCAAGGAAAAACACAATATGGTCTAACTCAAAATGGTTCATCCGAGCATCATATCGAAAAGAGTATCTCTACACATGGTAGACTTTCCCTCCTTACTTCCATATAAATTACTCAATAAGAGCTGAATATTGTTTTAACTCAGTTCAAAAAATGGCCAAAAAAGTTAGCAAATACTCCAATGGTTTAATTTGGTCTAGAAGAATTTGGGTTTACACAATAGAAATATGCTTTGATATTGAAGAAAAATTACTATTAGTTAAGATAAAATCAATATTACATCAGATAAACCCATCAAAGTTATACAACATGAAACCTAGCCCACCCCCAATGGTTAAAAAATCTATACTAAATTCATTGAGTTCAATACTAACGCACATTCTCCAGCAATTCTAGAATAACTTGTGATTATTTTGGCTAACCATTTACCCAGTTAAGAACAACAATATGAAACTCTACCACATATCCAAAATTTTATCAAAATTTATAAACAATAAAAAATAAGATAAAGGTATTCCCAAATACGTACCTCGGTTTATGCATTTCTTGTACATGATATGGGAGCCACACTTCTTGCACTGAACCACATCTTACTTTCACAATTTATTTTCATGGCTACAATCTAGCGATAAATATAACAAGTAACATCCACTAATTCAGTAGGTTGTAATAACTTTAATATAATAAAAAAATATGCTATACACATAATACTTTATCAAACAAGCACCTAATCCACAAAAAAACAATTTCCACACAAAAAAAGAAAGAGAAATTTAAATGTTAACATTTTTGAGGAAAATAAAATAGAAATGTATGTCCAGTTATCATGATCTGAAAACTTTCCTACATAAATGATCATGTGTTTAGTGAAACGTTTGATTAACAACATTTAAGGAACTTAGGACGTATAAATGTCAAACTTTTGTAAATTGGAATATTTGCTCAATTTTTTTAATGGCGTATCGACATGATACACATCCCATCAATATCTTTTACAATCTTTTTAGACAAACAATACAAAAACCGGAAAAAACCATGATTTGATACCTCCGCAGAAATACTTGACAGGTGGTTGTTGAGGCTCTATTCAAAATTCAACAAAAATTATATTCACCTACAAAAATCAAGGACTTTTTATCCCTATTAACTAATAGAAATGAAAGAAAACCCTCTACTTTTGAAAGAAAACTAACCTTAATGTTAGAATCTTTTGAGTTTTCCTTGAAATTTATGTTCCTTTGTCACGAAAATTACTAGGGACTGCTTGGTGATTGTGGGCTTATATAATCCTAACATTAATCATGTGGTATAACCCTCTTTACTTGACTACTATTAATTTTTCCTTTATAAGCTCCTTTTTCTTATTACATGTGACTACATATTTCGTAGTAAGCCTCGTTCAAAATACTATAAGAGTAACGTGTGAGCAACACTCTTTAAAGTATAATTACTTCAACGACCATTGTTAATGAATGGATCGTCAGATTTCGTACATATATATTAAACTTTTTAATAGGATTTAATGAAAAAAACTATGTGAATTCAAAGGAAATTAATGTCAACTTGGTATATACTTAAAGATTTGTCATTGTTGCATTCGCCTTAGATTCAATAGGTTTTGTCCGTTTTTATATTGGATTTGATAGGAATTTTGTCGAATTTGCGTCAGATTCAATGGGGGGTCCATCATATTTACGTCAAATTTTGTAATAACGAAAGTGAGGGGATGAGTTTCTCGCATTTTTTGGTGGGTCCTCTCCCGTGGATCAAATTTGGTGGGTCTTCTTGCGTTTTCCAATTGTCCAAATTTTTTACAGGATTCAGGGAAAAAATGACTTGCAGGTTTTCTGATATGATTCAAGATGTTCCTGGGATATGCAGGCGACACTGATATTGGGATTGGCCGGTTTTCTTTGATAGGGATTGCAAATGACTTAATATTTTAGGTTTTTTGAAGCGACGTTCAAGGCAGTCAAAATCAGATCAGGTTGGTTGTGCGATTTGCCAGTGGGTTTCAGATCAAAATAAGATCAAGAGTAGGTCTCTTGACAGGCGACATGTCCATAAGCTTATGGACATGCCACTTATTTCTTACTTTATAAAATGCATTTGTTAAATTACATACAAAATTTAGAATTTTTGAAAATATTTTTTATATTATATATTTTTATATTTTCACATTCAAATGCATATTATTACTTATTTTAACTTATAAAATGCAATATTTAAATTTTATAAAAAAACAATTACAAAATTGAAGGTATATGTTCATGTGGATTGTCCATAAACTTATGGAAAGACTGTCTTTCCTGAGACTTTCCCTAAGATCAAAATCCAGTGGGTCAGGTTTTCAGGTTGAGTATTCAGGTTTGACTCGAATTGATTCAGGTCCAAATCAGATCAATTAGTTTGGTTCGTTTTTTGAATGGGCTAAATTGTAATTGTGTTTCATGTCTAAAACTCAAACTTAAATGAAAACATGTCATAAGAAAAAATAGTTCAGATGAAAATGAAAATAGTAAAAGATCAAACATCAAAATAAAAAACTCACGCAATAAAACTAAAATAACTAGCACAACAAACTAAAAGAGTAAATATTCACAATAAATCAAAACACTAAAATAACATCAATTAAAAATATATAAACATGAAGTTGAAACATTAAAAATTCACATAAGAATTATATAATCAAGTAACAAATTAAAAAAATAAAATAAACATCAAATTAAAAATATTAAAACATCTAACAAAAATAATTAAAAATACACATCAAGTTCAAATATATAAATATCAAAACAAATTAATGAAACATCAAATAAAAATATAGTTAAAATACACATTAAAATATATAGTTTAAACATCAAATGAAAAACTTAAATAAATCCAATAAAAATAATTTAAAATCAAATAAAACGCATCAAATTTAAATATTTATAGGTCAAATAAAAACACACTTTAATAAAAAAATATTAAAGTGTGCACCAAAATGTGGCACTAATACCGAAACAAATAAAAAATCAATATTAAAACTTAAAAAACCAATTCAAACAATTAAAACATCGAGGCATGCGATAAATAAGAATCTAATATTTGAAAAAATAAACTTTGATATTAACTTTGAAAAATCACGCTGAACAACTAATATATCAATCCAAACAAAATTTAAAATTATTTTTTAATTAAATATCATGAACGAGTGTCAAAATGTATAAAGTGTTAAAATTTAACTTGTAAACACAAGATTTTAAATTATAAGATCAAAATTTAAATTTAAAACACATGATTTTAGTGCAAAGATGAAATTATGATAAAATATCACTAGGTTTGGGTGAAACATCAAGTTATGGAAATGAAACATCAATTATGGTAGTAAAGACTCGTGCATTGCACGGAAATGAGGAAATCCACAAATTACTCTGATCCAGATTCTTGACCCTCAAGATTCATATGACCCATAATTATTATTCCCCAATAATTTATACCAGCACCTAGATCCCCCCTTTCCCTTCTAAGCTTTCTTTAATTATATTTGGAACCACATCTCTAATTAAATTTCATTATATTGCACATCAATTCTTGGTCTCGCTATGATGCGGTCTTATGCAAGTCTTTGTCATTCTAAAATCATGGGAAAAATACACTCAATCACTATATAATTGGAATTTTTATTCTATAAATGGTTTGCTATAAAAAATGACATCTTCGATACTAAAAGGATGTATATAATTACTTATATGAGTTAAATCATATAAAACTAAAATAGTTAAAGCTTAAAAATAAGGGTTATAAAAGCTTATTTTTTGTGCACCGTCTACCAGCTAATTAATTTTTTTCAAATCGATGAAAAGAAACCTGATAACCACTATGATCAAACAAAACTCCAAAAGGTACATAATTTAGCTCTAACCCAACAACTGCAAGCACATAAATAACTTAACTATCACCTAATCTTTGCTTAATCCAGCATGCAAGAAATGGATTGCTTAACCAATAAATACAACAATAAATATATGAACAAATAGAGGAAGAATAATCTAATTAATATAATCGCCCCTACAATGTATGTTAAAAACATGATAGTTTTTATTGACTGAAAAAACACCCAAACTAGTATACAAGATACTGTCGTTGTATGCATATTACAACCACTCCTGCAACAAAGATGAACGGTTGTATTTCGTCATAACATTGGAGGAATAACATATCGTACTTTTGTTAAGCAAACACATAAAATGCAATAGATCTCTATCTGCCAGTCATAGAATATCACATCAGTATTATGATGTCTTAGTTTTTCGTAAGATATTAGACATTCAAAAGCACCACTCCTAGCTACTTACTTTTGTACATACTAGATTCTAGGACTCCGATTTAAGATATTACAAACATGATGGTGGAAAGGCATCACTTACCACAATATTCTCTGCCAGGCCACAAGGTAGGAGAGAAGAGTCTAATGTGCGAGCCACGTTCATACGATCAAAGGTCCGATAAATAAAGATGGAAAATTATAGATGAGGTAAGTGATCCATACTCCTAAAAATACCCGAGTATGAACAAACATTCACTTGAGCGTTTCAGTTTCTTTCCTGGAGACCACCATAGGGACCCTTTTTTTTAATAAATCCACCTGTGATGGTGGGGGGTTTGGCAGACCCCTACCCGTTTATTAATTTAAAATGAAAGATACAGAAAAAGAGGGGAGCTTAATACCTTACCTCTGAGAATTCAGCTGATGATCTGTGAAAAACTATACAAGAATCCTATTATAACCTAAAGATCAACCAGCGTTAACCGTGGAAAAAGTACATAGGTAGCTAATTATTCTACTCTAACATGGGGAGTTCCATTCGCATCAAGCTTTACGTGTCCAGCCACTAAGCTAGGCAAACCTGCAGAATCATAAGTGTTATTTACCTGGTCGCGTCTCGCCATCTTTGCAAGTAAGTCGGCAGCTCCGTTGGCTTCTCTGAAAATATGATGCAGCGAGTAATCCAATTCTTGTAGCAGGTGCCATATCTCCCTCATCAGAGGTAGCAATTTCCATGGAATCTTGAGTTGTTTATGTATCATTCTAGAAAGGACTTTGGAATCTAGTTCAATGTCAATATTCCTGATGCCTTGTTCAATAACAAGATGAATACCATGCAAAAGAGCATAGGTTTCGGCCTGCAAGACAGAGTCAGCCAAGATGGATTTTGAAAGAGCTATGGTTACCTGACCAACATGATCTCTGATTATGCATCCGATACCAGCATCACCAGTGCTAAGAAAGGAGCCGTCAGTATTAAGTTTGAATCTGGAAGGTAGAAACCACTGTATGATTCTAATTGGCCTGTGTTTTATAGAGTTCTGCCTCAGTAATATGGGTATATGGGATAAAGCCCATTTGAAATCTAGATTGAATGCCAAAAAGGTATCATTGAAATGATATAGAATCCATTTGAAAATGAGCATTATATCTGGTATTGTTCCTTCAAAGATGTAGGTACATCTGGCACACCATAGGTACCAGAGTACAACACAAGGAACTATTCTAATGATCTTTAACAAGGAGCCAGCAGAGGAAGAGACATTCCAGTAAAAGTAGATGCTATCCCACAAAAGTTGGAAATGGTTATTGATAAGGCCGAATGTGGAGTTCACAAATTTCCAAAGTTTGTCGACTTTTACACAGGAGTTAAAACAGTGATGAATAGTTTCAGATTCTTGAAAACAGAAACAACATCTGGAAGGTAGATGGAATTGGAAACATCTGGAAGGGCAATTAGTCTATTTAAAAGTTTCCAATTAAATAAACTAATTTTTTTAGGTAAGAGTTTAGACCACAGATGAGTATAGGATGGTATCTTCATTTTCTTCTCTCTTATCAAGTCATAAGCTGATTTAACAGTAAAGGTTCCTGTCCAAGAAGGTTTCCATATGAGGATATCATCGTAATCAGGAAAAAGTTTATATTCCATATCCAGCAAGTGGTAAATGTGATCAGGTAGTGAGGTCTTGATCAGGCCAGAAAAATATGGTTTATTTTGAATGTATTCAGCCACGGTTAAGTTTTGATAAGGGAATTCAGTTGGATGAATTAAGTAGTCCGTTAGTGGTCCCATAGAGGTCCAATTTGAATTCCAAAAACAAACTGAACCCGATCCAAGAAGGACTGTTGTGTTATTTAAAGCTATGTCTTGAACTTCCTTAATTCTTTTCCAACTTCTGGATGTTCTATGAGTATCTCTCATAGACCACATGATTTTAGCCCAAAGAGATTTTCGAGTTTGAAGTTTCCACCATATTTTGAGTGAGAAAGATTTTGTTAGAGTGTTTAAATTTTTGAAATTTAGCCCATTTTCCTCTGTTGGAAAACATAGTTTGGGATAAGATTTCCAAACTCTGTTTTTCTGTTGATTGTCTGAAGTATTCTTCCAGAAGAATCGAGCAAGAGTTTTATGGATTAGGCTTATAATGTGTTGAGTAGGCCTCAATACAGTTATAAGATGAATTGGCATTGAGGTCAGAACATGTCTAATTAGTATTGCCCTACCAGCTGGAGATAGAAGTTTATTATGCCAATGATTGATTTTATTTTGAATTGAAAGCAGCATGCTTTGGAAGAGTGAATTTTTAACCCTTCCAGTGAAAATCGGACATCCCAGATATTTAAATGGAATGGTTCCTAACAGCATGTTTGTTTCTCTTTTAATCAAAGTTATGATTCTGTTAGGTGTATATTTTGATATGAGGAAAGTGGATTTTTCAAAGTTCACTTTTTTACCAGAAGCCAATTCATAAGATTTCAGAAAGCTCAGAATCGTTTTAAAACCCTGTTTGGTGTATTTTAAAAAAATTGCTGTGTCATCAGCACAGGAGAGATGTGATGATGATTTCATCCCACATGGAAGTTTGTAGGGCTGAATATTTCCGAATTGGTATAGAAAATTTAGGTTTTATGAAAATGCTTCAGCCATTAGTATGAAAAGTAGGGGGGATAAAGGGTCACCCTGTTTTAAGCCCCTGGAAGCAGGGAAAAATCAAACTGTTTTTCCATTTATCAGTAATGAGAAATAGGCAGATTTGATGTTCCTCATAATAAGCTCAACTAGGGTGTTGGAAAAACCTTGCTTAAGAAGGAGTTTTTTCCAAAAAAAACCCAAGAAACTCTATCAAATGCCTTCATCATGTCCAATTTTATAATCATATTAAAACCTTTTGTTTTTTAGTGTATATGGTTAGTGAATTCTTGCATGAGAAGAACATTATCAGCAATTTCTCTACTAGAGACAAATGCAGACTGCTCTGGGCTTATTATAATATCCAGATAGGTTTTAAGTCTTGTGGAGAGTATTTTTGAGAAAATTTTGTTTGAGAAATTACATAAACTTATAGGCCTGTAATCTTTGAAGGAGGAACAAACATCTTTTTTTGGGTATTAGAATTATTTGAGTTGCTGAAATGGCTTTGGGAATATCTTTACCATCAAAGAATTCTTCCACTGCCAACATTACATCAAATTTTATAATATCCCAACAGGTATGGTAAAAGCATCCAGAGAAACCATCAGGTCCCGGTGCTGAATGTTTATCCATGGAATGAACAATGTTAGTTAGTTCATCCATACTAATTTTTTTAAGTAGATTTGAGTTCATTTCATTGTTTACTACATGTGTTATATTATCCAAAATCCAGGCTGTATTAATTTTTGATGGGTCCAATGGTTCATCAGTAAGAAGATTTGAGAAGAATCTAACAGCTTCTTCTTCAATAGCTTCTATATTATTTAACCACTTTCCATCATTAGATCTGATTAGGGAAATTGATTGCCTTTTATGTTTACTTAAGATTGATTGATGAAAGAATTTTGAATTAACATCCCCTTCTTTCAACCATTTTAGTCTTGATTTCTGTTTGAGAAAAATTTCCTGATATTTAGAGCTAATTTCAGTTTTGCTCTGGCCAGGTTTAAGGCTTGTATTGTGACACTTGATTCCATCTGTTGTAAATCCTTTTCAGCATTAGTGACTAAGTCCTCACTGATTTGAACAGCATCAAAAACATTACCAAAAACCTCTTTGTTCCAAATTTTAAGGATTTGTTTTAGGTTTTTAAGTTTGAAAATTAGTATTTTCATACCTCGAAGATTGGTATGAACACTCCAAGCATCTTCCACTAGCTTCATGAATGTGTGATGTGTCACCCAACATTCTTGAAACTTGAATGGTTTTGAAGTAGCCTTTGGGGAAGTATTAGATACAAAAAGGATTAAAGGGGTATGGTCAGAGCCTTCTCTAGAGATTGTTTTAATTTTGGAGCTAGGGAAATTGGACCACCATAAATTGTTTGATATCCCTCGATCAAGCCTTTTCCAAACCCTACCTTTGGTTCTCATTCCAGTCCAAGTGAACAAGGAGCCAGACGTAGGGATTTTAGAGAAATTTTGATCATTTAGAAAAGTGTTAAAATTCTTCATACTGCTCTGATTTGGGGTTGAGTTCCCTAAATATTCCTTGTTTTTTTTAATGACATTAAAGTCTCCAATTAAACACAGAGGTTCTGTTTTGAGTGATGCTAAGTCATGCCACAATTTGTTCCGTTCATGAATTGTGTGCTTAGCATATATAAAACCAAGCTGACACACAGTGGACAGGTTTGGAGATGTAACTTTCACAATAACCATATGTTCTTCAACTTTATATATGTCTACTGAGATGTCCTCATCCCACATTAACCAGATTTTGTTTATTGAATTTGCATACGAGTTACTAAAACCTAACAAAGAAGAGATGTTTTGGATTTGATCAGGATTCTGTAAAGGTTCTATTAGAACACAAAGTTTGATTGAATTACGTCTATTAATATCTTAAACGGGTTTGAGTAGGTTTGTTTCCTATTCCTCGAACATTCCATACTCATAGATTTACACTATTCATGGGTATGTTTTGGACAGATTCAAAGATGAACGGGTGAAAACCGTTTTAGGTGTTGAGGAATAGTCTTTTTTCGTGTACTTCCTCTGTTTATTTTTGACCTCAGGTTGATTGGGTTTGAGGATGCTGTTTAATCTTAACTGATCCTTAATAAGAGATGCTTTTATTTCATCTAAGTTAAACCTTCTTTGTTTCAGTATACATTCCTGTTGCTTAAAGGAGATTTCAGTATTAATCCAATCCAGAGGTTTGGGAAATTTCTTACTAGATGATAAAAGAGGGGAGTGGCCTCCATTTATTTCAATATAGTCAAGGTTATGAGCAGAGTTTTTAAGGAATTAGGTATCATCATTGGTAGAGTCTTTAGTATCAGAAGTAAAATCACCTTTCTCTATTTCCTGTGCATTAATAGCAGTTTTTGCCAACAAATTTGGAGCAAGAGTGAGGATACTGTGGCAAGTAGTTGGGTTGGTGATAACTGAGTTTGGAGATATAGATGAGGTATTAGTGATTTCAATCTGTTTTAACATATTTGCCTCCTTATTATCCTCCTGCCTAAAGGCCATATCAGAAACAACAATACTCTGTTCAGGACATAAAAGATTATTAGCAGTGCCATGAGTATTAGATGGAACCTGTGATCCACGTCTAAGGACCGAGTCTTCGGAACTTGCACTTTTTCCCTGCTGTGAGTCCCCATGAGAAGGAATATTGTCCTGAAATGGCTGCTTATATTATTATCAACTTTACTCTTATAAACAAAATGTGACTTTGGACCCAAAGTGCCAGTTGAAGGCAAACCATTTCCTTTACCTTTATGTCTGCCCTGTTCATCAATGGAAATGGTCTTATTACCTTCTTTAATTGAAGTGCTTTGAGGTTTCCATGGAGTGAATTTGGGTGAGTTCTTGTCAAACCTGCACGCTGTATCTAGATGTCCTAGTTTGAGGCAATGAGAGCAATAAAAAGGCACACTTTCATATTCAATGTATTGCCAGAAGCCTATATCCCTAAAGCTTAGCCAGATTCTTTCCACCCTAGGTTTAGTAACATCTAATTCGACACAGATCCTTGCCACATGAGGTCTAGTCCTATTAATAGAGGCTCTGTCTACCCTAATTGGTGTTCCAATGATGTTACCAATTGACATAAGCACATTATGGTCGAAAATTGCTGTGGCAGGCCATAGAGGGAAATCCAAATTGGGGCAATTGGGGAGTCAGCGTTGAGATTAAAATTAGGCATCCATTTTGTGATTCTGAGAGAATAAGAACCGAAGTTTCAAATTTTATGGAGCCAGCACTGATAATAATCATCAGGGAGAGAAAAGGATATCAAAACCTGTCTGTTATCTAGCAAAGTGATGTTGTTTTGACCCTTGAACCCAGCAGTATGAAAATCTTTCCGGAGCTTCTCCAGCTGTGGCCGGCTGCGCGAGAATTTCCCGATCAAAGTCCATTTGAGGGGGGCTTCCAATCGTAAGCATTCCTCCTCCGTGAAATGGAGGCCAGGTTCTCCCAGGTGATCGATTCGTTGTTTTGGAGTGAAGGGAGCGCTGTGAGCATCTTGTAGGTTTGATGGCGAGAGATTAAAAGCTTCGCGGAGTTCCTGATTGACTGCTTGGGCATAAGATAACGGAGGGTTGGATGGCGGTGGCTCCGCCATGTTGGCAGTGCCGGATGGATGAAAGAGACGAGGGCACAGAGCTTTGACTCCGATCGCACCGTTTGTATGTGAAAATCGCACACAGAGCTTTCAGAGGGTCTAAGACAAGTAATGTTTTTGACCCTTGAACCATAGGGACCTTTGCATGTACTCTTGCAGGATGAACTCATTGTTGCCAACCCTAGGAAATATCACTATCCAGAATGAATCCCTGCACCAGAGGACCTTGAATCTTCTAAATATAATATTTTAGTGTTAAATCCAAATGCTAAAATCAACCACCATAGGTAGATCACACATACATTGCGTTTGACTTTATCCATGCGTATTAATTATAAAAATAATTGTGTAGTTACTTTGAGTTCCAAAATTTTTGTCATAAAAATTAGGTGATTTAGGACCAAAGCAATTTATGGTCTTATATTTTAACCCAAATTTTAGAGTATATTTTCTAAAAATATGTTTGAAGAGGATACCTTTATCATGTTGTAGAAAATTAAAAGATTTGACGGCCGGTGGAAACCCTTCTCTTCCATACGCTCCCCCTATCTTCTTCTCCAACAGGGCTTCGCCGCCACCGCCATGGCGGGGCTGAATCCACCGCCTCTAATTTCCTATGCCAATATTGTCTCCCAACACACGGATAAGCCTGAACCATCCATCCCCTCTTCTAGTAGAACTCCCTTCAATCCAAAACCAATAATTTAACATCTAGGTGAACCCGGTCTCATCTTTTCAGATTCAGAATGTGATAGGCTCGTGGCACCGCTCAAACGGACTCTGATCGGAAAATTTTTGTGCGCTCGACCCTCCATGGAAAAGCTATGCAAAGACTTCCACACCGTAGGCTTCAAAGGCTCGGCTGAGATTCATCTACTTTGGAGGCAAGTTCTAATCAATTTTTCATTTTCTGAAGACTATTATAGATTCTAGCCCACAAAGTGTGAATTTTGGATCGTACTCTATCGGAATTGTCAAATGGGAACCGAATTTCAACCCAGATGCTGATTACCCAATTGTTCCAATTTGGGTAGCCTGCTACGGTCTTCCTCGCCAATTTTTTTGAATATGATGCCATGATGAATATAGGAAAACTATTGGGAGTTCCAGCTAAGGTCGATCAGGGTACCCTTAATAAAACAAGACCACATGTTGAAAAGGTATGCGTGGAACAGGATATAACCAAATCAAAACCATTGAGGGTACGACTCCAATACAGAGGATCTGGGTTTTGGCAGAGTGTTGATTATGAGAATGTCATGGATTACTGTTCGAAAAGCCTTAAGATTGGACATCTCTAGTCATCGTGCAAACACTCAGACAATCATAAAAGAGACGAGGCATGGAGACCTTCAGAGAAACCTAAAGTTGCACCTCAAGGTAATCCATCCACCTCAAATTTTGTTTCCACAAAAATCACTCAAGTTTATAGGCCTGTTATCAGGGATCAGACCGAGGTTATCAAAAAGTTCAAAATGACAAGCCTAAGAGTAAAAGTGATGGGAAAAAATGATTTTGGAAAACAATACTGAAAATGAGCATATGTCTAGTAAAGATAAGACAGGAGTAGAAAATGCACATGAACAAAACAAGCTTATTTCCAATCACACTAGTGGTAATAACACCACTGGTGTGAACCTATATACTAATGGTTCTATTGAGATTAATGCAGAAACATGTACAATAGCTGTTGGTATACACTCTTAACCAGACAAGGACACCCCCCTATCAAGAGCTGTATCACAAAATGAAGAAGTTTCTTCTCCAAATAACCAAACTCAGAATGAAAAGGAGACTAAGGATGCACCTGAGGTAAATAAGTTTTCAGAGTCTCCACAGGTAAGTGCATGTATATCCCTTTCAAATGCCTTTTCAAATAATATGATGCCATCATGCTGAATAAAGAGGATGAAAATCTTATTGAAAATATGAGTCTAAGCCCTAAAATAAGTTGGTCACAGGATAAAAATGTGAGTGATAAAGAGGGTGATATTATATTGGAACCTAACCTGTTAGCAAAAAAATAGGTTTAATAGACTTCTTGCTGAGGCTTCTGGAAATTTAGATGATGAAGAGTTTGTTGAATCAATGATGCAGAGTAAAACTCAAAAGAAAAATAGGAAAAAAAGGAGTATACATGGCTAATAAAGACTGTAACTACTAGATCTCAGGCTGAATCCAAACATTAGTTTAATAGTGGTATCATTTAACATATGTGTTTGGAATGTTAGGGGCATTAAAAATGAAAGAGCTCAATTAAAGGTTAAAAACATCAGAAGGAAAACTAATGTTCCATTATATGTGTTACTGGAGCCTATGTTAAAGTCTGATCGATTGCAGTCAATTGCTTTTAAACTAGGCTTTACTAATTGCTATAATAATCCTAGAGATAAGATATGGATTTTCTGGTATGATATTCTCAATGTATCAATTATCTTAGTTCATGATCATTACGCTTTAGCTGAAATAAAGCATGCTTCTCTGACTTGTACCTGGAATGCTGCCTTTATCTATGCGGGACATAATCGTTCTACTAGATATCCCCTCAAGTCTGGTAAATCACAATGTTGTAATATTCCTTTAATGATGATAGGGGACTTTAATGTTATAAGAGAGCCTAATGATTATACAGGACAATCTTCTCCTAACCTTAACAACATGATTGATTTTAATGTTTTTATTGAAGAAAATCAGTTAATTGAAATTCCAACTACTGGTAATCAGTTTACTTGGACTGGCATTAGAGGGCTTAGGAATGTATGGGAAATATTAGATAGAGGGCTAGAAAATCAACAATTCTTGGACCTGTTTCCCAACACCAGCATTAGAGTAAATGCTAGGCACCCTTCTGACCACTCACCATTACTTGTATCAATAGCTAATCTTAACTACTATTTAGGTCAATAAAATTTTAGATTTCAGAACTGCTGGATAATGCATGATCACTTTTCTAATCTAGTCACTAATAATTGGAACATTCCATGTTCAAAAATGGGTATGCTCAGATTTTCAGTTACCTTAAGAAGGCTTAAAGTTGCTCTAAAAACCTAGAACAAAGATTTTTTTGGCAATGTGCATGATACAATAAAAGTGGCAGAGGAAAATGTTTTGCAAAAAGAAATCAGTCATCAGCAAAATAATGATGCTCACTCTAGGACTGAAATTCACAAAACACAGGCTAAACTAACTTTAGCTTTCAATAGAGAGGAAGCCTTTTGGAAGCAAAAATCTAGGGTTAAGTGGCTTCAAAAAGGTGATGCTAACATTAGGTTTTTACATGCATCTGTAAAGTCTAAGCATGCTAGGCAAACCTTATAAAAATAAAAAACTCACAAAACCAATGGATTAAAAATCCAGATGGACATAGGAGCTGAGGTTGTGAGTTTTTACTCTGATCTTCTAACTGTTAACAACTCTGATATTGATGGATCTGCTTCTGTCTCCATGTTACAGGATATACCAAAACTGATCAATGATCAGATAAATTAGAGCATCATGGAGAGTTAATATGGAAGACTTGAGAAAGTATGTATTCAGTATGGATGAAGATGCAGCTCCTAGTCCAGATAGCTTTCTAGGGAAGTTGTACACTACTTGGGATATTATATCACATGATTTGATAAGTGCTGTTAACGAGTACTTGTTAGGTGCCCCTATTCCAAAAGCTATTGCAGCTACTTTCATAGTATTGATTCCCAAAAAACAAGTTAACTCACCCTTTAATGATTATATACCTATAAGCCTTTCAAATTGTTTGAAAAAAATCTTTTCAAAGGTCTATGTAGAGAGGTTAAAGCCCATAATGCCACGGCTTATCTCTCCTGAACAGTCAACTTTTGTTCAGGACAGAGAGTTGGCTGATAATGTCTTATTATTGCAAGAAGTGATGCAGTTTTTAAATAACAAAAGTGGTGATTTTAATGTGTGCTCTAAATTGGATATGGTGAAAGCATTTGATAGACTGTCTAGTCTTTTCGGAACTCACTACTTTTGAAAATGGGATTTCAAGGACTAATAGTGAAAAACATTATAGGCAACATTGGTGTAACTTATTTATCAATTTTGGTTAATGGGAAGCCTTTTGGTTTCTTCAAAGCTTCAAGAAGCATTAAGTAAAGAGATCCATTATCTCCATTTTTGTTTATATTGCTCACTGAAGGTTTTTCTAGGAACTTAAAAGGTTTATATGAAAAAGCCAAAATTCATTATTTTAAGTTGCCAAATTCAGCTTGCAAAATCACACATCTCAGCTTTGCTGATGACACTGTGGTTTTCCTAAAAGCAAATAAATCAAGCTTACAAAACTTTAATTTTTTTTTGCTTATATATGAGAAATCAACAGGACAAAAAATTAACTTTCACAAATTAGCATCCTACTTGACAAAACATGCTCATCCCGCTTATAGATCCACGATTTAGCATGTTACTAATATGACACCAGGTGCCTTCTCTTTCACATATTTGGGGTGTTCAATGTATTGTGGAAGAACAAAGTATAACTATTTTCAATCTATTTTTGAGAAAATTTCAGCAAAATTACTACTATGGAAAAATAAATGGTTAAATCAAGTAGGTAGATTAATTTTGCTGAAACATGTTCTTTCTACTATTCCTCTTCATATTCTGACTGTCATTAAACCAACAAGGGGAGTAATAGATAAGTTGCATATTATGTTTGCAAAATATTTTTGGGGAAATTCAGAGTATGGACAGAATAAGACATGGAGATCTTGGAAAAATCTATGTTTCCCTTTGATTGAAAATGGTCTGGATGTTAAGAGCTTACATATTATAGTTAAGAGATTTTCATTAAAATTATGGTGGAAGATGCAAAAAAAAAATCTCTTTGGTCTGATTATATGTGGTCCCTACCTAATTATTTAAAAGTTTCTAAGATTTAGCGCATGATAAAGGAAGTCAATGAAATAGCTTCTGAAAATTGTTACCTTCAGGTAGGAAAATGTGAAGTATCTTCTGGCACACTATCTAGTTAAATAGCTCTAATCTCTTTAATTTGTGGGATATACAAGTGCCTTTACCTTTTCATGATATGAATATAGTAGATTTTTTCTTGAATCAGGAGCAGTACATTCCATTACTACAATCAGGTTTTAGTGATGAGCATATTCAGTTGCTTTCAAAAGAATTTCCACTATTTGATGATTACTCTAACATGTTAATTTGGAAACCGAAAAGAATGGTTTCTTCTCACTTAATTCTGCATATAATTTGCTTAGACCTAAGAAATAGATAAAGTCTTGGGAAAGACCGTCTTTCCATAAACTTATGGAAAGACGGGGTTTAATTATAAATATAGAAAGTCAGGGGTTAAGTACCAAATATCTGGAAATTGAAACTCACGCGCCGTATATATATGTGGACGTTTTTTTGCTCCGTCCATTTTCATTTTAATTCCCGAAATTCTCTCTCTTCTCCTTCGTCCATATCCTTCTTCTCCGTCTTTGTTTCCCATCCCGATTTCCATTGGAATTCACCGTAGCTTTTGCCGAATCGGTGTTTCATTTTGTTCGCCACAGGTTATATGATACTTTTGAGCTAATTTTTTTGCTTCGTTTTAGGTTTTTATGTTCGTAGCTGATTTTTTGCTTCGTTTTAGGTTTCCGATCGCATTTTTCATCGGAATTCACCGTAGTTTTTTCCGAATTAGTGTTTCTTTTAGTTCGCCACAGGTTATATTCTACTTTTGAGCTGATTTTTGGCTTGGTTTTAGGTTTTTAAGTTCATAGTTTAGGGTTTTTGTTTTGGATCTGATATATTTTGTGTGTTATTGCAGCGTAATGGTTAAGAGGAAGGAAGTTTCGGTCGATAGTGTTCATATTGATGAAGGTGATGTTTATTTTTCTATTTTTGCTCTTATTGTATGTTTTTGTTGTCAAATGTTGAATGCTTTGCTTTAACCGGTTTTTTTATTTTATTTGTGAGATGATTTTTGTATTTTTTACATGTTTTCCCCAATTTACTAGGTTTAGGGTTTACAAAATTTGTTAATAGTTTTGGTTTTTACTATTACAAGATCTGTTAATAGCTTTGGTGTTTACATGAATTTGTAAAGGTTACTGCAATTTTGTTGAAAAGTATCCCTTCATAGTGTGCATGATGCTATACTTTGCATAACTATTCTCATTCACTGGCTTAGCTACTCGTATTGTTGCCTTCCTTGGCATTTTGGCTTTTTCAAAGGAGTGATTGAAATAAATTCTTATTTAAACAGAAGCAGCATCATGCAATTTTGACTAAATCTTGTGAAACATGGAAACTTGTTTTATTACCTAGCTAATGGTTACTAGATCGATCAATGTATGTACTCAGAGTATACATTTGTACTGTATAGTTGGTTGAGTTGCAATGTGCACATTTGAGCTTGTCTTCTTGCTTTGTGCATACTTCTTGGTTTTGGGTAACTTTTCCTGAGCATTCTCTGTATTTCCCCTTTAGGAGTGATAAGTAAATTATGAGAATATGGATTTTCTGCTACTAAATGAATTCCTTCCTCACTGATAGTGCATAATGTACATAAGGACTGAAAGTCTGAAAGTATAAAAAATGCATAATGAATGTTTCAACTTTCAGTTGTGAAGCTTTATTGTATTAAAACTATTTGCTCTTATTGAACAGAGTTTTATATTTAAAGTCCATGTTGGTTGACTGCATTGCGTGCCTTTTCAAATCATTTGGCTTGTATAATGTACTCATGGCTTCTATGTTGTTTCTCTTTTCATGAATGTTACTGTCTTCCCTTAATGTTGGATGCTTGTTTTGGTGTTTACATTATTTTTGTAAAGGTTGCTGATGCAATGTAGTCCCTGGTTTTCATTGGAATCTTCTGAAGTTGATTCAAGATTTGGATTTGTTTGATTTTAAGACTAAGAACTGACTTAGGTTTCTGTTTTCTTTTTAGTGTTTAAATTCATATGAGGCTTGGGTTTTTGTATTTTAAAATGTTGTTATATTAGTATGTTACATTATCAGTTAATATTATAAGGTTCATTATTATATCTGTGATGTTGCTATTTTATTATTATTACTGACTAGTTTGGTTTTGTACAAATAGGATTGCGCAAATCATCGCGCATCAGGAATTCATCCACTATGCCATTGGATCTTCCCAATAAGGGGAAGAATGCTGATGATTCTGATTTTGTCGAGGATATTGTGCTTAGTGAGAGACCTAAGAAGGTCAAGTTGGGTGTCAGGAAAAGAGTGGGTAGTGGAAAGCTAGCACAAATAACTGAGAAGAAGAAATTAATTGAAGCTGAGAAGGCTCTTCAATCTGAGAAGGCACTTCAAGCTGAGAAAGACCATGCGGCAATTGAAGCTGAGAAGAAGAAGGAAACAATTAAAGCTGAGAAGAAAAAGGCTGCAATTGAAGCTGAGAAGAAAAAGGCAGCAATTGAAGCTGAGAAGAAAAAGGCTGCAATTGAAGCTGAGAAGAAAAAGGCTGCAATTGAAGCTGAGAAGAAGGCAGCTATTGAAGCTGAGAAGAAGAAGGCAGCATTTGAAGCTGAGAAGAAGAAGGCGGGAGTTGAAGCTGAGAAGAAGAAGGTTGTTGAGAAGGCAACGAAAAAGAAGACTGATGGTGATGCAGGAGTCAAGAAGAGAGATCGGGAGGTTCAACAAGTTGTGACGCTAGTGGGCAGTGATGGAGCAAAGTAAGTTTTTCATTTTTTAACATGATGCTTTTATGATGAAACATGTGATTTTTGCCTTGAAACAGTTTCTGTTTTAGTTTTATAAATTCGTGTTATATTATTGAAGAACCTAACCTATACGTATTTTTCAACATGATGTTTTTATGGTGAAACATGTGATTTTTGCCTTGAACAGTTCCTGTTTTAGTTCTATGAATGCGTGTCATATTATTGAAGAACATAACCCATACGTAATTTTCAACATGATGCTTTTATGGTGAAACATGTATTTTTGCATTGAATAGTTCATGTTTTAGTTCTATGAATGCGTGTCATATTATTGAAGAACCTAACCTATAGGTAATTTTCAACATGATGCTGTTATGGTGAAACATGTATTTTTTGCCTTGAATAGTTCCTGTTTTAGTTTTATAAATATGTGTCATATTATTGAAGAACCTAACCTATAGGTATTTTTCAACATGATGTTTTTATGGTGAAACATGTGATTTTTTACCTTGGAACAGTTCCTGTTTTAGTTTTATGAATGTGTGTCATATTATTGAAGAACCTAACCTATACGTAATTTTCAACATGATGCTTTTATGGTGAAACATGTATTTTTTGCCTTGGAACAGTTCCTGATGTATTTTTATGAATACGTGTCATAGTTTAGTTTAATGGATGAAAACAAAATTATAATATATCATGTTATTGATGTGTTGTTATTTGTAATTGTAGGGTTGAGAAGGTCTACAAGTCCTCTTGTAGACCGGACTTGATTAAAGAGTTGAATGGCTTATTGTCCGAGTGTCAAATGGCTGATGTCCTCTCTTTAGGTTTTGGTAACTTATTGGAGATTAATATCCGTAAGTTACCCATAAAAATTGTTCCCTTTCTAGTGCAAAATTTTGATCCGGGCTTTTGTGTCCAATATATTGGTGCTGACAAGTATACCCTTTCCCCGGATGATGTATTTGATGTTCTTGGATTGCCTATATCTGATGAGAAAGTGGTGGAAATTAGTCATGCGGGCAAGGGTCAAAAGCTAGATTTAGAATTAAGGGGGCGATGGAAGGACATGTTTAAACTTGGAGAGAAAGATGAGATTCCATTAGATCTGGGTTTTGATTATATGATGGGGTTGAGGGATGGAGGTGAGGATTTTCAGCGTTGCTTTATCCTGTACTGTGTTGGGCACTTCCTTGCTCCTACAAGGAGCAAGGGTATTGATATGAAGCTCTTAAGAGCTGTTGAAGATGTCAGTAGGATTAAAAAGCTGAATTGGCGTGGGTACGTTCTTCAGAAATTGTGTGAGGGTGTGCAGAGATTTAAGAAGGTTCCTTCATATAAGGCAGTGAGTGGCTGCGTGTACTTTCTCTTAATTCAATTTTTGCAGCGTGTGCCTTATCATGGTATGAAGGATTCTTTGGATCTTCCCCTTCTTAAGCATTGGACGGATGAAAAGATGAAAAAAAGGTGTGAGTGGCTGAAAAAATGTGGTTATGAGCGAGCTGTACTACTGAAGGAAGTATATCCTTTGACCGAGTGTGGTAAATTGAGAGCTAGTGGGTCAAAAGGTAGTACGAGTCGCGTTCACAATGTTGCTGCTTCTGATAGTCGAGTTCTGCATTTCGATATTCCTCTTGGGGTTCCAACAGATTTAGATATTGCAGCCCTAAAAATGAATGTGAGTAAGGTGTTTCATTTGTGTTTTGTTTTATATTGGTTTAATTGTATTTTAGTTAAATTATTTGTTGTTTTACAGGCTGCTAGTGAGGCATTTGCCTTAATTCGGAGGGATATGGAGGTAGTTAGTGCTAAACTATCTGAACGTTTGTTGAAAGCAGCACAACCAGCCCCTCGGGATGATCCTGACACGGATTCTGACCATCAGCTTAGCTCTCAAGACTTTTTTTGAAGATCCTGCCATATTGAAACAAATTGATGAGTTGTGTGATGGTTTCAAGAAGAAAGTTTCTGATTCGATGCCTAGTTTTGACCTTCATATTGATGATTGACATTTACATTGTTTGAAAATTTTTTGTAATAGGCTGGGGTGGATTTAGTTGTTGGGGCCAGAAATTGAATATTTTGGATGAAAACAAAATTTAAACTTTAAGCATGGAAGACAGGTTCTCTGACTTTAAGCATGACTGGGTAGATGTTTATGTTAAAACAGTGACGTTTTACTGTGATCCATGCTCACTTTAAAATGTTAATGTCAGAAGTTTATTTTCAGAAGTTTATAGGTTCTCTGACTTTAAGCATGACAGGGTGGATGTTTTATGTTAAAACAGTGACGGTTTACTGTGATACATGCTCACTTTAAAATGATAGTGTCAGAAGTTTATTTACAGAAGTTTATGGGTTCTCTGACTTTAAGCATGACAGGGTGGATGTTTATGTTAAAATAGTGACGTTTTACTGTGATACATGCTCACTTTAAAATGTTAATGTCAGAAGTTTATTTTCAGAAGTTTATAGGTTCTCTGACTTTAAGCATGACAGGGTGGATGTTTTATGTTAAAACAGTGGCGGTTTACTGTGATACATGCTCACTTTAAAATATTAGTGTCAGAAGTTTATTTACAGAAGTTTATGGGTTCTCTGACTTTAAGCATGACAGGGTGGATGTTTTATGTTAAAACAGTGACGGTTTACTGTGATACATGCTCACTTTAAAATGTTAGTGTCAGACTTGATATTTGGGTTAAAACATTGAGACTTTATAGTGATAGATGTTCATTACGAAATGTATAATTGATATGATTTTTTAATACAGTATAATGTCGATTCTACGGTTGTAATGAAGGTTTTATCAAAAAACATTAATACTTTAGAATAAAATTTGTAATGAATGGTCTATAATGTGACTTAAAAAGAACCTTCGGGTTCTGAATTACACTCAAATGATATGCTGTTTTGGTGTTTTGGTACCAAACTCATTTGTAGACCGTTTGCCTTTCTCTAATGCCGACTTAATTCTTGCACGCCTTCCTTTTGTCTTTGCATACTTTGGATCGAGTATGTTTGTTGTGACTGAACTTGATGCGCTGATAGCCTCATTTTGTTCTGTGGCACTTGATTATGTAGACAAGATTTGCTGAATTTCGATTGTTTGTTTACCTAGTGCATCTTCGAGAACTCCTCTAGCATTTACACTGTCTTCACTCTTCAAGATCAGGTTGTAGAATTTCCTTGCCATTTCATGATGCCATGGAATGGTGTCCTTCAATTTCTTTGTTGTCGGGTCTATGTCTTGCTTGAGGTATTTATCCCAGACCTGTTTCTTCACATTCTTTGTCCATCTTGTAGAAATGTACTGTGGGGGTATTCTGGAGATGGAATGGAGGTGCAAAACTCGAATGCAATGAAAGCACAACATACCTATTTCAAGCAGTGAAGGGTGTACAAATTATGTTAAAACAGTAATTGTTTGTACTAAAACCGTAATTGTTTATAAGCAGAATTGTTTATCAACTACATACCTGTTTCTTCAAAGGCCTTGCAAGAACAGTTGAGCTCAATTGATGCTTGTGTTTTATTGAACATTACTGATTCTATTACTGTTGGGTGCTTCTCCCAACTTACTTCAAATAGTTTGAAATTGCCACCGTTGTAGCTTTCCGCTATTGTTGTTGCCATTGCGATGTCGAATTCCTTCTTGAAGTCATTATATAGCTTCAGAGTGTAGACCTCGCCTGCATGTTTTAGAAGCCCAGCATGACTATCATGTGCTGATTTTGGTATGGATCGAGCGCAGTTGTGTTCGGCTGTGCTTTCTATGCTTCTCCATTTCTTGACAGTTTTCTCAAATATCTTCAAGAATTGAGTGAGAGATGTTTTACTAGCATTGAACATGATGGCACTGTTGGTACTCTCACTCCTTTGTGATGCTAGAATTCCGACTGAGAAAAAATCCTTGTTCAAAGCTGGGCACCATTTATTGCGGATATTATATAGACGTTGAAACCAAGTGTGGTCTTCCAAGCCATATGTCTTGATCATGGTCTGCCAACTGTCTTCAAATTCTTCATGATTAACACACCCTGTTAAGTAACGATCAAATGCCTTTTTGAATGGACCGTCTTTCTTCAATTCTCCATAGTGCGTACAAGCATTTTGCTGAAGGTGCCATACGCATAGTCGGTGTCTTGTTGTTGGTAAAACCTGTTCCAGTGTTTAATGTTGAAACACATGAATCATATACTAAAACAGTTATTTTTTATATAGAAACCTCAATTTTTTATGAAGAAACCTCAATTGTTTATGATTGGTAAGGTAAACAGGATTTGTAAGGTAAACAGTACCTTTTCTATTGCAGTCGCCATTGCTTGGTCTTGATCAGTGAATATGGTTATGGGTTTTTTCCTTCCCATGCATTTTATGAAGGTTTCAAGCAACCATTCAAACGTTGGTGCCTTTTCATCAGATATGAAAGCACAAGCAAACATGACGTTCTTCCAATGGTTGTTGATGCCCACAAATGAAGCACATATTAGGTTGTATTTGTTTGTTCTAAAGGTTGTGTCGAACACCAACACATCTCCAAACAATGTGTAATCCTCCTTCATCATCGAGTCTCTCCAAAATAAGGCTGATAACCTGCTTTCATCATCCATCTTCACTCGAAAGAAAAAATCTGCATCTTCTTCATTCTTTTGTTGAAGCTGCTCTATAACAGTTTGTGCATCCCCACCTTCAATCACCTTCATTCTCAGCCTTCCAATGTAGTTTATATGGTCCCTCATGGTATGCCCTAAATTCTCTTCACCTCCAGTTTCATGGACCAAGTAATTGAAGCTAATTGATGGCTTTAATCCAGCGGCTTCCATCCCCTCTATGATCTTGGCCTTCTCTGCTGTGATTTTTCTCTCACTACGTTGTAGATATTGCCAAGCTGGTCTTGTAAAGTCATGGTTGTGCTGCAAGATATGGTGTATCACTTTATAAAGGTTGTCCACCAACTTGATTCGTATTTCAGCCTTACAACCTGTTCTAGTTATAGAAAATTCCTTGGTCTTTCTCCTTTTCGAGGTTGATTCGTTTGATCCATCACAGATTGGCATTGGTGGGGTTGATGTTGCTTTTTTCTCTCGAGTTATCCTTTGACATGAGCATGAAAAGTACTTTTCAGTAATGACTCCTTCATTGTTCTTCCTTTGTGTGGTTCTTTTGTAGCTGAATCCTAATTTGTTAGCATGCCGTTTGTAGAGGTCCTCTAATTCTTGCAGCGTTCTTGCTTGAATCCCATCAAAGCATTCAGTCACGTCAATTTCAGCTAAGCTTGGTAGATGGCCATACACTGCAGTAATTTCATATAAAACATTAGAGTTTTAGACTGAAACACTTCATATATAATTTAAATCATATAGGTTTTATATATTACTGAAACACTGAAATACTGAAACACTGAAAAACTGAAACACTTGATAAATTACTCATTCGTAATTTCAGTTCTTTTTGGTTTTTCTTCTTTGATCCAAGACTATTAAATATGTTCAGTATAAACACTAAATCTTTATATTGAAACTTGAACTTTAAGTGTTAAAACAATAATGAAACTAGGGCACAACTAACAACAATATGTTTGCAGCAACAATGTTAGCAGCAACAAGAAGATTTCATGAACAGAAGAGATTCAGATTTGTTAAAAAAACATACTACTTATGACTTAAAAGGCATCCCTGTGTATGTGCAACGTTCAGTTTTTAATGAATATAATTCTGTATAGATTACAAGGGAGACATACACTCAGTAGGCATAACAGCAGCAACAACAAGATATTGTTCGATTTCATGAACAGAAGAGATTCAGATTTGTTCAACAAAAACATACTACTTAAGACTTAAAAGGCATCACTGTGTATGTGCAACATTCAGTATTTAATGAATCTAATTCTGTATAGATTACAAGGGAGACATACACTCAGTAGGCATAACAGCAGCAACAACAAGATATTGTTCGATTTCATGAACAGAAGAGATTCATATTTGTTCAACAAAAACATACTACTTAAGACTGAAAAGGAATCACTGTGTATGTGCAACATTCAGTATTTAATGAATCTAATTCTGTATAGATTACAAGGGAGACATACACTCAGTAGGTATAACAGCAGCAACAACAAGATATTGTTCGATTTCATGAACAGAAGAGATTCAGATTTGTTCAACAAAAACATACTACTTATGACTTAAAAGGCATCACTGTGTATGTGCAACATTCAGTTTTAATGAATCTAATTCTGTATAGATTACAAGGGAGACATACACTCAGTAGGCATAATAGCAGCAACAACAAGATGTTCTTCAATTTCTTCTTCAGTTTCGATCATCTGAAGAACAAGATTAAATCAAATTAATAAAACATTACGATTATATTGCTCTTCAAAACTTAAATCGCAAATAAAAATCACACAATTCTGGTCATAAATATTTGTACAATTACCTCGCTAGAATTCATGAGGAAGATCGGCAATGTTGTTGGAATCGGCAAATTGCTTGAATTCATGAGGCAAGTCGGCGAGATGTCTGCAACGTTTAGGTTTTAGGGTGATATCAGCAACGTTTCCGTTTCCGGCGGCGATGAATTCAGGCGAGCAGAGCAGATGTGTTTGGGAAAAAAACAGAGCAGAAGAAAGGATGGGTTTTGGGGAATGAAGGATGGGTTTTGGGGAATGAAGGATGGGTTTTAGCGTGAACCCGTTTGGGAATAAAGGCGCGTGAACCCGACCCTCAAATTTCATTGCAATTTCCTAAAATTGCAATATAGTCCTTGGTCTTTCCATAGTTTATGGAAAGACTGTCTTTCAAGAGACGGACTCTAAGAAATAAACCTGTTATTTGATGTGGAAAATAAATATTTTCAGAATCTGTGGGACAAATTTCATTTCTACTGGAATGTGGAAATAAGATCAAGATTACAGTATATTTGTGTGAGACTAATCCCATCAATAGTATCTTGATTTATTTCGTGTGCAAGGAATAGATTTTTCTATGATAATCAGGTCCCTAACACTTCATTGATAATTCAGAATGCCATAGATACTATCAAACATTAAAGGTTTAAAATGGAAGCAATCAGAAAAAGACCATATCTATCCATTCTTAAGGAAAACAAATTCTTAGAAAATGCATGCCCAGTTATCATGATTTGAAAATTTTCCTGGATAAATGATCTTGTGTTTAGTGAAACTTTTGATTACTTATATTTAAGGACCTTAGTTCATATAAATGTCAAACTTTTCTAAAGTGGGCTATTTACACATTTTCTCTAATGGCGTATCGACATGATATACATCCCATCAATATCTTTCACAATCTTTATAGAGAAGCAATACAAAATTGAAAAAAAAACATGAATTGATACCTCCATAGATGTACTTGATAGGTTGTTGTTGAGGCTCCATTCAAAATTGAACAAAAATTATATTCACCTGCAAAAATAAAGACTTTTTATCCGTATTAACTAATAAACATGAAAGAAAACTTCTACTTCTGAAAGAAAATAAACCTCAATGTCAAAACCTTTTAAGTTTTCTCTGAAAGGGATGTTTCCTTTGTCACCGAAATTAGTAGGGACTGCTTCATGATGATGGGTTTATAATCTTAACATTAATCATGTTGCATACACCACTTTACTTGAATATTAATTTTTCCTTTTTAAGCTATTTTTTCTTATTGCACGTGACTACATATTTATTGATAAGACTCGTTTAAAATACTTTAAGAGTAACTTGGGAGCGATGCTCTTTAAAGTATAATTACTTTATCGACCATTGTTATTGAAAGCTGCCATCCGATTTCGTACATATATAGAAGTTAAATTTTTTTATTAGATTTGATTAACTAAATTTTGTGAATTTAAATAAAATTAATGTCAAATACTCTTTTATTTTATTCTGAATAACTGAAATCCAATGAAGGCTAATCAAAAAAAGGATAGAAAAAAAAAATCTTTGAACGAAATTATCTTTTTTTCCCGTAAACGTTATCTTTGATTTCCATATCGTTTTCCTCAACTACTCATGTAAAATTTGAAGGCAAAGTTTTTCAGTTTTATTACAGAAAGATTTGATTATCCTTTTAGATAGGTTTTTTGTATGCAGCAAAAAGTCACTTGTAGATATTATTTTGAATCACTCTTTTAAAAATGTTTTCAAAGAAGAATTTGTTATAGTCCAAGTCGTTATAACAATTTATTTGAGTTCTTGTGTATGAGAAGGTCTCGTGACAAGTGGTTTATCCTTAAGTTATAAACAGTCCACAATATATTTTCACTTATACACTGCATTGTTAAATTCCATACTAAAATTTTAAAATTTTAAATCTACATTTTATATTAAGTTTTTTAAAAATATTTTCTCATTAAAATGTAAACTATTACTTGTTTAAACTTAAACATATTATATATATATATATATATTAAATCTAAAATTTAAAGTAAAATATTAGTTGCATATCCATAAACTTATGGACATGCCACATTTCTTGAGACTTCCCCCCTGTGTATTACCAATATATTTTCCTTTCTTGCATGTTTTGCATTGATTTCTCAATCACAAGTGGTGTAGAATTTTATTCTCACTGAACAGAAAATAAAAAATAAATCTTTTATATATGCATTTAAAATTTGCTATAACTATATATGCATATTGTTAATATAAGGGAAATATACAAATATAACCTTATGTACTTGAGATAATGCAGATATAACCCTGAAATAATTTTTAGTGTAAAAATAACCCTAACTACTTTACATAAGTGCAAATATAACCATACATACTATATTATGGTATTGACTGGCAATTTCTGGCCATTGATCGGTCATATTCAGCCACATACCAATTAAAAATGACCAAAATGCCCTTTCAGTCTAAAGAAAAAGTTGAAAGACAAAAATGCCCCTCGCCCACCACCCCCAGCCACTGAACACCATCACTAATCCACCCCTTCGTTGCTCCGCCGCCACTGGTCCACCACTACCTTCCAGCCCGACCACCACCACCCTTACCACCTTCTAGCCATCCTACCACCACTTTTCACCCCACCACCCTCGGTGACCAAAATCACCACCTTCGGCCACCCATCTCTCACCGCCAGCCACCAGTTCACCACCTCCTGGACACCACCCCACCCCTCTAGCACCACCACGCCACCGTCGCTATGCCGCCTCTAATGTCACCGCTACTCCATCTCTGTAACTACTTCCCCCGACGTTAGGGTTTTGCCTCCCCCGGCTTCACTCCTGGAGCCGCTCCGACCTGTCACCCATCAGCCCCATCGTCACATCACCACCTCTCGCCACCCATCAGACCTGCCACCAAACCCATCAATCCTAAAATTAAAATTAGAGGGCTCACCTCTTTTAGACCCACATGCTGAATTTCTCCTAGAACCACCAGAAGTAGCTGAACACTTCGATATTTGGGAGGGTTTTGAGGTGGGTTTTTCCCAGGCTGAGGTTGTGGTTGGGAAAATGGCTTCTTGGTTGAGTTCAACGAAGAGGGTTTCTTGTTGTTGTAGCAAGATTTGGGCTTTCTTGCTGTTGAAGAAGATGGTACATAAACGCTTCTATTTTTTCTCTGCTTCTTACTCTTGTCCCCCATCTCCATGAAAATGAATGGGTTTTCTCAAACTTGTGAATGGAGGGCGGCAGGGTAGCAGAAATGTAATTTCATAAATTTTGTATTTTTGTATTTTTATGTAGGGGTAAATTGGTCTTTTCATTATAGTTCAACCTCAAACTGCCAGAAAAAGTTATATTTGCACATAAACTAACTATCTAGGATTATATTTGCACTTTCCATTATCACAGGGTTATGTGTGCACTTTCGTGAATTATGTAGGGTTATATATGCACTTCACTCTTAAATTAATTTCCTCTCTTTGTATTCTAAAAGAGTCCATCTCTTGCGAGACCATCTCATTGTAAGACCAGGGGAAAACTAACAATATTAGCTACATAAAATTGGAGATTTTAAATTTTGGGGGTTACAAAACGAATATTTTTAATTCAGGGTCTATTTTAAGAGGAACCGAATTGCAAATAAAACAGGGACTATTCAGGGTCTATTCAGGGACTAGGGACCGAATTGCAAATAAAACATAAACTTCCGCCTCCACCATGCCAGCAAAGTGCCACCATTGTCCACCATGGACGGTGTGATTTAAAAATTTGTCATCGTTGAATTCGCCTTAGATTCAATGGGTTTTGATCGATTTTTTGTGGGATTTGATATGGGTTTGGTCGAATTTGCGTCGGATTCAAGTGAGGGTTCTGTCAGAATTACATTGGATTTTGTAATGATAGCATTGAGGGGATAGGTTTCTCGCATTTTTCGATGGGTCTTCTTGCATTTTTCTGCCGGTCCTCTTGTGTGGATCAAATTTGGTGGGTCTTCTCACGTTTTCAAACTGTCCAAATTTCCAATGGGATTTGGGGCAAAAAATATTTGCAGGTTTTCTGATATGATTCAAGGCGACAATGGGATTGGAATGTGATGCTAGAACTCACCGGTGACGCTAGGACTAGGGATGGCAGTGGCCGGGTTTCGATGAGGTCCGCCCCGCTTCCGCCTAAATGGGGTGAGTATGAAGGTAGTTTTTGTGCAGTAGGGTGGGTATGGGTCCGCCATGGGTAGTGGGTTGGGTGGGGATATTAATTCACACCCACCCCATCCCCGCCCCGTCCCACTAAACCCGTTATATACCCGCTAATATAATATAAACAATTTATTAGTTATTATATTGCACATATCTTACTTATAGTATTTTCATGTAAATATATTTTTAAATATTAGTAGAAAAGTTACTATAAAAAAGTGAATTTTAGCTATATTTGGAGATATAAGTAGGATGAGTACACTGCGTATGAAGTGGATATAGAGACCCAAGTGGGTTATGAGGGGTATGGAATTTGTACAATACGCGATGGGGCATGGTGGATTTTAAAGTTGAACGTGCCATGGGTGATGGGGCGGTGGACATCGGTATTGATGTACCATAATCTGCACTGCTCTACCCCATTGTCATCCCTAGTTGGGATTGGAAGGTTTTTTTTCTATTGGGATTGGCAGGGACTTCACATTTTAGGTTTTCTGAGGTGACGTTCATGGCAGTCAAAATTAGATACGATTGGTTGTGCGATTTGCCACTATGTTTCAGGTCAAAATCATATCAAATCCAGTGGGTTAAGTTTTTAGGTTGAGTATTCGGGTCTGACTCGGATTGATTTGGGTCAAAATCACATCAATTAGTTTGGTTGTTTTTTTGAATGGGCTGAATTGTAATTGTGTTTGATGTTTAGAACTCAAACTTAAATAAAAACATGTCATATGAAAAATCAAAATCAAATGAAAATAGTAAAAGATCAAACATCCAAATAAAACTCACACAATACAACTAAAATAATTATACATCAAACTAAATGGGTAAATGATCACAACAAATTAAAACACTAAAATAACAGCTAACTAGAAATACATAAACATGAAGTTGAAGTATTAGAAATTCACATAAGAATTATGTAATCAAGCAACAAACTAAAACAATAAAATAAACATCAAATTTAAAAAACTAAAAAATTAAACAAATTTAATAAACAAAACATATCAAGTTTAAATATATGAAAATCAAATAAAAAATAGTAAAAATACAAATCAAAATATATATTTTTAAAATCAAATGAAAAAATAAAATACATCCAATCAAAATAAATTAAAATAAAATAAAACATATCAAATTTAAATATTTATACGTCAAATAAAAACACACTTCAATGAAAAACAAAGTGTGCACCAAAATGTGACACTAATATTGGAAAATTAAAAATAAAAATCACTATTAAAACTTAGAAAACTAATTCAAACTAAGTATTAAAACATCAAATAATGCAATAAATAAGAATATAATATTTGAAAAAAAGATAAATTGATATTAACTTTTAAAACATCACGCCGAAAAGCTAATATATCAATCCAAATGAAATTTAAAATTATTTTTTAAATTAAATATCATGAACCAATGTCAAAATGGGTTGCTATAAAAAAAGAACATCTTCGATGCTAAAAGGATGTACATAATTACTTATACGAGTTAAATCACACAAAACTAAAATAGTTAAGAGTCCGTCTCCTGCGACACTGCTCACAGCGAGACCAAGGACTAAACTACAAATAGAGAAAATTTAAAACATGAAAAATGAAATTTGGGGGGTTAAACATAAATATTACTGGGAGGCCGTCACCGTACCTCTCAAAGTTAATATTTATAAGCCCTAAATGCTTACTATCTACAATTAAGTAGATAGCGGCAAGTCGGGGTCGTCCACGAAGAAGAGGGATTTTCTTAAGCGTTTAAACATAAAAGGTTGATATTAGGCTAGAAGTGTGTGTGTATATATATATATATATATATATATATATATATATATATATAAAAGCAAGTAAAAAAGGTGGGTTTTGGTTGGTTGTGGTCCTAAGTTATGAAATTAAAAGACAAACAACTAGCAAAGTTAAGTAACTATGCTAATCATCAAACAAACTAAGAAAATGGGGTAAAAACTAAAAAAGATAAAACCTTGGGAGAAATTAATATCCACTTCCAAACCTAATGTAGATCATTGAACCATTCACTCATTCTATCACAATTGTTACCGATGGGGAATGCCAATGAAAGATCAACATTCATTCCTTCTTAATAGTAATTTGTAAAGACAAACAACGACCATTTGCAAACCTCGTTGACAATCACTCTAGGCAAACAACACCATAGAGGTAGTTCAACGACATTATACACGAAGGACTATGGATTTGATAACAACAAGCCTTCTACCAAAGATATAGCCATTTAACCAAACATAACATTCATTAGGCTAAACCTAAAACAAACCACATTCAAGGTTCAGCCTTTCATTGCATCTATAGGATAAATATACTTATCTAGCAAGAATCACAACACATTATGCACAAGAAGTCCTAAGTTCATGTTTCTAAATTTTCATGCAAAGGAGCTAAGGAATTCGTCACTTTCCTAACTCCTTAACACTTAAATCATACAAACACTTCCTATTCTCAAACAACACATGACATAAATGAAGTAAAACATAGCATTAAGAACACATGAATGCTAAATAACAAAGGCTTCAAGAACGAGTGAAACAATCTATTCACTACTTCCACTACTTGTTGTGAAGATAAATCTTCCATTCTTCTTAGTTAGTAGTTTGCAAGAGTGAATTCGACATCTCTTGTCAAACCTCACCAATAACTCCCTTAGCCGAAGCACGACTAAAAGTATCCCATTGATGGCATTGAGCACAAAGAATCAACAAGCTTGGCAACACTTATAAACACTACACCGTGTCTAAGCATTTAACCAATTCATGCATTTACACAAGATTAGTCAAGAACGATCGACATTCATAGACCTATCTCATTTGCTACCTAAAACAAACATCACAACGAGTTCATCATCATCACATTCATCTCGAAATTATCAACACATCAACATCATTAAGAAGCTCTAACTCATGCTCTTGGATTCCACATTAAAAGAGGGAAGAAGTAGCTACTTTCTCCCAACCCTAACAAGTAATCATACAAGCAATACATATACTTAAGCTTCCAACAAAATCAATGCCATTAACAATTCACATTCAAAGCTCAATAAATGCACAATAGCAAAAGCACTAAATAGATAGATATGGTTCTTACTACATAGATATGGAAGTTTCAATCAATTGCTCCCAAGATAAAACTAAGCTAGATAATCAAAACCCATAACATAGAACAAAGATCTACAAAGAAAGAAGAAGAAATTGAAGAAAATGGTGAAAAACTAGGGTTTTGGAGCCCTCAAGTCGGGCTTGGGAAAATGGGGAAGAAAAGGGGCTATTTATAGCCCAAGTTGGTAAAAAAGAAGGTCAAAATGCAGCAGGCGTCGCCCGGACAGAAATGGCCTCGCTCGGGCGGCGGAGGTCTCAGCCCAAAATTCAGATCCATCCGCCCGGGCGACGCCATTTCCTCCCGGGCGAGCTACAATTCGAGGCTTCTTGTTTTGATTCCCACGGGTGAACCGTTGATCCATTTTGAGAGTTTTTGTAGTCAATTTTATAGTGCTCAAGAAGATGAATCCAATGATGCTATCCTTGTAGGCTGATTCTTCTCGGATAATTTTAAGAACTTTGTCTAAACTTCCGGGTGACAATTCATCCGTTTCTTTGCCTTCCTTCTTCGACCCTTCTATCTTCTACAACGTTTTGGCACGTAGCCTTCACTTAATCACTCCAAAGAGCTCACGAGACATCTACAAATGAAGCTCATAAAATGGAATTTAGATGCTCGTAAGGACCAAAAATCCATTAGACTAAACATAGGTTATAAAATGAAGGATTTAGATATAAAAACCGAAAATGGTCATCTAAACCCCTTAAAGTGATGTTAAATGCTTTGGAAAATACATGCATTCGACGTCTCATCAATTACATATTCGAGGTAAAAATTAAAACTGCAAGAAATATTAGGGACGAATATGCAAAAATGATAAAATCACCTTCTTCTTCAGCTACTCCTTCTCCGGCGAGCACCTCTTCTCCAGCGAGTCCTTCTCCGCCGTGCTCTACCACTTCTCCGGGTTCTGCTATGCTCCTCACCGGCATTTCACCGTGCAACCTCCTTCATTATTCCATCGTTGCTCAACCAACCGTCTTCTCCAATTCCTCAATTTGCGCAACCAAAAAAATCCTTCTCCAGAAAAGTCCCAACCTCCATAATCGTCGCTCCTTGTCCACCTCTCCTTCTTTGTCGTTCTTCTCTGCAACGCTCCATCACTTCTTCGGGTTCTGCTACGCTCCTTAGCGACATTCCACCGCACAACCTTTTTCATTGTTCCATCGCTGCTCAACCGGTAATGTTCTCCAATTCCTCAATTCGCGCAACAAAAAAAATCCATCTCCGGAAAAGTTCCAACCTCCTTAACTGTGGCTCCTTGTCCACCTCCCCTTCTTTGTCATTCTTCTCCGACCTTGCCTCTCCTTATTCATTGCTCCTTCGTCCCATGCACACTCAATATTTCCGTTGCTCGATCTCACCGTTCATCCAATTTAACTTCGATTTAGCACCATCAAAATAGGTGAATTCACTGTTGTTTTTGTCGAGTAGACCATTGAGACGTTCGCCGCTGTTTTGAGTTCAATTTCCATCGAATTTAAAGCACCAACAAGATGAAGAACATGCAGATGATGTCGACGGAGAAAATATGGTAAACATGTTGAGTTAAAATCGGGTTAGGGCAAATGAATTTGGGGAAACATCTAGGGTGGGTATGAGTCAATTGGATTTAGGCCCAATATATAGGTTTTTATTGGGATATATTGTCATTGAGCCCATCAGATTTAAAGTAGAAAAACAAATTAAAAATACTGTAATTATAATGTCAAACTAAAATCCTGAAACGTAAACATCAAATAAAAATGGTTAAACATCTAATTTTAATAACATCAAATGGAAATGGTCCATTGAATTATTTTAATATAAAATATAAAAAAATCAATTTAAAAAATACTGTATTTAAAAACATCAACCTAAAATACTAAATTGTAAGCATCAAATGAAAATGGTTAATCTTCGAATATTTCAAATTTTAAAATTTAATAATTTTAATAACATCATATGGAAATGGTTAAACATCAAATAAATAAATGGAAATGTTCCATTGAGTTTTTTTAATATCAAATTTTAAAAATCAATTAAAAAATATTGTAGTTTAAACATCAAACTAAAATACTAAAACGTAAAACGTCAAATGAAAATGATTAAACATCTAGTAAATATTTCAAAATTTAAAATACATTAATTTTAATAACTTCAGATCGAAATAGTTAAACATCAAATAAACATTATATCATAATAATAATATATAACCAGTATACAATACTTCTTCTTTATCTTCTCTGAGGCAATTTTTCGAGATCTGCTCTGAAACCCTATCTCCTGACCAAACCAACGGCGATGCCTATGGCGGAGCCACCACCGCCGCCAGAACCTTAACCAGCAATTTCCTACAAGCAAGCCCTAGGCAAAGAAGTGCTTCGGTCTCTACGTCCTAACTCTGAATCCGCCCTTTCTTAACCTTCCCAACTTAGAGTTCCATTCAATCCAAAACAACCGATAGAACATTTAGGGGAACCAGGATTGAGTTTCAATATCAACGAATGCGAAAGGCTCGAGGCTCCTCTAAGGCTAACCCTAATCGGAAAATTTGCTCGGAGCAGACCACAACTGGATCGTCTCTGAAGGGACTTCCAAACTTCCAATTTCAAAGGTCATACGGATATCTCACTTTTAGATAATCATCAGCAACTGATTTGTTTCTCTTTGCAGGAGAATTACTATCGATGCTGGCTTTACAAGTTATGGAATTTTGGCTCTTCTTCACTAAGAATTACCAAATGGGAACCCAATTTTTCACCAAATGCGGATTCAACTATATGCCCTGTATGGATTGCTATGTATGGCCTCCCCCAACAATTCTTTGATGAATGGGTATTGTTGTCTTTGGGTAATATTATAGGTAAACCAGTAAAGGTAGATAAAGCTACGTTAAGTCGATCCAGACCACATGTAGCTAGGGTTTACGTGGAAATAGATATCACGAAAATAAAATTGGAAAGGATCTGGATTGAGTATAGAGGTGTAGGATTCTGGCAATATTTAGAATACGAGGATATGCCTGAATACTGTGCTAAATGTCTTAAGTTAGGACACACTATCACCTCTTGTAGAAATGACTAAACCCAGTCAACACTTCATGCCTGGAGGCCTTCCATCAATATAGGTAATGACACAAAAGGTGAATAGAGAAGGCCTACTGGTAAGGGCACAAAATCTTCTTCTTCAAGTCTATCTTCTCAGGAAAAAATATATATACCTGTCAGCAAGAACAAAGCTAACACTCAAATGCAGGTTACTAAAGCTACTTTCAATTAGGGATCATACAAATGCAACAATAACCCCACTCATAAAGAAGTTCAGAAAGGGATACAGGAGACAAATCAAACAAATAATTCAAGTTCTGAAGTCTTGAACCTTGGTCAAGGTTCCCAGGTCCCTCTCTTAAACACTCATCATATTGAAAATGTGAACACAGGGAACTCATCACAAGTAAATCTGAGTACTGATCATGTTGTTCATAATATAAAAAATACCGATACAGACACACTCTTTATGGAACATGATGTTAATATTTCAGTAAACAATTTACCTGTATCTGACGGTTCTACTGAAATTTTGAACTCAGATTATGACCTTGATGATCAACATATGAAACAAACAGTTCCATTAACTATTTATGATCATATGAGCAACAATAATCAAATTGTTGAAAACCCACACAAGACATCAACTTCATCCCCTCTATCAGAAACTATCCCTAATAAGACCCATAAGAATCACCAAACAGACAGCCTAATTTCTGAGTCAAACAATACTACAGATGAAACAGAAAACAATGAAGAAGCCTTCATAGAAATAAACAGTGGGAATTTTCCACTTCTATCTTCCAACTCCAAAACCAAAAACAGTTCAAAATCAGCTCTTGACTCTCTCTCTATAAAAGATATTGAAAACTCTAAAGCCGCTCTAAGGGAATCACAGAATAACTTCAACCTTTTAATAAATTCAGAAGATGTCTTAGATAACCTTGACATAAACAAGAACAGAAGACACAATAAAAAATATTATACACAAACCCCTAAAACGGTCCTTACCCGTTCAGCATCGACACATAACAAATCTTCTCAATGATAGGTTTAAAAATATGTGTATGGAATGCTAGGGGAGTGGGCAATTCTGCCACCATAAATAGGTTAAAAGACATTAAAAAAAGACATCAAATTAATATCCTAACCATAATTGAGCCAATGTTGGAAGCCAACTCCATCAAGAAAGTGGCCTTCCAGACTCAGTTTGAACATCACTTCTCAGATCCAAAATGTAAAATTTGGATTCTATGGGATGATTCAATTAAAATGCAGATCATCTCAGTAAATGAGCAAATGATATTAACTGGGAGGCCATCGCCGTACCTCTCAAAGTTAATATTTATAAGCATTTTTATGCTTTCTATCTACAACTAGGTAGATAGCGGCAAGTCGGGGTCGTCCACGGAGAAGGGGGATCTTCCTAAGCGTTTAGGCACAAAAGGTTGATATTAGGCTAGTAGTAGACATATATGTACATACATATAAAAGCATGTAAATTGGGGGGGGGGGTTGGTTGGTTGGTTGTCCTAAGTTATGAAATTAAAAAGACAAGATAACTAGAAAGGTTAAGTAACATGCTAATCATCAAACAAAACTAAGGAAAAGGGGTTTTAAAACTACAAAGATAAAGCCTTGGGGGGCAATGAATATCCACTTCCAAACCTAATGTAGATCATTGAACCATTCACTCATTCTATCACATTCGTTACTTGGCTTAACATTAACATACCCATCTAGCAAGAATCACAACACATTATGCACAAGAAGTTCTAAGTTCATGTTCATAGATTTTCATGCAAAGGAGCTAAGGAATTCGTCACTTTCCTAACACTATAACACTTCAATCATAAAAACACTTCCTATTCTCAAACAACATATGACATAAGTGAAGTGAAACATAGCATCAAGAATACATAAATCCTAAATAACAAAGGATTCAAGAACGAGTGAAACAATCTATTCACTACTTCAACTACATATCCTTCTTAGATAGTAATTTGCAAGAGTGAATTCGACATCTCTTTTCAAACCTCACCAATGACTCCCTTATTACTAAGAGTATCCCATTGATGGCATTTAGCACGAAGAATCAACAAGCTTAGCAACACTTATAAACACTACACCGTGTCTAAGCATTTAACCAATTCGTGCATTTACACAAGATTGGTCAAGAACGATCGACATTCATAGACTTCTCTCATTTGCTACCTAAAATAAACATGACAACGAATTCGACATCATCACATTCATTTAGCAATTATCAACACACCAATATCATTTAAGAAGCTCTAACTCATGCTCTTAGATTCCACATTAAAAGAGGGGAGAATTAGCTACTTTCTCCTAACCCTAACAAGAAATCATGCAAGCAATTCATATACTCAATCTCCCAACAACATCAATGCAATTAACAATTAACATTCAAAGCTCAAAAAATGCATAATAGCAAAAGCACCAAATAGATAGATATAATGGTTCTTACTATATAGAAATGGAAGCTTCAATCCTTTGCTCCCAAGATAAAACTAAGCTAGAGAAATAAAAGACATAATTAAACTACAAAAACTAAGAAAAGAAAGAGGAGAAAACCTAGGGTTTCTAAGCCCAAAAACGCAGAAGAAGGAGCTGGGCAAAAAGCTGCCGAAGAGGAGAAGATAAGGGGAGTATTTATAGCACAAAAATCAAGAAGAAATTCAGACCACCCATCCATCGCAAGTCGCGACGTGCTCGCGACGATCTTGCGACGAACCATCGCGAGTCGAGACGGTGTCGCGACAGACGCAAATTTCAACATTGTTTCTTCTTTCCCTTTTATATCTCATATCCTTCTCTTCTCTTCACTTCTCCATTTCTTCATGTCTTCAAAAAGCTCAAATCCAAGTCTTCAAATCTTCAAATCTTCAAAGATATTCTTCAAAGTCTTCAAAATTTTCAAAGTCTTCAAACAAATTACCTTGGCACACAAAATTCTCTAAAAGGTGGTAAAAACGTAAAATTCATTTTTAACCCTCCTTAGATAATTTCAAGGTAAAATTTCACATTTAGAGCACAATAGTGTACAAAAGTTAATCCCAAAAGTCCTAATATAACCGTATAAAATGGGCACATCAAACCTCCGCGCACTTAAACCTTACTCGCCCTCGAGTAAGAAAAGATTCAAGCACACAGAGGAATTCATATGTCCATATCCTAAACTAATATTCCCCCAATCAAAGTCTCACAAAAACTCTCAATATCATGAATCCCAAAATCAAAGCTCACATGAGAAATTTTCACACACACAACCCCAATCCTAAATCTAACCAAACCTACCACTTATCAATTCACTACCCATAAAAATGTTTCAAAGTCCCGAATTGATATTCCCAAAGTCCAATGACACAAAATGAAGTTAAAACCATTTAAGAGGTTTAAGCACATACTTCACTTAATGCCAATATATCAACCAAAATCCAATGACATAAAATGAAGCTAAAACCATATAGGAGGTTCAAACACATGCTTCACCTAATGCCAATATATCAACCAAAAACGAAGTATAAAAGGGTCAAGAATTTCATAACCATACTCCGTTTCCTAACTCGCTAAGTTACCCAATCCCAAGAGGTCTCTAGATGTTGAGCTACCCGATCCAACCGTATGACAACTACAACCTTATGACTCCAACGCCGGCAAATGAGTGAGATCATAGCATTTTTCAATTTCTCTCACTTTCTCTCATTTTGCCTAGGAGCTCTTTCGAGTTTTCATCCTAGCCACACATCATGTTTCTTCAGCTCACATCTCACCTTTTTCAGCACATTGTAGCCGCTCATTTTTGCCTAGGCCGCCCTTTCGGGTTTTCGACCTATCCGGGCCCCCAATGTTGCCTATGTTGCCCTCTCGGGTTTTCAGCTTAACGGGTTTTTTTTTTCTTTCTTTCTTTTTTTTTCATGTTTTTTAATCAAAAGTAGCAAAAAGCATTCCAAATCAAGCTAACATGCATTGAGTCCTCTAACCCCTCCCCGCACTTAAAACATTACATTGCCCTCAATGTAAACATGTAAGGCAAGAACAATAAAAATTCAAGGCAAGAGGTAGAGTGACACCCATTTATCCACGTAGTTGCCGATGGTGCAATCCCATGCACTTGTATAGACTCAGTCCCGCCATTGGTGTCGGAGCCGAAAGGGGAGCCAAAATGCCATAGACGAACTCACCCTTCGAGCAAAACATTGCCTCCTTGGCACCGTTTGATCAAGACTACACCACAGAGAACAACATCAAACTCACAAGTACATAAGAATTTGTAATACTAGGTTTAGCATAGAGAATTAATAACCATAGTATTCTCGAAGAACAACCAATCCACCCTGCAACCACCACTACAAGATTATTCATTAAAAATATCCAACATATATCGGCACATATACAAGCATCATTATAGGATATGCAATTACAGTCACAATGATGTAGTCGGCATACTACAATCACCAAAGGTACTACAAAGATGCAAGAATGTTCATATGTCGATATATGTAGGATGGTGGAGGAATGAGCGGACGTGGAATGGTGAGAGGCGGCGAATTGGAGAAGATTGAAGGTTTAAGAAAAATTGAGCAGCACGCCATCGCGACTCGCGATGGATCCATTGTGGCTCGCGGCGGGTAGGGAAGGCTTGGTCGCGACTCGCGATGGTCTCATCGCGACTCGCGATGGTCCGTCGCGACTCGCGATGGTCCGTCGCGAGGCCGTCGCAGCTCGTGGAATGTGGAGGCAGGGACCAGATTTTTAGCACACAAGTTCTGATCTCGTCGCAACTCGCGACATCCCCGTTGCGACTCGTGAAATGTTGAGGCCGGGAGTAGAGTTTTAGCACAAAATTTCTGATCACGTCGCGACTCGAGACCTCTACGTCGCGACTCGCGATGGGCCATTGAAATGTCATCGCGGCTCACGAAAAGCTGGTGCTGGGAATGGATTTTGATCCCCTGCTCGTCGCGACTCGCGACGAGGCCATCGTGACTCGCGACGACAGGGTTTCCTTGGAAATTTTTTTCTTACCAAGCTCTTTTCCCTCTCTTACGGATCTTATTCCTTCATATCCTCCAATGCAACACACTACACTTTGCTACAAAATCATAGAGAAACACAAAATTAAAAGAACAAGATTAAATAACAAAAAAACTAAACAACAAAAACTAAGACAAAGGCCGAATTTATTTACGTCGTCGACACGACAAAGCTCCGTATTTTTAAGGTTGTTAGGATGACCCTAATGTTATCCATATGGTGAAGGCTTGAACCCCTTCACCATGAGCTTCCAAAAGTAGAGAGGTGGGGGTACAAAACTTTCAAGAGGAAAGTTTTGTTGAGGTGGAGAAGGTTTGAAGGGAGTTGAGTGGTTAGGAGGCTTGGGATAATCTTTTGGCTCCTCTCCCGTCTCCCTCAAAACTTCCAAAAATGATAGAGTTGGTTCACTAGGTGGGAGAAGGGGTGATAGTGCTAATGAATGTAGCACGATCACCTCTTCCTTCATTTTTCTATCCTCAACAACCAACTCCTCATCCCCTTCGAACTCAAAATCATTTCCCATGGTGACCTCACTCACCGAATCCTCAAGTTCAATTTGGAATGGTGTATTTTTGGAATCACGAGCTTCCATTCGGGCCAACGTTTCTAATATACTCCTCACATGCCCCTCAATAGCCTCAACACTAGAGGAGAGCTGAGTGTCCGGCTCCTCACTAGGAAAGGAGTTCAAGTTTGCTATTGTATTCATGACTTCCTCATGTGTCAAACTTGAACTTCCTTGTTGGGCTTGGTTTTGGGGTACGGTATAATGTGGTGATGGCCAACTATTTTGCTCGTATTGTTGGTTTTCCGGCTCATTCTCATACCACCAATCCGAACTACCACTCCATTCCGGATTGTAAGGATTGTGGTATGGATACCATTCTTGAGCATCTCGCCCTTGAAAACCAACATCTCCTACCTCTTGGTAGCACTCTTCATAATATCCTTGGTTTTAGAAACCAAGGGTTCTTTCTCCCTCATAGTGCTCCTCCCACAACAAATGGCAAGATTCGGTAGGATGGTCGAAATGACACATCCTACAAAACCTTGCTTGTTGAGCCTCTCTTCTCATCATGAGTTCCCTCAAGGTGAGACGCTCCATTTTAAAATTATTATTATTATTATTATTTTTCAAAAGTCCGAAATCATATTGCAAGTGTTCTCGATAAAAACTCACCAAGAACTCAAGCAATACCTACTCCGAACAAAAACAACCACCAAGGAGTGGAAAATAAAAATGACTAGCTAATATGAAACCAAATACATCTAAACACTTAAAAATAAACGTCTCTTCCCCGGCAGCGGCGCCAAAATTTGGGAGGCCGTTGCCGTACCTCTCAAAGTTAATATTTATAAGCCCATTTATGCTTACTTCTACAACTAGGTAGATAGCGGCAAGTCGGGGTCGTCCACGGAGAAGGGGGATCTTCCTAAGCATTTAGGCACAAAAGGTTGATATTAGGCTAGTAGTAGACATATGTACATACATATAAAAGCATGTAAATGGGGAGGGGGGGGGGGGTTGGTTGGTTGGTTGTCCTAAGTTATGAAATTAAAAAGACAAGATAACTAGCAAGGTTAAGTAACTATGCTAATCATCAAACAAAACTAAGGAAAAGGGGTTTTAAAACTACAAAGATAAATCCTTGGGGGCAATGGATATCCACTTCCAAACCTAATGTAGATCATTGAACCATTCCCTCATTCTATCACATTCGTTACTTGGCTTAACATTAACATACCCATCTAGCAAGAATCACAACCCATTATGCACAAGAAGTTCTAAGTTCATGTTCATAGATTTTCAGCAAAGGAGCTAAGGAATTCGTCACTTTCCTAACACTCTAACACTTTAATCATAAAAACACTTCCTATTCTCAAACAACATATGACATAAGTGAAGTGAAACATAGTATCAAGAATACATAAATGCTAAATAACAAAGGATTCAAGAACGAGTGAAACAATCTATTCACTACTTCAACTGCATATCCTTCTTAGATAGTGGTTTGCAAGAGTGAATTCGACATCTCTTGTCAAACCTCACCAATGACTCCCTTATTACTAAGAGTATCCCATTGATGGCATTTAGCACAAAGAATCAACAAGCTTAGCAACACTTACAAACACTACACCGTGTCTAATAAACATGACAACGAATTCGACATCATCACATTCATCTAGCAATTATCAACACACCAACATCATTTAAGAAGCTCTAACTCATGCTCTTGGATTCCACATTAAAATAGGGGAGAATTAGCTACTTTCTCCCAAACCTAACAAGCAATCATGCAAGCAATTCATATACTCAAGCTCCCAACAACATCAATGCAATTAACAATTAACATTCAAAGCTCAATAAATGCACAATAGCAAAAACACCAAATAGATAGATATAATGGTTCTTACTACATAGAAATGGAAGTTTCAATCCTTTGCTCCCAAGATAAAACTAAGCTAGAGAAATAAAATACATAATTAAACTACAAAAACTAAGAAAAGAAAGAGGAGAAAACCTAGGGTTTCTAAGCCCAAAAACGCAGAAGAAGGAGCTGGGCAAAAAGCTGCTGAAGAGGAGAAGATAAGGGGAGTATTTATAGCACAAAAATCAAGAAGAAATTCAGACCACCCGTCCATCGCGAGTCGCGACGGTGTTGCGACAGACGCAAATTTCAGCATTGTTTCTTCTTTCTCTTTTATATCTCATATCCTTCTCTTCTCTTCTCTTCTCCATTTCTTCATGTCTTCAAAAAGATCAAATCCAAGTCTTCAAATATTCAAAGATATTCTTCAAAGTCTTCAAAGTTTTCAAAGTCTTCAAACAAATTACCTTGTCACACAAAATTCTCTAAAAGGTGGTAAATACGTAAAATTCGTTTTAACTCTCCTTAGATAATTTCCAGGTAAAATGTCACATTTAGAGCACAATAGTGTACAAAAGTTAATCCCAAAAGCCCTAATATAACCGTATAAAATGGGCACATCATTAACCAAATTCAATGATCAGTTGTTAACCCAAGATTGTTTCAGAGGTTTCATTTATGCCAAACATACTATAAATGAAAGAAATAAACTGTGGAAACAAATTCTGAACCATAACAGTTCACCTTTAAGCTTAATAGGAGATTTTAATGTCATAAGTTCCATAGAGGAATATCTGGGTCAATCTCAACCTGACATAAAAAGTATTCAAAATTTTAATAATTTTCAGAAAAAAGCCAATATGTCTACAATTCCAACATATGGATCTATTTTTACTTGGACAGGTATGAGATCCAAAGGAAGGGTTTGGAAAAGGTTAGACCGAGGGTTATCTAATAATATATGGTGGGACTTGTTTAAGGAATCTGGCATTAAAACATTAGCAAGAGGGCAAGCAGACCATTCCCCCTTGCTATTTACCATAGGTGAAACAAAATTATTTAATAAACCATCCCCCTTCAGGTTCCAAGAATGTTGGTTTAATCATCCAACCTTTATGAAGATTGTAGAAGATTCATGGAACATCCCCTCTAATAAATTGGGAATTGGAAATTTCTTATTCAAGCTAAAAAACTTGAAAAATGCTCTTAAATTCTGGAATAAACACACCTTTGGAAATATCTTTGACACAGTCAAAGTTTGTGAAGAATATCTTTTTCAAGCAGAATCTGCCCTCCAACAAAATGATTCACAAGAAAACTTGGAACACTTAAATAAAACTAAAGCAAAGTTAATTCTGGCACTGAATAATCCGGAAATTTACTTGAGGCAGAAATCAAGAGTAAAATGGCTTAAAGAAGAAGATCAAAACACAAAATTTTACCATCAAAAGGTTAAATCTAAGCATAAAAGACAAACCATATTTTCAGTTAAAACTGAAAATGGTATAACTTTAAATACTCAGGAGGAAATTGCAGAAGATGGTGTTAAATACTTCTCAAATTTATTACAGGAAGAGTACAAAGATCCTTCTGGAATTAACACTGCTTGGTTATTAGAAAATATTCCAAAGCTAATTACTGAAGAAATGAACTGTGAACTCACTAAACCAGCAACAATGGAAGAATTGACTATCATAGTTAAAACAATGGATGGACATTCAGCTTCAGGGCCAGATGGTTTTTAAGGTTTTTTCTATCATAAATGTTGGCACATCATCAACAAAGATGTCCTACATGCTATACATGATCTCTTTTTATCAACCATCATCCCAAAATCAATTACAGCCACTTTAATCATTCTCATACTTAAAAAAAAAGTTTGTTCATCCTTCAAAGACTACATACCAATTAGTCTTTGTAATTTTATTAATAAAATCTTAACCAAAATCATTTCTAAAAGGCTTAAACCAATTATGGATATCATAATAAGCCCAGAACAAACAACATTCATCTCAGGAAGAGATATTTCAGAAAATATTCTTCTAATGCAAGAACTTGCCTCTTTCATTAATACTAAAACCAAAGGTTTTAACATGATCATAATACTTGATATGATGAAAGCATTTGATAGAGTTTCTTGGACCTTTTTATCCAAGCTATTAGGCCAGATGGGTTTCTCAATCAAAATAATTGAACTAATAATGAAAAACTTAAAATCAGCCTTTTTCTCCATCTTGATAAATGGATCATATCATATGGTTTCTTCCAAGCAACCAGGGGGTTAAAACAAGGAGACCCTTTATCTCCACTTCTATTCATCTTAATGACAGAAGCTTTTTCAATGAACATAAACTTCCTGTTTCAATACTCAAATCTGAATTTTTATAAGCTTCCTAACCCAATTAAGAAGTTCTCTCATCTATCCTTTGCAGATGATACTGTAATATTTATAAATTATTCCAAATTAGGACTTAAAACACTAAATTGTTTCCTACAATCCTATGAAATGGCTACAGGCCAAAGTTTAATTTTGAAAAATCCTCATTTTATATTGCCAAACACTGCCCACTCAGAAATATTGGTGATATTAAAAGCTCAACAGGAATGTTACAGGGCAACTTTCCTTTTAAATATCTTGGATGCCCAGTTTACATTGGTAGGAATAAAAATGTATACTTTTCAAGCATTATACCCTCAATACAGTCCAGAATTAATAGCTGGGAAAATAAACTGTTATCTCAAGCTGGAAAGATAATTCTGATCAAGCACATATTGTCCTCTATCCCAATACATCAGATTACAGTTCTAAAACCTACCAAACACATTATTGATGTAATTCATAAAATTCTTGGCAAGTTCTTATGGTCCTCCAACTCAGAAACCTCACAAAGGAAGAGAGTTTGGAGGGCTTATCCAAGTTTATGTTATCCTTTTGAAGAAAATGACCTTGGTTATAAAAATATTGAGACTTTGATTCAAAGCTTCTCTATTAAATTATGGTGGAAGCTGCAAGTGGGAAGATCCCTTTGGTCACAATTTATGTGGTCAATTCCAGATAACCACAAAACTTCCAAAATCTGGAAGAGAATCAAAGATATTCAAGAAATAGCCATTCTAAATTCAAAAATACAAATAGGGAAAGGGGAAGTTTATTTCTGGAACTCTGGTTGGACAGATTGTGGTCCACTGTATAGGCTATGGGACAATAGTCGAATCACTCCTTTCCCTGACTTAACAGTTGGTGAATTTTTAACTAACAGACAAGAGTATATTAACCAGCTGAAACACCTTTTCCCAGAGCACATAATTTCGGAACTGGACAAAGATCAAGAAATTTTTCCTGAATATGAGGATACTATAATATGGAAACCTACTCAAAATGGAAAGTTTACTCTGAAAAGTGCTTATGAACTGATCAGAAAGAAAAGAACAGGTGTATCCTCCTTAAAACATGTCTGGTCCACAATTATGCCTAGAAAAGTAAGTTTTATGAACTGGAAAATGCTTAACAGATTAATCCCCCTTCCTGATGTATTGGAGGATCTATCTTTCAATCTTCCATCCATTTGCTGTTTTTGTTTAGGAGATGAAGAGAGTGTACACCATTGTTTTAATTCTTGCACAGAAATTTAAAAACTATGGACATGGATTGATACTATCTTCAATGTTCCAACAAAGCATTCTCCATATCTATGGGATAGATACTTCAATTACTGGAACAACAATAATTTTCTAGATCATAAAAATTGGTTCCCATTATCCCCTGTTTAGTAGTATGGACCATATGGTGTTTTAGGAACAAACACTATCATGAAAGTGTAAAACCTAACATCATAATGATGTTTAGGAAAACTTTACACCTCTTTAATGATATTTTTCTAGCCTACAAACTAACTTCAAATGGGATTTATCTAATGCTTTGCCAAGGTTACTAATGAACAATTAAATAGAACCTGGCAGCCTTGTCATTGTTACCTGGAAAGCTCCATCTCCACTCCTCCATAAACTAAATACAGATGGTTCATGGAAGAATTCGAATAAGGCTAGAATTGGAATAATCATAAGAGACTCTCTAGGTGACATATTAATAGCTGATGCTCAGAAGATAAATAGCCCCTCTCCTCTTCATGCTGAAGCAGGGGCAGTTAGAGCAGGTTTACAGTTGGCATTTTCCATGGGTATTAGTCACTTACAAATTGAAAGTGACAATAAAATGCTCATTAAGGTTGTAAGAAAACAACTACAACCTCACTGGAACATCATTGAGGAAGTTAGGATAATCTGGGAACTAATGAAAAAGGTTAAAGTCTCTATGAATCATATCTATAGAGAAGCCAATGAAGCAGCAGATTTTCTAGCCAAAATGGCCAGTTCAAATTAGGCAAATACCTTCAAATCCATTACTCAATTATCGAGAGAGTTGAAAGCTATAATAATTGCAGATAAATAAGCTTTACCTTCTATCAGAAGAATTTACCTGTTTTTATTAGCATATAATTCTCAGATTCCTGATGTATGCTGATATAATTTGCCACTGGAACATTCTGTTTGATTATGTAACATCAGAAAAAATGATTTGAGTTAGACCTCTTTATCATCTCGAACTATTTACTGCTGGCTGTAAATTTCGTTTCAGATGGAGAAGAGAGGAATTCTGAAGACCATATGCAAGGTGCAGAAGAGAGGTTCAGCTGCTGCACATAACCTACAAATTTAAGTAATTATCTTCAGGGGAAGAAAATTGCAAGGGGACACTATGGAAGGTCACCTCTTCTTGTCGACACTGGGGTGTGGAGGCAAGAAAGTGTAAGGCCATAGTTAGTCCTCGAACGGGGCATAGGGCCAACTCCTTCATTGAGATAGGGTGTTTAGATGAAGGTTTTGGGTAAACATCAGTTTGTAATTAGCTTCCACTAATGTATTACACGAATTGAACATCTTTTTTGAAAGGCCCGGGGAGCCGAATATACACCCCCTCACTTACGTGAGTTTATATATATAAAAAACATTATATCATAATAAAATAGTAAAACATCGAATCAAAAGAATAAAAGTACATAAAAAGTATAATTTTTTCCCCTAAAATACACTAATTTTGAAATCAAAATACAATATGAAAACATCGATACTCAAAATTAAAAACATAATAAAACTACAATATAGAGGCGGTGTATGTACTATGGCAGTGGAGGAATGGAGCTGTGTTTAAGGAGGAAAAGAAGGCAGATAATATCTTTACTCAAATTTTAGATACGATTGTATATAGGAGTTGGGAGGTGACAGAACTGAGGGATTTAGTGGCTAAAGTTATGTTAGAGTATGATAGATGATAGTAGTGATGTAAAGAGGAGATTCTAATGGTTGGAGATCAATGAAAGTTACAAATTTTCCAAAAAAAACAACAATACACCATCATTCCAAATCTTAAATCATCACAAGTTTAAATTTTAAAATACTAAAATTTATAATCATGTAAAAAACATAAAACATGAAAGTAATATATTGAAAAATCAATATAAATAACTAAAAAGTCAATAAATTAAAATTATTTAAACTTTAAATAAATATAAATTGATTTAAAATAGAAAACACCAAACTAAAACACTAAAACGTACATATAAAGTGAAAATGGTTAAATATCGAATAAAAATTTGGGAAATATGTATATATAACCCTATATAATTGAAAAAAAGTGTAGATATAACCCTGATATAATTTTTAGTGGAAATATAACCCTAACTATTTTACATAAATGCAAATAAAACCCTAAAGCCAATATTCCAGCATTGACTGGCCATTTTCGGCTATTGATCAATTGGAAATTACTAAAATTCCCTTTCAGCCTATTATAAAAAGTTGAAAGACAAAAATGCCCCTTGACCCACCATTATACTGCTATAATCGTCACTGCTCCACCACTTTCACCGGGCCGCTGCCACCAAACCATCACGGCCACAACTCTGACTCCTTACTGCTCATCAACCAGATCAGAAAATCTGGTTCCTTTCTCCATCAGCGCCACTATTCCATACTCCTTACTGCTGTGAAAAATTTACTCATCGTCGTTGGAAAGCAATGATTTTTCTCTCGTCCTTTTCATATCGTACTTCATCCACCATAAGACACCTAAAGAAGACTTTGAACCTCCAGAGGATGAACCAAACTCAAATATTCCAATTCCAGGAAATAAGCAATAAATTCAATAACCAAAACCCAAGCTTCCCATTCAATAACCAATAACCAATACCCAATCTTCTCAATAAGCAACGAATTCAATAACCAATATTCCCATTCCTGGAACCTTTTCGTTAAACTCAAGAAACAAAAAAAACAAGAATGTGCTACACCTTAAAGACTGACCCTTTGCTAACCTTATTCATTGTCATCCCCTCCATAGCTTTGCAAATTCAGCCCGACCTAATTCAAAAATTCTTGTTCCCGGTCACTCCTACCTCTCTTTAGGCCTGGAAGAGCCTGGTCGGGTTCCGGGTTGGACCTGGGCACTGGTCGATCTGCACCAGAGCTTTCACCCAGGACGCCGAGGTGGCAGTGGTGGAAATGACGAGCTTCTTTGAGGCTTTCTGTAGACAGGTTCACAGTTGGAGATAAAACAGATGAGCTCCGATCTCTTATGGTGGACCTATGGTGGCGCAACATGCTCAACTAAAGGGCTCCGGTCTCTTATGGTGGACCTATGGTGGAGCGGCGTGCTCAGCTAGAGCGGCATTGAGGTAGCTGGAGGAAGACAAAAAAAAAAGAAGGAAGGTTTGGATCGTGAAGAAGGAAGCGGCCGTGAGGTAGGGAAAAGTGGAGGAAGTTTGAAGAGGGAAGCGGCGTCAGAAGGAAAAAGTAAAGGAGAATCAGGGTTTAGGGGTATTTTTGATATTTCATATTTTTGTAATTTTCATTTTATTTACAGGGGTAAATCGATCATTTTAGTGTATTCCGACCTCCAACTGTCGGAAAAGGTTATATTTGCACATAACCTAAAGATCTAGGGTTATATATGCACTTTCAATTATTGCATGGTTATACCTGCACTTTCATGAATTATGTAGGGTTATATATGCACTTTGCTATTAAAATTTATATCAAATTAAAACAACACACTATAATTGTAAAACACGAGAGAAAACAACAGAATTGTAACCATAATTTGATAAAAATTAAAATGTAATACATCAAATAACAATAATAAAACATCATCCCAAAATCTAAAATCATCGCAAGTTTACATTGTAAAAGTGTTAAAAGCTAAAATCATGTAAAAAACATAAAACACGAAAGTAATACATAGAAAGATCATCATAAATAACTAAAAAGTTAAACAACTAAAACAGTGGGTTAAAATTAGACCCAAAAACAAGGCCCAAAATAAAAATTAGGCCCAAAAACTAACTAATCCCTAACCCTGTCCAATTGACATGCCGCCCAACCCTAATCCTCTAGTGACAACCCGTCTCCCCACCCACATCCTCTTTGCTGGCAAAAATGACATTGGAGTCTAATTCGTCATCCTCGTTGTCAATTCTTACTTCGTTTTCGATGTCCTCAATCCCAAACCTCAATATCACCATCGAAATAACTTGTTCGAGTTTGTCCTTTTCATCTCTGCAAAACTAGGCTTTTCGGCGATGATCTATAACACAAGATTCGGCGAAATCCTTGGATTCAAACCGACAAAACTAACGGCGGAAGGATGTGGATATCATTGGTGAAGAAAAGAGGTTGAAAGAGACAAGTATTGAGGAGAAATAAAGTTGGAACAATGCTGAAAATGTAACCAAAAAATTGCAAAACTGGTAGCTTCACTGGAGAAGATGGAACTTCTAATTTATTGCAGTTTAACCCCCGAACTTCTATTAAGTTTTTAAAAATTACCCTAAAACAATTAATATTAATTTGACCCCAGCTCCAACAAAAACTCCAATTAATTGTAAATTTAAACCTCAGTCTCACAATGAGATGGTCTCGCACAAGACTTTGTCAATAGTTAAAGCTTAAAAATAAGGCTTATAAAAGCATATTTTTTTGTGCATTGTCTACTAGCTAATTAAAAATTTTAAAATCGATTAAAAGAAACCTGATAACTACTATGATCAAACAAAACTCCAAAAGGTACAGAATCTAGCTCTAACCCAAACATAACTATAACCAAATCTTTGCTTAATCCAACATGCAAGAAATAGATTGCTTAACCAATAAATACCACAATAAATATATGAACAAACAGAGCAAGAACAATCTGATTAGTATAACCGCCCCTACAATGTATTTTAAAAATATGATAAATTTTATCGACTAAATAAACAACCAAATTAGTATACAAGATACTGTAGTTGCATGCATATTACAACCACTCCTGCAACAAAAATGAACAATTTTATTTCGTCTTAACATTGGAGGAATAACATGTCGTACTTTTGTTAAGCAACTGCATAAAATGCAATATCTCTCCATCTGTCAGTTATAGAATATCATAGCAGTATCATGATCTTAGTTTTTTATAAGATATTAGACAATGAAAAGTACCACTCCTAACTCATTTTTGTACATAGTAGATTCTAGGACTCCGACTTAAGATATTACAAACATAATGACAGAAAGACAGTGGCGGAACCAGGGCATAATGTAAGGGGGGGCTGAATAAGAGAGGCAAAATTTTTTTTCCGAATGCTTAATATAGAGACCTAATCTACAGGTACTTTGGGATTTCTCTTTGCCCTATTCTACAGGTAAAATTCTAGGCTACAACTGTGCATACCTCTGGTCACTTTCAGATGACATTTTCACAGCAATATGGACTGCACAAAGAACTAGCCCAAAATGGTCCCTTTCCCCTTCTTTTCAACCCCTTTCTTTTCCCAGCAATATCAGGTTAAAAAAAAAATGAAAGATCTTACACTATTCTAGGACCCTTTGAACCCCTTTTCCTGACAACCAATTCAGGGCCAAAGATTTCTGAGGCTAAAAATGAACCCTTTGCAAGAAATCACATAGAAATAATGGAGGAAAACAACAGAAAAAGACTGTAAACGGATAGTGGAAAACACAGATACCATAGATTAATTCTTGACTAGAGAAGAAAAGTAATAGTCATCTCCCTACAAACCCATCACACACACACAGAAAAAACTTCAGAATTTATGGAAGAAAGCCTACAGGACATGCTATTCTCTTTGCACTCTAGAATTTTACTTTATGAAACAATGAAACAAAAATCGTCTGTAAAAGCTAGGAATTATTTCACTTACCTTAATAGAGTTTTGATCAAATTACAAATCCAACCTAAAGCATAATCATTTGATTAATTATAGACTTGATAAGAAACAAAATGTTTTTGCAAGAATACCTCTCGTCTCTCGGCAGAGGCGGGGAGACGTTGGAGAGGTTATAGGAAACTTAAGGAAGGTGGGGACACGGGCAGAGGTGGCACGCTCGCAGCGGACGAACGACAAGGAGGCCGGGAAGAGGAGTTGAGTCTGGACATGGAAATTTTGGATGCCAAATACAGTAGGTTTCCAGCCATGGCTATTTATAATGATTATGATTGGGCCAATTGGGCTTAGGTTAAAGCCCAATTGGCCAGTCTTCTTTTTTTTTGTCTTTGATGAAACAAAACGACGTCGTTTCAATTGCACCAAAATGACGTCATTTCGTTTGATGAGGAAACAAAAAAAAATAAAAAATATGGATTTTGCCCAGTCGTCTTCCTCAGCCTTCGCCGGAAACAGGGGCTGTAACTAGTTCAAAGGGGGGGGGGAATCCATGGATTCCGGTGGTGCCTAGGCCTAATTTTTGGGCCACCGGATCCTAGGGGTGGCGCTAGCACCCCCTCGCCCCCCTGGTTCTGCCAGTGCAGAAAGACATCACTTACCACGATATCCTCTGCCAGGTTACAAGGTAGGAGAGAGAAGTATAATGTGTGAGCTACGTTCGTACGATCAAATGCCCGATAAACAAAGATGGAAATTGCTAGATAAGTTAAGTGATCTATACTCCCAAAAATACCCAAGCATGAACAAACATTCACCTGAGCATTGCAGTTTTTTCCCCAGGAACCACCACAGGGACGTTTGCATGTATTCGTGCAGAATGGGCTCGTCGTTGCTAACCCTTGGAAATATCACTATCCAAAATGAATACCACACACTAGCTGGAACTTGAATCATCTAAATAAAATTTTGTAGTGTCAAATGCTAAAATCCACAACCATATGTAGAGCACACATGCATTGCGATTGACTTTATGCATGCATATTAATTATAAAAACATTATATAGTTACTTTGAGTTCCAAAACTTTTATCATAAAAATTAGGTGATTTAGGACCAAAGCGATTTATGGTCTTGTACTTTAACCCAAAATTTAGAAAATATTTTCTAAAAATATGTTTGAAGAGGAAACTTTTATCATATAGTAGAAAAACATTATCCATCGTGTTCTCTTCCATAATCTTTAAATCTAGGTCATAAATTCCCTTTTAAAGAACATTAAAAAAGATGCTAAATTTTGATTATTTAGAAATAAATCCCGTGGACTGCCTAAACATGTAGAGGGAAGGAATATCAAATATTTTTAATCAAACAGAATATGGAAACTAACATTCACAAAAGTTGTAATATTTGTTTGCAAAAGATCAGTACTAAGTGTGAGCAAATCTAATCTATTGAGAAGTGACTCTCAACTTTGACAATTATGAAAATTGAAGTTTAGGAAGCTTCTCAACTTAGGAAGCTTTTGCTTCACTTTCCCACTCATTGTTATTCACATAATGACATAGTGCTTTGAAAACTTTGATAATAAATGTAGAAAACATTAGAACCCCAAATTATTCTCGGAGGAAACAAAGTTTATCGTATTTCTTAAAAATTTATATAATCTAGTTGGTAATTATTTCCAAAAAGTTAGCATATAAACTGATGGTATAGTCTTTTTAGGAATAATTAAGGTTAAGACATAGAAAATATGCATTGAGATAGACGATGAAAATTTAGTAATGGATACAAAATCTTGGAACAAAAATTAGTAGTGTTGCTAAAAAACTGTTCACATAAGATGAATCCATGGACATTATCCCTAAAGATATCCAATCCATCCCAAAATAACACAAAAAAGAAATATAACTATTGAAAAATTATTTTCATATGAAGTAGGAGCAGTTCACTATTTCTAAAAGTCTTATTTTGGCGTCAGGTTCCACCTTTGCGAGCTTTATACCGCACCGCTATACAATAAATATTTAGGAAAACAATGTACATTAGCATGAAGAAATCCTTATCTTAAAAGACCGTAAAAGTTGGCAAGGAAAAACACAACGTGGTCTAACCCAAAATGGTTGATCCGAGCATCATACAGAAAATTGTATCTTTACATAGGTAGACTTTCCCTCGTTACTTCCAATAAATTACTCAATAAGAGCTGCATATTGATTTAGAGTGGATCTCCTACCAGACGGCATGTCTATAAGCTTATGGACAAGTCACTTATTTTTTACCTTATACACTGCATTTGTTAAATTACATACATAATTTATTTTTTTTGAAAATATTTTTTATATCATATATTTTTATATTGTCACATTCAAATACATATTTTTACTTGTTTTAACTTATAAAATACAATATTTAAATTTTATTTAAAAAATTACAATATTTAAGGTAAAATCCCCTGTAGACTGTCCATAAGCTTATGGAAATGCTGCCTTTCCTGAGACTTTCTCATTGATTTAATCCAGTTTAAAAAAAGAGTCCGTCTCTTCAAAGACGGTCTTTCCATAAGTTATGGAAAGACCAAGGTTTAAAGTGTAAATTAGAAGAAATTAAGATAAAATTTTTGGGTTGCATGAACCGGGTTATAAATTTTATAACTACTACATGTTTCATACTAAAACTTTAATATTGCAACTAAGACCTTTTACCTTTTATTATTCCAATCAAATCCCGTCTTTCCATAAGCCTATGGAAAGACCGTCTTTCCCAAGACTTTGCCTTAAAAAAATGGCTGTAAAAGTTATAAAATCATCCCATCCCATGTTTAATTTAATCTGTAAAAATTTGGGTTTACACAATAGAAATATGCTTTGATATGTAAGATAGATCACTCTTAGTTAAGATAAAATAAGCAGTAAGTAAGATAATCCCATCAAAGTTACACAACATGAAACCTAGCCCATTCCCGATGGTTGAAAATTCTCTACCAAATTTCTTGAATTTAATGCTAGCACACATTCTCCAGCAAATTTAAAATAAAGGGTTCAACGCATTTCTAGAATAACATGTGACTCTTTCGGCTAACCATTTACCCGGTTAAGAACAAATTGTGAAACTCTACCACATATCCAAATTCTAATGAAAATGTATAAAAAAACCCAAAATTAGATAACAATATTCCCAAATACGTACCCCGGTTTATGTGTTTCTTGTACAAGATGTGGCAGCCACACTTTTGGCACTGAATCACATCTTCCTTTCGCAATTTATTCTCATGGCTACAATCTAGCGATTAAATAAAACAAGTAACATCCACTAAATCAACAGGTTGTAATAGCTTTAATATAATTAAAACTATATCATACACTCAATACTTTACCAAACATGCACCCAATCCACAAAAAAAAAAAAAAATCCTTCCACACACAAAAAAAGAGAGATTTAAATGTTAACATTCTTAATGAAAATAAATTCTTAGAAAATGCATATCCAGTTATCATGATCTGAAAATTTTCCTAGATGAATGATCATGTGTTTAGTGAAACTTTTGATTACATACATTTAAGGTACTTAGGACCTATAAATGTCAACCTTTTGTAAATTGGACTATTTGCACATTTTCTCTGATCGCGTATCAACATGATATACATCCCATCAATATCTTTCAAAATCTTTTTAGACAAATAGTACAAAAAAGTGGAAAAGTGTGAATTGAAACCTCCGGAAATGTACTTCATAGGTGGTTGGTGAAGTTCCATTAAAAATTGAACAAAAATTACATTCACCTGCAAAATCAAGACTTTTTTTTTATCCTTGTTACTAATAGAAATGGAAGAAAACCCTTTACTTCTGAAAGAAAATAAACCTCAATGTCAGAACCTTTTAAGCTTTCTCTTAAAGTTGTGTTTCCTTTGTCACGGAAATTACTAGAAACTGCTTGATAATGGTGGGTTTATATAATCCTAAATTAACCATGTTATATACCCCTCTTTACTTGAATATTAAAATTTTCTTTCTATGCTTCTTTTTCTTATTACACGTGACTACATATTTAGGGGTAAGACTCATTCAAAATACTTTAAGAGTAACGTGTGAGCAACGCTCTTTAAAGTATAATTACTTCAATGACCCTTGTTATTGAATGCTACCATCAAATTGTGTACCTATATAGAAGTTAAATTATTTTTATTAGATTTGAAGAGCTAAATTTTGTGAATTCAAAGGTAATTCATATTAACTAGGTATATTCTTTTATTTTATTCCGAATAACTGAAATCTAATGAATGCTAATCTAATCTATTAATCTAATCTCAAGATTCCCTCATTCAAATATCTGTGGTCTAATCTATTACTAAAGAGAATAATTTTTTCAAGCTGGAAACTACTTAATAGACTTATAGTTTTACCAGATGTCCTAGAGGATATTCAGTTTCATCCACCTTCAAGATGATGTTTCTGTTTTCATAATTCGGAATCAATACACCATTGTTTTAACACATGTGATCAGGTACAACAAATCTAAAACTCAATAGATAGAACATTCAGTTTGGCTCCAAATACATTTAAGTTATTATGGGATAGATTTTATTTTTATTGGAATACTCCTTCCTCTGATGTAGTCTTTACCAAGTTAATCAGAATTATACCATGTGTAGTCTTCTGGTACCTCTGGTGTGCTAGATGTAATTATATTTTGAGAAATAAAGCCAGTGACAGGCTACATATTCAAAAGAATACTGTACCACATTAATGATACCCTATTGACGGAGATGGGATGATCCAAAAATTCTCATGAACAAATCGACTATCGAGATTGTTGAAAACAATGGAGATAGTGTCGATTTTGTGCTCACTGAGGATGAAGTTCACAAGGACCTATACAAACCCTTCTATGGTTTTTTGGGTGTATTCCCAGGTTTCTTTCCTGGGATGTATGCAATTCGAACTCTTCTGGTAGCAAAGTGGAAGGTTGCATGTACCATTCGGAGCAAGCAAAATGGATATGTCATGTTCATGTTTAACAGTGCTGAAGACAGAGATTCGGTGATGAATGGTCCTGACCATTATCTCCATGGGAAAAAACTGTTCATGCTTTTGGTTGAGGAATCCGGGCAGTATGATGCGCAAATTCAAGCCACTAAGCCAGTCTGGTTAAGGATGGAGCACTTGCCAAAGAGTTATTGGCATAAGAAGGCATTGGAAAAGATTGCAACTTCGTTAGGTGATCCAATACTAATGGATAATGGTACTCTCGAGTTAAGGGGGTATTATGCTCGCCTTTTGGTTTGGATTGACACTTCGAAACAGCTCAAAGAGGAGGTAAGCTTCCGCATTCCTTCCGGAGAAGTGTTCACGCAGAAAATTATCTACGACTACTGTAGACCTTTGTGTGCGAATTATGGTGAAAACAATCATCTCATGGAAGATTGTGATGACTTTTGGAAGGCCAAGGAGATAGATCGAAAGATGACTACGGAAGATAACACTGATAAAAAGTCAAAAGGAAAGAAAAATTGGAGATCTCGTTACAATGATCGGGTTTGGGTTCGGAAGATGCAAGCTGAAACCATTGGAGATACTCTAAGTTCAAATTCGATTAGAGGGGAAGAACATGTGATCATTGAGGATGCTTCTTCGGACAATGAAGAGGTAGAGAGGCAAAGGAAAGGGAAGGGAAAGTTGGTTGAAGGCATAGTTCAAAGTATTGAGAAAGTGAGAAGTGCTCGGAAAGGGCCTGGTATAACCATTCGGGGTATGCAGGATGAGGTCATTGTTGTGTTGCCCACATCGCCAGCCCCTGTACAACAAGCAAGGGTGCTGGAAACCGTGGCATTGGCACTAAGTTTGCCCAGGCAGTGCCTGATGTTAGCACTGGAAACCGTGGGAATGGTACGAAATCTGCCCAGGCAGCGGCTGATGATGATAGCGCTGAAAACCGTGGAGTTGGCACTAAGGCTCAAGCAGTGCCTGGAACTTCTGGCGTTGGAAATCAAGCACCAACAGCGCGCGGCAGAAGCACTGAGCGCTAGAAATCCAGCACCCGTGCTGCCAAGGAACCCGATAGGCAGCAATAAGCTTTTGGAGATGACGACAATCCGATTGATGGGGCTGGAAAACTGCCTAAGCAGATTATTCATCCGGATGCTAGAGGCTCAAAAATTCCAAGAGTGCATAGGAGTAAGAGTAAGAGTAGGCCCCCCTCCACTCTAGGACTTGTATAAATGAGCAAGGGAAGGGTCTCCAGAAACCCTTTCAACGCATGTTATCAGCTACAAGGAGTCACTCAGATAGTTCTGGAAGTAAATCACTCGAAGGCGGCGGTCCAAAGCCAAAAGGGACCTCTGTTTCCCAATGAATACATCAGCAATGAATGTCAGGGGTCTATCGGCCCCTGTAAGGAGGAGGTGGGTGAAAAATATCATCTCCACGAATAGGGTTGGACTGTGTGTATTGTTGGAAACGAAAGTGGAGGACAAGGTATTGCGAATTTTTTAAAGGGTTTTAAAGGATGGAAGTTTACGCATAATTTTGAGTTGTGGCAGAACTCGAGGATACTCATTATCTGGGATCCGAAAGGTTTCTTGGTTGACGTCCTTGGGAAGACTCCGCAATGTATTCACCTGAAAGTTCGTAATCTTGCTTCTGGTATTGAGTTTTTCTGTACATTTGTGTATGGACATAGTGAAGGACGCCTGGCGCGTTTACCACTATGGGCGGAATTGAATTCATTTGGTGCTAATCTGAATTCACCTTGGATGGTTCTTGGTGATTTTAATGCTATCCTTAGTGTTGATGATCATTATGGAGCTACTGTTCCCAGTTTGTATCCAGTGAAGGAGTTTCAGGATGTTTGTGTAACATGTGGACTAAGAGATGCGCCAGCTTTGGGCGAACACTTAACCTGGCATAGTGCGGATTGGAAGATATGGAGGAAGCTGGATAGGGTGCTTTTGAATCATGGATGGGATGATGCAGCGTGTCGTACAACTTTTCTGCCAATCTCGGCTCAATCAGACCATTCTCCCATGGTGGTAGATATGTTGCAAGAGATTGTCGGGAAAGGTAGACCTTTTCGTTTTCAGAATATGTGGTTAGGCCACCCGAATTGTGGGCAAATAGTGGAGGATTATTGGAGTCCGACTGTCGAGGGGACTAAACAATTTTCGGTGGCCAGGAAATTATTTCGGTTGAAAAACCCATTCAGGGAGTTGGGTAAGCTTGATTTTGACCATATTTCTGAAAAAGCTAAACGTGCGGATGCGGAGTACAATAAGGCGTTTGATGAGTTTGATGCTATGGTTGCTTCGGATCAGGATGTTCTGGCATTGCGTAATTTAAAGAAGCAAGCTATGTTGTACTATCTGGCGGAGTCTTCTTTTCTTGCTCAAAAGGGAAGGATAAATCATATTACGCAAGCGGATAAGGGATCAAAATACTTGCATACTATGGTCTCTGAAAGAAAAGGAGGGGGTATCCCAGCGATTACTGATGGTGAAAATCGAATTGTAACTTCTAATAGTCGCAAGGGTGAACTATTTGCAGACTTTTACAAGGGATTATTTGGCACTAGAAGAGATAGATTACCCACGGATTCTAATGTCTTTAGGGCGGGTAATAAGCTATTGGACATGGATAGGGCTTATCTAAATCAGGACGTGGATGGTATTGAGATACAGCAGGCACTGTTTGCAATGGCGGATGATAAGTCTCCGGGACCTGATGGTTATACGGCCGGATTCTTCAAGAAACAGTGGAATATCGTGGGTGGGGAGGTGACAGCTGCGGTCCTAGAATTCTTTCAGACAGGTGATATTTTAGCACAGCTTAATCATACTTCGGTGGCATTGATACCGAAGAATCCTGATAATTTGAAAGTCAGTGATTTTAGACCAATAGCTTGCTGCAATGTGGTATATAAAGTCATCACAAAAGTTATAGCAAACAGGCTTGAGGGTATTTTACCAGGGATCATTGACCCTTGTCAGGGAGCATTCGTGAAGGGCAGAAGTATCTCGGATAATGTAATGTTAGCACAGGAATTTGTTTGGGGTTATGGAAGGGTACGCAATTCTCCTCGATGCATGATTATGGTGGATTTGCAGAAGGCTTTCGATACAGTCTCTTGGGACTTCCTGGAAGAAGTTTTACTTGGACTGGGATTTCCTGAAAGACTGACTAATCGAATCATGAAGTGTGTGCGCACTTCTACATTCTCGATAGCAGTGAATGGTAAACTGTGCGATCACTTCCAGGGATAAAGAGGTATTTGTCAGGGAGATCCATTGTCGCCTCACCTGTTTGTGATTTGCATGGAATACTTCTCGAGATTGCTGAAAAGAAGAACGACCTCTAGACACTTCACTTTTCACCCGAGATGTGAGGCACTTCGGATAACTCATTTGGCTTTTGCTGATGACCTCATGCTCTTTTCTAAGGCTAACACGAGTTCTGTACATATACTCATGGATGCCTTGAATGAGTTTGAGCGCACTTCGGGTTTAGGAATCAATGCTGCAAAGTCGAAATTCTTTGGTGTTGGTATAAAGGAGGACTTGAGTTTCACGGGTATTCCTTGGGCAACATTCCCGGTTCGGTATCTAGGCGTGCCACTTGATTCCAGCAAATTGAAGGTGACACAATTTGTCACTCTGCTAGGGAAGGTTGATTCGGAAATAGCAAAATGGAAGGGTCATACTCTTTCGTATGTAGGTAAATTGGAACTTGTGAGATCAATTGTGGGAGGTATTGCAGGATTTTGGATTCAGAATTTTATAATACAATCTACGGTAATGGATGCCCTCGAACAGAAGTGTAAACACTTTCTATGGGGAGGTAAGCATAAGGCAAAGGTGGCGTGGAAGAAACTTTGCGCACCCAAATCCTTTGGCGGTCTCGGTTTGAGAGATTTCTTCACGTGGAACCGTGCTTCAATGGCTAAAAGGCTATGGGATATTCATTTGAAGAAGGATAGTCTGTGGGTTAAATGGATTCACTCGTTTTATCTTCATGAGCAAGACTTCTGGGGTTTGAATCCGAGGATTACTAATGGTCGTTTGGGAGAAAGATATTCGAGCTACTTTGGTGACCTTTGTAAGCTCAGGGATGAATTGTGCGCAATGTTTCATGGTAATACGCAAGAGGTAATTACCCACCTCGGCTTATGGTCTAGTTCAGGGAAGTTCACTAGTGCAGCTTATCTCCATATGCATAGCCACAAATATCCAGGTGTTTATGATCTTGGCCGATCAAGTGAAAAGGTCTTTAACAGTATTTGGCGTGGTTTTGTTCCACCAAAATTCTCATTTATTGCTTGGTTGGCGGCAATAAAGAGACTACACACCAAAGACAAGCATCGATTGGAGGAAGGGGAAAGTATGGAGAGGGTTTGTTCTTTATGCCATCTGGAAGAGGAGACGAATGATCATTTGTTTTTCAAATGTGAGTTTTCTGAAGTTGTATGGGGGCGTATAAGGACTTGGATTGGTTTAAGGAGACGGACGAATTCAATTCCGAGTTCTATGACTTGGGTAAAGAGGCAAATTAAAGGTTCTAAAATGCGAAGGAAGTTTGGTATTTTGGCCTTAATTACCACGGTCTATCGCCTTTAGAGGGAAAGGAACAATGTGGTTATGGATGGTGCTCAACCAAGTTCTGAAAGAGTGGTAAAAATCATCATGAAGGATTGCTACATGGTGATGAATAGGCTATTTCCGGATGAACACTTGTTTTAGATGAAGACGCTGCTTGGGGGCTGTTGGGTACTGTTCGCGTCGCACTGGGTGCTTCACTTTCAGGGTCTCGGTGCTTCAATCCTGGCGCTGTGCTGGGCGTCAGGCGTTGCACTGGATTTTGCCAACGGTTTGAGCGATTGGCTGCTGGAGCGAAGGCTGGATTTGTGCATCATGTTGGGTGCTCTTGGCGCGGGAATTGGTTTTTTGGAGGCCGATGGTGTGATTTTTTGCGCCGGGAGAGGGCTGCTTCGAGCTCGTTGGGACCAAGTATTGGCTACGGTTCTGCACGGTTTTCTTCTAGCGAGAGCAGTTTGTTTTTCTGGAGGAGGCAATAGGTTTTAGAGTAAGGATTTACACTCCATTGCTCTTTCTCCTAAGCCTAGTTTTAACTAATGATTTAACGGTTATTTATGCGCTTTATGCTCGCGCTACACTCTGTGTTAAATTAGCATATAGCTGTCCATTTGCTCAAAATAGAGTGGGCGAGTACATACTCGCCACGCTTGGTGCACGCGGTACAAGTGCATCCGTTCTCACATCCTCAGGAGGTTGGTTGGATTGGGAGTTACAAAGGTTGGAGGCACGGCCTCATTGACCTTTGCCCATAAGATCAACTTCGGTGCAATTAGAGAATGCTAGAAGGCCAATAACTTCCCTTTTTCTTCATCTTAGGGATGTATATGGTAGAAGCTGTTGTTCATTCGCACCAGAAAGGTTCTACTTGGACCATCGGCTTCAACTCTTCATGCGACATCCAAGACCCGAGACACAATTCTCGGCTGCATTAGGATAGTCTCATCATTCGACCTTGGATCTTAGTTCTTCGGTCCGGCAACTATATTCGTTCAAGACCTGAGACACACAATTCTCGGCTGCATTCTAGAATCGAAGTGAAGAAGGCCCCATTTGTTAGGGGTAGAAGCGGATTATTTGTTTATGGGTAGTGAGTTTGTTCTCCACTCATTTTTTCGATTATTTTATAGCCTGTGTTTTTCCAGGTTGTTTTGTTCTCCCTTTGCTTGATTATCTTGCTTAGGGTTGGTTGTATTTTCTTAGGCAAAAAGGGGGGGAAGGTTGAGTCTTGTCCTTCGGACCTGCACTCATCCATCCCCCCCACCTCACTCACGGATTTTACTCCTTAGGTTTACTTACGTAACCTAAGGTTGGACTTTTTTTGTATTTGGTGGGGTCCTTTTTGGGCCTCACTGCAGGTTCCACCGTCTATACTATTTACCTATTTACGTCGAATTGATCGATATGGGGTTCGATGTCGCATGCAACCGAGGTAAAAAATACCTTTTACCTCGGTTTAAAACCGAGGTAAAAATTAACCATTTTTACTTTAGCCACATTTACTTTAGTTTTCAGGGCCAACAAATTGAGGTAAATAGGCCTGAAAAACTGAAGTAATAGGTGTTATCTCTTGTAGTGTCAAGGGCTGGTGTAAGAAATTCAAGATTTATCAGAAAGTTAACAGCGTCTACCACCACCAAGTGAACAGGCACATGTAGGTCACGAACCAAACCATCGTCAATGGCATCAGTTCGAGGCTCAAAGGAGCAGGTGGGAACTGGACCAATAAATTGCCAACGTGCTTTGGTCATCTAGAATGACAAAATCCTTTGCCACGGGTGAAACCCCATACAGTCTGTTCTATGGTTTGGAGGCGGCGATTCTAGTGGAGATAAGGCTACCCACCTTCTGAAGGTTTACTATAAGAAATGAAAACTAGGAAGTCAACGAAGAGCAGCGCCACCTGGACTTAGAACATCTCGAAGAAAAAATAGAGAAGACTTCCCTCCATGAAGCTAAGGTGAAAGAGAAGATTAAGAAGTATCATGACCAGAGGGTTCAAAAAATCCAGTTTTCCCCAGGGGACCTCGTAATGAAGAGGAACAAAAAAAGCCAAAAGGGGCCCGAAGGTAAACTGGCAGCAAACTAGGAAGGACCCTGTCGAGTCGTTGAAGCCTACCCCGAGGGCAACTACGTGCTAGAAACCCCCCAGGGTGAATCAGTTCCAAGCAGATGGAATATTTCAAACCTCAGGAGTTACTACTTTCCTAAATCTCAATAGACTGGGTAAGACCAAGAAATAGCTCACCCTAAAGTAGCTACAAGCCGAGGGGTACCTTCAACAAAAATCTTGCTGTAAGTCGATAGGGTTTCCCTATTTTTGTTAACTTTCTACGGAAGAGTTTCTTTTAATCATTCATATTTCTTGTTAAGAACTAAAACACACCCTAATTCAAGGGAATGAAAATTCCTCACTCTTCTCAAATTGGAGCACTAAAAAATTGGAGGCATTCGTAGCCTGTTTTACGCTTGGGACCGAAATCCCCTTAACACATGCAAGCGCTAAGGGTTAAAACCTTGCAAATAATCGAAGGGCCTTCACGGCTTATCGATCACTTTGGGGTTGAAATCCCTTTAACACAGGTAAGCACCAATGGTAAAAACCTTTCAAATAATCAAAGGGCCTTCACGGCTATCGAGCGCTTTAGGGTTGAAATACCCTGAACACATGCAAGCGCCAAAGGTAAAAACCTTGCAAATAATCAAAGGGCCTCCACGACCTATCGAGCACTTTGGGGCCAAAATTCCCTTAACACATGTAAGCGTCAAGGATAAAAATCTTGTAATCAAAGGGTTTCCACGACCTATCGAATGCTTAGGGTCAAAAACCCCTTTTTACATGTATAAAAGCACCTTAGAATGAAAGGAAAACATAAGTTTGGAATACTTAAATAAACTGGAAGGGTTAACCCCCCTGTGAAGAATTCAGTTGCTCAAAAAGAATAAAGGGCAAAGAAATTTTATTTAAGTTATATGAAATGACATAATGACTTACAAGTAAAAATATGAAACTACAACAAACAACACCTATCTATACACAACTAAGGAGAAGGAGACCCATCACAAGGAATGGGAGGATTCTTTTCTAAGTCCCCAACTCCTGATGCCGGAACAATTTTTTGAAGGTCCGAAGGATAAACCTCGAGATCTCCTCAGCAAGGGAGCATCTTCAGCATATTTTCCCCTGACGTCGGAAGAAGCCCCTCGGCTTCTGGTTGCAGCAATGCCACCCCCTCTACTGGAGGAAGACCCTCATCCGGGGCACAACCACCCTTCCCTCAACCGGAGGGGCTGGCCAGATTACATGTTTGATTAATCTTCAAAATAGGATCCCCGGGCGCTACGGATCGAGAGCTCAAAGCCGCTACTTGGGTAGGATCAGCCTGTTGAGAAGGGATGGTAGAAGGTTTGCTCAAACGAGAGAAGACAGAGCCTCCCCTCATACCAGAATTCCCTGGAGGGTTACAATCTACGGGGCCCAGAACCCCACTGCTTTTTGGAGCATCACATGAGGTCGAAGCCCTGCTCTTCTTTTTTTTCTCATTCCATAGCTCATTGAGCCTCCTTATTGGCCTTTCTATACTTGGGATCCTCGTTAATATGCTTTCTCTCCATAATGTTGAGGGTCCCTTGGAGAAATACTTCAAAATCGTGGATTAAGTTCACCTCTGTCGTCCCTAGTCGAAGGCTGTATATTCAAAGACTATTAATAGTAAATGTGAAAGTTTGATATAGTTCTTCGTAGTCCATCTCGATCTTCTCTTTGTCCTTATAAGAAATCATACAGAGTGCTTCATTCTCCTTCAAAGCCCTTTACAAAGATGGAACTAGACATTGATACTACCAATTCCATTCTTTTCACTCTTCCAGCTTGGCAGCGGCCATACTAAGGGACGCACAAGACAAATTTAGACTATCCCAATGCATCCTGGTCTCACAATGATAATGGTTGACGGATCCCTGGAAGCCTTAAAGGCCTTGGTAGCAGTAATGCATTCATGACTCGAACCAAACCCGACTTTGGTGGTGACCTCTTTAAGGACCTCGTTGTGCCGATATTTAAGGAGGTGATAATCCTCCAAAAGCCCATCCTTAGCCTCAATAAGGAGGTCACTTTCCTCCCTCAAACAGCTAAGTGCATCGAGGAGTTCTTTCTGCCTCTCATGAAGGCCAGTACGCCATAAGCTAAGCTCCTCATAAACAGCTCGAAGCTCTTCTTCAAGTCGAATAGACTTATACCAGTATTGAGAGGCTTCATTTTGGTGCTCCCGCAATCATTCTTTGTTCCTATGGTACCATTCGTTTATCACTTGAAAGAAGAAGTCAAAGATAGTACCCCTTTGCAATTTGGGGGGGGGGGGTCGGGCACCAAGTCTAGAATCTACAAAGTGACAAAAAATAGTAAAAACACAATAGTAAAGAAGATAGTTTCATTCATAGTAAGGAAAAAATAGTACATTCAAAATCCTAAGAAAAATAATTCATACATTTTCCCCCTTATTCTATGCTCCGCATGAGTAGAGCTCGAAGAGGTTGTCTTGCACTGGGGCTTCGGCCGAGTTAAGGGTTTCGGTTGGCTCCATTCGTCATCCTTATCTACCCCTAAATTCTGGATTTTCTCCATAGAGAAGAGTCGGCCTGAGGTTTTCAAATGTGGTCCAATTTTTGTAAACGTCCACATTAGTAGGGTATTCAGCGGGTAGGTTCTTGTAGGTGAAATTGGTAAGAGTATTAAGAGTGACCCCTACGTAGACCCTAGATAGGGATGAGAAGAAATCTAGGAACCCCTAGGTTTTCATGAGCTTGTTAGTATAAGCCTAAAAAATGGAGGCATGCTACTCGGCAGAATGAAGACTGGCCAGCTTAACATTTTTGTAGGTTAGATTTTGAATGGATGCCTCAGCCTCCAACTGCTTCTCTCAAAGCTTCTTCAACTACTCTTCGTGCTGGGATCCCACCTTCTTCAATTCCTTTCCTTATGTTGGGAGGCCACCTTCTTCAACCCTTCCTCGTGATAGGAGGTAGCCTTCTTGAGCTCCTGTCGAAGCTCATCCATTTTAGTTTCATGGGCCTTCTCCAAGGCTCCCATCTTGTTTTCAACCTCTTGAGCTTGGCTTGCCTTCACCAAGAAACTTTGGAAGACAGAGTCCTGAGTATTCACGGTGGTGGCCACCTCTGGAATAACAGCAAAGGTGGGATTAACCGTACCCGGAAGAATGAGGCTACCCTCCTCCAAGCTGAGCCCGGTCCTGAAGCCAGCCCATGACTCAATATGTTTGTCAGTATTTTGCCTTATGGGGGAAGGGATACAAGAAGAGGTGCCCTCACGACCCCTCTTAATATTTACCAAGGAATCTTAGACCCCCGGCTGGGGCTGAAGGTTGGGCTAATGGGAGGGGCTAGCAATATGCTCCTCCTAGATAAGCTCTTCAACCTCCTTATCCTCAAGGTTTAAAAATATAGTGAAACCAAATGAAATAGAAAAATAAAGAAAATTCAGTTGAATAAATACAAAGTAGAAACAATTAAAACAAAAACTAAGGCGTCGCAAACAACTTCCTGTGGTGGGGGAGGTGACCCCTAGATGGGGTCTTCATGGCGTTGTCAGGTTCTAGGGACTCCGAAATGCTGCTAAAGGCCTCAAAATAGGCTCTAAGGTCTCCGAAGAACCAGCCTTTGTCTTATTAGCAGAAGGGGCATTCGAAGGATCAACTGGAAGAGGGGGATTAATCAAAACTAGTTCCTAGTTGTAGAGCCATTGTTCGTAAACCTGTTCTGGCCAAATATACCTACGATTCCAAGAAATATCTAGGGGCTCACTCAATAGTCTATCACTATCTGCTTATACATTGCTCAGATCGGAGTAATTTGCAATGTTCTCAAACATGGGATTCGATTTCAACCCCGGGATATAATAGCACTTGACCTCACTGTCAAAAGTATAGACACTTCTTGCATAACCAATGCGAATGAATGTTTGGATGAATCTCTTGTTGATGATGATACTGTTGAGGGGTCCTTTACATTGCATGATTCTAGTGACGACATCTCTATGTTAGAATGCTTTTCCATGCTAACTAACTTGTAGCATGAAAGGAATGTGTCAAGGGCTTAAAACACCCTCGACCTCCTCCTAAACCCAAAGTGATATCTACAAACTCAACCTTAGCAAGGCTCGGGAGTTCATCTTCTATGACAGATAAGGAGTCTAAAGGTAAGGGTGACACATTGTGGGGACCTCTCCACGATGATGTAATCATGGGTGGAGTTGCCAATGGCAATTCCGGAGACCCAACGGTAGGTTGTTCTAACTAAAATGCATGACAAAGAAATAAGTCATGAGAACGACAATAAATATACGGTGTTTCTTTTTGCTTTGATTTTTTTATTTTGAACAGATAGATTTTTCATGTTTGTGATGAGGATTTTGAGATGAAACTCGTATTGATCTAAAAATTTGAGTTCGAGTATCGTAATTTTGTTTGGATAGAGCTAGGCTTGATGGGTGACTTAGATTTTTTCTAAAAAAAATAGGGGAAAAACAAGAAGAAAAAATGGTCAAAATTAAGGCAGCCTCGTGCCAGAATTTGGCACAAACCGTTCCAAGTAATACGACTCATATCACAACATGTTAGCACAAGGGGCCTCGTGCCAGGTTTTGGAACGGCCCATTCCAAGCGATACGGTCTATGCCAGATGGCCATGGCATGGGGGGGGGGGGGGTTCATACGGGTACCCTTGACACGAGGGTATACGTTTCGTCATCCCATTTGAGCTGTCAAATTGTTCCAAAAATGCAAATTTTCAAAAATTCAGAATTTTAAACTAAAAAATGCATTTTTGGTTTGTAAATTTTTAAATTTCCTTATTCCTTAGGATTTTTTATTCAAATAGTACTTCTAACATCCCCTGTGATTAAATTGATTGGTACTATTTCCCCCTAATTTGCAATTTTAAAAATTCCATCCTTATCTTAATTGTACCTCTCTCCTTATCACCTTTGCTGAAGTTTTAGATCCTTGGTACATTCTTCCACCTAATGGAGTCATTTTACACATTCAATCTTTTCAAGAGACACTCACTCACATACACACGCTCTTGGTAAACTTGAAAATTTGAAGCTTTTCTCTAAAAAAATTAGCATTTTTTGCTTCTTCCTGTGTGGATCTTGTAGCTCCTAGCTTCAAATTTCGGGTAAAACTTTCAAAATCTTGTTTATTTTCTTTATTTAACATGGTGGTGGTGTTATGTAAAGCATGATTCTTGAAAGAGTGTATGGTGTTGAGGAAGTGTTTGGATTGTTTGCATAATCCTGTGTTGAAGAAAGTTTGGGTGGATTGATGTGCTGTTATGCTTGGAAAATATGTTCATCACGTGCTACGTTATTTAGGAGGAATGAATCTTGATTCCATGATCTTGTTGATGGGTTGATATGAATTTCCATGAGTTATTGTTTAATGAGAATGTTCTTGTTTGAATAGCCTTCATGTTGAGAATATTATGATTTGAATGACAAGGCTATTAGGAAGAATATTTTCTTTGAATGATATTGTGGGCATGTCCTTGTTTATGATCACATTACCATTTTCCCCTCCATTCTGTTAGGATTCCTCCAAAAAAAAGTGTGTCAACAAAAGGAAAGTCTTCACGGGGCGAGAAAAGGAAGAAACTGGCAAAGGGTGAAAACCATGAGCCGGTGACTCCCCTTCCTCACAACCCCACATTCATGATTGAAGAGTTCATGGGATTGACCAAAATCTACGGGACTACAGCCCAGAGGTGGAGGTATTTGAGATAGCCAAAGAGGAGCATATTGGAGACTGGATTTGCATGCAAAGACACCTTGGAGGCTCTAGGCTTACTTGAGCCTGATACCTATGTATTAGGACATGTGGGCCTAGAGGGTTTCCTTGAGAATCACTCAAAGACCTACATCTGATGGACTTTAGAGTTTCTAGCTACTCTATGGCAAGTCACAGATGCGTATGGACATCGGGCAATCAAGTTTCATTTGGATAACAAAGAGTATACAATGACACATAGGGAGGTGGCTCACACTTTTGGGTGGAGGTACGGTAGAGACGTTATGAAGACACATCGAAATAGGTTGCCAGTCTCTCTTGGGAATTTTTGGAGGCAACTGATAGGGACATACCTGAATTACTTGTGCAAAAGCATTGCTATAGTTCATCCGGCACTCCGTTATGTTCAAAGGTTGCTAGTGATAGGGGTGTTCTATCATGTGAGCTAACGTAGGGCTTTTGGCGCAATATTTGGGACATCCAGTCACTCACTATGCATTGGCCAAGTTTGGGAAATCGGGAACAAAGTACACCATTGAGAAGTTTGCTAAGGCATTCATGATAGCACCTAAAACCTTTTACTACCGCTTTGTTTGGCTATATTGTTGGGTAAGGACTTGTAGTTTTGTGGTCCTTTCTCAACCGAAGCGTACTGCCATTACCCACTAGATGAGTTAGGATGATTTGTTCCTTGACCCCGACCTGCGATTTGAGAAGGAAATTTACAGCATTCTATCGAACCTGGAGATAGATATTGAGGAGGTGGATGGAAAGACTTATTATAGGATGCAACCAAACCAAGCTCACCTACCCGCGGACATCCTAGACCAATTGCATACACTTGGGGAACAACTTGTGAGTTCTACCCAAACTATGCAAGATGTCATTCTAGTGGTAGGTAGCATGAAATCACAATTGGAAGTTTTTGGCGCTAAATTGGAGTCCATGGAGGCCACGATTCAAGCGACGGGGTACTTTGAGAATGATGAGGCAAGTCAAGACAAGGAGGACCTTTTGGGGCCACAAGTGTAAGTGCTACTACCTTCCCGACCTCACTTACGTGTTTCTACTTTTTGTGCATTGGGGAAAGTGCATAGTTTAAGTGTTGGGGATGGAGTAGTGATCACTTAGGGAGTTTTCATTCTTGGATTTCCTTGGTGATTTTTGGCGTTCTTCTTTTGAGTTTTTGTTTTTTGTTTGGTGATTTTGGTGTTTGCTTGTTTTGGGATGTTTTGGATGCTTATTTGGTGGTATGACTTGTTTGGTAGGATGCATAGCTTGTCTTAGGGTAGTTGTTTTAGAAACTTCGGTGGTGTAATTTTTTGTGTTTCATTATCTTCATGTAGTATGAAACCAACTTTGGGGCATTTTGTGCTACACCAAAAAAATTTAAAATTTTTAAAAAATGAAAAAAAAAACTGGCTAAGTTGAAAGCTCGAAAGGGAAAATTAGGAAACATTGGGAAAATCCAGGATAGGTGAAAAGGTCTAGGTAAAAATGAGAGGTTAGGCCCGACTAAGTTTACAAACCTAGGCAAAAATGAGTATTGACATCACTTGTCCCAATCTGTGTGCGATTCACACCTACTAAAGGTGCGATTTTCGTCAATGGCTCTGTGTCATCTTCTTCATCACTCTCCGGCACCGCCGCTATGGTGGAGCCACCTCCAGTCACCACTAACCCTCCAATCTCTTATGTCCAAGCCCTTAACCAAGAACTTCGTGAAGCCCTCAATCTCCCTTTCCAAAATCAACAAAATGAAAACAACGCTCCCTTCATTCCAAAGTCAAGAATCGATTATCTGGGAGAACCCGGTCTCCATTTCACCGATGAGGAATGCATAAAGCTGGAAGCGCCCCTCAAATGGACGCTGGTTGGGAAGTTTTCGCGCAGTCGGCCGCAGCTGGAAAGGCTTCGAAAGGATTTTCATACAGCGGGTTTCAAAGGCCACAATGACATTACCCTACTTGATAATCAACAGGTTTTGATATCCTTTTCTTTACCTGATGATTATTACTACTGTTGGCTTCATAAAATATGGAATTTTGGACCGTACTCAATCAGAATGACCAAATGGGTTCCTAATTTAACCCTAACGCAGACTTCCCAATTGTCCCTATATGGATTTCCCTTTATGGTTTACCTCAACAATTCTTTGATTATGGCATTCTAATGTCTATTGGTAATATCATAGGTACTCCAATTAGGGTAGACAGGGCCTCTCTAAATAGAACCAGACCTCATGTGGAAAGAATTTGTGTTGAATTAGATGTTACTAAACCTATGCTAGAAAGAATATGGTTAAGTTTTTGGGATATAGGTTTCTGGAAATATATAGAGTATGAGGGAGTACCTCTGTATTACTCTAACTGTCTTAAATTAGGACATTTAGATACAGCTTGCAGGTTTGACAAGAACTCATCTAGATTCACTCCCTGGAGACCTAAAGATTATTCAACACAAGAAGGTAATAAATCCATTTCCAATGATGAATAGGGCAGATATAAAGGGTAAAGGAAATGGTACTTCTTCATCGGGCATTTCTGTTTCAAAAAAAACATTTTATCTACAAGAGCAAAGTGGATAACAATTCTAAGCAGGTATCTCAGGAAAAGAATTTATCACAAGGGAACTCACAGTTGAATAAAGGAGCAAGTTCAGAAGATTTGATCCTTCGACAAGGATCCCAGGTTTCTATTTCAACTTATTATAATGATACTAATGTCTTATATCCTTAAAAACAGTTAGTGGTAACATATTTGGCCTCAGTTTTGCCTAATAAGGATGGAATTAGCCCTGGAAAACAAATTGAAATTACTGGACTTTCATCTGTAACACTAAATCCTATCTCAGAGATTAACAATTCCAACAAAGACCAAATTAGCCCTAAAACTCTAAGATAAATTTTTCTTAGAATGTAGACAGATCCCCATCACAAGAAATGTTACCTGGGAAACAACAAGCTAATAATAAAACTCCTACAACAATACCCTCCACTCTGTGTTTCCCTCATACTGCTAATGCCTCAGTAAATCTAGTTGATAACCTTACCCTTCCTAATCTGATGGTAGAACCTGTTAAACATACCCAAGAAAAAGAAACTAGAGCTATTAAGTCCAATGCTAAGGATACTTGTCAAATTGATATCCAAAACTTTTCAAACATTGATGATACTGATGATTATATAGAAATCAATGGAGGTAACTCCCCTCTATTATCATCCAGTAAGAAATCTCTTAAAAATCTTGATTGGCTTAATACAGAAACTTCTATGAGGCAGCAGGAAAAATTTCTAAATCTGGGGAAACTTTATTTTGAAGAAATAAAGGCGAACCTAACCAAAGACCAATTAAGATTTAACACTATTCTCAAACTTAACAACACGGAGGTAAAAAATAAATAGAGGAAGTATACCAAAAAAGACTACTCCTCCACACCTAAAACGGTTTTCACCCGTTCCTCATTGAACCTCTCTAAAACATATCCATGATAAGTCTAAATATATGTGTATGTAATATAAGGGGAATAGGTAACAAACCTACTCAAATCAGATTAAAAGATATTAAAAGACGTAACACAATCAAACTTTGTGCCCTAATGGAACCTTTAGTGAACCCTAATCAAGCACAAAATATTTCCAAGGAATTAGGCTTCTGCAAATCTTATGCAAACCCAATTTGTAAAATCTGGATTATGTGGGATGAGGACCTATCAGTAGACATCTATACAGTAGAAGAATAGGTTATCATTGTGAAAATTAAATCCATCAGTCTATCAACGGAATGTCAACTGGGCTTTATCTATGCTAAGCACATAATTCCAGAACGGAATAAACTGTGGCAAGTCTTAGCAAAGCTGAAAAATGAACCATTATGTTTAATAGGGGATTTTAATTTCATCACTAAGAATGAGGAATACCTAGGTAAATCAATCCCTAACCAGAACATTATAAGGAATTTTAACACATTCCTCAATGACCAAAACATGACTGAAATCCCAACTTCTGGAAGCTTGCTCACTTGGACTGGAATGAGACCAAAGGGTAGGGTATGGAAGAGACTTGATAGAGGAATTTCTAACAATTTCTGGTGGTCTAAATTCCCTAATTCTAAAATTAAAACACTAGCAAGGGAAGGATCTGATCATACCCCTCTAATCATGCTTGTATCTGACACCTCCCCTATGTCCATTCCAAAAACCCTTCAAGTTTCAAGAATGTTGGGTAAACCATCATACTTTTATGTAGTTAGTTAAATATGCTTGGAGTGTACACACTAACAATAGAGGAATGAAAAGATTAATTTTCAAACTAAAACATTTAAAGAAAATCCTTAAAAGCTGGAACAAAAATGTCTTTGGAAACATCTTTGATGTTGTCCAGATCTGTGAAGATTTGGTTGTTAAGGCAGAAGAAGATTTACAAGAAGATGATTCCAGTAAAAACCTACAAGCTCTAAACCTAGCTAAGGCAAAAATGAAAACAACTCTAACTAATCAAGAGGTGTTTCTAAAACAGAAATCAAGGTTACAATGGATGATTGAAGGTGATGCAAACTCAAAATTCTTTCATCAATCAATTTTAAGTAAGCAAAAAAGGCAGACAATCTCTTTAATAAAAAATAATAATGGCACATGGCTGAATAAAATAGAAGATATAGAGAAATAAGCTATCAGCTTCTTCTTTAAACTTCTTACAAATGAACAAATGGACCCCTCAGGAATTAATACTGAATGGATATTGGAAAACACTCCAAGAGTTGTAACTAATGAAATGAATTCAAATTTACTCAAACAAATTACTATGGAAGAATTAACAAACATAGTTAACTCCATGGACAACCACTCAGCTCCAGGACCAGGTGGCTTCTCTGGTTTCTTTTTCCAGAAATGTTGGGAAATAATCAAATCTGATGTATTGTTTTTTTTAAAACACGCTAAGGTGGAGGATATTTATTAGGCTCCCCAAACTTATGAAGCACCACAAGGTGTACAATAATGTTATGAATATTACATCGGTAAGGCAACCTCGTTGCCTTTAAAAGAATGGTCTAATGGTAGTCATGGACTAGTGGATGAGATGTTAAAGAAAATTGTTTGCTAGGTCGAGGTCTGTAAGGGTAGAGTCTTCACAGATTGAGTGCTCGAAAGTTTAGAGCTTCGAAAGTTCAAAAGCTCAATCGGGGGGTTGAGTGTAGGATCAAGTGGTCGAGCTTGCCTAGGCTCCATGTGTTCGAGAGTTCCTATTTTGCGATGGCTCCATGTCTCGAGGGCTCCATGTCTCGAGAGGTCCATGCCTCAAGGGCTCATTTCGAGGTCTCCATACATGACTCCAAAGCTCGAGAACTTCAAACCTTGAGAACTCCATGTCTCGAGGGCTCCATGTCTCGAGGGCTCCATATCTCAAGGGCTCCATGTATCGAGTGCTTCATGGTTCGAGGACTCCAAGGCTCGAGGACTCCAAAGGTCGAGGATTCCAAGGCTCGTGGGCTTCAAGTTTCGAGAACACCGTGTCTCGAGGCAATGGCTCGAGGACTCTTAAGCTCGCAGACCCCAAAGCTCGAGGGCTCTTATGCTCGCGAACTCCAAAGCTCGAGGGCTCCATGTCTCGAGGGATACATGTCTCGAGGGCTCTATGTATTCATAGCAGTGGAAGAGTTCTTTGCTGGAAAAGACATACCCACAGCCATCTCATCAGCTCTGATCATTCTAATACCCAAAAAAGATGTGTGCTCATCCTTTAAAGACTATAGACCTATAAGCCTATGCAATTTCACAAACAAGATCTTCTTAAAAATAATCTCAACAAGACTTAAAAGCTATCTAGATTAGATAATCAGCCCAGAACAATCAGCATTTGTTTCTGGAAGAGAAATTACTGATAATGTCCTTCTCATGCAAGAGTTAACCAATCATTTACATTAAAAAAATGTTTTAATATAATTATCAAGTTGGACATGGTGAAGGCATTCGACAGAGTTTCTTGGTCATTTTTAGCCAAAATCCTAATCAAACAAGGATTTTCACCCATCCTAGTTGACCTAATTATGAGAAACATAAAATCTACGTATTTTTCATTACTAGGTTTTTTCTCAGCATATAGGGGTCTAAAACAGGGTGTTCCATTATCCCCTTTGCTTTTCATATTAATGGCTGAAGCTTTTTCACAGAACCGGAATTTTCTTTATAAATTTGGAAATATCCAGCCATACAAATTACCCTACGGGATGAAATCATCAACACATCTCTCCTATGCTATGACACAGCTATTCTATTAAAATACACAAAAAGGGGATTACAAACAATAATTAGTTTCCTCAAATCATATGAATTAGCTTCAGAAGAGAAAGTTAATTTTGAGAAATCTTCTTTAATTTTGAGAAATCTTCTTTTTATATTTCAAAACACACACCTAACAGAATCATAACATTAATCAAACATGACACAAACATGCTGGAAGGATCCATACCTTTTAAGTATTTGGGATGTCCTATCTTCACAGGAAGAGCAAAAAATTCCCTTTTCCAGGGAATGCTAATTTCAGTCAAAAATAGAATTAATCATTGGCATAACAAGCTTCTCTCTCCAGCTGGAAGGGCAGTATCAATTAAACATGTACTGACCTCCATGCCAATACATCTTATGACTATGTTGAAGCCAACCAAACACATTATAAGTCAAATTCATAAAACACTTGAAAGATTTTTCTGGAACTCTAACTCAGAAAATAACCAGAAAAAAAGAATATGGAAATCATATCCTAATGTATGCTTCCCTACTGAGGAAAATGGTTTAAACTTTAAAAACCTGAATACTTTAACAAAATCTTTCTCCATCAAACTGTGGTGGAAACTTCAGTTAGGGAAATCACTGTGGGCACAAATCATGTGGTCTATGAGTGACACTCATAAAAAATCCAGAACTTGGAAATGAATCAAGGAGGTTCAACACATAGCACTGTGTAATACAAAGGTTCTTCTTGGATCTGGATTGGTTTCCTTTTTGAATGCAAACTGGGCTACATTGGGGCCTTTAACAGACCACCTCCTGAACTCTTTGGAAGTTCCTTACCCCAACTTAACTATAGCTGAATTCATACATAATAAAGTTTTCTACTTCACACAACTCAGAAATTTGCTTCCTGGTCATATTTTTCCAATTATGAATCTGGACTATAAACTGTTCCATAACTATGAGGATTCACTAATATGGAAACCAACTCACACTGGAGCATTCACATTAAAATCAACATATGAACTGATAAGAAAGAAGAAACTGAATATCCCCTCTTTCACTCATCTATGGTCTAAACTTTTACCAAAGAAAATTAGTTTCTTTAACTGGAAACTTTTAAATCGACTAATAGCTTTACCATATGTGCTTGAGGATTTTCAGTTTCACCTACCATTAAGATGTTGTTTCTGTTTAAATGATTAAGAATCTATCCATCACTGTTTTAACTCATGTGTTAAGGTAAAACATGTCTGGAACTTAGTAGATACTACTTTCAATTTGTCTACAAACACATTTCAATTATTATGGGATAGATTCTATTTTTATTGGAAAGTTTCCTCCTGTGATGGGTCTTTTGCTAAGTTAATTAGAATCTTACCGTGTGTAGTAATCTGGTACCTGTGGTGTGCCAGATGTACTTATATTTTTGAAGGTACAAAGCCAGATATAATGCTCATATTCAAAAGAATATTGTACCATATTAATGACACCTTGTTGGCATTCAAGCTGGACTTTAAGTGGGAATTATCTTATATACCAAAAATTTTATATCAGAAACCCAAAAGACAGAGACAAATAAGAGTAATTAAGTGGATTTTTCCTTCAAAATATAAACTAAACACTGATGGTTCTTATCTTAGCAATGGAGCTGCTAGTATCAGTTGTATAATCAGAGATCATGAAGGTAAGGTAATTGTTGCTATATCCAAGTCCATATCGGCTGAATCTGTTTTGCAGGCCAAAAGAATAGCTTTATTACATGGAATATACCTAGCTCAAGAGCGCGGAATCAAAAGTATTGACATAAAAACTGATTCAAAAGTGCTACACGGTATGGTTCAACAACAATTACAGATCCCATGGAAGTTATAGCAGCTGATGAGGGAGATATGGAATTTACTCCAACATATGGATTATTCGATGCAACACATTTTCAGAGAGGCAAATGGATCCGCTGACTCCCTTGCAAAAATGGCTAGCCGAGAGCAGGTTAATAACATCTATGTTTCTGCAGGTTTGCTCAAAGAATAGCGGGTCAGGTGAAGCTAGAAGCGGAAGGAATTCCTCAAATTAGGCTAGAGTAGTCATTTGAAAACTCTGTACTTATTTTTCCACGGTTGTATCTGTTGATCTTTAGGTTAGTATCAGGTCAATGTATAGTTTTTAAAGATCTTCAGATGAACTCTCAGAGGTAAGGTATTATGTCCCACTCTTTTTCTGTACCTTTTATTTTAATTAATAAACGGATAGGGGTCTGCCAAACCCCCCACCATCACAGGTGGATTTAATTAAAAAAAACCTAGGCAAAAATGAGTGGCCATGTGGAAAAAACATAGAATGTGAGCTCAACATGTGTGAAAGCTAGGATGAAAACCCAAATGGTCTCATAGGAAAAAATGGGAGAAATTGAGAGAAAACAGAAAAAACTAGGTTGAAGATACATTTGCATCATCCTTGGTTGTAACTAAGTTAAGAATATCGAGTTATCCTTAGTTACAACCAAGTCGACGACTCTTGGATTTCCTTGATAGATTGTTTTTGGAGATGACTTGGGGAGCTTTTTGGGAAAAGTAAGCTAGCTGAACACTTATCTTTCTTTGCTTAAATTTTCTTCATTTTATTTTGGGTGGTTAGGTTACTTTAGGTTCTTCAGGGAGTGTGAGAGTTTTGAGATTCTTGCTTCTTTGGCAGAAATAGGGTAATCTAGGAATAAGCTGAATGCCTCTATTAACTTATACATTCACGCTACACTTTTCTTAATCCTTTTTTTGTCTTTATTTACTCGAAGAAGAGTAAAGTGTTAAGTGTGGGGGGTCTGATGTGCATAATTATGCATACGTAAACCGATGAATTCATCTTAATAATTGGCTTGTTTTATATATTGGATTGCTAGTATTAGTTGAGTTTACGTGACAAGGGGTTCATATGGCCATGTTTGGTTTTCTTGTTTAAATCCCACATTTTTTTTGAATTAATTGGTACTAATGGACACCTCATATCCATAGGCACCTAGATTTTCCCTTGTGATCATCATTATTAGGTCGCTCGTGGGTACTTTTCGTCACATTTTATATTGAAGTTGTTCGCAAGGACGGTAGAAGATGTTGAAGGCCATTAACATTAGAATGGTAGTGGATGAAGGCAACAAACACAGGGTTGCAGTGAGAGCTATCGTATTTTACTGTACATGTGGGCGAATTTGTGTACGAAACACACACTAATGCTGTGCTTCCTCTTCTTCACCTCAATTCTTTACCACCAACGGCTATATCCCTCCTCTGGTATGAAAAGTCTCGTCAGTTGTTACCAGGGGGCAGACCATGGCGTCACCGGCGCCTCCTCCGCCACTGGATCCTACCCACCCTATTCCCCCAACCCACAAAAGCTTCCTTCAAGCGCTTAACACCAAACAATCGCCACTCCTCTCGTCACTCCCTGACACCCCAAACTTACATCCTATCACAGAATTCAAAGGCAAAATCGCCTACATTCTCCCACCTGAAGAAGGAGAATTACTAGCCTCGCATTACCAGAACGCCCTTGTTGGGAAATTTATTTGTGGGAAACCCCCAATGGATACCTTGCTACAGGGCTTCAAATCCATAGGTTTTAAATCCAAATTTCAGCTTGGCTCAATAGATTACCGATATGTTCTTATCTGATTTCAGGAAAGCGAGGACTATCAAAGATGTTGAATGAAAGGGCAATGGACAATCCAAGGATACACGATGAAAGTTCAGAAGTGGTTGCTGGAATTCTCACCATCGGTGGAATCCTCCATTGTGCCAGTCTGGGTAATATTTCATAACCTGCCTCTACATTTTTATAACAATTCTGCAATAATAGGTATTAGCTCACAGATAGGTAGATTCCTTAAGATGGATGCTGCCACCAAAGCTCTTACCAGACCATCAGCTATAAAAGTCTGTGTGGAGATTGATTTGTTAACACAGCTTCCTAACACAATTGTGGTAGGAATAGGTAACAAGGTGGCTGGATACCCTATTGAATATGAAGACCTGCCACTCTACTGCTCTCACTGTAAAATTTTGGGCCATAATAACATAAAATGTAATCATTTGCACCCCGAGTTGAGGAAAACATCTCTGAAAAAACCAGAAGTACCTGAGGTATATGTACATAAGGAGAACAAAAGTTTAGAACCTCAGCCAAGAGAAGTAACTAATAAGGAAGGTTCTTCTGCACTAACTGCTTCACAAAAGGAGAAGGATTTTCAAAATAAAAAATCACTCTTAGTGCAGCATGAAAACACCAACAATTTCTTTAAGGTTAGTCATAAAAAGAGAAATGCTTCCTTTTACTCACTTGATGACATATCCAAGCCAATAACCACTTCATTCTGGAGAAAAAAGAGTCAGTTACCTGATATTCCTCAATCCCAAGGAAATGTTTTAAATGAAAATGTGGTAACTATCTCAAATGCTTTTAAATCATTAGATGACTTACAGGAAGATTTGGAAGAAGATGCAGTGGAGATATTTCATGAAACTGTGGAATCACAGGAAGTAATTCCAACAATCATTCCTGATAAAAATGTAACCCCTGCACCTAACTCTCCTGTCTTTGAGATACTCCCAACAGGAGACACAGAGCAAATCATCACAGATGCCAACACAGATGTTAACACAGGGGATCTTAAACAACCTGGATCAGAGAAAGAGGATACCATGCAGATTAAAGTTAGCATTCCTGAACAGATGTCCACCCTTGTTAATATAGAAAAACATAATGGTAAGTCAGGTGACAAAGGTAAGACTTCAGCAAAGTCAGGGAGAAATCTAAGATCCTCACAGAAAGCCACCCCTAAAGTTTTTAAATGATAAAACACACCATAATAGGAAATATTTTGGTTTGGAATGTTAGGGGTATTGGAACATCTGTTGAAAGATTAAAGATTCTTAAGCTTAATCATAAGATTGATATTCTGTGTTTGATAGAACCATGGCAGGATAAACAAATGCTAACAGTATTAAAGCATGAACTTGGATATTATAATGCTTTAGCTGCACAAACGGCCAAAATTTGGATTTTATGGGAACCAACTTTTAACATTACAAATCTAAGTGAGATAGATCAATTTGTTCAGGTTAACATAACTGATTCAGGTTCCTCTTTTAACTGGCACTGCTTCTTTATATATGCAAGTGTGCATAGACAATTGAGGGAGGACTTATGGAATGATCTAAAAGTGACAGGAAATACCCCCTCCATATATATAGGTGATTTTAATACTGTGCTATCTGTTTCTGAATACAAGGGCAGAAAGTCCACACCTAAAAAGAGTATGAAACAGTTTAAAGAATTCATTAACTCAAATGACTTGCATGATATTCCTACTGTGGGGAACTCCTACACCTGGAGTAACAATAGATTTAAGGAAAAATGCAAAGATTTAATGTTTCAAAGGTTGGACAGGGGTTTAGCCTCCCTAGATTGGTTGGAGCTTTTCCCTAATAGCTCCATTCAAGTTTTAAATAGGCTGACTTCGGACCACGCCCCTTTATTCCTATCTGTTCAATCATCTAAAGAACAAGCCCCTAGACCATTTAGATACCAAGACATGTGGTCAAACAGACAGGAATTTCAGGATCTGGTAGCTACAAACTGGAAACTAGATTCCCCTTTCCTAGGAATGTATACGCTGGTTTTTAAATTGAAGAGGCTAAAGATGGAAATTAAACAATGGAATAAAAAACATTTTGGTAATGTTTCACAGAATTTGGCACACTATGATAATGTGGTTAAAGAACTGGAAATAACCTTTCAGCAAACAAATGATGATCTAATCCTTAGTGAGTTAAATAAATCAAAACAGTTGCTTATGAGGGCTCAAAAAGAAAAGTTCATTTTCCTTAAGCAAAAAGCTAGGATTAACTGGTTTAAGTTTGGAGATGCTAACACAAGCTACTTCCACCACTCAGTTAGAGAAAGGAGAACCAAGACAAGAATCAGTAAGATTAAGGATGGAAAAGGAAATTGGATCTCTGATCCAGCTCTAATAAAAGAGGAAGCAGTAAGATTTTACAAAGAACTTTTTCATGAGGAAGTTTCACAAAAAAAGGGGACTTTTCTTAATCATTTCCTTTCAGAAATACCTAGTGTAATTTCTGATCAGCAAAATGATCATCTTCTATCCCCTTTCCAACTTCAAGAACTTAAGGATGCAGTTTTTGACCTAAATAGATTTAGCTCACCTGGTCCTGATGGATATTCAGGAGCATTTTACACCACTTTTTGGGAAGTCATCAGAAGATCTTCTTGATGCTGCTAATGACTTCCTTAAAAGTGGAAATATTCCTAAGGCTATCTCTAGTACTTGGTTAACATTAATACCCAAAAAGCCTATCCCTGTAACCTTCTCTGATTTCAGGCCCATAAGTTTATCTAACTTTGTGAACAAGGTATTTTCTAAGATGGTCATGGAAAGGATCAAACCACTAATGGCTTCTCTCATATCCTCTGAACAAAGTGCATTCATAAAAGGGAGGGATATATCTGATAACATAATTATGATGCAGGAAATGACTAGAAGATTAGTTAGGAAATCAAAAGCCCCAAACCTCATAGTTAAACTAGACATGCAGAAGGCTTTTGATAGAGTATCATGGTCTTTTCTTAACTCAATCCTCTTGCAATTCGGATTCCATGGTGTATTTGTGCACAGAATAATGCAGAACATAGCTTCAGTTCATTTCTCAGTCTTAATAAATGGTGTAACTTCAGGATTCTTTGCATCAAACAGAGGCATTAAACAAGGGGATCCATTGTCTCCTTTTCTTTATAAAATTTTGTCTGAGGCTTTTTCAAGAGGGTTAACAAAATTGTTTCAGATAGGCTATTTACAGAATTTTAGTTTGCCCAGGAATTGTCCACTAATAACCCATCTTATGTATGCGGATGATACTGCTGTTTTTCTGAATGGTAATCACAAGAATCTGAAAAGATTTAAAAAATTCCTGCAGGCACATGAGCATACCTCGGGTCAGAAAGTAAACTTTGCTAAATCTAATTTTTTTGCTGATCCTAAAACATCTGTGGATAGATTGCAATTAGTTTCTAGGACCTTAGGTATGACAAGAGGCACATTTCCTTTCAAATATCTAGGGACTCCTATTTTTGCTGGAAGGAATAAACAAGTACACTATTTCCCTGTGCTTGAGAGAATGGAAAATACTTTAAACAACTGGAAAAACAAGTGGTTAAGCTCAGCAGGAAAAATCATTCTCATTAATCATTGTTTCCTCTCCATTCCAATACATCTGTTTGCAGTACTTAGTCCACCTAAAATAGTCTTAAGAAAAATGGAAAAGCTAGCTTCAGGACTTTTTTGGGGGCATAATGAGATCACAGGAAATAAAAAAAATGGCGCTCATGGAAAAAAATGAGTTTCCCCGTTCAAGGGAATGGTATAGGATTTAGAGATATTCAGGCAACAGTGGATGCCTTCTCTTGCAAACTCTGGTGGAAACTGCAACTCAATAAGTCTCAATGGACTCAACATCTGTGGTCTCTCCCAGAATCCTACAAGAATTCTCACACATGGCAAAGAATTTGTAAGGTAACAGAATTTGCAAATAGTTTAACAAGAGTTCTTTATGGAATTGGTTCTTGTTCCTTTTGGAATGCCAACTGGAAAGGTAGTGGAGCTCTGTTTTACGAATGGCCTGAAGGGATGGTCATTCCATTTCCTGATATAACTTTGAGCTCCTTTGTTGCTAACAAAAATCATTATCTTCCAATATTGGAGCCTCAATTGGCTACCACTACTAACCTAATTTTACAGGAGGTGGTAATCACAAACACACATGCTGATAGACTGATCTGGACTCCTACACTGGATGGCAATTTCTCCACTAGCTCATCTTACAAGAATCTCAGACAAAAAGGTACACAAATCAGACATCTTCATAAAATCTGGTCCCCTTTTATTCCTTCCAAAATGTCAGTTCTTCTTTGGAGAGCGCTTAATGGAATCCTACCATTTGATAACATATTATGAAAATATGGTTATTCCTTAGCCTCCAAATGTCCTTTGTGTAGGAATCATTCGGATACTTTAGATCACTTTTTTAACTCATGCCCCTCTTCACTTGAAATCTGGAACAGAATTAACACACTCATTCATCTTCACCATCCAGCCTTAGGAAGCTTTAGAAACAGGGTAGAATTTTATTTATCCATAAGAGCAGAATCCAAGATATCCTCTATTATGATTACTGCAGTCCTCTTAGTCACATCATGGTCCCTCTGGACCCATAGGAATAAGAGTATATTTGAGAATCAGGCATTTTCGGTAGATTCATGCTTCCATAATACTAAGGACCTGATCAAGCTAATTTTTACTGCAAACCCATTGAGAGGCAATAAAGAAAAACACAAAGACTTAATCCAAGCAGGCCTTTTGTCTGATATACTACAAAAACAGAAAAGAGTAATTCTAGCTGTTGGATGGGAAAAGCCGGTTTCTGGTGCTAAACTTAACACTGATGCCACATGGAAAACTGGAGGTTTGTCTTCCTCTGCAGTGATAGTGAGGGATAGGAATGGAGAGGTGATTAAACTAAGAGTTCATGTTTTCACTCAGAATCCCCACTACATGCAGAACTGGTAGGTATTCAAAAGGCATATCAGTTATGTACTGAACTTAATTTACAAGGCTGTGTGATTAAATCTGATTGCCTTTCAGCTGTGAAAGGAATCCAGGCACCTATGGTTAGTCCTTGGACAGTTTTTTCAATCTGTAGTTCCTTGCATGAGTTGCATAAAGTTAATCCAATCACATTCATCCCAAGGGAGACTAATACAGCAGCTGACTTTTTGGCAAAATATGCTAATGAAAATAATTTGAATGGCGATATAAACATGGATATGGCTCCACCATTTTTCAAAGGCCTCATTGTGTTGGATAAAATTGGAATGCAAGGAATTCGTGTAGTTTCCTGATCTCTTATGGATGCTACCATCTGCTGCTATTTCTTGTTTTTTTATCATTTGCTATGGATACCGCTGGTTTTCTTTATATTTCATGCAGGTAAGGTGCATCTCACCAACATAGGATAACTGATTCTAGATCAGACTGAGGAATCCCTTCAGGCTTGCTTTCTGGGATCTGTGGGAATTGCAGAATACTACGGCTACACACGGTCTCTTTGGTTTGAAGCTAACACTTGGTAGATACTCCACATATGGGAGATAACTAACATCTCAATGGACACATCATTGACAAATAGGAGTCTCGTATTTACGTTTCTTCGCCCTGTTCGCGATGCGTTCGGTTAGATGCTCTTGGTTAAGATAGATTAGAATTATCTTTCTCTTCAACTCTGGCTGGTTGATCACTTGCTTTTGGAAGCAATCTGTCTTGCTTCGGGGGCTATACTTAGCTCCGGATTCACCTTACAGGATGACCTTTTGTAAATTTTTGTTGCACTTTACGAATTACAGGCTGATTTATTGGTCTGATTTATTGGTCTGGGGAGCCAATATATACCCCCCATCTAAGGATGGTTTTAAATTAAAAAAAAGGAAATAAACACTACATTGTGTTAGTAGAAGGATTGAGTTAAAGATAGGTGACATTGAAGTTCAAAACGACCAAGGAAGAAATGAAGGATCGTCATCCGAGAGTTGCACCTAGTTCTAGGAATGATCCAAGAAGAATTAGCCTTTGAATTTGGTTTCATTGGATTTTTCTTCTCGAGCACTATGAAATTGATTGCAAGAATTCTCAAAATGGACCAAAGGTTCATCCATACCGGAGCAAAGAAGTCAGCTTGGTGCAGCAGCAACGGGTAGGCATGAACCGCTCATGGCCGCCATGAAACCAAGCACCAGTAGCCCATGCCATGCCATACAGCCCGTGCTAGGGCCTTTTAGCATGAGTCGTGACAATCCAAAATCTGGTATGGGTCGGGCCAACTCCTACAGTTCGTGTGCTCAATTGCCTTTTTCACTCAAAAAATGGCTAAGTATCGGTGCAGACCATCCCGTTTCACACAGTCTGCGCCATTCCAACTCAAAAATGTCAAAACCAGCCAGCAGAATGTGAATAATGAAGCGGTCTATGCTACAATACTAAGCAAAATGAGGATTCTGTTGATGGCCCATGCCAAACGACACAGACCGCAGATCAGAGCTGTAAAAATGAGGCTCTAGACGATGGAGCGCGCCTGATGTGCCCATTTTTTATGGTTATATTAGGACTTTTAGAATTCACTTTTGTACACTTTTGTGCTCTGAATGTGTCATTTTGCCTTGAAATTCTCTAAGAAGAGTTAAAAACAACTTTTATGCTTTTATTACTTTTCTAGAGGATTTTGTGTGACAAGGAAATTAATTGTTTGAAGACTTTGGAGAATACCTTGGAAGATTTGAAGATTTGAAGACTTGTATTTGATCTTTTGAAGATTTGAAGATTTGAAGATAAGTGAAGTGAAGAAGAGGCCATGAAACAAAAAGAAGAAAGAAATCAAGATGATCCCGTCGCAACTCGCGACGATCCCATCGTGATTCGCGACAGAAGTATGGCTAAAATACTTTCTTACATTTTTGTACTATAAATACTCACCTTATCCTCTGCTCTTCACACCCTTCTTCTTCCTGCATTTTTCTGGGTTCAAACCCTAGTTTTTCCTTTCTTTCTTTTCTTAGTTTTTGCAGGTTAATCATGTCTTTTAATTATATAGGTTAGTTTAATCTTGGGAGCAATTGATTGAGACCTCCTTTCCAATGTCTTGAGAATCATATCTATCTATTTATTGCTTTTGCTATTGTGCATTTATTGAGATTTGAATGTGAATTGTTAATGGCATTGATGTTATTGAAAGTTTGAGTATATGAATTGCTTGTATGATTAATTGTTAGGGTTGGGAGAAAGTATTTAATTCTCCCCTCTTTTAATATGGAATCTAAGAGCATGAGTTAGAGCTTCTTAATGATATTCATATGTTAATAATTTCTAGATGAATGTGATGATGTTGAACTCGTTGTCATGTTTGTTGCATGTAGCAAATGAGATAGGTCAATGAATGCCGATCGTTCTTGACTAATCTTGTGTATATGCATGAATTGGTTAAATGCTTAGACACAGTGTAGTGTTTATAAGTGTTGCCAAGGTTATTGATTCTTCGTGCTCAATGCCACCAATGGGACACTCTTAGTCGTGTTTTAACTAAGAGAGTCATAGGTGAGGTTTGACAAGAGTTGTCGAATTCACTCTTGCAAACTACTATCTTAGAAGGATAGACGATTTATCTTCACAACAAGTAGTGGAAGTAGTGAATAGATTTTGTCATTCACTCTTGAAGCCTTTGTTATTTAGCATTCATGTGTTCTTAATGCTATGTTTTACTTCATTTATGTCATGTGTTGTTTGAGAATAAGAAGTGTTTGTATGAATTAAATGTTAGGGAGTTAGGAAAGTGACGAATTCCTTAGCTCCTTTTGCATCAAAATCTAAGGACATGAACTTAGAACTTCTTGTGCATAATGTGTTGTGATTCTTGCTAGATGAATATGTTAATGTGGATTGTTCTCATATTTATCCGATAGATGCAATGAAAGGTAGAACCTTCAATGTGGTTTGTTCTAGGTTTAGCCTAATGCTATGTTTGGTTAAATGGCTGTGTCTTTGGTAGAAGGCTTGTTGTTAGAAAATCTATGGTCCTTCGTGTATAATGTCGTTGATGAAATACTTCTATGGTGTGGTTTTCCTAGAGTGACTGTTAACGAGGTTTGCAAATGGTCATTTTTTGTCTTTACAAATTACTACTAAGAAGGAATGAATGTTGATATTCGAATGAGAAGTGATAACATTCCCCATAGGTAAAAAATATGATAGAATGGGTGAATGGTTCAATGATTTACATTTGGTTTGGAAGTGGATGTCAATTGCCCCCAAGGCTTTGTCTTTTGTAGTTCTAAACCCCCTTTTCTTAGTTTGTTGGATGATTAGCATAGTTACTTGACTTTGCTAATTATCTTCTCTTTTAATTTCATAACTTAAGAAAACCAACCAACCAAACCCCCTCTTTTTTGCATGTTTTTATATGTATAATATATAATTACTTCTAGCATAATATCGCCCTTTTTATATTTAAACACTTAAGAAAATCCTAATTTTATGTGCTTATAATATAATGATGGCTTGTTCTTCAAATGTTATAATTGCATTAATGATATACTCCATCAGCACACACTGTAGTCTACATTCATGTTGGTGCAAATATCGATACCCCCTCGGGGAAGAGAAACCTGGATGTGATATAGGTACTGGGGTCCGGGTCCATGTGGGTGTGTGCACGTAGGTTTTTATGAGTTTTACCATTACGATGATAGTATACTAGTCTTAGCTGGCAAGTTGGTCCGAAGGGTTATGGGTAGAGATAGCAAATAGTAGCAAGCTAGGGTTCTAAGAGGTCCTAGTGTCATCAGTAAGGTGCCTACCTCCATTTTCCTCGTTTATATACCTAGGAGGTAGAGCATCCGTGGTGTAGTTCCTGGGATGTAATCTTATGAGGGAGAAATATATCTGTGCAACAGTCAAACCGTTGTTATACTCCCCTAATTACGGAGGCAGTGCTGACGGAAGATTGCAAGAGCACCCTACATGACGGGTATGAGGAAATGCTGGCCATCGACCACACCACGTGTTATGAGCACTAGATTAGTTTTGATATCTTACATGTGATTGAATCAAGGATCGGAACATTTAAACAAGCATGATACGCAAATATTCCCCAAGTGTCTGTTAATATAGTTTACTTGCATTTTATCTTTCATGTTCGTAGTTGTTAGTTGAAAACCCCAAAGCCCCCTATTTTATGATACTATCTATTCCTAGGAACACAGATGGATTGACGACCTGTACGTGGTTGTGTTTTAATTTACCATTAGGCCTTAGCATCTCTGTGGACTAACTCGGACTTGACACTAACTACCCCATATGTAGCTTAGTAGTGAGTTAGGTGCAGAACTATAAATTCTTATCTTTGATCCAATGCCTTTGCTCGGGTTAATTTGACCTACAACTTTTTACGACCTCGAGTAGGTGAGTCACGAGGGTTTCCCCTCGTTAGGGAAACTATCATCTCTAACATGAATGAGTATTACACGATGAGACGATCAAGTTAGAGTCTAACAATCGGGATGGTACTCTCTGGATAGAATGCATGCACTCATTTCCCTGGCACTCACAAACCTACAATAGCTCTAACCTAATGCTCCAAAGATGGCATGATAAGCCTAGCCCAGTATTACACTACACATGGATATATGTGTGCATCATAAAACATGTCATAGCATAAATCTTACAAGAACATAAAGCATAAATAAAAAATAAATATTCATAGGACATAAAGATGGGGAAATCTAAGAATCTCACAAAGTCAACAACTATTCATGAATACAAATATTTCCCAAAGAAATTTAAAAAACTCTGTAGATATTGAATCAAAGACAATCATTGGATTCAATGCCAAAGGAAAAATAAATGAATACAAGAGAGAGCCTCATTCTCTCTCTCTCTACCTACTCTTATATCTATGAATTAAATTATGACAAAAACTTAAACCAGTATACTAGTGGATACTTATATTTTAAGTTGAAATGGGCCTTAGAAAATCTTTAAAATAGTAGAAACCATAGCAACCACATCGGCACGGGCCGTGCAATAGTGCACGGCCTGCGCCACGTGACCCATGCAAAACCGCACAAGCTGTAGACTAGAAGTCCTTCTTGGCACATACTGAGCACATAATCATGCAAAAACATGCGGGCCACAGACTGGAGAACATCCCTTAGCGCTCTAAGCGTGTGGCTCTTGCAAAAGCATATGGGCCACTGTTTGGAGTCATAGTCTTCTTCTTCTGAGTGTGTGGCCGCGCAATAGCTCACAGGCCGAAGACTAGAGTCCTTGGTCTTTAACTTCTGAGTGCACCAATCATACAAAAGCACATAGCTCGCACTTCGACTTTGTCTCCTCAATACTTGGTTTGGCACAGGCCATGTAAATGTACATGGGCTATGCCAGTTTTCACTTTTTCCGGACTTGACTACTTTTCTTCATCACATCCATCTAATGCCACATTTTTAGCTTGTGAGCTTCTATCTACTACCATTCTTGCGAATGGCTTTCTACACAATCCGAAGTGCCTATGAGTAATTCACAAATAAAATCTCACAAAAATGGATATAGACGCTCGTAGGGACATAGAATCCATTAGATCTAAATTAAGCTACAAAACGAGAGATTTAGATAAGAAAACCAACAACGGTCATCTAAACCCCCTGTAATGTAAACTCACCTAAATCAAGCAATCTACCATACAAAAGCTAACAAAAGATATGCTAAATGCACTTGAAAACACAAGCATCTAGAGTCTCATGAAGTGCTGGCGAGCTGAGAAAGAGTTGTGCTTGAAAAACCCAACAACGAATATTCAAAGACTTATGATATTGGTACTCTAGAGCAATGCATTAAGTGTGTTGAGGCCATCGTAAATGGTGAGTATGTTGAAACGATTGCTGACGATAAGCATCAATTTCCAATGATTACATATTTTGAGAAGCTCTCTCAATTGCCAACATTGAGAGAACTTAAAGAAAATGAGTATGACAAGTTTGCAAAAGAGGAATTTGAGGCAGATAAAGCTCTGGTGGAGGACGTATCTAAGGATATGATCAAAGAATTGCTGCAAGGACCTCTTCCGAATTCATAGATGTTTGGTCATACTAGCATGCCCATAAGAGTTAGTGGGGGGGTTAGCCATTGAAGGTGTTGTGTGCTCAGGCGTAGGGAAGAAAGTTTATAATTTCAAAATGTTAGATTTTAAAAGGCCGTTTGAGAGGCCTTATTTTGTGTATTTTGTGGAGTTTTATTTATGGAAATGCTTGGGAGGTTGTCGCCGTACCTCTCAAAGTTATAATTTATGCTTACTAAATACAATTAAGTAGATAGTGGCAAATCAGGGTCGTCCACGAAGAAGAGGAATTTTATTAGGCATTTAAACATAAGGTTCGTATTAGGCTAGAAGTAGATATATATATATATATATATAAAAGAAAGTAAGTAGGGGGGGGGGGGTTGGTTGGTTTTACTAAGTTATGAAATTAAAAGAAAAACTAACTAGCAAAGTTAAGTAACTATGCTAATCATCAAACAAACTAAGAAAAAGGGGTAAAAACTACAAAAGATAAATTCTTGGCGGCAATTGATATCCACTTCCAAACCTCATGTAGATCATTGAACCATTCACTCATTCAATCACATTTGTTACCTATGGGGAATGTTATCACTTCCCATTCTAAGATCAACATTCATTCCTTCTTAATAGTAATTTGCAAAGACAAACAATAACCATTTGCTAAACTCGTTGACAATCACTCTAAGACAACCACACCATAGAGGTATTTCATCAATGGCATTTCACACAAAGGACCATATATATGATAACAACAAGCCTTCTACCAAAGACATAGCCATTTAACCAAACATAACATTCATTAGGCTAAGCCTAGAACAAACCACATTCAAGATTCAACCTTTCATTGCATCTATAGGATAAATGTGAGAACAATCCACATTAACATACATATCTAGCAAGAATCACAACACATTATGCACGGGAAGTTCTAAATCCATGTTCTTGGATTTTCATGCCAAAGAGCTACGGAATTTGTCACTTTCCTAACACTCTAACACTTCAATCATACAAACACTTCCTATTCTGAAACACCCCATGGCATAAATGAAGTAAAACATATCATAAAGAACACATGAATGCTAAATAAAAAATGCTTCAAGAACGAGTGAACTAATCAATTAATTGCTTTAACTACTTGTTGTGAAGATAAATATTCTACCTTCTTAGATAGTAGTTTGCAAGAGTGAATTTGACATCTCTTGTCAAACCTCACGAATGGCTCCCTTAGTCGAAACATGACTAAATGTATCCCATTGATGGCATTGAGCACAAAGAATCAACAAGCTTGGCAACACTTATAAACGCTACACTGTATCTAAGCATTTAACCAATTCATGCATTTACAAAAAATTAGTAAAAAATGATCAACATTCATAGAATTATCTCATTTTATATCTAAAACAAACATGACAACGAGTTCAAAATCATCACATTCATCTAGCAATTATCAACACATAGACATCATTGAGAAGTTCTAACTCATTCTCTTGGATTCCACATTAAAAGAGGGAAAAATTAGCTACTTTCTCCCAATCCTAACAAGCAATCATACAAGCAATTCATATACTCAAACTTCCAACAACATTAATGCCACTAACAAACCACATTCAAAGCTCAATAAATGCATAATAGAGAAAGCAATAGATAGATAGAAATGATTCTCAAGACATTAGCAAGGAAGTCTCAATCAATTGCTCCCAAGTGCAAAACTAAGCTAGATAATCAAAACCCGTAACATAGAACAAAGATCTACAAAGAAAGACGAAGAAATGGAAGAAAATGGTGAAAAACTAGGGTTTTGGAGCCCCCAAGTCAGGCTTAGGCAAATGGGGAAGAAGGGGGGCTATTTATAGTCTAATTTGGTCAAGAATAACCAAAAAAAATGCAGCAGGCTCCCGCCCAGGCGGGGGAGGTTTCAACCCAAAAAATTCAGATGTGCTACAATATGCGGCTTCTTGTTTTGCTTCCCATGGGTGAACTGTTGATCCGTTTTGGGAGTTCTTGTAGTCGATTTTATATTACTTGAGAAGACAAATCCAATGATGCCACCTTTTTGGATAAATTTTCTTGGATAATTTGAAAAACTTTGTCTAAATATCCGGGTGACAATTCATCCTCTTCTTTGCCTTCCTTCTTTGACCCTTCTATCTTCTACCACATTTTGGCACGTGGCCTTCACTAAACCACTCCAAAGGGCTCACGAGACATCTACAAATGAAGCTCACAAAATGGAATCTAGATGCTCGTAATGACCAAAAATACATTAGACTAAACATAGGTTACAAAATGAAGGATTTAAATACAAAAACCAAAAATGGTCATCTAAACCCCTTATCATGTAAAACCTACGTAAATATAGAAATCTTATAACAAAAATATGACAAAAGAGATGTTAAATGCTTTGGAAAATACATGCATTTGTCGTATCATCAATGCTTTTCTTGTTTGTGGTTATGTTGTTTGTAATTTTCATGTTTGTAAACTACTAATGCCGGGACACATGGTTTTCACTGTGGAGCATTAATGCTGGGTCACTTGTGTCACATGCTAATAATGTTCTAGCGTATGAAAAACAGTGACCAATTACATCGTTGCACTGTCAACATGTGTTTTCCATTACATGTATCCACAATATATGCTTAGTTTACAAAAAGTGTTTTGCAGGTAAGGGGTTTAGGGATAAAAGTGCAGTTCGCAAGCTGGTAATTTCCTCGGGATTTAAGCGAGGTTATGAAAACATCCCCTTTATTTTTTGTGAAATATGTTGATGGGAATTTAGGTTTAATATGGTCCACAAGTATATTTTTTATTTAATATAAATGAGTTATTTTGTTTTCCCATCAACTTTTCAAGTGGCTGGTTTCTCGGAGATCGTGGGTGTTTATGAAATATCTCTTGATTCCATAGGCTTTGTTGTGCCTAAATAAGGGCTTCTATCACAACATTTTTAGAACCATGGGGATGGGTGTGTTTGGAAAAGGTGATTCATGCGTTTTGTGATGCAACAAATTTTTACCAATAATGTTCTTTTTATTTGCTGCTACGGTTAGGCAACTTGTCAGACTTGGATGAGTGATTTATGTAATTTTGGTAAGATATGTATGGATTTGTGTTTGTATATTTTGTGTTGTTTGTTGCATGTTTTTAATTTAACTAGCTTTGGTTGCTTATGGCAGGATCGACGAGTGGGATTAGAGAATGCAAAGGGGAGGAAAATGGGGGTTCTGTTACCTCATCTGAGACTGCCAAGTGGACAGGAAGAAGGGCTAATATGGGTATCGTCGCCCAGCTCCACCTCAAATATTGGCTGGGAGGAGAAGAAGTATAGTACAAGTGGCGGTTCTAGTCGAATGTACCACCTATACTTCATTTAGAATGGTGTGTCGTTTTGATATAGCAATCTCGTTGTTGCTTTACTTTTCAAGTTGAACCATTATAACAATGGTGTTCTTGGGTTGGGGGAACCGTTTTAAACAAGAATGGGGATGGAATCTATCCCCCATTTATCAAAAGGTTGTATAGGGCCTATTTAGGGTTTATTCATGTGTTTTTCATGATTAGATTAAATTCTGCATCATCTAGATATTATCAAATCGTATCTCTTAAAGTTTTAAGCCTTTCTAGGTTGTACGTATCATCTAATTTTTTAGAGCTTGACTACGTTTTGTGGGAGCTTAAAAATTGTACACACTTTACCAATTTTGGTTTAATGTGTGCCTATTATTATATAGCGGTTCAATGTCTGTTTCTACACAAGGTCTAATTATTCTAACGTGGGGATATGTTTCTACCATGATAAGCCTCTTGGATTATGCAAGGATCTTATTGTATGTCATGTGATAGTTATAATTCATTACATTCATGTCCTTCTGCTTAGAAGTATTTTCTCTAAGCATTTTATGAATGAAATTCTATATTACGCCTGGGAGTGAACGTACCTTATTATGGCAAAGTGATGTTGTGATGCATTCTTGTTGTGTGTTTATGCTTGGTTTATCTTACTGCCCTCATTTACCCCTGCCTCGTCGAGGTTTTCAAGTATGTATAGTAGATAACTCTACCAACCTTGTGTCTTACCACCTTTTCGCTATCATGCTCAGTTTTTTCCGATCGTATTATTTTTCTTATTTTGGCATGAAATATTGCCTCTTCCAGATACTATGAAGACCTGAAAAGAAAATATATAATCCCCACAGATGGCGCCAATAATATTGGGGATTCCTTCCGGACAAACATAATATCTAGAATTTGCACAATTCTTCATGCTAGTTTCGTGAAGCATCCAGAACATGGTCATGGGGAAGTTCCCGGTATCCACCTTCGATGCCTTAGTTTGTGTTTGATTTATGTATGAATGGTGTATGAAAAATGTCATTATCTTTCGAATTGTTCAGATCATCTATAAATAGTTGGTATTTATCGTAATCTTTGCTGATCTTGGACAATGTTCCTAGATCTTTTTTTGGTGACACAATTGCTGGTGAGAGTTATCCTTGTTGTTTGAATTTTCTTGATTGGTTCGGTAGATACAAGGTGGTATTTTGGCTTTAAGCTTCGTATGCCTAGAGAAGACTTAGCAAAGTCCTCTTTTCACTAGACATATTGCATTTTCCCTGGTTTGGTAGGTTTAAATTATATCTTTATTCAAGACTTTGAATGACTTAGTGGGATGGATACCAATGGGTTTGACTCCCTATTGTGCAAAACCTATCCAACCCTAACTAACCACCAACAAAAGAATTGTAAAGGAGATGTTCATTAATTTAATAAAGTCCAGGCGATAATGATAGAGGCCGAGAAGATTGTTATGGGAAGAATGACCACCCTCCTTAGGATTGGGTCCCTGGGGAGATGACGCAGACCGAGTAGCCCCAGGTGCCAGCTACACTATCACGAGAGGCTTCTAGGCTGACACCACGATGACAAAGATGGATGGAGAGCATTGTATTTAGATTTATGGTGGGAAAGTTACCCATTTTATGTGGATCCTCAAGGAGAACAGGACACACCTAAAGATGAGGTTTACACTGGATGATCTATTCATTTTTTTTTTTGTAAGACCATCCGAAGATGGGGGGAAGTATATTAGGCTCCCCTAACCATTATAATTAGAGACCAAAATAGCACCATGTTAGTTTGTTCATTACAAAATGGATAGCCAGCTGGATGCTTACAAAAAGCGTTATGTACACCTATACGAGAAGAAAACTAATGCTAAGAATGAAGAGGGATAGCTATTATTCTGGAATATCACGAACGGGTCGGGGAATCAAGCATGTCGAAACCCCCATTTGTCAATGATATTCAGAAGATAAGCGTAGCTAAGCAGACCATATGCTAGGCGAGGTTAGTATCAACACTTAGACTGTAGAGCAAGCATCGTTGTAGCAAGATTAGCGTAATCCTTGCAGTCGGCAACTGCAGCATTACTGCAGCAGCATGAGTACTCTCGGCATCTTCAGCTTTCCTACAGCAACATCATTTTGCTTGCCCCCTGAATCCCTGAAAGGAGAAAAAGCAAAAGCAGCAGTATGTGTAGCACTTGAAAAGTAATATACAAGCGCAACACTTGTTATCTATCCGATTATGTAGCTTCATAGTTGCTACAGAAGTTTGTTTCCCTAGATGAATCAACTCGAATTGCGGGAAAACTCATGCGGTCAAGTTTTAGTAAACCTTTAAGGAATAGTGGTATAGAATCCAGCTCAATAACCCCTTTAAGGTTGTTTTCCCTTGCATATTTGGCCAGAAAATCAGTGGCCGAGTTAGCTTCACGTGGTATGTGTTGCAAAGTGATGGTGCCTATTGCTAAGTTAAGAGCATCGCACATAGAAAAGACTCTCCAGGGAGAAGAGAGAGGGTTTAGAATACCGCTTACAGCGGATAAGCAATCTGATTCAATGATAGCATAATCAAGATTAAATTCAGAAATGACATCAAAGCCGCTTCGAATAGCAATGAGTTCTGCATGTAAGGGAGATGGACAATGAAACGTATTGACAACCATTTTTACTACATTCCCATATCTATCCCTTACGATAACAGCCAAAGATGACAAACCTCCTGAAATCCAAGATGCATCAGTGTTGACTTTGTAGCCTACAGTAGGTTTCTCCCATTGGACCTTAGAGATAGCATTTTTCTATTTTTGAATAATGTGTGGAACAATGTTATCCTGTGTCCAAAACCTATTCTTTTCCTTATTACCTATTAAGCTATGTGCCGTGAATATTTGATAAATATTATCCTTTATTTCAGCAAAACAAGCCTCGTGAGAGTATGGTTTGTTCTCAAAAAAGAATCTGTTCCTTTGAATCCATAATGTCCATATTGTGACCACTAGGGCTGCATTGATAATGCTTTCATGAATTTTAGATTCAGCTCTGAATGATAAGAGAAAATGCACTCTACTTTTTAAATCTCTGAAATCAGAACTGGGTAACCTTAACATGGAAAAAACACTGTTCCACACTGCAGTTGAGAAATTGCAAGAATTGTAAAAATGATCCAGATTATCTCCAGTATTCTTGCATATGGAACACATTGAAACAACTGAGAAGCCAATTCTAGTAAGTATGTTATCAAAAGGTAGTATATTATTAAGAACCCTCCACAGTAAGATAGACATCTTTCTTGGAATGAAAGGGGACCATACCTTTTTGAAATATTGGATTTGAGAGCCCCTCTGTCTCAGGGCATTGTGAGCCGAGCTGACTGAGAAATTTCCATCAACAGTGAGTATCCACACCAATTTATCTTCATGGCTATACTCCAACCTTGTCTCCTGCAACATTGTAATAATGTTGGTAGCCAAATGTGGCTCCAGGATTGGAATAAGTGCTGATTTGTTAGATAGAAAATCACTAAGGGAGATACACTCAAAGGGAATATCAATGTCTTCCGGCCAAATGTAACACAGTGCTCCCTCCCCACTCCAATTGGCACTCCAGAAAAAGCATTGGCCCCTACCAAAGAGAACTCTGGAGAAACTGTTTGCCAAAGCTGTAATTTTGGTGATTCTTGCCCATATGTGAGAGTGTTTATATGAAACTGGCAGTGTCCACAGTAGGTTTGCCCACTGAGCATTATTGATTTGTAACTTCCACCATAATTTACAGGAGTAGGCATCTAAAGTATCACTTAATTCTCTAAAACCTAAACCATTTTCTTCCAAAGGATAGCACATTCTTTTCCAGGATCTCCACCTTCTTTTTTCAGTTAAATCAGAATGTCCCCAGAAAAAATTTGAAGCCAACTTTCCCATTCTTTTTAGAACTGATTTTGGGGGGTGTAAAACTCCAAATATGTGTATTGGAATTGAAAACATCACTGAATTTATCAAGATTATTTTACCTGCTGGACTCAGCCACCTATTTTTCCAATTATTTATCTGTTTCTCCATTCTTTCAATTACTGGTAAGTAATACACCCTTAGATTTTGACCAGTAAAAATTGGAACACCAAGATATTTAAAAGGAAAAGATCCCTTTCTCATTCCTAATGTTCTCCTAGCTGTTAGAGAACACTGAGGAGGAGCCTTATGTGAGACATAAAATTCAGATTTTGAGAAGTTAACTTTTTGTCCCGAAGTCTCTTCATATGCAGTAAGGAACAGTTTAAAACGCTTTAAATTTTTTATGTCCGAGTTCAAGAAAATTGCAGTGTCATCTGCGTACATCAAGTGAGTGAGGGGTGTACAGGCTGTAGGAAGGCTGAAATATGTTAAGTATCCTGTGGAGAAGAGTTTTTTTAAACCCCTTGAGAAAGCCTCAGATAAGATGTTATATAGAAAAGGAGATAAAGGATCTCCTTGCTTAATCCCCCTGGAGGAGCAAAAAAACCCTGCTGTGACCCCATTAATTATCACAGAGAAATTTGCTGTCATTATGTTATGCATTATTAATCTAACAAATTTTCCATGGAACCCAAAACAAAGTAGTATTGAATTTAGGAAGGACCAAGAAACTCTGTCAAAGGCCTTTTGCATATCAAGTTTAACTATTAGATTCGGGACCTTTGTTTTTCTTGACAGTAATCTAGTCATTTGCTGCATTAAGATGACATTGTCCGAAATATCCTTCCCTTTCATGAATGCACTTTGTTCTGGAGATATCAAGAGCTGCATGAAAGGTTTAATCCTTTCCATTAGGAGTTTTGAGAAAACTTTGTTTACAAAGTTGGATAGACTTATTGGCCTAAAGTCAGCAAATGTGTTCGGGATGGATTTCTTTGGGATTAGAGTGAGCCAAGTACTAGAAATGGCTTTTGGGATTATACCATTATTTAAAAAATCATTTGCAGCTTCTAGTAAATCTGCTTTAATGGTTTCCCAGAAATGTGTAAAAAAGCAACCAGAGTATCCATCAGGACCAGGTGCACTTGATTTGTTGAGATCAAATACTGCACTGTGCAACTCCTGAAAGGTAAAAGGAGATAGCAGAAAAATGTTCTGCTCATCGGATATAACATTTGGAATTTCAGCCAAAAAATCTTTAAAATGAATTCCCTTCTGATTTGAGGCTTCCTCTGTTAATAAATCCTGAAAGAATCTAACACCCTCCTCTCTAATTAAATTAGGGTCAGTTAACCATGTTCCATTACCATCTTTTATTTTACCTATTCTGGCCCTTGCCTTTTTTTCTCTAATTGTGTGATGGAAATACTTAGTGTTTGCATCTCCATGCTTTAACCAGTTTAACTTAGCCTTTTGTTTCAAAAAAATGTTATGTTCCTTTTGTGCTCGAAGTAAAAGGTTTTTAGCTTGCAGCAGTTCCAAAAGCACTGACTCATCTTGTGTTTGCTGAAACTTCATTTCCAAATCATTGACTTTTAATTCAGACTGATCCAAATTATTCTTAACATTGCCAAAAGTGTGTTTGTTCCATTCCTTAATAACTACCTTAAGTCTTTTTAGTTTGTGCACAAACCTTGACATTCCAGAAAGTGGGGAGACAAGATTCCAGTTTGTTTCCACTAAATCTTTGAATTCATTCCTGTTTATCCACATTTCCTGAAATCTAAAAGGTCTTGGAGCCATCTCAATTGCAGTTTGGATAGACAGCAATAGAGGAGAATGGTCAGAGGTCATCCTGTTAAGGACATGTACTGTACTGTTTGGGAATTTGTCTAGCCACTCTAGATTACTAACACCTCTGTCTAATCTTTGAAATTGCAAGTCCTTACATTTGTCTCTAAATCTGTTATTGCTCCAGGTGTAAGTATTACCAACAGTTGGGATATCATGCAGATCCATATAATTTAGAAAGTCATTAAACTGATTCATACTTTTCCTAGGGGTTGACTTTCTACCCTTATATTCAGAGATAGATGATACAGTATTGAAATCGCCAATGTAAATAGAGGGATCAGGTGATACAGCTTTTAGGTCAGACCATAAAAACTCCCTCATCTGCCTATGTACACTTGCATAGATAAAGAAAATATTCCATGTATCAGCAGATGCAATGTCAGTGACTTTAGTTTGAATATACTGATCAGATTCCTTTACTATATCTAAGTTGAAAACATGGTTCCAAAGAATCCAGATTTTAGCCTGTTGAGCAGGAATAGCATTACTGTAGCCAAGTTGATGCATCAGAGTGATTATATTATGCTTATCATGCCATGGCTCAATTAAACAAAGCAAGTCAATCTTGTGTTTCAGTTTAAGTGCCTTTAACCTATCCATAGAAGAACCATAACCCCTAACATTCCACACTAAAATATTACCTATTTTTGTGTACTGAATCATTTAAAACTAGGGGGGTCGCTTTTTGTGATGACCTTAATTTCCTTTGTTTTGAGAGGGCGGCAGTACTGTTCTTTCCTCTGTTATCTTCACTTTTCCTAGCCAATTCTGTTAAGAGAGGACTTACCTTGGTGGGATTTACCTGTTCTGCAATGCCTCTGTTATCCCCAAGATGATCTTGGCTATGAAGGATAAGGTCAGTTACTTCAATTGAATTCTTTGCTGCCTCATTAGCAGTATCATCTGGGACCTGGTTATCTGGTTCTGTATTTTTTAAAGTTAGCTCCATATTACCTTCTGAAATCCCCTGCTCTACCTGAGGACTGCAACTGGTCTCTTTGGTTGCAATCTTTTCAATATCACTTTGTGAATTCATAGTGTCTTGTGATTCCACAGCTTCATGATAGGATTCCCCCGAATCATCCTCTTGGATAGCAATGTTCTCTTCCTGAAGATCAATTAAAGAGTGGAAAGCATTTGATATAGAAACCATATTACTTTTTTTAATCCCTTCCTGGATGGGGTGTAAATCATTGAGTTGGGTTTTTTTCCTCCAGAAAAAATTGGTGATAGGTTTAGATATATCATCCAGAGAGTAGAAAGGTCTTCTTTTAGACTGACTATGAGTAAGGGAAACAGTTTTATTTTGCTGCATGGGAAATGACTTCAGATTCTAACTGAGGAAATCTTTTTCTTTCTGTGATATTGATAAGTTAGATTTCCCTTCCAGTTCTACAGTGTCCTGAGGTCTAATCAGTCTATGTTCTTGCTCATCTACCCTTTGATTTTCTTCCAGAGCCTCAGATTGACTTCCCCTGTTAGCCTTATGTTCAGCCTGATTTTTTCCATTTCTCCTAAGTTCAGGATGTAAAAAATTGCAATTTGTCTGATTATGTCCGATGATTCTACAGTGAGTGCAGTACATAGGGAGCTGTTCATATTCAATTGGGTAATCCGAAACCTTATTTCCAATGCCTACTACTATTGACTTTGGAAGCTGAGCTAACAGGTCAACTTCTACACAAACCTTAATTGCCGAAGGCCTAGTTAGCGCATTAGTAGCCGCATCCATTTTAAGAAATTTTCCTATTTGGCTACTGATGCCTATTATTGCAGAGGTATTATAGAAATGTAATGGTAATTGATGTAAAGTTACCCAAGCTGGAACCACTGATGATTCGGCCGTCGGCGAGAATTCGGGCGTCCACTTCTGGATCCTCATTGCTGTTCCATTTAGCATCCATTGGCCTTTCATCCAGCACCTTTGGTAATCTTCATTATCCTGAAAACGAATTAGCACATGTCGGTAATCAATGGAACCCAATTGAAAATTTGACTTGAAACCTATCGATTTGAAAGCTGACAACAGTTTCTCCATTGGATGATCTATTCATTCAGCTTGATACTTACTACGATGACGAGGTTCACTGATAGCTAGCTGAGGAGTAGTTTCAGGGGCAGGATTATGTCCGTGATCCTATGGATACAGAGCCGACACAGCCGCAACCACCTATTTTGAGGAGCATTCCATGCCCATCCTCGCTATAGTAGATTCCTCGACAATCTTATGATGGGGAGTCTGCGAGACAATGCTAATGAATCAACGAGGAGTAGTTTAGTTCTCCTTCTCCGCACCCATGTAAGCGGGCCCCACAAGAGTTTCGACAACCAGATCGTTGGGATCATCCCGTGTATAGTTCTTTCTGTCCACATGGTTCACCAGGTTTCCACATCGTGAGGATTACTTTATTTATCAGCCACTGACACAACCAGGGTATAGTTCCAAAGTTATAGTTCTCATCACCAGTCGCTAGTGCAGGAGCTCCAAAACATCAAAAGGTATACTTCACACTGTATTTTGTATCAGACAGGACTTTAGCTACCTGATTGACATGATGGATCAGTATGGCTACCATTTGGCCGATGTTGAGGATGGTCTACAAGAAATGAGCTGTGGCATGCGACATTTGGAGCATGACATGAGACAAGACTGGCAAGCTCAGGCCCAGAAGCATGAGAAGCTTATAGCCGGGATGTGGGTCGCGACCATTGGGTTCCAAACATAAACTGATGATACGCGTGAGTAGAGACGGGCCACCAGACATGCTAGGATTGACCGCAGTGGCTGAGTATGACATATGCTGAGTTGATGTGTAATAGTGTTTTTGAGTCATCAATCTACACATTGAGCTTTGTTTGCATGCATTGGGGACAATGCATCGACTGAGTGTGGGGAAGGGACTCATAAAACACTTTTTATCTGCATGCTTTCATGACATTTCCTTTGTTTTTCCCCTCATTTTGTTTGTTTGCTGGAACTTGTTTTTGTTTAGGTATGAGAGCACCTTGGATGTTACATGTTCTTTGGGTTATTGTTGACATTGGTGTTTTTTTTTATGTTTGTTTCTTTGATGTTATTTGAATCCCACTTTTAGAGCATTTTTTATTGAATAACCAAAAAATTGGAAAAAAAAGAAAAAAAATAATAAAAGAACCTGTTAAGTCAAAAACCCAAAAGGATGACTTAGGAAAAATTGGGGTGTCCGAATTAGGGATAGGCCTTAAAGGTGTGAAAAAAATGTGAGGTGTGGGTCTTGAAAGAAAACCATGGTAGGATGAAAACCCGAGAGGGCTCCTAGTCAAAATGACAGAAAATGAGAATTTATTTTATATGCTTCTCTTATTTGTGCCTTTTGGAAGTTCTTTGGGCTAGAGTAAGATATATTCTTCTGTTTCTTTGGAGAACTATACCCCATTCTTATTATTGGCATGATATGGGTAGTTTAGGACATTTTAGTTTGGGATTTAAGGGTTCTTGTAAACTCTTGTGTTTTGGGCTACGGTAGTCATAGGAATAAAGTGTTCAGTGTTATTTTGGAAACTTTTTGTTAGCTATACCCTTAGATCTTTGCTTGTTCTTGTTTACTCGAGGTCGAGTTAAGGTTTAAGTGTGGGGGATATGATGAGACATCAAATACATGTTTTCTTAGGCCATTTAAGACCTCTTTTGTTAGGCTTTTATTGGTGGATAATTAGGTTTATAAAGGTTTTACATGATAGGGAGTTGAAACCATCTTGTTTGGCTTTCTATGGTAACTTTCCTATTTTGTGAAATATTTGTAGCCTAATGGGAATTTACCTCTATGGGTGTATAGATGTGATTTTATGAGCATAAATTGTAAATTATTCATCAGAGAAGGCTATTCGAAAGAATGGTAGTAAATTGAAAGCCAATCGCAAGATTGGTAGAAGGATGAAAACTATCAAACATGATGATGGAAGACTGAAGAAAGGGGAAGAATAAAGAACTCAAAAGAAGAAAAAAGTTCACGGGATATCAGAAATGTTCTATGAGCACATACCGTTCCATATTAGAAGGTCCATGCTAGAAGAATTTGCCCAGAAGAATTGAAGGTTATGTGAATAGATTGTGCAAACATGCACGATCTTTTCCAAATTAGAAGTCTAGAAAACCGTTCCTAAAGTTGGACCATGACAACGAGCACGGTCAGTGCTGTTGAGTACTGAATTACAAGGCCCTGGATAAGGACCGTGTACTTATACACTGTCTGTGCCACCCCATTGACTACGATTTTGACCAATGAGTTTTTGGCTTTCTCTCTCTTCCCACTATATAAAGTGACATGTATCCACAAGACAAAAGAGGGAGGCAAATATACAAAGAAGATACCATTTGAACTAAATTTGAAAAAATATAATAAATTGAACTGAAATAAATTTAAATAAATTTAATAAACTAAACTGAACTGAAATTAAATAAATATAATGAACTGAATTGAACTGAACCTTGATTAAAAAAGGAGATACGAGACGAAAGAGACACTAGACGATCAACATTGACGGGCTGGAGCTAAGCGAAATCACATATGAAGATATTCAAGGTGTAAAGCAATGAGAGAATTGCGTTGTGTGCAAAACAATGGCATGTAACCCTCCATTCAAGGTAATAGAAGGTTTTATTTACACAATTTGGGGAAAATTTTATAAAAGTATGGAAATTACAGAGGCAAATTTTCATGATTAAACTGGATTCAAAGAATGTTTGTGATGAAATTGTTAGTTTGGGAATGATTGTTTTTTATGGAAAACCTGTGATTCTTAAACTATGAGAAAAGGATGGATATGAGTTAGTCGGATATAGTGCCAGTATAGGTTCAGGTGCTAGACCTCCCTCTACTTAACTGGTAACCTACATCAATAAGTACATTTATGAGCTCGATTGAGAAGCCATTATGTCGAGATAAAGAAATAACTGGGAAAGAAGGGCTTGCTTATGCTAGATTGAAAATTGAAGTTAAATTTGGAAACTCTGTGCCTGATAATGTGCTTTATGTGAAAGAGAGGAAAGTGATTGTTCAGCAAAAAAATGTTCTTGAATGAGAGGAAAGTGAAAGTAGAAAGACGGAGGATTGGGGAAAAATACTTGTGAAAAACAAGAGACCTCAAGTGTTTATTCTAGTAAGGAGAAATGATCGTGAATTGGAGATGAGTAATTGTGAAAAAGGAAAGAAAAAAGAAAAAAGAAAAAAAGGGAATGAAGTCTTTGAAGAACTTAAATGAGACGATGGGGAGGAAACAGGAACTGGGAATATTAGAAACAAAAATTTGGAAAAAAACCCCCAAAGAAGATGTTTGGAGGAGAATTGGGCTTGGATGGAATTTGGCAACGAATAGTACAAATGTGATTAGAGGGAGAATATGGGCATCTTGGAGACCAGACTCCTATGATATTGATATTTTACATCAGAATGAACAGTGGATGTACTTACTGTGTATGAAAAAAAAGAAGAAAATAAAAGCTTCTTCTGCACCTTGGTGTATGGATTTAACACTGCAAAAGGAAGAACTAGTATGTGGGAGTTTCTGAAATCACTTGGACAAAGGATGTTAGCGTGGTTAATAATAGGTGATTTTAATTCACCATTATTACCAGGTGACAGAATAGGTGGCAAGCCAGTTGAGGATACAAAATTAGAGGAATTTAAGCTTATACTGGAGGAACTGGAAATGGATGTGATAAAAGAGAGCTTGAGGTACAGGAGAGATTAGAAGGAGATAGGGTGATGAGTAGAATTGATAGAGGGATAGTAAATAAACTGTGGATAGATGAGTATCAAGATGCAGTATGTGAAGTGTGTAATGGGATTATTTTGAATCATTTACCTTTGGTATAAGGTTTACTAAAAAATGGGATAAACTAGATAGGCCATTTAGATTCTTCAATATGTGATCCAAATCTCAATCTTTTCAAGAAATTGTTGGAAAAAATTGGAGGATGAAGAAAAAGAGAAGCTGTAAGATATAAGCAAAGCTTTGAAATCACAGGAGAAATCACTCAGAGCTCTAGATAAGTGTGAGTTCATGTTTGTTTTAGATAGAAAATGAGATAATTCTATGAATGTTGATCATTTTTTTCTAATCTTTTGTAAATGCATGAATTGGTTAAATGCTTAGATACGGTGTAGCGTTTATAAGTGTTGCCAAGCTTGTTGATTCTTTGTGCTCAATGCCATCAATGGGATACATTTAGTCGTGTTTCGACTAAGGGAGTCATTCGTGAGGTTTGACAAGAGATGTCAAATTCACTCTTGCAAACTACTCTTGCAAACTACTATCTAAGTGTGAGTTCAGTATCATAAGTAAGAGATCGAGTCTGGAACGGGAGAAATGGGAGAAGGAAATGGAAATTTTTAATGTTGAACCCAAATCAGTGAAAGTTAATAACATAGAAAATGATGCAAGATTGGTGGCTGAAAATCTAAGAAAGAATGAGTACAGTTTTTTAAAATTGGCAGTAGATCAAGATGAGGTTGGAGCAGGGCTGATAAACCATTTCAAAACTTAACTGGGATTCTAAATGAAAGTACAAAAGATTGAATATGGAGTTGTTCAACGGGGAAATGTCCTAAATGTTTAACAACATGCTAATCTGATGAGACCTATAGACAATGATGAAGTTCTAAGAGCACTGGAAATAATTAGTGGCAACAAAAGTCTGGGGAAAAATGGTTTCACAAGCCACTTTTTTAGGGAAACTTGGGAAAGAATAGGAGAGGAAGTGACAAAAGCAATACAGGGTTTCTTTAAAGGTGATTGTATACCTGAAAATTTGAATGCATTATTACATTGATTCATAAAATTGATCAACCGCAATATCCTTTTGGTTATTTCCCCATAGCATATTGTTCTGTGTTGTACTAAGTTATTATAAAATTTTTGAGCTAAAGAATATGCGAGGTGCTTCCCAAGCTCAACAACAATCAAAGTGTGTTTTTCAAATGCAGGTACATTGCACACAACATGTTACGAGCACAAGAGCTGCTACACAGGTATGGAGTGGGAATATGCGCCCAAGAAGTGTTGCCCAAATCGATATCAGTAAGGGGTTCAATAGAATTAGTTGGTCTTTTATGATTAACTGGTTGAGAATGCTAAAATTTCCTGAGCAGGTCATAATCTAGGTCCAAGTAGCACTATGAAATCGGATTTATGTATCTACTACAATGGAAGGTATACTAACTCTTTTGAAGCAAAAAGAGGAGTCAAGCAAGGCGACTCAATATCCCATCTCTTGTTCGTGATTAGCATGGAGTACTTCACAAGACTAATGAAAAGGGGGTTACAAGCAGGGAATACAGAGTATCATAAAAAAATGCAATAAAACATAAGTTCACACACTGTTCTTTGCAGATGATCTCCTTCTTTTATGCGGTGCCAACAAAAAAATTGGTGAATCGTGTAAAATTGGTGTTGAGGAGATTTAAAGAAGCTGCAGGATAAACCTGTAAAGCTGATACTGGGGCATCGATACTGAATGTGGCTAAAGGGTATTTCCCAATGAAATATCTGGGACTCTCTCTGTCAACCAATAAAATGAGATAAAGATTTTTGTGAAGCTCTCATTGAAAAAAAAATCAGACGCAGGATTTAGGGATCGAAATCAAGAAGTATATCTTATGCTAGAAAATTGCAACAGAGCAATAAAATTTTCCTGAGTCTTTCATGATATTGGTGCAGCGTTCTTAATAATACTGAAAGTGGTCACAAGAAGATTACACAAAATTTCACTTACTACTTATAGGGCAGAGAAGATGGAGAAGGTGGATTTTTTGCTGATGCTTGGAGCTCAATCTGTAACAGCAAGAGTTATGGTGGAATGGGGATTCAAGATTCAGGTCTATGGAATAAGGAAGCAATGTGTAAAAACTTGTGGGATGTCAATAAAAAAAAGGATGTGGTATGGGTAAAATTAGTTCAAGAGTATTATTATCTCAAAGGGAAAAAACTGGATAAATGTGATTATTCATACACTAACAGTTGGCCTTGGAAGACTTTGATGAAGCTGGAAGAAAGTATGCATCCAAAATTGCTGGAATGTGTTAATCTAAAATGTAATCTCTGTGTGGCTCGAGTTTATGATAAACTAAAAGGAGGTGAAGTGAGGAGGTATAAGGCAAGGATAGTTTGGAGCAAGAGCATCCATCAGAGATGTGAGTTCTTTCTATGGTTTTTTCTGAATGGGACACTTGAGACCAAAGATAGATTGCATGAATTTGGCAACTTGAAAGGCCATAAAAACTGTTACTTTTGTGGGCATGTGGAGAATACGCAACACTTGTTCACGCAGTGCAGCTACGGGAAAAACATGATGGAAAAACTAAAGATTCCAAATTTAAAATGTGAGAAGACCATAGAATTTTTTGTTCTTGATGTCCAGAAGGAAAAGAATGAATATGATATTCTCCTTGTTAGTTGTTGAGTGCATTTTATTTGCATATTTTAGTACTTTTTGGGATCACTTTTGTGCTCTTTGTTTTTATCAAGACCTTGTGTTTTACCTTGAAATTCTCTTAGGAGAGGTAAGAGCGACTTTACGCTCTTTTACCTTTTTCTAAGTGAATTTTGAGTGACAAAGGAAGAACATCGCGACTTGAAGACCGGAGACCATTCAAGATCACATTTTGAAGACTTTGAAGATTTGAAGACTAGCTTTGACGATTGAAGACAAAAAAAAGAATCGAAGACTTGAAGGCAAGGTGACACAAGGGTGAAACTGGGCAGCCAGCCCGGGTGAGGCCATTCCCGCCCGGACGAGGCCCTTCCCACTTGGGCGAGGCCATTCTTGCCCGGGAGAGCCCATTCCCGCCCGGGCGGGAGCCTTCTACACTTTTGATTTTTTGCTTTTCTTTTCATTCCTCTTGTACTATAAAAGAAAGTTTTGGCCACACACTTCATATCTTATCCTCTTGGCCAAATTTCCTCTTCAAAGAACCTTAGGTTCTTCATCTTTTCCATCCCTTCTCTCTTTATTTATTTATGCATTTTTTTATGAATGTTAGTATGCATTTTTTTATGAATGTTAGTATACATTTGTATTAGCTAAATCTAGTTCTTGGGAGCAATTGATTGAAGCTTCCAACCTTATGTAATAAGATTCTATATTTGTTCATTTATGAACATTTATTGGAGAGCATTTATTATGCCATTAATGTTGTGTTTTTACCTCATTTATTCCATGGGTTGTTTGAGTATATGAAATGTTTGTATGATTTAAATGTTAGAGTGTTAGGAACGTTGCAAATTTCTTAACTCATTTGATATGAAATCCAAAGGCATGGATTTAGAAATTCTTGTGTATAATGTGTGGTAATTCTTGCTAGATGAGTATGTTAATGTGGATTGTTTTCATATTTGTCATATAGATGCAAAGAAAGGTTGAACCTTGAATGTTGTTTGTTTTAAGTTTAACCTAATAAATTCTTTGTTTGGTTAAATGACTATGTCTTTGGTAGAAGGCTTGTTGTTATCAAACCTATGGTCCTTTGGGTGAAATGACATTGATGAAATACCCATATGATGTTGTTTGTCCTTGGTGATCATCAATAAAGTTTGCAAATGGTCGTTGTTTATGTTTGCAAACTACTCATAAGGTGGAATGAATGTTGATCTTTGAATGAGATATGATAACATTCCCCATAGACAATAAATGTAATTGAATGCGTGAATGAATGAATGAGCTATAGGAAGTTTAGAAGCGGAAGTCGATTGCCCCCAAGGCTCCGTTAATTATCATTTGCATCATATCTTTAGATGTATTGCATGATTAGCATAATTATCTTGCTTTGCTGATTGTTGTCTTTCAATTTGATGACTTAGGCTAAAAAACCAACTAACCCCCCCCCTTGTTTACATACTTTTATATGTATCTATGTATGTATATGTAGTGTGTTTTCTCCTATGTATGCTTAAACACTTGAAAATATCCCTCTTCTCGTGGACGGCCCCGACTTGCCATTATCTACAAAATTGTAGATAGGAAGCATTAGGGCTTAAAAGTATTAACTTTGAGAGGTACGACGAGGACCTCCCAAATTTTGGCGCTGCTGCCGGGAAAGAGGCATTTATTTTTAAGTGTTTAGGCATATTATGTGTGATTATATGCTAATTGTAAATATTTTTTAGTTTGATTTTTTTTCTTTCTTATTTAATTTGCCATTTTCACTTCGCTTGGAGACGTACTGTTTGAGTTCTTTATGTATGGTTCGTACGCGATCCTCTTCACAAGAACCCCTACACTACCACCCCGAGTTAGAGTTGAATTTGAGATGGGCTAGGAGGCTTTCTTTGGAAAGTGTGAATAACACCTCTCCTAGTGACCATTTTGTGGATACCTCTTCCTCTATGGAACATCAACTTGAGCATGAAGATGAGCATCCGGGAGGGGGACCTCAACATCCTACTCTCCAAGGGCGAGCTCTTCCTCTTCAAGAAAGGGAGATTCCTTTGAGGCAAGCATTTTTAAGAGACATCATGGCCCACAACCTCGATCAACAACCAATGCACATTGATTATCCCGTGGTTGGACCGAACGGGCACTTTGAGCTAAAGATCGATTTCATCAACATGCTACCCATCTTCCTTGGTAGGCAAGGGGAGAATGCCAACAAACACCTCACCGAATTTCACTTCTTGTGTGGTGGTATGGTCCCCCATGGAGTGGATGAAGATTTCTATAAGTTGAAGGCATTCCTGTTCACACTAAGGGATGGTGCAAGAGATTGGCTCCACTACCTACCACCCAAGAGAAACAAGAGTTGGCTCGATATGAAAATGAAGTTTGTAGCCAAATACTTCCTAGCCTCGAGGTCCACCACCTTGAAGAAGGACATAAGCAACAACTTCAATAGCAAGAAGAATCTCTGTTCGACTATGGGGAGAGGTTCAAGAAGCTTCTCGCAAGTTGCCCTTACTACAGTTATTTAGAGGGAGATATGGTTTATTACTTTTACAATGGCCTTCTTGATGAGGATCAAAGGTTGGTAAGAAGTTCTTGTGGTGGCACTCATGGGAACAAGACTTCATCCTAAGCGATGCAACTGTATAAGGAGCTAGCGGAAGAATTAAGAAACTTTAGCTCAAGGGGCTGATTTGAGAAACCCAATGCCCGCAAGTGACTCTTCTAATAGTGGGAAGCTTGAGGACTAAGTCTCAGCCCTTGTATCTATTGTGAAATCATTATTGACGAAGCCCGGAAATGCGCCACATGTTACGTATGAAATTTGTTACTTAGCGCATCCTACATACACTTACCTTACTTTGCAAGAGGACTATGTCGAGGAGGTGAGTGCAATGGGGTATCAAGGAACTCAAGGTTATCGAGGAAACTAAGGTTATCAAGGTGGGCAAGGCTACCAAGGTCACCAAGGCTACCAAGGTTATCAAGGGTACCAAAACCGGCTGTACAATTCAGGAAATTGTGATAACCCGAACCTTCGGTATGGAATCCCTCAAAGAAGCCAAAACCCTCAACCGTATCAGCCTCCTCAATAAAAATGTAGGCTCCAAGACAAATCCCGAGACCAAGGGGAGAGCTCAGGGCTAACAAGGGGATGAGGTGATACAAGCCAGTCACCGGTTAGGCATGTGTTCGGAGAAAAGTGAAAAATTCCAAGATAAAGCCAAGGCAAGCATCAAGAACTTAGAAAATCAAGTGAGCCAAATAGCTCAAGTTGTGAATCAGATAGAGTCTTGGGGAAAAGGAAAGCTTTCCTCCAAACCAGAGATCAACCCTCGAAAAAATGTGAGTGCAATCTCATTGAGAAGGGGAAGGGAAGGGAAGTGAAGAAGCCCCAAGAGAGGGTTGTTGTTGAGCGGATGGTTGAGAAAGAAGAAGACCATGAAAGGAATGCCAAGGAGTTGGCCAAAGAAATCAAAGAAGAAGAAGTCAAGGTGGAGACATTTTTTCCAAGACCGGGATCAAATCCTGAAACATCATCTCCACCACTCAAGAAGTCAAGAGGGGCGGAGATCCCTATCTATGTGCTAGAACCACCATTTCTGGAGGCATTAAATGATAAGAAGACCAAGGAGGACACCAAGGACATTTACGAAGTCTTTCGTAGATGCGAGGTAAATATTCCACTCTTAAAAGCTCTAGATCAAGTTCCTAGGTATGCTAAATTTCTTAAAGAATTGTGTACCATCAATAGGAAACAACAATTGAAAAGTAATAAAAAGAGTGTGCATAGTGAATATGTCTCCACTCTGTTTGATGATGAGATGCCCCCTAGATGTAATGATTTGAGAATGTTTACAATCCCTTATGAGATAGGAGGAAAATGTGTTAACAAGGCCATGTTAGACTTAGGTGCTTCAATCAATGTGATCTCATATTCCTTGTATGAAAGTCTAAATCTAGGCACTTTGCACAAAATGTAATGATCCGAGAATGTTTACAATCCCTTATGAGATAGGAGGAAAGTGTGTTAACAAGGCCATGTTAGACTTAGGTGCTTCAATCAATGTGATCCCATATTCCTTGTATGAAAGTCTAAATCTAGGCACTTTGCACAAAAACCGGGGTTGTTATCCAACTAGCCGATCACTCTAGCACATACCCGAAAGGTATTGTGAAGGATGTGTTGGTGAAAGTGGACTCTTTGACATTCCCCTCGGGCTTTTATGTTCTTGAAATGGGAGGTGACAATAGTTATAAGCCTATTCTTTTAGGAATGCCATTTCTAAAGACTTCAAGGACCATATTTGACGTGCATAAAGGAACATTGACCATGGAATTTAATGAGCGGAAGGTAGAATTTGACACTAATAATTCTATTGATCATCCTAATAGATACCATTCTTGCCAAGCTATTCATGTTATTGATGATAAAGAGCAAGATGTAATTAAGCCCAAAGATGGTTGTTCCTTAAACATTTCCATAGATGATGTTTTGAGTGATGCTTTGATTTCAAATGTTGTAAGTACTAACTTGAAGGAAAACAACAATGGATAATACACTCTTGGTAAAGCAACATCCAACACTTTTGGTGCATCCACAGGTAAGCCAATAAGGGTGGTTTTCCCTTCTTCTCTTGAGAAGACTTCGGTGGAAGAGTGCAAACCACCACCGAAAGCTCTTAAGTGTTCACCCCTTGGATAAGGAGAGAAATGCCCGAATGCTCACTTGCTTGAGAACATCATATAACAAAAAGGTTAGTTGTTGGAAATGTTGAGGGAACATGAAGAAACCTGAGGCTATTTGAAGAAGGTTTTGTTGGGGGATGATGTGAATCCCGATTGTTTTGACCCGGATTGGGGAAAGGGGACCGAACATCTCGGTTCATTTTGTGACTAAGCTCCAAGAAGGGGAGTAAGTCATGCCGACGACGTTAAAACCCAAAAGGGATACCTAGGTAAAAATGAGAGGCTATATGTACGGAAAAATGTGAGATATGAGCCAAAGAAACATGATGTGTGGCTAGGATGAAAACTCAAATGGGCTCCTAGGAAAAATGAGAGAAAGATAAAAAGGAAAAATGTTATTTGTTCACTCATTTTCTGGCGTTGGAGTCATAAGGTTGTGGTGGCCATATGTATGGATCGGGTTGCTTGACCTCTTGAGACCTCTTGGGATTGGGAAATTTAGCGGGGAAACGAAGTAAGTTATGAAATTCTTGATTGTTGATATACTTCATTTTTAGGATGATATATTGGTATAAAGTGGAGTATATGTTTGAACTTTATGTATGGTTTTAGCTTCACATTGTACCATTGGACTTGGGATTGTCAGTTCGGGATTTGGAGATGTTTTAGGGATATCAATGAATTGATAGGTTGATATGGTTTGGGAAGATTTAGGAATAAGGGTTGTGGAAAACTTCTCATTTGATCTTAACGTTGAAATGTGTGATATTGAGAGTTTTGTGAGGTATTGACTTGGGGGAATAGTAGTTAGGATGTGGATACGTCAAATCCTTTGTGAACTTGGATCTTTTCTTACTCGAGGGCGAGTAAGGTTTAAGTGCGGGGAGATTTGATGTGACGATTTTATGTGCATATTTAAGTACTTTTTAGGATCACTTTTGTGCTCTTTCCTCTCATTCATATCTTCTTCATCTGCATTTTTGGTACTGTTTCAAACCCTATTTTCTTCCATTTTCATGTTTGAATTCTCTTGTATTGTGTTTGGTTGTTTAGCATTAATTAGTATGAACTCTTGTAGAAACTTCCAAGCTTATGTAGTAAGATTCTATGTTTGGCCACCCACTTCATATCTTTTCTTCTTGGCCGAATTTCCTCTTCAAAGAACCCTAGGTTCTTTATCTTTTCCATCCTTTCTCTCTTTATTTATCTATGCATTTGTTTATGGATGTTAGTATGATTTGTATTAGCTAAATTTAGTTCTTGGGAGCAATTGATTGAAGCTTCCAACCTTATGTAATAAGATTCTATATTTGCTCATTTATGAACATTTATTGGAGAGCATTTGTTATGCCATTAATGTTGTGTTTAACTCATTTATACCATGGGTTGTTTGAGTATATGAAATGTTTGTAAGATTGAAATGTTAGGATGTTAGGAAAGTTGCAAATTTCTTAACTTATTTGATATAAAAATCCAAAGCATGGATTTAGAACTTCTTGTGTATAATGTGTGGTAATTCTTGCTAGATGAATATGTTAATGTGGTTTCTTTTCATATTTGTCACATAGATGCAAATAAAGGTTGAACCTTGAATGTTGTTTGTTCTAAATATAGCTTAATGAATGCTTTGTTTAGTTAAATGACTATGTCTTTTGTAGAAGGCTTGTTATTATCAAACCTATGGTCCTTTGGGTGAAATGACATTGATGAAATACCCCTATGATGTTGTTTGTCTAGGGTGATCATTAATGAGGTTTGCAAATGGTCGTTGTTCGTCTTTGAAAACTACTCTTAAGGAGGAATGAATTTGATCTTTGAATGAGAACTAACAACATTCCCCATAGACAATAAATGTAATTGAATGAGTGAATGAATCAATGAGCTAAATGAAGTTTGGATGTGGAAATCAATTGCCCCCAAGGCTCCGTTAATGATCATTTGCATCGTATCTTTAGTTGTATGCCTGATTATCATAGTTCTCTTGCTTCGCTAGTTGTTGTATTTCAATTTGATAACTTAGGATCAAACCAACCAAATCCCCCCCCCTTGTTTACATGCTTTTATATGTATCTATGTATGTATATGCTTAGTATGTTTTCTCCTATATATGTTTAAACACTTTAAAAGATCCCTCTTCTCGTGGATGACCCCGACTTGCCACTATCTACTTAATTGTAAATAGGAAGCATTAGGGCTTGAAATTATTAACTTTGAGAGGTACGGCAACGACCTCCCACAAGAGCTTGTGTTTTACTTTTAAATCCTCTTAGTAGAGGTAAGAGCGACTTTATGCTCTTTTACCTTTTTCTAAGTGGATTTTGTGTGACAAAGGAAGAACATTGAGACTTGAAGACCGGAGACCATTGAAGATCACATTTTGAAGACTTTGAAGATTTGAGGACTAGCTTTGAAGATTGAAGACAAAAAAAGAATCGAGGATTTGAAGGCAAGGCGACACAAGGGTGAAAATTGGCAGCCCGCTCGGGCGAGGCCATTCCCACCTGGGTGGGAGCCTGCTACACTTTTGATTTTTTGCTTTTCTTTTCATCCCTCTTGTAATATAAAAGGAATTTTTTGGCCACCCACTTCATGTCTTATCCTCTTGGCCGAATTTCCTCTTCAAAGAACCCTAGGTTCTTCAACTTTTCCATCCTTTCTCTCTTTATTTCTCTATGCATTTGTTTATGGATGTTAGTATGATTTGTATTAGCTAAATTTAGTTCTTGGGAGCAATTTATTGAAGCTTCCAACCTTATGTAATAAGATTCTATATTTTCTCATTTATGAACATTTATGGGAGAGCATTTATTATGCCATTAATGTTGTGTTTTACCTCATTTATACCATGGGTTGTTTGAGTGTATGTAATATTTGTATGATTGAAATGTTAGAGCGTTAGAAAAGTTGCAAACTTTCTTAACTCATTTGATATGAAATTCAAAAGCATGGATTTAGAACTTCTTGTGTGTAATGTGTGGTGATTCTTGCTAGATGAGTATGTTAATGTGGATTGTTTTCATATTTGTCATATAGATACAAAGAAAGGTTGAACCTTGAATGTTGTTTGTTCTAAGTTTGACCTAATAAATGCTTTGTTTGGTTAAATGACTATGTCTTTGGTAGAAGGCTCGTTGTTATCAAACCTATTGTCCTTTGGATAAAATGCCATTGATGAAATACCATTATGATGTTGTTTGTCTTTGGTGATCATCAATGAGGTTTGCAAATGGTCGTTATTTGTCTTTGCAAACTACTCTTAAGGAGGAATGAATGTTGATATTTGATTGAGAAGTGATAACATTCCCCATAGACAATAAATGTTATGAATGAGTGACTGAATCAATGAGCTATAGGAAGTTTGGAAGTGGAAGTCAATGGCTCCCAAGGCTCCGTTAATTATCATTTGCATCGTATCTTTAGTTGTATTGCATGATTAGTATAGTTCTATTGCTTTGCTATTTGTTGTCTTTCAATTTGATAACTTAGGCTTAAAAACCAACCAACCTCCCCCCCCCCTCATTGTTTACATGATTTTATATGTATCTATGTATGTATATGCCTAGTATGTTTTCTCTGATATATGTTTAAACACTTGAAAAGATCCCTCTTCTCGTGGACAACCCTGACTTGCCATTATCTACTTAATTGTAGATAGAAAGCATTAGGGCTTAAAAGTATTAACTTTGAGAGGTGCGACGACGACCTCCCATTAGTAGAGAGTCTCGAAACTACAGAAGATGAAGTTCTTGATGTCCAGAAGGAAAAGAATGAATGAATATGATAAAGATGAAGTTTCTACTAAGAAGAGAGTCTCCAAACTACTCTCAAAATCTTGTCTATCTAAGGTATTGTATGGAAACCTAGTAGACAAAGGTTCTATCTATAGTACTCGGATATTGGGTCTAAAAAAGGCAAAAATAGGATAAACCGTAGCCTAGCCGCCGCCCGCCGTGGGGTGCCTCAGATGATGCGCCACCTAGCATGTCCTAGGTGCGGGGTGCAAGGACTAGCGCAGGTGGTGTCCCTTCATATGAACGGGGCACCGAATCTGAGCCGTGGTGTGGATCTTTATATCGTGCAAGGTGCGAGGCTTTGTGCAGGCCGAGTCTAACCCTTGGTGTGAGCCGCATTATCTTCTACTGGGCGCCATCAGGGTGCTGAAAATTAAGGTTCTGATCAATGCCCATTGCCGCTGGCATGAGCTGTGGTCAGGAAGGCTGTTTGCTCAAGAACTTTAGTATGGGCCTGGTGTGGGAAGTGGGCCATGTGATTTCCCACGCCCCACTGGCTGGTCTTGGCATATTGAGCTTGGAACAGCATGGCACACCAAAAATGGGACGTCTCACGACCATACTTAGCCGTGTGGATTGGTTATTCAATTTGTGCTGGCGGCCTGTGGCCTCTGGCGCGGGCTGTGCCATAGCCTCGCGCTGGTCTTCTTGGCATGGGGCATCTCTTTTGGTGCGGGTCCTTGGTGCCAAACCATGCACGGTCCACGCCGACCTGTTGGTGCTTCGGCTGGATGGACTATATTCCTTTGCTATGGGAAAACTGTAAGTCTGATTTGAGAGTTTCAGTAGTCGATTTTTTAGTACTCAAGAAGAAGAATCCAATGGAACCAGCCTTGAAGGCTAATTCTTCTTTGGCCATTCTCGTACTTAAGAACAACTCATTGGACCACGATTCCCAATTTCTTCATTGGCCACTTTGAACTCCATTGTCGCCTATCTTTGGCTTCAATCTCCTTCTACCATGCATTGATGGTCGTGGCCTTTGTCTACTACCATTCTAATGTGAATTGCTTTCGTCTCTACTACCATTCTTGCGAACGGCCTTTAATATTTTCTACCGCCCTCACAAGCGGCTTTCACATAAAATGTAAGCAAAAAGTACCCACAGGTGACCTACTAAAGATGATCACAAGGAAGACCAAGGAGCCTATGGATACAAGATGTCCATTAGTACCAATTAAGTCTACAAAACGTGGGATTTAGATTAGAAAAACCATATATGGCCGTCTAAACCCCTTGTCACGTAAACTCAACTAATACTAGCAATCCACCAAATAAAACTAACTAAAGAGTATGCCTAATGCATCGGTTAACGCACACGTAATGAAGCAGATCAATTTGCACTAACATGAATATAGACTAGAGTGTGTGCTTATATGGAGTGTACTATTAATGCCATTCTAACATTCAAGAACAAGTCACAATAATATCACAAGCTCAATAATTATGATGAACTAAGAATCTCACAAAACATTAATCAACACATAAATACAATTTATCCTCAAGCTATAGAAACTACTCCTTAGACATTGAATTCAAATAGATATTTGAATTCCACATCCTAGAATTAAAACAACATAAGAAGGAAAGAAAGAAAGAAGAGAGAATTTTCTCTCTCTAAAATGCTCTCCCAAGATACAAGAGTAGAATGAAAATATGATCTAAACTAACTAGATTATAAAACCCTAGTAGACTAAGGCTATGTTTATAGTAGTAGGGGATTGAACCTAAAAATAGGCCAAAAATTGTGAAACCTTAAGTCAGTCGCTGCCTGGTGCTGACTATCACGGATGATGGGGTCTTCGTCGTGTACTTTATCCGTGCTGGTGCGGGCTGCTGCATTTGGCACAATCCACCTGGTTCGTACTGGTGCAGGCTGCAACGTCTGGCGTGGTCCACATCGACTCCTTTAGTAAGGACCATGGCCTTTGGCGTGGACCGTCATCAACAACATCGGTCTTGAGTTTCTAATCCGCAGGATGCGGCCCTTGTCATGTATCACCGTTAGAAACATCATTTTTCTCAATAACTCAACACATGCCTCTTGATTCTTGAACCCGCCAGCTAGTCTCGACATTTTGCACTTGGAACGGTACGGTTCTTAAAAAATGGGACGGTCTGCACCCATACTTAGCCATTTTTTAGTGAAGGTTGAGACTTGTTCGCGCGACCCATGGTATTTGGCTCGGTCTGGGCCGGGCCTTCGTGCCGAATCATTTGGCGCCGGCCAAATCCTCTGGTGCGGGCCATTGGTGCCATCCATGAGCGGTCCGCGCCAACCCGTTTGTACCTTGGTTGGCTAAAAATGTTTTCTTTGCTATGGATGAACCATTAGTCCTATTTGAGTATTCTAGTATTTGATTTTATAGCGCTCTAGAAGACAAATCCAATGGAATCAACCTTGAAGGTTAATTCTTCTCAGATTATTATAAGAATTCGACGCAACTCATCGGACCATGATTCACCATTTCTTCATCGGCTACCTTGAACTCCAATGTCGCCTATCTTTGGCTCCAATCTCCTTCTACCACACTATGATATCCGTGGCCTTTATCTACTACCATTCTAATGTGAATGGCCTTCGATCTCTTCTACCGTCCATGCGAACGGCCTTCAATATCTTCTACCGCCCTTACGAATGGCCTTCACATAGAATGTGACAAAAAGTATCCATAGACAACCCACTAAGGATGATAAAAAGGAAAATCTAGGTGCACGTTGGTACAAGATGCCCATTAGTACCAATTAAATCTACAAAATGCGAGATTTAGACAAGAAAATCAAACATGACCGTCTAAATCTCGTGTCACGTAAATTCAATTGATACTAGCAAACCAACATATAAAACAAGCCAATTATTACGCCGAATGTAACGGTTAATGCACACATAATGAAGCACGTCAGATGGAAAGCAAAAAGGAAGAAGTAAAGTAGTAGTAGAATATTGTAGTAAATGGATTTCTGTAAAAGTTGATGGCCTGCAAGAGAGGAATATGAGGTGTTTTGAAGACAAAAAATAGGAGGTAAGAGTACTCACCTTCCAAGTTGACTCTAAATCAAATGGAGTCAAAGAGGAAGCAGGAAAATCTAAGGGAATGAGGAAGAATATGATGAAGTAAGAAAGTTTTGGTGTAAATGGAAAGTATAGAATGAGTTTGTAATAGATTGAGAGAGAAGATCAAAATTTTGTAAATGTTTTGGGCTGAGTTCTAATAGACAATCCGTTCATAGAAAAAAATTCAATAAAATATTAATGTTTAAAATAAATATTTACTCTAAATATTTATAAAAAATTTTACTAAAATATTAATATTAATATAAATATGTACTAAAATACTAATATTTTAAAAAATATATATTTAATATAAATATTTAAAATAAATATTTACTAAAATAAGTATATAAAATAAATATATATTAAAATATTAGTATTTAAAATAAATATAAAATAAATATTTAGTATAATATTTACTAAAATTTCAATAATTAATATATTAATATTGAAAATAAATATTTAAAATAAACATTTAATAAAATATTAATATTTAAAATAAATTTCATAACAATTAAAATTTTTAAAAAAGTTAAAAAGAGTTGAAAGTAGCTTGGAGATTATTGGAGATGGTATGAGATGGTTGGAGATGGTTGGGGATGGTATGAGATTAATGTAGCTGATATAATCTCTTCTGGACAAGGCCTTAATTCCTCGAAAAGAGGAGATCCAGTGTCGATGAGTTTCAAGGTCAAAGGGAATCTGATCAAGGCGGATAGGTAGAAAGTGAATCTTGCAAAATCCACGTGTTAAGATTAGTAAATATAAGTATCTTATGATGTACTATGTACTTGTATATTTTTTATTAGTGAATTTCTTTTGAACTAGGCAAGGCCTCACATATGTAGGTGAATTTCACCAAACTGCATAACCAAGTCTCGTATGTTAATCTCTTACTTTACTGGATACTTGGTTAAATAAGTTATGTTGGAACTAAGTAGTAATTAATTGATAGGTAAAACCAATTTCAAAGCTCAATCGCCTCTTCAATTTCTTCACTTCTTGATACAATCAACAGTAAGTTGAGCAGTCTTTGTTAATGCTTCTCCAACCCGCTTCATTAAAATAAAGTTAACTACATAGTATTCAATTCCACAAACAATTGTTTAGAAAAATAACATACCTCCCCTGCAGAACCACCAGTTATAGTCATATATACCACTAGAAGACTTAGTTACATTATCATATGTTTTCATCAACTTGGAAGAATTATTCTTAGATTCCCCTTCTACAGCAATCCAACACTTAGTACTTCCACGACCCTCCTTCAAGCGGTTGGCTTCATGATAGACAACAGCTCGCATCTTAATTATGAGGTAAGGTTTTGTTAAGACACAAAACCGATGTTAGACATTATGAGGTCCAGAAGGATGCGGGTTTCAGAGTTACGAGTTCAGATGAGTGGGATGTTGTGGTGGGTGGGGCTGGTGGTGACAGAGGTGGACGTGTAGGTGGGTTGCATGTGGTGGTGGGCAGAGCAGGGGGCAGGTGGCCTGCGGAGGGGTGGGGTGGTGATGGGTTTGGGATTTGGCGGCGGCTGCTCGGAAACTCACGGTGGTAGCTCAGGGGTGGCCCGATAGTGCTAGTGGGCTGTGACGACCGGCTGGGGGGGTTGGGATTTGGTGTAGGTTGCATGGTGACGGTGACCCGGTGGTGCATAGTGGTAGCCTAACTAGTGGAAATGTCTCTATTAAAGGCGCTTCCTTTGGACAATGGAACTGCCTTCTATTTGTTCCGAGCTTGTAACAACCTCTATTCTGTCGGACCAGGTCTCATGTTACGAACTCGTAACGTTAGTCATATTTTCAGATCTTTGGAGTTGTTACGGGCTCGGCACAATTGCAAAAACCTCGGATGTTATGATTGGTTACGGACTCAGAATGGGAAGCAGGTTATCGGATCTATGGATTTTTTACAAACTCGGAACTCACGTGAATTTCGTGCTCGAACCTATTTTACGTTCCCACTATATGAGTTTTACCTTTTGGGTCATTTAATGTTGTATATTATGTCCCGGACTCAGAACGGGTTTCAAATCTTGTGTTGCAAGTTTGTAATAGTGAATAAGATCTTTGATAATATTACGCAGAAGGAATGAAATAATTTCTGATATTGGAACTCCATTAGGAAAGTATGGTCAAAATTGTGCAATTTCAATAGAATCTGGCCATATAAAATCCTCCCATAATAGGTCAAGATACACCAAAATATATAGACTACGCTAGGACAACACCAATCTATAGATATGAATAGAAATCTAACAAAATCTCTTCCAGTGACAATGCCATCATATATACTAGCTACTTATACCACTGCTACGTTAGGATTTCCAAAGGAATTGGAACGTGCATTGACAATATACCTTTCCAAGCAATTTCTTGCCATGTTGATATCACTTTGCAAATACGGTTTCTCATCCTCTTTAAAAATTTGTCAGTTTGGAAATGTTATTAATATTTTCAATAAACCTATATCACTGTAACAATGAAAGAAGATATATTTCAAATCTTACGTTGTTTATTTCAAGAAAATCCATACGGATTTGTTGAAGACACTCCGCCACATATAGCATTACGTAATACCCGCACTCACAATTCTTCGCTTGTTACTTGTACTATTTAATACAATAGAATTAAGTAATTATCTCAAATCTTTAGAATTCTAGAATCAAATTGAACTGTGAACATGAAGAAAAAAGGTTCACCTTGATCTCAACTATCTCCAAACCCTTTGTACTAGATTGGGGGGAAAGTGACGGAAGCATCCAAAATATTAATAAATGACCCAAAAGGTTGATAATGTAGATGATCCATCCAATAAACAAGGTTGTTCTCGGGGACAATAAATATTAATCTCCAATGGTCCCTACCAGAATGTGATACATAAGAATAATCCAAAAAATATTTTGTTTTAAGTAGAATTTGACCATCACCTCTCAATGTATGGGCAGACGAATATTTTTTTATTCGTTCATCTAAGACTTTTGCGGATGTAGTTGACCCGCTCTTTGACCGTGTTTCTAATTTCCTGTGTCATCACCGGGCACAAATACCCTATCCACCCTTTCTCCCTTAGGTTTTCAAAATAATACGTAGAATGAGAAAATGTTTATTGTAAAATTATTAAAGCTAATAAATTATTCCTTCCAATTATGAAAGTATGTAGTAGTTACAATATATATAAGGACATTATGGTTTGATTGACTTGGTCACACCTTCACAAATCTTCAAAGTCACTCCATGTTGCAATAATTTCCCTCTTTTGGCCAAATACGCATTCATTGCCAAAAAATGTGTAGGTTGAGTTAACTTGATGTCAGCCAATCAAATCATACAAGACTCTAACAAAGTACGGTGAATCCTTCAAAAATTGTGCCCTTGTGAGTGTGAGCTTAGCCTTCTTTCGTATTTTGTGAACTATTACGGGTGCCGTTTTAGACCTGGCCTTCAAATGACCATCCTTTGTAGGTCCACAAAGATAAGGCGATAAGGCCATTATAGAAAAAGTCCTTTGGCAGTTCCCACATTCTTGTAGTGGCCATCTGCAATTAGCAATAGGGCATTGAGGACTAGTGGCTTCTCCAGTGAGACTATACATATCTCATCTCAAATTGGTATGGAGTGATGATGTCTTATTAACTCGTGCAAAATACTATTTGTGACGAGGATCGGCTTACCATTCTCTGCTTGAATATTGTACAACTCACACTTATGTGATGTCTGCAATGGACAAAATAACTATGTCAAACAAACAAAGTTAAATGAAATTAAATATGATTATAAAAATTAAAACTTAACCTTTGTTTCGGCGGACATGATGGCGAGGTCAACATTATTGACTTCATCTCCTTGCAAAGGTAGAATAGGTTTATGGTTAACCTCAACGTCTTCTGATGAGTGGCGCAATCCTCTAGAAGGCGAAGTCCAACCAGGTGTTAAGTCAGCTAATGTTTTGGGTATGGCGTGACCAATGTGTTCAATTAACTTTCAGATCAAGATATCTTATTGCTCGATCCTTTTGTCTTATGCTAGCGCTTCCTCTTGCAAGATGTGAACTCGGGGTGGTTTAGCCCTCTTGTACGACTAGAGAATTCCAAATGCATCTCTTTGTAATAAGAATGATCCAACACCTCTTGCACACCCAGGGTGATCTTGTTTTTCTCTAGCCTCGCGGAGGATGTCGTGCTTACCCTTGGTGATGAATCACCCTTCCAATTTCTCGATCTTTAATTTATCCTAAGCCGGATGTTTAAATAAAAACATTTTAGTTTGTTTTATAGGATTTTTATTATTAAATGGAAAAGAGATTAACAATGCTTACCACTCGTTCGACAATTTCTCGCGCGGGACCCTTGTCGTATACACCTTTACTGTTTTGATAGCTAATGAAGAATAGATCGCACCGATCAATCTCTTTTTCATCCATGGGTATTACTGATGATCTTGCCTTCTCCTCGGTCTTTCCTTTGCTAATTTCTATCTGGACATCATTTTCAAATCGTTGCTTAATTGACCAAAGGGCCGCCAATCCATATCCACCACGACTCTTAGGATGAGGGTTTTGTTTTCCTTTGAAAACTGTCAATTTTCACTCCTCGTACCCTAAATTTGTTGGGGGAAATAGTGTTTAGATAATGTAAATCAAACATATTGTGTTGAAATAAAAATAAGCAACGCTTATTTGGGATCACATTTTCATCATTCTCCAAAGCTCGCCTCTTGTGGATCTCCCAACTTTCGGGTTAAATATGTGTATAAATCAACCATGGATGATCTCCTTTCCTATTAGAAAAAATGTAATCTCACGATAAGGTATATTTGTGCTCCCTCCAACTCTTCACCATCATTGTCGTTGCCCTCTTTTTAAAATCATCCATATCTGGGGCATCAAACTGAAATATTCTCTACATTGATTGAAATCAAAGTTAATAATTAAAGATTAATGTAGGATATTATTTATTTACGTTGGCAGTTAACTAATTAAAATTTTGTAATTACACTGCACTCCATCCGTAGGATATCTTTATATTTTTTTGGAACCTTGTGCCAACTATCATACTTAATGTCTACCCTTGTTCTACCAATCTTCCCTACCCAACTAGACCATTTAGCTCATTCCTCTGATATACACATTCTGTATTTGTTAAAAATCAACAAAGTTAATTCTTTCCTAGCCATTCTCCTTTCTAATGTTCTACAATGTGTTCTAGCAAACCTCCCCCCCTGACACATCCTCTTCATCATCTTCACTGCCTAGGTTTTGTGAATGTCCACCTGTTGAACATACATGTTCATCACGAGTCCTCTTTCGGGACATTATACTACCTAACAACATATATCACAATAAAAAACTAGGGTTTTATTTTTAATAAATGGAAATCTAATTTTTATGCTCGCAACATATATATATATATATATATTTATATATATATATACTAATAAATAATAAACTAAAATCACAAAAATTTCAAGATACCCTAACCCTAGGTAGAATTCATATATTAGAACAAAGGAAACGGTAAAATGTTTACCTTTTCATCCAAACAGTTCAAAGTTGAATGTGAATTTTGGTTTGACTACCCAAGAACACTCATGAACTTAGAAACCCTAACCCATGGTTTACCCATTGTAAAACCCTAGGCCTTTGGATGTGTATATGACACATTTAGTAGGGTTTATGTAGATATAGAATAGATGAAGAATGTGGGAAGAAATTTTGAAGGGATCAAAGATGGAAGAATGGAAGAGGGTTTTTGAGGGAAAATGAGAGGGAATTCACAATTTTCTGGAAAGAGTATTAAATGTCCATTTAAAAACCACCTTTAATGAAATTTAGAAGTTGTGGCCGACTAGTTGTTCTGATATCGGAACTAGGTTACACACTCAAAATGGGTTCAGTGCTTCAATACCAGGAAAAGAACTAGTTCCGGATTCAGAACTTGATCATACTATATAAAAAGAATTCTATAACAGGAAAATCACTTAGATTTGCCAAAGTAAACAACCCCTAATCTCAAACACCCAAACCCTAGAATTTGAATCAACCCAAATTCCAAATTCAAGCATGCCAAGGTATAGAGGTGGACGTTCCAGCAGTGGATATAGGGACACTTGAACACGTAGTCATAATCCAAATGAAGAGCCAGGGCAATCCTCATTATTCTTCAATAGCAATGCGGAAACAAGGTATGTTCAATTTAAAATTGGAAAATGTAGCAATCCTAGGGTTATTGCTAGTGTGGACATTGAACCCCTAGGGATTGGTTATTTAATTGATTATTTGAAGCCCTCTTGTTTCTATAAGTTAATGAACTTGGAAGAACCCGTCCATTATGACAAGGTATTGCAATTCTACGTTAATTTAGGGAAGAGTAGAAATAATAGAGATCTCACTATGGTAAATGTCATAATGATTCCCATTATGAAATTTAACTTAAATGAAGCCTTAGGTTGCGAGTATACTAACCCTAGAAAACTTGTTCCAGATGATGGGAGTAAGGGTCCAATTGAGATTCACCAACAAAGTTGGCACATTTTTAGTGAACTCATCCCTCTATGCAGAGTTGAAATAGCTTTCAAATATTTTGGTCGTACGGGGGAAGTGGCAGGGCGAGTAGATGAGTATGATGTGAGGGTTTTAAGTGTTAAGCATAGGTTAGTTTGTGAGTGGATCTGCCAGAATATTCTCACGTAGGGTGGTCATGCGTGTGAGCCAACCATAAAGAACTTGATATTGTTCTACTATGTCTTAGAGGGGATGAAATTAAATCCTAGGAATACCATTTTGACGTACATGCTTAAGGCGGCTGAAGGGAAAAAGAAAGATCTCCCATATGGCAGTTTGATAACCACTTTGATTAAGAAATGAGAAGTGATCCTTGTCAACATGCCACTCAGTTTGGCATACTATGAGGATGCTTGGTTTGATCACACACATTTGATGTTGGATGAAAACAACAAGTGGCGAGTGCAAAACATTCCAGGGAAAAGGGAAGTATCAATGGATAAGGTCGAAGGATCATCATCGCATAAGTACATTGGGAAGTCATCGCCGTACCTCTCAAAGTTAATATTTATAAGACCTAAATGCTTACTATCTACAACTAAGTAGATAGCGGCAAGTCGGGGTCGTCCACGAAGAAGAGGGATCTTCCTAAGCGTTTAGGCCCAAAAGGTTGATATTAGGCTAGAAGTTGATATATATACACATATAAAAGCAAGTAAATGGGGGGTTTTGGATGGTTGGTGATCCTAAATTATGAAATTAAAAGACAAGATAACTAGAAAGGTTAAGTAACTATGCTAATCATCAAACAAAACTAAGAAAAAGTGTTTTAAAACTACAAAAGATAAAGCCTTGAGGGCAATGGATGTCCACTTCCAAACATAATGTAGATCATTGAACCATTCACTCATTCTATCACATTCGTTACTTGACTCAACATTAACATACTTATCTAGCAAGAATAACAACACATTATGCACAATATGTTCTAAGTTCATGTTCATAGATTTTCATGCAAAGGAGCTAAGGAATTCGTCACTTTCCTAACACCCTAACACTTCAATCATAAAAACACTTCCTATTCTCAAACAACATATGACATAAATGAAGTAAAACATAGCATTAAGAACACATGAATGCTAAATAACAAAGGCTTCAAGAATGAGTAAAACAATCTATTCAATACTTCAACTACTTGTTGTGAAGATAAATCTTCCATCCTTCTTAGATAGTAGTTTGCAAGAGTGAATTCGACATCTCTTGTCAAACCTCACAATGACTCCCTTAGTACTAAGATTATCCTATTGATAGCATTTAGCACGAAGAATCAACAAGCTTGGCAACACTTATAAACACTACACCATGTCTAAGCATTTAACCAATTCATGTATTTACACAAGATTAGTCAAGAACCATCGACATTCATAGACCTCTCTCATTTGCTACCTAAAACAAACATGACAACGAGTTTGACATTATCACATTCATCTAGCAATTATCAACACACCATCATTTAAGAAGCTCTAACTAATGCTCTTGGATTCCACACTAAAAGAGGGGAGAATTAGCTACTTTCTCCCAACCCTAACAAGTAATCATACAAGCAATTCATATACTCAAGATTCCAACAACATCAATGCCATTAACAATTCACATTCAAAGCTTAATAAATGTACAATAGAAAAAGCACCAAATATATATATATATATATGTATGTATATATGTATATATATATATATGGTTCTTACTACATAGAAATGGAAGCTTCAATCCTTTGCTCCCAAGATAAAACTAAGCTAGATAATCAAAACTCATAACGAAGAATAAAGATCTACAAAGAAAGAAGAAGAAATGGAAGAAAATGTTAAAAAACTAGGGTTTTGGAGCCCCCAAGTCGGGCTTTGAGAGTTGGGGAAGAAGGGGGTTGAAAGCTATTTATAGTACAAGAAAAAAGAGAGTAAAATGCAAGTTGCAGGGCAGTTATCGTGAGTCGCAACACCTCCGTTGCAAGTCGCGACCAGATCAGGAAATTGTGAGCTCTCATGTCCAGATTTCACGAGTCGCGACACACTCATTGCGAGTCGCGACTGAAAAAAGTCCTGTTTTGTTTTGCTTTCTCTGGGTGAACCGTTAATCCATTTTAGGAGTTCTTGTAGTCGGATTTATAGTACTCGAGAAGAGGAATCCAATTGTACCACTCTTGGAGGCTGATTATTCTTGGAAAATTCTCAGAACTCTGCTTCAAAACATAGATCATTCTTCATCCTTTGCTTTGCTCTCCTTTCTTCACTTTATCTTCTACCACTTTGTCAGTGGCCTTCCATCTTCTACCATCCTTTCGAATGTCCCTCACTAAACCACTCCTAAGTGCTCATGAGCAATCTACAAATTAATCTTACAAAAAGGAATCTAGATGCTCATAAGGACCAAAAGTCCATTAGACTAAACATAGGTTACAAAATGAAGGATTTAGATATAAAAATCGAAAATGACTATCTAAACCCCTTATTATGTAAACCTACTTAAATCTAACAATCTTACAACAAAAATATGACAAAAGATGTGTTAAATTCTTTGGAAATTACATGTATTTGAAGCCTCATCAAATCTCCCCACACTTAAACCTTACTCGTCCTCGAGTAAACAAGAACAAGCAAAGATCAATGTGTAAACTAGCATATAAAAAATTTCCCAAAACATCCAACATCATATTCCTAGACTACCCTAACCCCCAAGACATAAGAATCTCTCACACACTCACATCCCAAAGCTTAAGATAATCTAAACAACCAACAAACCATAACAAAAGTGAGGTTTACATATAATGCCAAGCTATCTTACTCTACCAAAAAAAGTCACCCAATAGACACATCAAGAGAAGCTTAAAATTGTTTAATTTCTCTCATTTTCTCTCATTTTGCCTAGGAGTCCTCTTGGGTTTTCGTCCTAGCTTCACACATTTTTCTTTTTAAATACTTACCCTCACCTTTTTCCACACTATTTTGCCTCTCATTTTTGCATAGGTCGCCCTTTCGGGTTTTCGACCTATCCGGGCCTCCCACTTTTGCCTAAGTTGCCCTCTCGGGTTTTCAACTTAGTGGGAATTTTATTTTCTTTTTCTTTTTTTTATTCTTTTTCCAAACAAAACACATCAAAGTGGAGCATATGCACTCTACAATACAATACACCTCTTTACCTCCCCACACTTGAAACACACATCGTCATAAATGTGAATAGGACAAGATAAAGAAATAAGGGAGAAAGAAAAAAAATACTCACAACTAGGACCTTGAAGATCATTCCCGGTAATGGCAATGCTCACTCCTCAATGAATGTTCTCTCCTCCATGTTCTTGAACACCGCTCAACATGAAACTTTGATCCATCCACTACGAAGCCACAACTATGAAAATCCCGATCAACACTCACAAACGACAACAACAAGTAGTACTCCTAGATGGTAGTTTTGGTAGTGATTTTTGGTGCTGGGTTGTGGTGGTGTTCTTGTGGTTTTGGGTAAGGGTTTGAGGCCATGGTTGAGGATTTTCTTTTTTTCAAGAAAAGAAAACACTAACAAAACTTAAAAGCTCGGGTTGCCTCCCGAGAACTCCATATTTTTAAGGTCGTCAGCACGATCCTAATGTTATCCATATGGTGAAGGTTTGAACCCCTTCACCATAAGCATCCAAAAGTAGAGAGGTAGGGGTACAAAACTTTCAAGAGGAAAGTCTTGTGGAGGTGGAGATTGTTTGAAGGGAGTTGGGTGGTTAGGAGGCTTGGGATTGTCTTTTGGCTCCTCTCTTATCTCCCTCAAAACTTCAAAAAAATGGTGAAGTTGGTTCACTAGGTGGGGGAAGGGGTGATGATGCTAATGAATGTAGCACAATCACCCCTTCCTCCATTTTTTCATCCTCAACAACTAACTCCTCATCCTCTTTAAATTCAAACTCATTTCCCATGGTGACCTCACTCACCGAATTCTCGAGTTCGATTTGGGATGGTGTATTTTTGGAATCACGAGCTTCCATCCGAGCCAACGCTTCGAATATACTCCTCGCATGCCCCTCAATAGCCTCAACACTAGAGGAGTGCTAAGTGTCCGGCTCCTCACTAGTAAAGTTATTCAAGTTTGCTATTGTATTCATTACTTCCTCATGTGTCAAACTTGAACTTCCTTGTTGGGCTTGGTTTTGGGGTATGGTATAAGGCGGTGATGGCCAACTATTGTTGGTTTTTTAGTTCATTCTCATACCACCAGTCCGGATTACCACTCCATTCCGGATTGTAAGAATTGAGGTATGGATACCATTCCTGAGCTTCATGCCCTTGAAAACCAACATCTCCTACATCTTGGTAGCACTCTTCATAATACCCTTGGTTTTGGAAACCAAGGGTTCCTTCCCACTCATAGTGCTCTTCCCACAACAAATAGCAAGACTCGGTAGGATGGTCGGAATGACACATCCTACAAAACCTTGCTTCTTGAGCCTCTCTTCTCGTCATGAGTTCCCTCAAGGTGAGACGCTCCATTTTTTATTTTATTTTTGCAAAAGTCTGAAATCATATTGCAAGGATTCTCAATAAAAATTTACCAAGAACTCAAAAAATACCTATTGCGAATAAAAACAACCACCAAGGAGTGGAAAATAAAAACAACTAGCTAATATGCAACCAAATACAACTAAACACATAAAAATAAACGCCTCTTCCCCGGCAGCGGCACCAAAATTTGGGAAGTCATCGCCGTACCTCTCAAAGTTAATATTTATAAGCCCTAAATGCTTACTATCTACAACTAAGTAGATAGCGGCAAGTTGGTTTCGGCCACGAAGAATAGGGATCTTCCTAAGCGTTTAGGCACAAAAGGTTGATATTAGGCTAGAAGTTGATATATATACACATATAAAAGCAAGTAAATTGGGGGGGTTTGGATGGTTGGTGATCCTAAGTTATGAAATCAAAAGACAAGATACCTAGCAAGGTTAAGTAACTATGCTAATCATCAAACAAAACTAAGAAAAAGTGTTTTAAAACTACAAAAGACAGCCTTGGGGGCAATGGATATCCACTTCCAAACCAAATGTAGATCATTGAACCATTCACTCATTCTATCACATTCGTTACTTGACTCAACATTAACATACTTATCTAGCAAGAATCACAACACATTATGCACAAGAAGTTCTAAGTTCATGTTCATAGATTTTCATGCAAAGGAGCTAAGGAATTCGACACTTTCCTAACACCCTAACACTTCAATCATAAAACCACTTTCTATTCTCAAACAACATATGACATAAATGAGGTAAAACATAGCATTAAGAACACATGAGTTCTAAACAACAAAGGCTTCAAGAATGAGTAAAACAATCTATTCACTACTTCAACTACTTGTTGTGAAGATAAATTTCCCATCCTTCTTAGATAGTAGTTTGCAAGAGTGAATCCGAAATCTCTTGTCAAACCTCACCAATGACTCCCTTAGTACTAAGAGTATCCCATTGATGGCATTTAGCACGAAGAATCAACAATCTTGGCAACACTTATAAACACTACACCGTGTCTAAGCATTTAACCAATTCATGCATTTACACAAGATTAGTCAAGAACGATCGACATTCATAGACCTCTCTCATTTGCTACCTAAAACAAAAATGACAATGAGTTCCACATCATCACATTCATGTAGCAATTATCAATACACCAATATCATTTAAGAAGCTCTAACTCATGCTCTTGGATTCCACATTAAAAGAGGGGATAATTAGCTACTTTCTCCCAACCCTAACAAGTAATCATACAAGCAATTCACATACTCATGCTTCCAACAACATCAATGCCATTAACAATTCACATTCAAAGCTCAATAAATGCACAATAGCAAAAGCACCAAATAGATATATATATATATATATATATATATATATATATATATATATATATATATATGGTTCTTACTACATAGAAATGGAAGCTTCAATCATTTGCTCCCAAGATAAAACTAAGCTAGATAATCAAAACCCATAACAAAGAACAAAGATATACAAAGAAAGAAGAAGAAATGGACGAAAATGGTGAAAAACTAGGGTTTTGGAGCCCTCAAGTCGGGCTTTGAGAGTTGGGGAAGAAGGGGGTTAAAAGGTATTTATAGTACAAGAAAAAAGGGAGTAAAATGCAAGTTGCAGGGCAGTTATCGCAAGTCGCGATGCCTCTGTCACGAGTCGCGACCTGATCAGGAAATTATGAGCTCTCAAGTCCAGATTTTGCGAGTCGCGACGGAAAAAAGTTCCGTTTTGTTTTGCTTCCTCTGGGTGAACCGTTGTCTAGTAGTCGATTTTATAGTACTCGAGAAGAGGAATCCAATGGTACCACTCTTGGAGGCTGATTCTTCTCAGAAAATTCTCATAACTCTGCTTCAAAACATAGATCATTCTTCACCCTTTGCTTTGCTCTCCTTTCTTCACTTTATCTTTTACCACTTTGTGAGTGGCCTTCCATCTTCTACCATCCTTTCGAATGGCCTTCACTAAACCACTCCTAAGTTCTCACGAGCAATCTACAAATTAATATTACAAGAAGAAATCTAGATGCTCATAAGGACCAAAAGTCCATTAGACTAAACATAGGTTACAAAATGAAGGATTTAGATATAAAAATTGAAAATGACTATCTAAACCCCTTATCATGTAAACCTACCTAAATCTAACAATCTTACAACAAAAATATGACAAAAGATGTGTTAAATGCTTTGGAAAATACATGCATTTGAAGCCTCATCATACATTGAACATAAGTCCTTTTATTAACTTGCTAGTACACGTCATGTTCATTACATGGTTATAAAAGTATTATATTTGTGTTCATAAATTTAATGCTGCAGGTGAGAATAAGGGTTGGATGGTGACATTCAAAAATATTTGGCATGCATCAAGAAGGATGTTAGTTCAGCTAACAAGAAGTGACAGCAGCAGTAGCACGTCATTAAAAAATTGTCAATTCCACAGACCTGCACATCAAACTCAGTGGCGATGAATTCATGCCTAATTTCAAAATTGAGTACTCTAGCGGTGATAGTGATGACGAGGGGGAGGAAACAACGAAGGAGGACGGTGGCAATGATGATGAGTCTTCCAGTTCGCAAATTTGTGGGATGGACTACGACATTGAAGAAGATGATGATGACTAGTTTTTACTATGATAGCGTGATTAACGTGGACATGGAATTGTTGAGATTTTATAGTTAAATTTGAATCTGTACTAGTTTATGACTGATTTGAACTAATTTATTAGTTTTTTTGAGTTCGATATTTTTAAAAACTCATTCAATTTTCAATTTGTGGAAATGTTTATGTTAATGATATTTGGCACAACGAATATAGTTGTTAAGGAGTGATCCCTGCCAACATGTGGATTACAAAAGGATGGAATTGAAAATCAGTTTATGTTACCAAAGTTTCCGACCACCATCCTAGTTAGGAACATAAGCTAGTCTTTGCATTAATAGACAGACACAGTTCAGAGATCCGAAGTATGTGTGTCACTTTGGTCCACTTTTTAAATGATAGTGTTTTGGACTCGGAACAAACGTTCAGAAATATTTTGGCTATTCTGATCCAAAACTGTAAGCCTCAGCCTTGTTGTGCCATTTTAATTTTTTTGGTCACAGATCAAGTTCCGAGCTCGGAAAACCGATTCTGAAATCTTTTGTTCTATCCGATTGTGAGCTGTAATGTTAACCTTGTTATTTCATTTAAATTTTTTGGTCACATGCCACGTTCTTAGCTCAAACCAATGGTTTTGAAATCTTTCGTTCTATCTGATTGTGAACTGTAATATTGACTTTTCTATGCAATTTAATATTTTTCGGTCCCATACAACGTTCCGAACTCGGAACAAGGGATCCGAATTCTTTTTTTGAATCTGATTCTAAACTGTAATGGTGTCCTTGTTGTGACATTTTTTTAATCTCAGAAATGTTTCGAGCTTGGAGCAAGGGTTCCGAGATCTTTGTTCGATTCTGAACCCAAACTGTGTGAGTGACTCTTTGTTTTCCATTTCTTTTTTTGATCGACAGATTTATTCCGAGCTCGAAACACATGCTCCATCTTTTCTCCTTTCTGACCCAAGTGGTAAAATTTATTAACAAAGATAAGACCTTGTTCCGAGATTGAAAGCCTGTCCAATATATAAAAAAATTGCGATTACAATTCTTCAAAACACAAATTGCAAACCCTCAATTCATTTTCGGAGGCGGAAGAAAAAATTCAAAGCTTTTAAGGTCTACTTTTGGCAGGTGTCAATGTCAACATCAAATGCATGTGCGGTATTTTCACCGCAGTGCGCATGATCTAGATAGGCCTTAATCTTTTAGCTTGGACACCTAGTCTCTGACGATCATATTGTGTGGGACTTCATAGCCAGATCAATCCTTCCCAAATCTGGCCACATCACAAAACCTACCTGTACCACACACTTATGTTGTTCTGCTACGTAATAGAGGGACGTAGAATTAACCCCGGGTCAGCTATTCTGTCACATATGATGTCGGTTGGTACCTCAAAGAAGGTAATCAAGAGTCTTCCGTATGGAAACTTGATACCTCTGTTTTGAAGACAGTGGAGGGGTTGGAGTTAATATGGGAGGAAAAAACATGCAAGTACTTCGACAAATAATATTTCATGAAGAAAAAGTCGGTATTAGTGGACCACAAGTGGCATCACAAGACAACGGTAGTTTCTGAACCTTGCAAGAGGCGTAGAATCGAAGAAGGTAAAGAAATTACACTACATTCTTTAAAACAAACTCACTATATACTCAAGTGTTATGTTATCCTAGTAGCTTATCCTTTTCTTTTGTAGATGACTCTGGTCCAAAATTTATGAAGGCCGTGAAGAGGGTGTACAAATGGGTTCGTGATGAGGTGTCCCAATTGAGATAGCGTGTATTGACCCTTAAGCATAAGCAGAGAGCATATGAGAGAGCCTTCAAAGAAACCAAGAAACCACCACTTAAGAGATGCTTTTCCTTGTAATCTACATTTACTTTATTCCTACTCTAGATTTTCTCAATTTGGTTGTTGAATATTATCGTACTCTAAATTTGTGTTTTGGATGTTGAATTTCTTAACTCTTATATTTTGATTAACATGTTGACATTCAAATATTTTTATTTGTATTTACCATGTACGATCTAGTAATTTTAATGTTTTTTTATTCCTTATGTTATGGTTGGAATAGCAATGTATAGAAACTAGTGCTTGGCTAGGAAAGGTAGATAAATTGACAAATGCCCACATGTCCAGACGAGGTTCCAATCTCGGAACTGGCTTTTTGACAATGGTCAACTACAAAATAAATTGCAAAACAACGCTAAACGTTTACCTTACACTGTTTCTTTTTTTTCAACTTCCCTTTTGGTGCCTTCAGCCGCTTGGTCATCTTCCCGTGGTTGGCGACCCATGTTACTTCATTGTGGTCCGTGCGACTCATGAACTCGTGCAAACTAGCATCATCCTCTTGGAGGAGAAAATCTTCTTCATTTGACCCAATCCTAGTATTTGTACCAAAACCAATCAAATCTTCTTGTTCAAAATCCTCCACGAAAGCCCTTTTGCCCTCAACCACAATTTCCCACTGGTAATCAATAGGATCTTTTACACAGAAAACTTAATGAGCTTGTTTGCCCAATATTAATGGATCATCTCTCCAAACTATCTGGCTACGATCCACGAGTGTGAATCCCAAATCTTCCGTTCTTTGACCATTGTTGAAATCAACACATTAGCATTTGAAAATCGGCACTTTCATTGTAACATAATCGAGCTCCCAAATGTCCGTAATGGTACCAAAGTAGAAAGCATAGGCGTACATCGGATTGTTGTCGGCCATACTGCAAACATGCAAGGCTTTCGAAACAAGTGAAACTCCACTATTCTGAGAGACTCCTTTATCATTCATTAATTTTGTAGAAAATGTAAAATCATTGATGTCAAAACTTTTGAATGATTCAACGGTACCTATGGTCTCCGAGACAAAATGAGGTTTCTTTGTCACAAATTGGACATGCATAGTGTCTTTTCATATAATAGCCTGACAAATTTTCATAAGCGGAAAAATTATTTACGGTGCAAAAAAAGGGCATTCATTGTTAAAATATCATCCACGACAGCATCGTAAGTACAGACTCCATGTTTAAACAATAACAAATCATCCACTAGGGGGGCAAGATATACATCAATGTCATTACCCAGTTGCTTGGGGCCCGAAATCATCATGGACAAAAGAATGTATTTTCTTTTCATTATCAACCACGATGGTAGATGGTAGATCACCAACATTATGAGCTAAGAATTGGATGTGCTGCTCATGATTCCAAATGGATTCATTCCATCCGTTGAAAGTCCTATCCTTGATTGTCGGGAATCTGATCAAAACTCCGAGTATATGCTATCAAGCTTTTTCCATTGCTCACCATCTGACGTATGCCTTGTGACATCATCTACCGGATGATCTCTTTCTGCATGCCATTGTAGTAATTTTTCATCTTCTTTGGAAGCAAACAACTTTTGCAACTTCGAAATTATCGGAAGATACCATAAGACCTTAGCGGGTGTCTTCTTCTTCGAAACGGTCCCCACCTCTGCACACACACCAATTTCACCATGCTTTAACATGTACAGAGATTCACCACAAACCCGGTATGTTTCAAGTTTCTCATCTTCCTTCCCCGAAACAACTTGCAATCATTCAGACTTGCATGCATTTTTTCTAATTCTAAACCCATAGGACAAAGAACTCTTTTAGCAGCATAGGATTTCTCAGGCATACGATTTCCTTCGAGAAGTAATTCTCGAACCAATTCCAAAGTGTCTGTCATCCCTTTTTCAGTCCAACCAAATTTGGTCTTCGAATTCATGATTTTCAACGTCGCGCTCAAAATGGAATGTTTTGACCCCACGTATAATGGAAAATTCTTGTCATTAAGCAACGACTCTAGGACCTCGGGTTTACCGTGGAATTCTCTAGAAACATCCTCCACCATCTCATCAAATCAATCAGCACAATCAAACTCAACCCCTTCCTTGATTCTAACATTTCCACCTATATCCGTCGGTACCTCGCCTTCCCATATCCAACAAATGTAACTTGTTTGGAAACCTCGAAAAATTAGGTGTTCACGCAACTTCTTCCTCCCTAATATGCATCATTCCTGCAATCCTTACATTAGCAACGTGCACGCACGACCCCATTTTTGGCGGCATGTTCAAAAGCCACCACAATAAATTAATCTAATAATCGAATATAGCGGGTGATGTCCTAAAGTCACTCTCGATGAGTCCGATTCTATCCATTAACTACATGAAAATAACATTAATAATAATTCAATCATATATGCAACACAATTCCAATGAGCAACATATCAAATCAAAACCTTATTTCAATGCATTTAAAACATACTTCAATAAGAAAATAATTAGTTCGTTTGGGTAAGAATATGTGTATATGTACAATTATCTTAGCCTTTTACCTCCAAAGAGTGCCCTAAAAGTTTTACCTTATTTCTCCAAATGAAAATGAATGTGGTTGTCCGTATTTATTGCTACATTCGGGGTGTTCCGAATTCGAAACTATAGTCGTGCCTTCCATTATTGTAGTCAGACGTTGTTCCAGAACTGGAACTTCTTAACGATATATGTTAAGAACTCGGAAGACAAATCGTTGTTTAAATTACAAAGCATACCCACATGTTCCGAGTCCGGAACAACAACTGGATCTTAGTTCCAATTCCGGGACTCTGTCGGATTCGTGTTATGAGTTTGTAAGATAGCGCATTCAAAGTCACACCAGCATAACCACATTCCATCTCCATCCGTCAAAGGTAGTTTTACACAAATCGCTTTTGAATGACCAATAACCGCCTTTAAAATATCGGGCGGTCCGACGGATAAAGGTTCCGAGCTCGGAACCTTTCCATGAAGGTGGTTTAAAAAAATTCTTGCTGAATCGCCTTCTAATGCTGACTTTAATGAGGTCTCCTCCAGTTGTGCCTGACAGTGCAGTGGTGATGTTGATTGTACTATGGGCAAAATCGTCCTAACACTTTGTAATATTAGATTAATTGATATTTTGGTCATTTTATGTGTACTCAACGCTATATGCGTCAAGGACAATGTTGGAAGTGACACCTGAAAGTTATAATGACACTTTTATCAACTAATTAGGATTAATTTTGTACTTTCAGTTATATAAGTGTTATATTGACAATTTCACAAGTATATAAGGTTATATTAATATATTACCTTAAATAATTTGTTATATGAGTGAATGGAATGGACGTCTGTTTACATTTTGTTATTCCCCGTGCTGGGTTAAATAGCATAGAATTTTTTTTATGATTATCAAAAAATATATTTGACTGTTAATATATTTAACTACGTATAACATAAATTTTTAAAAAAAAATCATAAACTACTCGTTATGAAGAATCTAACAATATTATGTATGATAATATTATTGTTCATATACCTATTTGAATATATAATTAAAATTTAATATTAAATAATATTAAATAGTAAAATGTGCAGGAGTTTACCATTTCGAGAAACGACGGGAATACCGATAAATGCAAGAGTTCATTGATTCCCAGGGGCAATAATCCCATGCATGCAGTTGTAGGGCCTTCTCAACTCCAGTACTGATAATGACAAACGGAAAGAGCTCTTCTCAATTGGTCAAAAGGAATGGTGAAACTGAAGAGAGGGGAGGCTTCATCATGAATTGTATTGAAGACCCCGACCCGGAATGAGAAATTTCTCAGTAGTCTTTCTCAAGATATATAATAAAGACCCTGTGAGTGCATATTATATGATTTATATGAATAAATTTTCTCACTGCAGCCGACTGAACTGCAAGAAAAGAAATACATGCAATGATTGGAACTCACTGTTCCCCTGTATATATGACATCATACACACTCCCTCCATTTCTTTAATAGTGACACACTTTTTAATTTGGGATATTTATTTTATATTGACACTTTCTATTTATGGCAAGTTTAAGGTTTTTACATCCACTCATCTTACTTTTTCTTCTTTCAATTCAATTTCATCCACTCATTTAGCATCTCCTAAATTCTAACATAAAAAATGATGTGCCACTATTAGAGAAACAAAGGAAGTATAAAAATTATTTCTATTTTCTTTCTGGTTTCCTTCATCGGAAAGCGATTTAGCATGAACCTAAAAGAAAACCTAGTACTGTTTGTTCAATTCAACTCTCTGGCAATTGAAGGCGATACCCCATTTTCAGACCGGTAACGGCCAATTTTCACCGGTAACGGCCATAAAAAAGCCAATCCAAACTGTAGCCACCACCGATGGCGGAGGCGCCCCCCTTTGCAAGGTAAATCCTTTCTCTCTGCTCTCACAGCCCGATCCCCTCCACTAAACCCCACCCTTCCATACACCCCCAACCTCACGCCGATCAAAGAATACAAAGGGGAACTTGCCTGCATGTATACTTCGGAGCAGATTGGGCAATTATCCACCCACTATCAAAACGCCCTAATCAGCAAGTTCAACAAAGGTCGACTTTCAATGGAGGCGCTGGAAACGACTTTCAAAACTGTTGGATTTCAATCGAGATACCAGCTTGGAGCTATTGACTACAAACATCTACTAATTCGCTTCCAATCAAAGGAGGACTACCAACGTTGTTGGCTAAAAGCAAACTGGATTCTTGGTGGTCAACAGATGAGGGTCTTCAAGTGGACTTCCAACTTCTCCACATCATCGGAATCCTCAATTGCTCCGGTTTGGCTCACAATTAAAAATGTTCCGATTTTCTACTACAATCTGGCGGTAATCGAAGATGTCGGGAACCAGCTCGGGAAATACATGAAGATGGACGCTGCCACACTCGCTCTCACAAGACCATCGGCTGTCAAAATCTGTGTGGAGGTAGATGTCAGTTCCCTTCTTCCTACTTTCTTAAGACTTAGATGCCCTGAACATAGTGAAAGATGCGAAATTGAGTATGAAAATGTTCCTTTGTACTGCAACTTCTGTAGAAAGTTGGGCCATAGTGTTTCAAATTGCAAAATCCTGAACCCAAACAAGACTCAAACTAGACCTTTACAGGACCCCAACAAAACCCCAAATGCAGCACAATTAGGGGAAGATGGTATGCAACAAAATCATAGGAATAGACTTTCAGCCGGCAACCTGGGATATCCCCCTCCACAGTCACAAAATGCCACTACCAATAACCAGCAAACCTTGTGGAAAGCCACTGGAAGAACTATACAACCTAAAACCCTAGGAATTATCAGCCAGGAAGCTCCACTACAGATGGAAAGAAACCAAACACAGGGAATAGTTTTACTGAACCAAGGGGCTGCCCCATCTTCTTCCAAAAATAACACAAACCCCCTTGACCCCCCCCCTTCTCCTCTAATAAAAAAGGAATGCAACCTCCCCCTGAACAAATTCAGACTTAACCACATATTCAGACCTCATTGCTGAATTACAATAATGGGATACATGACCCTCAACCTGATTTGGTGCCTCTGGATATAACTATTAGGAATACTCAGCTTCTTTCTGGGATTCAGAAAGATGTTGCTCCCCCAGAAAACCAAACACAGGGGTATCTACAGAAGGAACAATCACTGATGATGTCCCCTCAAAGTCTCACAGAAACACAAAGACATATGTGTGATGGCATAGACCTATTTCCACAGCCTAAGTTACACTTCAGTCATGATGACCTCACAGGTAAGCCAACAAATATTTTTACATCTGAATTAGCTTCTAACGTTTCTTCACCTCCCCAGTCTCCTAAGGAGCAAATCCTACCACCAAATCGTTTTGAGCTTCTGGGACAACTGATGGATACAGAAGACAAGGAGGGTAGTGAAGTTCTTTTTTCAGAGGAGGGCAGGAGAAAACCTTTGGCTTCCTTCACCTCAAAGAAGGATCAATTAGCTCTAGGGAAGGAATTGGAACACAAACTAAGTTGTGTCTTATCATCTACTACTTCTGAACCAACAAAACAGGTACTCCCAAATTTTTTCAATCAGGTAAATTTGAGGAACTTAAAATCCTCGACAAAAAGCTCTAAGATTAGTTATAAAGGATAGACAAAATAATCATGCAGAAATTCTTGATCTGGAATGTTAGAGGCATGAACCCTGCTATGTTAAGATTAGAGAGGCTGCTGAAAATACATCACATTGATTTTCTATGCATTATTGAACCTAAGCATGCCAACATAGAATGCTCACATTATATGCATGAACTTCATTTTGAAAATTGCATGACATTAAATTCAGGAAAAATCTGGTTAATGTGGAACCACAATGTTAATGTATCTCTGGAAATAGATCATCCACAACATTTATCTGTTCATATCGATTGCTGCACACTAGATAGGACAATGAAAGCATCTTTTATATATGGCCCTCACAGTAGAGCAGAAAGAGCAATTTTATAGACTGACCTTGCACAAATTTGTAACACTGAGAGACTGATCATAGGTGATTTCAATGCAATTTCCTCAGTTAATGAATATAAGGGTCCTAGTACACTTAAGATAGGTAGCATTACTGATTTTGCTGAATTCATTGCCCAAAATAACCTTCACCAAATTAACACGGTTGGGAATGTTTTCACCTGGACAAATGGCAGAAAAAAAGCCAACTTTCAAAAAATTGGATAGGGGTCTATGCACTTCATCCTGGAGTGAAAACTTTTTGAACAGCTCTGTTCACATCCTGAATAGACATCCATCAGATCATAGCCCCATGCTTCTGACCTTAGGATCTGATATCCCTTCAGCCCCAAAACCTTTCCGATTTATGGAAATATGGCTTAATAGACCCGATTTTCAACAGATTCTGGCAGAAAATTGGAGCCTCCCTCTACATGAGGGGGGAATGTTAGGATTCTCCATAAAATTAAGAAGACTAAAACCAGTTCTAAAACAATGGAATAAAGAAAAGTTTGGTAATGTTCATGAAAATCTCATCAAAGCTGAAGAAAATCTGAAGCAACAAGAGTTAAATTACCAAGAAAATCCCACGAAAACTGAGCTTATAAACCTTAACAAAAAAAGAGCCCTGCTGATCAGAGCTCTTAGAGAAGAAGAGGGTTTCTGGAAACAAAAGGCTAGACTAAAGTGGCTAAAAGAAGGAGATAATAATACGTCTTATTTCCATAAGGTGGTTCAGGAAAAAAAAATCAAAAACTCTAATAACAAAGATTAAAGATCTTCATGGTGACTGGAAGAGTTTACCAGCTGATATTGAGATGGTTGCTGTAAACTTTTACAAAAACCTCCTAACTGAACCATATGAACAAGATGCTGGTTTATATTTTCCTCACTTCCTCAGCCAAATCCCACGACTGATCAGTGATGATGATAATATAAAACTGGTAAAACTGACCTCTATAGAGGAACTTAAGAAAGCAGTTTTTGGTCTCAGTAAAACCAGTGCTGCTGGATCAGATGGGTACTGTGGTGTTTTTTTTTGTGGAGCCTGGGATATTATATGCCATGATTTACTTCATGCCACAAATGAATTCCTTTGTGGAGTACATATCCCCAGAGCAATTTCTAGCACATGGATCACACTTATTCCAAAAACTAATTTTCCTTCAAGTTTTTCAGAGTACAGACCCATCTCTCTCTCAAATTTCATCAATAAGATTTTTTCAAAAATCATAGTTGACAGAATTTAGCCATTAATGCATAAAATCATTTCCCCTCAACAAACTTCCTTTCTAAAGGGTAGAGATATTGCAGATAATGTAATATATCTATAGGAGATGCTAAAATTTCTGAACAGGAAGTCAAGAGGTCAAAAATGCATTGTCAAGCTGGATCTTATGAAGGCTTTTGACAGTGTAAACTGGGGTTTTTTAAACAGCATTCTTTTAAAGTTTGGATTCCATGGTCATCTAGTGAAGAACATTTTAAATAACATTTCGGATGCATGGTTCTCCATACTGATATATGGAAAACCAAATGGTTTTTTCAAAGCTTCCAGAGGCATTAAACAAGGAGATCCACTATCTCCATTTCTATTTAATATTGTCTCTGAATCATTCTCTAGGAGTTTGTCTTTCATTTTTAATACTGGAAAGGTTGATTATTATGATTTACCAAGGAATGCTATTCCTATATCTCATCTCAGTTATGCGGATGATACAATCATATTTCTGAAAGCTACCAAGCTCAATGTTATCCGAATAAAAGCTTTTATAGAGAAATTTGAGCTAACCACGGTTCAAAAGATAAATTACTCCAAAGAGAGAATACTTTGTCAGTAACTCTGTCACTGCTATCAGAGATAGAACCATCAAACTGACTCTTGGCATGAAAAAAAGGAATGTTTCCTTTCAGGTATCTTGGATGCCCTATGTATGTTGGAAGAATTAAAAAAAAATCTATTTCCAACCCTTACTGGAATTAGTGGCCTCTAAGCTATTTAACTGGAAAAACAGATGACTATCAATGGGTGGAAAATTGACCCTAATTCAAACATGCCTTTACTCTATTCCACAACATATATGGGCTACCATAAATCCCCCTAAAAATGTGATTAATGCCTTGGAGAAGCAATTCTCTATTTTTTTCTGGGGTGAAAAGGATGGAATAAGGAAAAAAGTGTGGAGAACATGGAGGAAGTTATGCTTTCCTGAAAGTGAAAATGGTCTCGGTCTTAGAGATATTAAATCAATCATCAGAGCTTTCTCTATCAAGCTCTGGTGGAAATTCCAACAGGGGGAGGCCCCCTGGTCTAAGTTCATCTGGTCTCTACCAATTGCAACAAGAAAATCCAGGAATTGGGGAAGGATATGTAAGATTAATTATCTAGCTGAATCCTTATCTAAAACCATCATAGGTGTAGGGAACTATAATTTATGGACTGCCATTTGGTCACAGTTTGGTCCATTAGAGGAATTCCTACCACAGGACTTCCCTCAGGAAATTAAAGAACTTTCTATCTCTCAATTTTTGGTGCAGAAATCTTCAGTTCTTACAACACTCGAAACAGTCCTGCCAACATCCATTCTCCACTTGCTGGAAACTCTTACAATAACAACGGAAAGGGCTGATAGGCTGATTTGGCAACCTTCATGGAATGGAATTTTCACCTTCAAGAGCGCATATAACCTGATCAGGGATTCCAGGCAAAAGGTTATGTCACTTGGAAAAATATGGCACTTCAGAGTACCAAAAAAGCTAAGTATCTTCATCTGGAGACTCCTTAACAGCTTACTTCCTTTTGATAATGTTCTGCAATTCATGGGTTTCCAACTTGTATCTAAATGTTGCTGCTGTTTACATTCTGACTCCCTGTCACATTTTTTTAATGAATGTTCTTTCACATTACATGTCTGGGATGAGATTCATAGCTGGCTTTCATTACCTGTGCTTCGTTTCAACAATTTGTGGAACAGATTCTCATATTACTGGTCTACTGCTGGTTTCACTAATACACACTCAGCACTCATTCATTTTCTACCACTACTGGTTTGTTGGCATCTATGGAAAGCCCGAAATAAATTGATATTTGATGAAATTAAACCTAGCTATGTTTCTATTCTCTCGGGCATTAGAAAGGCACTGCATGACATTGCCACAATTCATCCTCTTCATCTATGTGGTGAATTTGACAAAATATGGATATCATCTAACCTAGTGCCTTTCCTGAAATCAAAGAAAAAGAGAAAAATGACAAAAGTAATATGGTATCCTCCTAAACATTTCATCAAAATTAATATAGATGCCTCTTGGGACTCAAAATCCAAAAAATGTGGTATTGGTTTAATTGTTAGGAATCAATGTGGAGACTGTTTATTGGCAAAAGCTATCAACCAAAGTGCTTCTTCACCTCTGAATGCAGAACTCATAGCCATATAGTGTGCTTTAAACCTAATGCATGAAAAACACTTTTCAGAATTTGAGCTTGAATCTGATTGTCTCAATGCTATATCATGTGTAAATAATCCTTTAACTGCCCCTTGGAACCTATATGTCCTAGCTGATGATACTCGTAATCTTTTGGGTGCTAAAAAACTGGCTCATGTACTAAGGGAAGGTAATATGCCTGCTGACTGTTTAGCAAAGAGAGCCAGAAAGGAGAATATAAATTCCATCCTATTGTTTGATGAACTAGATGGCAAAACAAGAGGTCTAATTGCTTTGGACAAAAGGGGTGTTCCCTCTATCAGAATTTCTAATGACATATATGACTAAAAACTACACAATGGTCCTTTTCTTTGTCTTCACAGGTCAGTTATCTTCGCATGGAGTTTTTCATAGTGGCTGTGGACATGAAAGGCCATCCCTCATTACAGTAAGCAGCAAGGACCTCACCTGGCGGTCAGCTTCATGGACTTTTTGCAGGAGGCCAATGACATGGATGGCCATCTCTCTACATTATGTGCTGCAAGTTCAACAGGCAGTAAACACTTCCTCCAAACAACACCAGCATGTCTCCCTCAAATTTTTTTTATGGATTGTCACTGGTTGTATGGGACTTTTTTCTACATACCATTCGGCTGGCTTGCCATTGACAAACAGGGGTTTTGACTTTTCAATTCGCTAACCTGTTCATGGTAAAACAGCCAGATGGAGTATAAAGAAAGTCCCCTGTTGGATCTTTGATGTTCATTAGCTTGGTTTAGTTCTTTTGATTAGGTGGAAACACCGCTTTTGGAAGCAAGTGCTATATTGCTTCAAGAGCTTATTATGGCTCTTGGATCATCAATCGGATGATCTTTTTGTATTGAAATATGACTCTTCAGGAGCATTTAAAATTTATAGTTTTCCTTTTCGGTTCGGGGAGCCTAATATATTACCCCCATCCTCGGATGGTTCAATATAAAAAAAAAGATTTAGCATGAACCTTTTTCTATTCTTTTTAGCTGTGTGTTTTTAGAGTTTGATGAAGTGGTAAAGAATTGACACCTTCCCCCAATTCTTATCTCTTACTTTTTCATGTTATTCAATGATTATGTTTCATTGCTAATATCTCCATTTACATATGATAATATTATATAAAAAATTTAATGTTAAAAAATATATATTAAAATAGATTCAACAATATCTCACATTATATATTTATTATATATATATATAAATTTATATTTATTATCAAAGTTTACTAAATTTAATTTTAAAAAAAGAGAAAAACTCCTGTGAGACTGTCTCACCGTAGGAAATGGTGAGACTGGGGACCAAATTGCAATAAATAAGAGAGGAACTAAAAAATGGGATGAGACTGCAAATATATAGAAAATGAGGGCTAAACAAAATGGGTCTAAATTCGGGTTATAAGGGAAATGGGTCACCAATCTGGTTCATAACCAACTGCCATATTTTGGAAACAAAACCCCAAAATCAAGGAATCTGAATCCCTATGCAATTCAATCTGATAAAAAACGGATTTAATGTCGCAAATCGCCAATCAATCCTCTGAAATCAATGGATTGTCCTCAAGTTTTTAGGTCTGCATCGGATTTGCTTCAAATTCACATCGGATTGAGTTCAGGTTGAAGCTTGCGATCTCCAAAATCAGGTCTGCAATTACATCGGATTTGCTTCGGATTTGCGCCGGAATCGGATTCAGAGACAACTTTACGACGAAAACATCAAAGAAAGCTTCTACATCTGCGAATGTGAGGTCTGGAATTTTAAGATCTTAGTTTTACAGTTTAAAATCTTAGTTTTAACGGTTGAAATCTACAATCTAAGGTGTTGCTGGTATACACTATGGAAGACGAAGCAATTCAAGGCAGTGGCATTGTTCTGTATGAAGGAGAAAGCAACGATTATGTTCAATCTGAAAATTCAACTAGTTTACATCCAGGTTAGGTTTTGATTTTGTATATTCAGTTAAACGTATGAAGTAGTTGTATGAACACATGAAGTAATGTTTATTTGTTCTGAATTTTATTGTGACAGATATGGTATTCAGTTATGTGCATGTACTAAACAAACGCTGGTGTTTTACAATTTTCTTAAACATATTAGGTAATATAAGAAACATTGGATGTAATTGCATGAACACATGAAGTAACACAATAATATTCTAATAAACAATTCCCCAAAGGCTGAAATTTGGTTGTAGACAAATTGTTGGGAAGATGTTGATGTTTTTAAATTTTCTAAAATATATAAGGTAATATGATGAACAAATGATGTAGCTGCATAAACACATGAAGTATCGTGATGTTATTCTGATTTTTTTTTTGAGAAAATGTAGGTGTTTTATAATTTTCTAAAACACATGAGGTAATATGATGAACATTGGATGTAACTGTATGAACACATGATGTAACGTGAAAATTATCTGATTAACAAATCCCCAAGGTCTAAAATATGGTTATAGGCAAGTTGTTGGAAAAATGTAGGTGTTTTTAAATTTTCTGAAATGTTTGAAGTAACATAGTAAATCAATGATGTGACTACATGAACACATGAACTAAAATCAGTTACATTCATTTGGTTAAGACTATTTTCATATTTTCAAAGTTACTCTATCACAAGTAATATGTTAAATACATGATGTAATTTAATAAAAATATAATCTGTTGTGATTAATGTCTGAAATTTAATTAGTAGGATATATTATCAAAATATTTAGAAATTGTATAAATATATCAGTGACTTAACAACTGTTAATGAATGCCGAACTAAATTGTGAAATACACGAACAAACTAATATAATAGTTGATGTAATGAGTTACTGAAAGAATGCAATTTTGCAACAGGATCAGATTCTGTCACCAATTTAAGCGACCTATCGAAAGTTGATGTCACAGATTGCTTCAAAGGTTTGAGAGCAATAACACTGTCAGAGTTCCATGATTTATACAGAAAACAGTCAAATGCATTAGGATTTGGGGTGCGATGTTCAACCCAAAGAGGTAAAAAAGATGGAACCATCCTAGAGAAGTATTTTGTTTGCTTAAATCAGGGAAACACAAAGTTGAAGAATGAAACACCCGACACACCTTCCAATAACAATATCATTGAAGAGGGCTCTGAGAAGAAAAGAAGAAAAACTAAGAAAAATGTGGTTACGAGAACTGGATGCAAGGCTGGAATTCGGGTTAAATTTAATAATGGTGCCTATGAGGTTTTACATCATGTGACATCTCACAATCATCCTTTCACTCGAGTCGAATGGCAGTATTTGCAGAGAAGTGAAAGGAGAATTACCGAAGAAAAAGGGAAAACTATAGAAGGAATGGAAGGTACAGGATTAAAACCAAGTCATGGATTCAAGTTTATGGCTTTTGAAGCTGGTGGTATTCAGAATCCAGGACACACGATTAAGGATCATCAAAACTATGTGAACAGGTTGCGCATGAAGGAGATTGAAGGAGGCGATGCTCAGTAAGTAATTGAAAGACTCTCACAGAAGTATACCGAAGAGGAAGATTTCTTCTTCAGAGTTAAATTGGATGATAATGGTAGGCTGAAAACATTATTTTGGAGGGACTCAATGATGAAGGAAGACTACTCCCTCTTTGGCGATCTAATGGTATTTTACACCACATGCAGGTATGATTTATATTTTTAAAAATACATATAAACACATGAAGTAACATCTGGAACACATTAAGTAGTATGTTATACACACGATGTAGATTCATTACAGTATAAAAACATGAATAAAAGTAATATAATTCAACTTGATAATTCACAAAAGTCTAAAATGAGTTAACATGATCTAACTTTGTGAAGTGATTTGTCAACATACAAGACTAACAAATACAACTTGATATGTGCTCCAATAGTCGGAATGAACAACCATAGCAATATAGTGATATTTGGATGTGCTTTCATTGTTCACGAAAAAGCTTCAACTTTTGAATGGCTTCTTAATGTTTTCAAAAAATCAATGGGTGGTAAAGAGCCAGTAACAATATTTACAGACCAAGATCCGGCCATGGCCAAAGCAATCGAAAAGGTAACCATTCTTTAATTTGATTGATCTGGTATATAATTGGTTGATATGTTTATGTACTTACAATTAGTATTTAGTTTAATAGTTCTTATGTATGTTCACAATATCTAATGTAATTTCAGTAATCATTGTCAATATAAAAAAAACCTGATAATTGGGAAAAAATCAGGAACAATTACATTTAAATTTTACATTTTAGTTCGTGTTTAATTTCTTTTAGATCATAAGTTTATACATGAACTTGTTTTGAATAAAATTATTCATGAAATTTTACAGGTTTTCACAAACACGAGGCATAGATTGTGCCTGTGGCACATTACACAAAATGCCATTAGTCATTTTGGTGAATTAAAAAAGGATGGTCCTTTCAAGGAAGCATTTGAGCATTGTTTGAAATACTGTAAAAAAGAAGAAGAATTTGAAATGGCGTGGAACAATATGATCAAGAATTTTCAGCTTGAAGACAAGGAATGGTTCAAGAGGCTATATTCTATTAGAGATATGTGGTGCCCTGCAATGAGCAAAAACTTTTTCTCCGCGGGAACTCTTTCATCACAACGAAGTGAGAGCACAAACAAAGCTTTGTCATTCAATGCCAGCAAAATGACAACACTAAGCAGGTTCTTAACCATCTTTAATGAGACTATTGATCGTTGGAGGGCAAAGGAAATAGCGAAGGAAAATTAATGCTCAAAATCAGTGCCAAAGTCAGCTATACATGGATCAAAACTACTCAAACATACAGCTCAAGAGTACACATTATCAATGTACTATAAGTTTAAGAAGGAATACAAGATTGCACAAGCAACAAAAGCATGTAGAGTTTTCACCCTAGGATCGGCAACAAAGTATGAAGTAAGTCTAGAAGAAGATGATACAAAAGTTGAAATTGTCACCTTCACACAACAAAGTGGAATGGTTGAAGTTAACTGCTCTTGCAAAACTTTTGAAGAAACAGGTATGTACTGATGAAATACAATTTACATGTTACCTTATATGTTAATATGTTTAGTTCTTATATATATGTCATTAGTTCTTCATTCACATATTTAACTTTAAACTGCAGGACATTATATGCTTTAGAGCTAATTATATGCTTTAGGGTTTGGATGTTTATCTAATTAACTTGAATATATGCATGGTTATCTTTTTATGCTAGGAATGCTCTGCTTTCACTGTATCCGTATATTGCACATCAACTCAATCAGCGAGATACCATCACAATACATTCTGAAGCGATGGACAAAGCTTGCTAAAATTCAAGTATGGGACAAACTGAAAGCAGTACAAGAAAATCAAGAAGTAGACAAAACCAAACACAAAGTTCCATGGCAACACCAAATGGCAAAAAACTACTACAATCTGGTACTAAAATGTGAAGGTGACATAGAAACCCAGAAAATTCTTAAAGAAAGCTTCAAGAAATACAATGAAAAGGTAGACCAAATTCTTGTCTCAAAACGTACAAAAGAACATGAAAATTCAAGCAGCATAGCAGAATCTTCAATCACTAAACCGCCAACAATCCAAGATCCATCTCCCACAAAGACAAAGGAAGAAGCAAGAGAATTGAAGGATGGAAGCACAGAAAGAAACCAAAAACAAAGCAGTTTGGTACCAAGACACCAAAGCAACAATTCTAGACCTATGAGTTCCAATTTGAGATTTATTTATATTAACATTATGTACATGAACAAATCACTTAAATTTCCCTTCAAATGCTTGAAACACCTGAACTAACGACTGCTATTTAATTAAACAAAAATATATTCACCAAGTAAACTATGTCTGAAACTAATGATTCTAACAAATGAGCTGAAGTGAAATATACATGAACTAATGATAGAAAAAGTAAATAAAAATATGTCAAAAATTGAAGACTAAATTGTTCGAGAGCTCGAGGTAGGAGGATCGAGGCAGGAGGACTATAAACTGAACTATATACCCAAATAACTGAACAATTTACCTAAAGGACACATGGCTTTGAACATACAAAAATATAATTACTAGACAAACTGTTAAACTATAATAGAAACAAGAGAGATAAACAATGCAACTAAATAGATAAACATAAGAACTAAAATCATACTGGAATCATCATAAAAAAATTTAAAGTTTCAATCCATTCGAAAATCATCTAAAAAACATCATTCATAATCAATCAATCCAACAACCTACCAAATGGACCATTCAAATCACATCATTCACATCAATTCATATCTACGTTGTTTGTGGACATTCCTCCCATGCCATCCAATTCACCATCTTTAAACAAGTTAAAAGATGGAAGAGGCTCGTTCTGAGCCTGGTACTGTTTCCTTCTCATCCATTGGTTGCATGATTCATCAACCATAGCAATCACCTTGTCATTCCATTCGATTGGTGATTCCTCAACTGGTGTCGAGTCATCTTGCTGATTTGGAAGTTCTCCACTCGTCCCAACAATAGGTGGAAAGTCTTGCAATGATTCATCCCCAACATCAGCCTTCACCATCTCCAACCTCTGATACATATCAGCGGTAACAACTTCAAAGTTACGCTTCACGACCATTAAGGCCTCATCATAAACCTACACAAGAAAAAAATCTATAAGTTTATACATAAAACTAAAAAAACATATTAAATAGCCAATGAAAGCATAATCATCTAACCATAAACAATTCATATATAAACCAAACCAAACTATTAAACACCCAAACAGAAAGATTAAGCACATGAACTAACTATACTAAAAGTCAATATAAAATAATGAAACTAAAAACCTAAATATGCACATAAAAATTTAAGATACTGAAACACATAAAAATCATGCTAACCACATAACTAACAAAGCAAAGAAATCAGGTAAAGTTTTAAACACTTACATTCATAGCAAGGCTTTTAATCTTGGAGTCAGTCAAAACTCCACGTGGGATTTTGAACTGCAACACTTCATCACCTTCAGGAATAGAATCAGCTCCAATCTCAGGCTGAGCTCTAACATCACTCTTACCTCTATGACCCTCTTTCACTTTTCCGGCACAACTGATTGGATAACCCTTCACCATGATTGTCCTGTCAAAACCTCCTCCAATGTACAACATCTTCACTTTCTCCCTCAACTTCACATTAGTCCAATGATGGACTAGAGGAAGGCATGTTGTCTCCGACACACCACGGACAGGAAATCGGTGCAAATATAGAATCAAAAGGATAAGGAAGCACTACAAGTTTGGTATTCTACATTGTTCTTATACCTCCTAATCATTGAAGCCATTTTGTCTAACACAAAAGTACACCAGTCGAGATTCTTAATCTCGTTAACATTTTCAATAGCTTCAAGGATTTTCATAACTACCTTCCCAGTAGCTATAGGAGCTAAAAAGTATGAAGAACAATATATCACAAAAAGTCTCTTGAACTCATCCCCTCCCTCCTTAAGTTCATTTATGCTATCTAAAATCAAGTGAAGGGGTATATCATGTTCATTCTCCCTACCAAACCTAGCCTTGTAACTATCCTTCAATTGCATACCAGAATTTCTCTTCTCCACAACTTCCCTACTAGGGTTTCGAGGCAAGCACAGAACATCATAAACATTATCAGCGGTAACAAAGTATCTATCTACCCCAACCAGATGAACACATGTACCAGGGTTAAAATTACTCACCAACCAAGGCACAATACCCGAGGGAAGTGCAATCTCCAATCTTAGTTTCAAAATGCCCCCAAAACCAATGGCTTCAACATCAGCCTTCTGCTTAGCACTGAGATCAGCGCACAAATCTGTGATTTTTACATGCTGGCTTCCAGGCATAAACTTCTTTAAAAACCTATAAAACAATATAACACAAGTTAGTAAATATAACAACTGTGCATACAAACACCCAAACTAAGAGATAAAACACATCAAGTAAACAAACAGTAATTTTAAAAAGCAAGTTCAATTAATAAACAACAAAATCAATATGAAATTAATAATAAAAAAAAACTTATTTTTTAACAAAACTAAATAGGTAAACACATAAATAAAATCAACAAGTACATAAACTATTTATACCGTAACTCTACACATAAACAATTAAAAGTATAGTGAAACAAAACACTGAAAAACCAAAGAATGACAACATACCTAAACTAATAAACTCTAAATCATTCAAGTTATTATGCAAAAATATTAAAACTGAAATATTCAAAGTATACATACATACATAAAGTAAAATAAAAGATACTTAAAGTAATAAAACGTACCTAGAACCACCAGGAAGCTGAAGTTCACAAACTTGTTTAATTTGGCGTGTCACTTCCGTGCCATCATTAGTTTTCTTTGAGGCAGGTCAAAAAACACCACCTTCATCAAGCTTGCGCTTTCTCGTAGTAGAAGAATTGTTCGATGGCCCACTCCCATCTGCAACAACATCCTCATTATTGCTTCCAAATGACTTATTCTCAACAGGATTCTTCACTGTAGACACCTTCACTGCAGGCTTCAATGCAGCCTTCTTCACTGCAGACTTCTTAGCTGCGGGCTTTACAGTCGGCCCCTTCACGGCTGGCTCGTTTGCAGCAAGCTGGTTCACAGCCGCTTCGTTTGCAGCAGGCTTCTTTGGAGCGAGCTTCTTCGCTGCAGGATTCTTTGTCGTGGGCTTCACAGCCGGCTCCTTCACAACTGGCTCCACTGCAGCAGGCACATTTGCAGCAGGCTTCTTTGGAGAGGGATTCTTAGTTGCAGGCTTCATAGCCGGCTCTTTCACAACTGCCTCCTTTGCAGCAGGCTCCTTCATAGCCAACTCATTTGTTGCAGGCTTCTTTGGAGCAGGCTTCTTTGGAGAGGGATTCTTAGCTGCAGGCTTCACAGCTGGCTCTTTCACAACTGCCTCCTTTGTAGCATGTTCCTTCACAGTCAACTCATTTGTTGCAGGCTTCTTCGCTGCAGGCTTCACAACCGGCTCTTTCACAACTGGCTCCTTCGCAGCAGGCTCGTTAACAGACGACTCGTTTGCAGCAGGCTTCTTTGGAGCCACCTTCATCGCAACCGGCTTCTTTGGAGCCGCCTTCTTCACAACTGGCTTATTTCCTTTCCCTTCACAAACCTTTTGTTTGCCCTCTTCATTTGCATTCACAACAGCAGGAGGAAGATCAATAAAATCATCATCTTCCATATAATCTTCATCACTAATAATTCTTTTAACTTTAACCTTCTTCCTAACACCCTTCTTTTGACACATTTTCTGACCTACAACACACAAATGAAAAATAAATACTAAATCAAAAACAAAAAATTAGAAGCAGAGAAATCAATACATACCAGAATTGGTTTCACATCTCAAATCTTCAATAACAACATTTATCTGGGCACTTATGGGACTTGCAGCCACACAAGTAGAACCTACAAATTTTAAAAAATTAACAGATTCGAAATAAAACATAAAGTAATGAAAGATACACGATAACAAATATATTTAAACGTACCATCAACATTTCTTTCAATAGAACCCTCATTTCTTTCAACAGAAACATTTCCAGGCTCTGATGCAAAAAAATACAAAAACTAATGAGTTTAATAGCAAAACTAAACAGCAATAAATATGAACTAATAATTCAAATGCTAACCAATATGTTCAATATTAGTTGAAGTAGTAGGACAAATAATGTGTTAATGCATGCTAATCACATCACATGCATCCACAATAACGAAAGAAAATGCAGAAATACCAAAGGGAACGCACTAAACACATAAAAAAATCACTAAACATTCAAAGTAAAACAAAGAAAATTAGAATTCGAACCAGTAACTCTATGTGACCTATCCACATTAAATTTACTAGCACTTTTATGCAATCTCCTCACAATATCATCTATAAACAAAAAGCAATTATCAGCAACACATAAAGCAATAAATTAAAAAACAACAAAAAATTCGAATAAAATTCAATCATATTTAAATACCTGTGCTAGCAGTTTTCTTCTGATTTTTTTTCGTTCTATGCAAAGGAGGTTTAGAACCTGACAATTACACAATCAATTAAATAAAAACATTAAGATTAAAAAAAATTTACAAACTACCAATATACATACCATCCAGCAACTTAGCCTGCAATCTACTTGATTTTCTCAAGCAAATTCCCACACCTACATTTGAAAGGTAATCACATAAAAAATTAAGGTAAAAACTGAAACACCTAAAGTACACAAACCAATATAACTGTGTATATACACATACACAAAGACAGTGAAAACAGAAAACACATAAACATGCGACCTAAACACAAAAATAGGCTAACTAAAAAAAGTGAAAACAAATAACATGCAAACTAAATAGATTCTAAACTAAACCACAACAGATCTACAACAAAGCCTGAACTAAATACATAAATAGCCTAACTAAACACACAAACAACCTAATTAAACACATGAACAACCTAACATAGAGATAATGCAAACTAAACTGAGCCTAAACTAAACACATAAATAGGAAAACTAAACACATTAATATCCTAATATAAAGACAATTCAAAAAGAAAACATACAATGTAAACAGAGCATAAAATAAACCACAAAAGAGGCACAACAAAGCTCGAACCAACCACATGGACATCCTAAGTTCCTAACTAAACACATGAACTGCCTAACTAAACACATGAACTGCCTAACTAAACATATGAACATCCTAAATAATTTGTTATACACCGTTTCATATATAGAAAAGAGCAACCAACACAAAACAGAGCAAGTTCAATAACACCGAACGAAAAACCCTAATAATACAAAAATTAACAAAAAAATAGAACAAACCTTGAGATTCATGCACAGATGAGGAACGAACAACATCAACAACCTCAAGGCAATCTTCGTTGGACTTCATCATATCTACAAAATGCAGAAACAATACTCAGAAACACACAATATATTAATAAAAAAAACATGCACAGCCGGATTTACAGAGATAAGCGCCGGAATGATATAGAAATCATAGGAGACGAAGAAGAAAATAAAAAAACACTAAATATAAACCCCAAATACAGTGAAAATAAGAAATTCTAACCTCTATAGGACCGGATTGAAGAAGACAATGTAATGCAACTCAGAAATTGCAAATTTGAACGGATTTGAGCAGTTGAATCGGGAATTTATGGCAGCGGTTTTCAGAGATTTGAGAAAGGGTTAACGCGGAAAATTGAAACGGAGGGGTTAATGTGAGAGAGAGAAACATAGGGGTTAGTTGGGCGGTTGAATTTAAATACGGAAGATTGAAAATTATCTAAAATATCTTCCATGCCCCTGAAAATATGTAATTTATGGTGAGACCAAGGGTCTCACCATAAGCTTGGGTGAGACGGTCTCACCCAAGTCTTTGTATAAAAAAAATGTCATTACTGTTGCGACGGAGGGAGTATGGTTCCAAATTAAAAGCAAGTTAACTGTTAACCTCTCACTCTTAACCAATATCGATCCCTCGGTGTCACGCCATGCACATTAGTGAAAGCTATGCAAATCGAAAAACAAGAAAAACGAGCAAAGAACTTGCATAAACTGGAAAAGAAAATATTAAATACTCTCTCTGTCTCTGGTCAAACTTTACCCTTCACTTTATGTCAATATTCACTGTCCAACTTTGACCACATATTTGAATAGATATATGGACAATAATATTATCATATGTTATATGATTGGATGATTTCGTAACAAGTACTTATTAAAAAATATTTTTTTATTTTTCATTATTAAATATAACTAAACATATTAACGGTCAAACATATTTTTTAATAACCGTTAAAAAGATTCTAAAAAATTTGAACTGAGACGGAGGGAGTCCGGAAGAAATATAGAATTTTCTGATATGATTAACTTAAAATATGGTATGTACAGCTGCCCCATTTATACACAAAGCTAGCTAACAAATTAACAACTAATCGTGTAACAAACTAGCTACTTCCCATTCATATCTGAACACCTTTTGATCAACTTTTTCATGTCATGTTTGATCATCGATAAATTTAATTAGATATACTAATAGTGCATTAAAATTTAATATTTAGAAAATACATTATGCATGGAATCTAACACTATATCACATGAAGATATTGACGTTTATATACTAGTTGAAATTTATGGTCAAACGTGTCTTGAGAAAGTTGACAAAAAAATGTGCATATATGGTTGGGACTGAGGGAGTAACCAAATTCTGTAGAAAATATCCTTAACTACCAATACAGGAAACTAATTGAAGAAACACACACTCACTTTTATGAGAATTTCTCTACTTTTACTGTTACTGCGTGCGATAATTTAGCGAATTTGGTGCGAAACACACACTCACTTCTCATCCTCTATTTCTCACCTTCCCTATCACAACTCTTTGCCATTAACGGTCATCTGGCCGCCGTTGATGGCGTTGCCAACGCCCAATCCCACCGCTGATATGAGCATCACTAACAATAAAAGCTTCATCCAAGCCCTTACTGCTAAACCCCCACCGCTCTTCACCTCTCTTCCCGACATCCCTAACCTACATCCCACCACTAAGTATAAGGGTAAAATAGTTTTCATCCTTCCCCAGGAGGAAGGTGAACGACTGGCATCCCATTACTAGAACGCATTGGTCGGAAAGTTCACTAGAGGAAAACCGTCCATGGAGCTTCTCCACTCTGCTTTCAAATCTATCGGCTTTAAATTTAAATTTCAATTAGGCTCTATTGATTACCGTCACGTGCTCATTCGATTTCAGGATCATGAAGACTATCAGAGATGCTGGATGAAGGGGCAATGGATGATTCAGGGAGCTTTCATGAAAGTCCAGAAATGGTCTCCAGACTTTTCTCCAACTGCAGAATCTTCTATTGTTCCAGCGTGGGTAACAATTCATAAAACTCCCTCTTCATTTTTACAATACCTCGGTCATCATTGGAATTACTAGTCAGATAGGTAGATATCTAAAAATGGATGCTGCTACATCTGCTCTGACTAGACCTTCTGCATTTAAAGTCTGTGTTGAAGTAGATCTTCTGTCTCAACTCCCATCATCTATTGTGGTAGGAATAGGTAATAAAGTTGCAGAGTATCCCATAGAATATGATGAGCTCCCAACTTATTGCACTCACTGCAGGATAATAGGTCACAACCAGGATAATTGCAACTTTCTGCATCCTGAGCTAAAGAAAAATAATAAGGAAACAAATACAATAAATGGTAAAAATGAAAGTAGGAACCCAGAACAAGTAGATTCACAGAAACTACTAGATCCTAAATCTAAAGTAGCAGCAAATGCTGCAGGTTCCTCAGCCCTAACTGTGTCTCAAAAGGAAATTGATTTTCAAATCCAAAGAAATACCTCTGGCTCCCATCAGGAAAATAACTTCAATTTTTTTACTATTAGTCACAAGAAAAGATTTGATTTCTACTCCCTAGATGACATATCAAAACCAATCACTGCTACCTTCTGGAGAAAAAAGAACAAACAGCCAGTAACATCCCTTAATACGGAAGATTTAGCAATAACAAACACAGTATCAATATCTAATGCTTTCCAAACTTTAGATGTCTTTAATGAAGATGAACAGGAAGGAGATGCTGCAGATGTCTTCCATGAATCTTTGGAATCTCATGAGTTAGCGATACCCTCAACAACAAATGACAAGCCTGCAATCACACCAGAAGGACCACACACTCCTGGAAATAAACAAGATGGCTGTCTTCCAGATCAAGTTTTAATCTCAGCAATCAAATCACCAACTATCCCTGAAGCTACCCAGGTTGGAGAGCAAACGGTCTCTTCAGATCAGGATACAAAGGGTGACAAAAGAGATCAGACTAAGGTAAGTCCTCCTACAAAGAAATCTACTTCTGGTAGTAATGAGAAAGAAGAGGCTACAGTTGGTAATAATAGTAGGGCCTCAACAATAAAACTAAGGAATCTTAGATCCTCACACAAAGGAATCCCAGCAGGTTTTAAATGATTAAATACACAATCATAGGAAACATACTAGTTTGGAATGTTAGAGGATACAGAACATCAATGGATAGATTAAAAGCTCTTAAGTTGACTCATAAAATTGATATTCTCTGTCTGATTGAACCTTGGCATGATAAACAGCATGTGAATACTTTAATGCATGATCTAGGTTTTAATTCTGCACTCCCGGCTCAAAATGCAAAAATCTGGCTTCTATGGAACCAATCTTTTAATGTAATCAGTATCAATGAATCAGATCAATATTTACAAGCTAGGATCACTGAAATATCTACATCAATTAGTTGGAACTGTTTCTTCATATATGCTAGTGTTTATAGACAAATGAGGGAAGAACTCTGGAATGATCTAAGTACTCCACCCACTGAACCTTCCATATATATTGGTGATTTTAACACGATTGCCTCTGTTTTTGAATATAAGGGAAGGAAATCAACCCCCAATAAAAGAATGAAACAATTTAATGAATTCATTAATAATCTGGACCTGCATGAAATTTCAACGGTAGGCAACACTTACACTTGGTGTAATAATCGTGTCAGAGATAAATGTAAGGACCTCACCTTCCAAAGATTAGATAGGGGCATAAGTAACCTGGATTGGTTGGATTTATTCCCGAATAGTTCAATTCAGGTTTTAAATAGATTGACATCTAATCACTCTCCTTTATTATTGTCTATTCAATCTGCTGATGAAATGGTTCCCAGGCCTTTTAGATATCAGGATATGTGGTCTGCTAGACAAGATTTCCAGGATTTAGTGGCTAAAAACTGGAATTTATCATCTCCTCTTCGAGGAATGTTCAGGTTAGTTTTTAAACTCAAGAGGCTTAAGCTTGAAATAAAAGAATGGAATAAGAACAGCTTTGGAAATGTGAATCTAAACCTGATTCAAGCTGATGCTCGAGTTAGTGAATTAGAAATAACTTTTCAACAATCGCAACATAAGTTAGACTTAGCTGAACTTAATAACTCAAAAGCTTTACTGATCAGAGGTCAGAAACAGAAAAAAGATTTTCTTAAAGCAAAAGGCTAAGTTAAATTGTCTTAAGGATGGAGATGCTAATACTAGCTATTTTCACCACACCATTAGGGAAAGAAGAGCTAGATCAAGAATTAGTAAAATCAAAGATGGCCTAGGGAATTGGATTTCAGATCCTCTAATGATTAAAGAAGAAGGAGTTCAATTTTATAAGGATTTACTAAATGAGGATTCCATCCCAAAATCAGGAACCTACTTTAATTATTTTCTACTGGAAATACCTAAAGTAATTACTGAAGAGAAAAATAAACACCTTCAACTTTTCACAATTGAGGAACTAAAGCATGCATTTTTTGATTTAAATAACTCTAGTGCCCCTGGCTCTGATGGTTTTTCTGGTAATTTCTATACCACTTTTTGGGAAATCATTAAACAGGACCTGCTAGATGCCTCAAATGATTTTCTATGCACTGGAAACATCCCTAAGGCTTTTCCAGTACCTGGCTGACCCTAATACCCAAAAAACCAATCCCTACCTCCTTCTCTGATTTTAGACCAATTAGTCTATCTAACTTTGTTAATAAGGTTTTCTCTAAAATGTTAATGGAAAGGATCAAACCACTAATGCCTTCTTTAATTTCTCCTGAACAAAGTGCATTTATCAAGGGTCGAGATATCACAGATAATATAATCCAAATGCAAGAGATGACCAGAATTTTGAATAGGAAATCTAAGGCTCACAATTTGATTGTTAAACTTGACATGCAAAAGGCCTTTGATAGAGTCTCTTGGTCCTTCCTAAATTCCATACTTCTTCATTTTGGTTTTCATGGAAATTTTGTGAAAATCATCATGCATAACATAGCTGCAGCCCATTTCTCTGTTTTAATTAATGGAGTAACCTCAGGATAAAACAGGGTGATCCCCTATCACCTTTTTTTTGTATAATTTACTCTCCGAAGCTTTTTCAAGAGGTTTAAAGAAAATATTTAGCACTGGATATCTCCAGAATTTTAGTCTGCCTCAGTCTTGCTCACCTGTTTCTCACCTAATGTACGCTGACGATACTGCAGTTTTTCTCAATGCTAAACCCACAAACTTGAGGAGGTTTAAAAGTTTTTGATAGCATATGAGCAGACCACTGGACAAAAGGTTAACTTTACAAAATCATAATTTTTTGTGTCTCACAAAACCCCGTTACCAACCATCCTCTCTATCAAGAGGTTACTTGGAATGGAAAAAGGTTCTTTTCCGTTCAAGTATTTGGGAGTCCCTATTTTTTTAGGTAGGAATTTACAGGTCCACTACAAACCACTACTCGAACGAATGGAGAAAACAATCAACAACTGGAAGAATAGGTGGCTTTCCACTGCTGGTAAGATTGTACTCATTAACCACTGCTTTATTTCAATCCCAACACATATTTTTGCTGTTCTGTGTCCACCAAAGATTGTTTTAAGAAAAATGGAGAAAATTGCATCAAATATTTTTTGGGGGAATGCTGACAACTCACATAGGAAAATATGGAGGTCATGGAAAAACATGAGTTTACCTATAGATGAAAATGGTATCGGTTTTAGGGATTTAAAAGCTACCGTGGATACCTTTTCATGTAAATTGTGGTGGAAACTTCAACATAATAAAAACCAGTGGACTTCCTTATTATGGTCACTTCCTAACTCCTATAAAAAATCCCATTCTTGGACCAGAATATGCTACATCACAGCTAAGGAAAACAGTTTTACTAAGGTTTTGTATGGAATTGGTGATTGCTCTTTCTGGAATTCTAACTGGACAGGAGCGGGTGCTCTTTACTATAAATGGCCTAATGGGAGAAATCTCCCCTTTGAGGATATTTCTCTCAGGCTTTTTATAAATAACAAAGCTCAACTCCTTCCTCAGCTAGAGCCATATCTGGCTACCAATTTATATGATATCTTGCAGGCTGCAGATTTGAAGCACTCTCACGAAGACAGGCTGGTTTGGACTCCAAGCACAGATGGCTTTTTCTCCATACGTTCCGCATATAACATTTTCAGGCAGAAGAAAGCCAAAATCAGACACTTTAACAAGGTGTGGTCTACTTTCATCCCTAAGAAAATGGCTGTTCTTCTGTGGAGAGCAATGGGATTCTTCCCTTTGATAATATCTTAGCTAGGCTTAGCTTCAGATCAGCATCTAAATGCCCATTATGTAGGAACTATACAGATGATTTAGATCATTTTTTCAACTCGTGCCCTGTCTCTATTTCTGTCTGGGATAGTGTATGTGATCTTTTACATTTACAGCATTCTTTTTTTGAAAATCTGAAGGGCAGAGTTGAGTTCTTCCTGTCTTTTAAGGCTGAATCTAAGATTCATTCTAACATTACCACGGCTGCTCTTCTTGTCACTATATGGTTCCTCTGGATCAAAAGGAACAAAATCTTATATGAAAATGAACCCTTTTCCACAGTTGCTTGTTTAAATGAGATTAAAAGCATGATTTATGATATCTTCACTGTGCATCACCTATATGGTGGAATAGACTAGCATAAGTACTGGAAATTATCCCTCACATTTTTCAAAAGAGGAAGAAACTCTTTACAGCTGTAACATGGAAGAAGCCACACTTAGGATACAAGATCAATACAGATGCAACATGGAAAATTGGTGGTTCTTCCTCTTCGACAGTGATAGTTAGAAATTGGACTGGAAATGTGGTTATAATGAGAACTAAAACATTCCAATCCCCATCCCCTTCACACGCTGAATTAATCTCTATTCAAGATGGATATGAAATATGCTCAGAATTGGACATCTCTCCTTGCGAGGTGGAATCTGATTGCTTAGTAGCTGTCAAGGGCATTCAAAATCCCATGAGCTCCCCTTGGAGAAATTTTTCCATCTGTAGTTTACTTAGCTATAAACCTCTTAAATATCCAATTCGACACATTCATAGGGAGGCTAATTGTGTTGCTGACTATCTTGCTAAATATGCCCTAGAAAACAATCTCCAAGGAGATATTGACTTCCAGACTGCTCCCTCTTTCCTTAAGGGACTTTTAACACTTGACCGAAGTGGTCTACCTGTTATTAGAATTAGTTCTTGATTGGTTAATTCTTTGACTCGACTATTGGTTATTAGGTTTAACACTTGACTCGACTAAGCTCCCTAATCATATTAACAATTTGCATGAATTTTTTAGAATGGAAGCTACTGTTTGTTTTGTTTTAACTGCCTCAGGTTTGCCACTTGCTCTGGTCAACAAGCGAGTTCTCGATGAGCTCTTGACGGGATGTTGAAGACATGGACTGTGCACATCAAAATTCTCTACCTGTGCGCAGCAAAGTTCTATACTTGCTGCATATCTTTGCCTCACAAACAATACAGCTCCTCCATGAATTTTGTCTCCGTGACTTCCACATTATAAACTGGGCTTCATCTTACTTATCATTCGGCAGGCATATCATTGACAAACAGGGGTTTCAATTTTTTGTTTCGCCGACCTGTACATGGTATATCAGCTAGATGGTATATTAAGAAAGTCCCCTGTTAGCACATTGATGATCATTAGTTTTTTGTAATGAACTATGACATTTCGCGCCTATTTTGGATTATTTATATTCGGTTCGGGGAGCCTAATAAACCCCCCATCCTCGGATGGTTTAATTAAAAAAAATTGAAGAAACTTGGAGCTAGTTTTCCACCAACTTAGTTTTGGCGCCACAATGAAACTTTGATCCAACTTCTGAGCAAGCCGTCCTTGAACTGTGATCCCCCCCCCTCCCCTCGGGATTGACTGTGATCCACCCCCCACCCCGGCCCAAAATATAAGGTTGTTGTCATATTCACAAAAGCCCATCTTAAGTAAAAATAGGAAGAAACTGAGGAGATGAAAGGAGCTTAGTAAACACATACGCAAGTTGGGCATGGGAAGGCACATGAGTGAGAGAAATGAATCCATCTCTGTATGCATCAAGTACTATGTAACAATCAATCTATATGTGTTTAATGCGCTTATGGAAGACATGATTTTCTGTGATATGAATAGCGGATGCATCACAATGAATTGTAATAGGAAAAATGTAGAGGAAATATGGAATCAGATAACAGATAACTAAGCCATTTGAGCTCACAATAGTTAATAGCTAAGCTTAAATATTCTGATTCTACTAAGGACTTAGAGACCGTTCCTTGCTTCTTAGATTTCCATGATACTAGAGAAGTACCAAGAAATATAGAGAAGTCAGTGATTGATCTTTGTGTCTCTTTGCAAGTGGCCCAATCAACATCACAAAATGCACTCAGTTTGAGGGAAGTAGATGTTGAATAAAATTGACCAAAAGACTGATGATGTTTGAGATACTTTGCAATGCGAATAGCTCCTTGCCACTGGTGTTGAGTTGGCTGTTGAACATACTGGCTGAGTTGATGAATAACAAAATAAATATCATGTATGTTAAAATTTAGATATAAAAATCTCCCAATCTATAAGAACTGGGGTCAGATTGAAGAGGTAAATCTATTGTGATATTACTCCAAGAAACTAGTAAAGAAGATGCCACTATAGCTGACTTCTCAAGGTTTAGATCAAAGATCAAAGTTGTAATGTACTTATTTTGTGATAAGAACATGCCACTAGATGATCTATCCATTTCTATTCCAAGGAAATACTTGGCTTGTCCAAGATCTTTGATTGTAAATGCATCCTGCAAGGAATCCTTGACAACCTAAATGGCTGATTCAGAATTCCCAACAATAAGAATATTATCCACATATACAAGTGACCCGCAAGTCACGGGGGTCGTTTAATTCCTTCGAGATGAAAGAGATCAAATATATAAATTTATATGGTTGTTCCCGTACTCACTGCTAACAAATAAAGTAGCAAGTAGAAAGTCCATGATCGTCCATAAAGATACTAGTATTTCGCTTAGCCGGACACAACTCACAATCGGGCATCACCCCAATTTTGTGTGTTGGGAATAGCTAGTACTAAACAGATAAGGGGAGGGGGATGTTCTAACAAATACGAGCATGCGATAAATCAAAGTAAACTATTGATTAACTAATCTTGGTGGTATTAGCGTAACGTGATCAATTTAAAGATTTGATCCTAGATTCTATCACATTTGGACATATAAACCTAATCTCATTGCTTTCGTCACATAGTGTGGAGACGGAGGGGAATTCCCAGTGTCTGTCACACAAAGGTTCATCTTCATTACAACCATCTGACCACCTCTATAATAAGGGATGCACTAAAATCCTTTTGACTCTGCATTTCATTTTCGTAACTCCACTTCTGATGCTAACAAGCTTCTTCTCGAATGATCAAGCCCTCGCATGCAACACTGTTAGATACGGGAGTGAGTCTAATACATCCCAGGCTTTCCACTATGGAACCCAACACGAGGCCTGGAGAGGAAAAGGTATCAGCGCCTTGTGATGACTCTAAAGTTTATTCAACCCTAGTCACTACAAACTACACTGCTCAATTATCTCGGTGAGCCAGGGTTTCCCCCATTAGGAATATCTATACAACGAACCCATTTATGCTACTCCTAACATGCAATCAGTCACAAAACTAGCCAGTTAGAATTAAATTCTAATGATCGGCTTGGTACTCTCTATGTAGATTGAATGCACTCAACTCCTCGGTACTCTAAAGCCTAGAATAGAAATAATCTAACACCCTCAATGTTGCATTTTAGCCTAGCACGATATTTTTTTATGAATGAAATCATGGATACATCATAAAGCATATCATGGCATAAATTATATAAGAATAGAAATACATGCATTTGACATCTAATAAAATCCCCCACACTTAAACCTTTACTCCTCCTCGAGTAAACAAGAACAGGCAAAGACCTATGTGTAAACTAGCATGCAATGGTCTCCTAGAACGCCCAACATTTTATTCCTAGACTACCCTATCCTTAAGACATAAGAATCTTTCACACTCTCATATCATAATATCTAAGATAATCTAAACAACCAACATACCAAACAAAGGTGAAGTGCAAAATATGTGTGTAAAACTAGCTTAATCTACCAGAGAGGCTACCAAATAAGCAAACTAAGAGAAGCATAGAATCATTAAAATTTCTCTCATTTTGTCTAGGTGCCCACTTGGGTTTTCATCCTAGCTTCACATATACACCCTCCGTCCCACTACTTTAGACCACTCTACTGTTTCAAAGTCAAATTTAGTAAATTTTGACTAATAATATAAGTTAATATACATATATATAATAATAAAAATAAAAATATCATGTGAGATATTGTTAGATTCATCTTAACATCTATTTTCTAAATATAATTTTTTATGCGGAATTGTTATATGTAGTTAGAGATATTGACAATCAAACATGATCATTGAGAATAGTAAAAAAGTAAAGTGGCAAATTTTAAACGGACAGAGGCAGTATGTTTTTTTTTCAAAGCTCACCCTCACCTTTTTCCACACCATTTGGCCTCTCATTTTTGCATAGGTTTCCCTTTCAGATTTACAATATATTTGGGCCTTCCAATTTTGCCTAATTCGCCATTTCGGGTTTTCGACTTGGCGGCATATATTTTTTACAATTGTTTTGAGTCCTTGTGTAGCAAAAAATGCCCCAAAGTAGGCTTCACACTACATGGAAAACAAGGAAAACAAAAAAACACAAATAAACTTTGCTAGAAATTTCCAAGTGCCTAACTACTCCAGCCCTCCCCCCCACACACTTAAACCTTACATTGTCCCTAATCCATAAAAAGTTAAAAAATCAATAGTGGAATAGGGATATCATATACACTTACTCTTGGGACCTCAAAGGGTCTGCCCTCATGCACCTCGCCTCGTGCCTTCTTCTCTCTTCTTGCCTAAACTCTTTCCTTTCACGGGGAATGAGGTCACGGAAGCCCTCTAGATTGGAGGCATGCATCCTCTCTAATAATTTCTCCATTGCTTCTTCATGAACCTTGGTCCTCTCATCTGCAATGGCGAACTCTTCTCTCACCTCTCGCTCGATGGAATCAATCCTAGCTCTCCAAGTCCTCATGTTCCCATCCACCTAATCAAGCCTTATCCCAAACTCCTCTATTTGTATGCTCATCCCACATACTGCATGACTCACTTCTTGCACTAGTTGGCTTGAACTCAAGAGTTGCTCCCTAAACATACGAAATTGATCAAAGAATTGGTTCGGGTAGGCTGCACTCTAGGGGGATTTTCATCTCCCTCTTCAATGTCCACATTTGGAGTCGACAAGGTGTTGTAGGTCTTCTTGAAACTTAGGTCGGGGGCTATACAAAGATCATCCAAATTAGTGTTTTGAGTGATAATCGTGCGCTCAATTTTTGGAAGCACCATGAAGTTGCTAATACTTGCGCCACCCTATAGCCATATGAAGCGGTCGCTTGAAGTAGTGGCGACGACCATTGAAGCTTTGGTCAACTTCTCCATAGTGTATCTCACTCCCAAATGGCCTAAGTTCGCCAAGCCAAGACGGTGAGGGGCTTCGTGTCCAAGGTACTATGCAAGAAGATCAACCATACCTCCCACAGGTATCTTCTCGAATCTCTTCTTTCCCATGAGCATGCACTTCTTAATGAACATTTCCACCATGTTAGGGTATAAGTCTCATTCCGGAGTCATAGACCAAAGGATTTCCACGTCTAGATGAGATAATGGGCAATCTCTTCATGACACAACACACCGATGGATAGGAAGCGTTGGACATACTGCAAAGTCGGGTGGAATATTGCGGTATTCCTCCCACGTGTTTCCTATTCACACCCACTATTTGTCTCCAAAAGTTCCCCAATCATAATGGTAGGCCTCGCCCATGTGTTCTAAGAATCTCCTTCCTATATTTTCACCCAAATGCCCTTGCAACTTATCAATGGGTCATCATGTAGTCCTTGTCATCAAGGTGAAATGAGATAGCCATTATCCCTTCATTGGCAGTTTGTTACTCGATAGTGGTTAGAAACTCCAAAGTCCATCGTACGTAAGTGTTCAAGTGCATCTCTATAAATCCCTCTAGGGCTATCCAACTTAACAAGTAAGTCACAGACTGGAGTAGGTCTAGTGCTTCCAAAGTCGCCTTGCACGTGAACATTGTTTCTAGGATCACCCTCTTTTGCCTATCCAAGTTCTTCCATTTATGATTTGCACTCCCAAAAATTCTCTTCAACCCTATGAACTCATCGACAACAAAGGAAGTGGCCTTAATGGGTTGGCTCAGCCCTTGTCTCCTAACTTTGGCCGAGCTCTTCCCCTTCTCAACAAGGGAAATGGGTTCTTTCTCTACTCGGCTCCTTTTTGGACCCATTCTAACAAAAAACAAGAGAGGATGGTAATGACAAGATATAAATTATTAAACACTAAGACAAACATCACTTACAGTAATCATGCTTCCCTGAACATCCCACATTTAGCATATTATATAATCACAACTAAGGATTCATACTCTTCTCCCACACTTAGTTCAAAATACAAGCATGCACATTACCCACGTACACCCAAAATTTTCAAATCTCAAGTTTCCTCCACATTAAACAATCATGCTAATGAATACAAGTAAACACAAGGTTCAAAGCATTACTCAAATTTGAAGCTTAAGAGATGAAGAACACGCAATAAAAATCAAACGAGTGCTCTCCCTCCCAAGAAAGGCCCAAATTCAAATTTAGCCTCTTGTGAAATAGGAATGAATGTTTTGGAGTTATAGAGGTGAATTAAGTGCTCTACATTGATGGGAAAAGATATGGTAGGATTTTATTTAGAGAATTAATGATATTTTCCAAATGGGTTGTTTAGAGAGATAAATAAAAAAAGGTAGTAATGGTGTGTGAAGAAAAGGAAATTTTGGGAGTTAAAGCTTGTTCAATTCATTTTCAAAGGAGGTGTTTTAGCTTGGTGTAGTACCAAATGACAATACCCACTTCAGATAAGAAGAAAAATGTATATCTGACATGGCAAAAAATCTCAGTTTGGCGAAGTTTAATATTTTTCTAACAATCTACATTTTTTCTCATCTACAGTTTTGTTCTTCTGGCACGGGCTATGGAACGCCTATGCTAGATGAAGGCCTCATGCCAGTTCTTCTTACACGGGCCATGTAACTTGGCACGACCTATGCCCCTAGAACACACCTGGCCATTTGAGCTCATTTTACTACTTTTTCAGGCCAAATCTTAATTCCTTCTGACCAAAACCACAAGACTTGATTCAAATAAATTTCAAACCAGAATTTCCTACAAAACATCTTTTTAACACACAAAAAAAATACAATTAAAAACTAACACAATCAAAACAAAGAAAATTACCGTATTTTTAGTGTTGTTATCACGATTTATTCCTACTTTAAAAGTTCAACTAGTTAGACCTTACCGTTGGGTCTCCGGAGCCGCCATCCGCGACTCCACCATGATGACATATTTGTGGAGAGGCCTCCACAAAGAGTCAACCTTACCTTTAAGCCAGTTCCTCATTGGGAGTTCATGCTCAACTTTCACCAATGTTGAGGTCCTAGCTTTTTTACTTGGGTTTGGGAGGAGGTGTAGGAGGTTTTAACTTCTTTCCATGCTCCACAAACTGATGCGTGTTAGTGTTCAAAGACATGGAAAAACAATTCATCATAGGCATAGAAACACTAAAATCATATCTGTAGTCCAAATCTCCTAATACTATAAATAGAGCCTTAGCCTACTAGGTTTTCATACCCCTTTAGTCTTAGATCATATGTTGTAATTTTGGAGAGCAACTTAGAGACAGAAACAGTCTCTCTCTTCTCTAGGTTCTTTCTCTCTTTCCTTTTTATTTTGATTTTATCCTATTATGTGGAATTAAATGAAATACTTGAATTTCATGGCTAGGGAAGAGTTTCTATAGGTTGGGGATAATTGTATTCATGTGCTGCTTTATGCTTTTGTGAGATTCTTAGTTCATCCTAATTTCAGTGCTTGTGATATTATTATGGTTTTTCCTTGAATGTCAAAATTGCATGAATGATACACTCCATTAGCACACACTCTATTCTACATTCATGTTGGTGCAATTATTGATACCCCCCACTCCCGGGGAAGAGAAACCTGGATGTGATATGGGTAGAAAGGTCCAAGTCCACTTAGGTGTGTGCACGTAGGTCTTTTCTGAGTTTTACGGTTATGATGACAACACACCAATCTTAGGTAACGAGTTGGTTTGAAGGGTTACGGGTGAAGATAACAAAAAACAACAAGGTAGGGTTGTAAGAAGTCCTAGTTCCATAGATAAGGAGCCTACCTCCCTTTGCCTCATTTTTAATCCTAGGGAGTAGAGCATCCGTGGTTGAGTGCTCAGGACGTAGTAGTACAGGAGAGAAATAGACCTACACCAACGGTAGGACCTTATTGTACTCCCCTAATTACGAAGGCGGTGTCGATGGAAGATTGCAAGAGCACCTTACATGACATGTACGTGGAAGTTCTAACCATCGATCACACCACATGTTATCAGCACTAGATTAGGTTGTTGAAATCTTACATGTGAATGAATTGAGGATCAAAGAATTTAATCAACCATGTTATGCAAATATTCCACAAGTGTCTAGCGAATATAGTTTACTTGTTTTTTATCTTTCATGTTTATAGTTGTTAGTTGAAAAACCAAACCCCCCTGTTTACCATACTATCTATTCCTAGCAACACAGACATATTGACAATCTGGCGTGGTTGCTTTAATTGACTATTAGGCCCTAGCATCTCTATGGACATACCCAGGGCTTTCCACTAACTACCCTATCGGTAGCATAGTAGTGAGTTGGGTGCAGAACTATAAATTTAAATTTGACTCCTTTGATCTCAGCCTTTTCTTGGGTTAATTAGCTACAATTAACGACCTTGAGTGGAGGTGGGTAAAAATTTTGGCACCATTTCCGCATATGCTAATCAGTTTAATTGTCAATTAGCAGAATGCGTTAGTTGAGTAGCTAGTATTGTTCTTTTGTTTGTTGTTTTCTGGAGTAGATATTTCTTGACTTCTTAGTGCAAACCGATTCTGAATTTTGTATGCTATCTTTGTTTGTGTTTAGTTGAAGAAAAAATGTGGGAAAGTACTCAACGGATGACACTTTCTAGGGTGTGTCATTGTGATCATTCTACAGAGTGTTGCCTAACGCTTAGTGACTTTGGGAGAAGAGAGGCTCAATGAGTGAGATTTTGTATTATATGTCATTGCAATTACCCTACGGAGTCTTGTTCTTGGATGAGCAAAAATGAGAGAAAGGTAGGAGTAGTTGGTTCCCAACCGATGGGATCAAAATTGGTACATATATCACAATTCTCCAAATTTGAGGTTTAGTGGTAACTCAAATTTATTGTATGGAAATGCATCAAGAAACCAACACCTTTTGTTAGATAGATGGATTTCACCAACTTATCGAATGCCCCAAAACCAATCCCTATAACTGGTTCCCAAATTAGATTCTGGATAAATTCTGCAAGCCATAGCTAATGTGACCAAGAGTATTGATTTACTCAACTCACAAATGTTTAGCGAGATTAGCGAATAGGGAACTCAACTATTCTTAAGCATTGCGAAAGTTGAAGGGCAATTGCTTGATTTGATTAAAAGGGTGAGCCAACTTGAAACCCAATATTCCAAAAATGAACCATCCCTAGTGGAATGTTATTTTTTGGCAAACGAACCCAAAGGGGATGGGGAATGGTTTGTTGAGAGTGAAAAAGTCGAGGAAGGGGTGATTATACTTAATTAACAATATTACCTATTTTCACCCCTACCTCCACCTGTATAACCAGCTCCTACAGTTTCAGAACCCTTAGTGGAAACCATGGAGAAGCTAATTGAATATGCTAAGCTTCGAAACAACCTATTCCCTCTAAGGTTGACTCCTCCTCTACTATATCTTCCTCTTGGGAGCTTCATACCCCCACCTCTCAATTTTTGGTTGTCTAGAGTGATGGAGTACAAACCCACACCATATGGATAAGATTAGGTGCCTACCGACAACCTTAAATATACAAAGCTTCTTGGGAGGCAACCCGAGCTTTGAAAAATTAGATTAGTTTAGTATTTTTGGTGTCTTTTCCCATTTGTACCTTTTTGTTTTTTGAACACTATTACACTTGGTGTGCATGTTTGTTTTGTAGGAAGCATATGGTTCTTGGAGGAAGGTGAGCAAACGGGGAGTCCAACTCATGGACCATTTAGACGTACATTATTTATGATACTTAAATGGTGAACAAGGAGGATAACCAAACCCCAAATTTATGGGCATACAGACGTGCACGACCTATGAAGCTCACATAGTTTCCTACATCCAAATCACCATTTCTTCCCTACCACCCCCAAAATACCACCAAAACCATTTTCCCTGAAACCCTTGAACACACAACTCGAAACCTAAGAGGTAACTCTCCATTGTGATTCAATTATTTATTTTGATTATTGGTGCATGATAGTGGTTAGATTGAACTTTCTTGATTAGAGGTTAGAGGTTGTATATTGGGGTGATGGTAGTTTGTTCTTTACATTCCATGTGCCATCAAAGGTAGATTTTACTGTCAACTTTTCATTGTAAGTGCTCTCTTATTTCCTTCCTTTGACATATGTTCTATTATTATGCATATGCATTGAGGACAATGCAAGATTTAAGTGTGGGGGAGGGGATTAGATAACACTTATTATCCTTAGTTGTTTCTATGTAGCTAATAGCTCTTCTAAGAGCATTTTTAAAAAAAATTGAAAAAAACTATATACTCAGCTAAATTGGAAACCCGAAAGGTCAACTTAGGCAACATTGGGAAAAAGCCCAGATATGTTGAAAGTCCTAGCTAAAAGTGAGAGACTAGGCCCAGCAAGGTTTACGAACCTAGGCAAAACTGAGAGGCTGTGTGGAAAAAGGTGAGAATGTGAGCTCAACATGAGTGAATGATATGATAAAACCTGAAAGGGATCCTAGGAAAAATGAGAGAAAAGGTTGACGATACATTTGCATCATCCTTGGTTGTAACTAGGTAAAAAATTTAGAGTTATCCCTATGTTACAACCAAGTCGGCGACCCTTTGATTTCCTTGGTGGATTATTTTTGGAGACAATTCTTTGATTGCTTTTGGGGAACATTTTGAGAAAAATAAGGTAGCTTAACACTTATCTTTCTTTACTTACCTTTTTCTACATTTTATTTTGGGTTGTTAGATTACTTAGGTTCTTTGGGGAGTGTGAGATTTTGAGATTCTTGCTCTTTTGGGGGAAACATGGTAATGTAGGCATAAGTTGAAAACTTATGCATGCACGCTACATTTTGCTTAGTCATTTTCTTGTCTTTATTTACTCAAGGACAAGTAAAGGGTTAAGTGTGAGGGGGTCTGATGTGTTTCATAATGCTTGCGTTAACCATTGAATTTGGTGTAATAATTGGTTCATTTTATATGTTAGATTGCTAGTATTAATTGAGTTTACATGAAAAGTGGTTTAAAGGCCATGTTTGGTTTTCTTGTCCAAGTCCTGCGTTTTGTAGAATTAATTGGTACTAATGGACACCTAGATCTTCCTTTGTGATCATCCTTAGCAGGTCACTCGTGGATACTTTTAGTTACATTCTATGTTGAGGCCGTCCGCAAGGACAGTAGAAGATGTTGAAGGCCGTTCGCAAGGATGGTAGAAGAGGTCGAAGGCCATTCACATTATAATTGTTGTAGATGAAGGCCACGAACATTACATCGTTTTATTAGGATGGAACCAAAGATAGGCGGAATTGAAGTTCAAAATGGCTAAGGAAGAAACAATGAATCATGGTCCGAGACTTGTGCCAAATTATGGGAATGATCTAAGAAGAATCATCCTTTGAGGTTGATTCCATTGTATTCGTATCCTCCAAAACCATAAAATTGCCTACAAGAACTTTCACAACAGACCAACGGTTTATCCGTAGCGAAGCATTCAGCCGGGAAAAACACGAATGGGTCAGCGTGGACAGCTCATGGTTGGCACCAAGCAAGGCACCAACATCCTGCCCCACACCATATGACCCGTGCCAAGGGTCTTTGGCATGAACCGCGCCAAGCGGATCGAGCCGTACAAAAATCCAGCGTGGGTCATGCCAATATTTATGGCCAGAATGCTCAAGTGCCCTTTTCACTCAAAATGTCAAGACTAGCTGGCGGGATATGAAAAAGTGAGTGGCCCGTGCCAAAAGAATGAGAAAAATAAGGATTTCAATGACAGCCAGGGCCAAACAACACAAATTGCTGATCAGAAGTACAAAAATGACAATCCTAACGGTATGCTGCATTAGAAGATGTGGACCGCGCCCAACACTGCCCTTGCCTAATTCCACGTTCCGCATCGGCATCGCAAATGGGTCATGCTAGATTGTGCACCCTACGCTAGCACAAACAAATGGTCGTGCTAGATCTGGCGCCCCGCACCAGCATGAGCCACATCAGTGGAGCAGACCATGCCATCCGCGGTGGTCCGTGCTAGTGTCGGCGGACTAGGGTTTTTACATCAGTTTGGCCTATTTTGGTCATATTTTTAAGCCCAATCCCCTACTACTATAAATAAAGCCTTAGTATACTATGGTTTCATACCCTTTAGTCTTAGATCATATTTTTTTAATTTGGGTGAGCAATTTAGAGAGAGAAACATTCTCTCTTCTCTCTAGGTTCTTTCTCTCTTTCCTTTTTTATTTTGCTTTTATCCCATGGGTTGGAATTCAATGAAATACTTGAATTCCATGCCTAGGGAGTAGTTTCTATAGCTTGGGATAATTGTATTCATGTGTTTATTTATGCTTTTGTGAGATTCTTAATTCATCCTAATGTGCTTGTGATATTATTATGGCTTGTTCTTGAATGTTATAATTGCATGAATGATACACTCTATTAGTACACACTCTAGTCTACATTCATATTGGTGCAAATATCGATGCCCCCCCAGGGAAGAGAAACCTGGTTGTGACAGGGGTAGCGAGGTTCGGGTCCATGTGGGTGTATGCACATAGGACTTTTCCAAGTTTTACTATTACGATGATGGTGCACCAGTCTTAGTTGACGAGTTTCTCTGAAGGGTTATGGGTAGAGATAGCGAAAATTAGCAAGCTAGGGTTGTAAAAGGTCATAGTGTCATTGATAAGGTTCCTACATCCCTTTGCCTCATTTATAGGCCTAAAGAGTAGAGCATATGTGGTGGAGTGCCTGAGACATTATCGTATGGGGGAGAACAGTACCTACAACAATGGTCGGACCTTGTTGTACTCCCATAATTATAGAGGCAGTGTTGATGGAAGATTGCAAGAGCACCCTACGTGACATGTACGGGGAAGTGCTTATCATCAATCACACCACTTGTTATAAGCACTTGATTAGGTTGTTGAAATCTTATATGTGAATGAATTGAGGATCGAAGAATTTAATCAACCATGTTACGTAAATATTCCCCAAGTGTCTATCTAATATAGTTTACTTTCTTTTTATCTTTCATGTTTGTAGTTGTTAGTTGAAAAACCAAAACCCCCTTGTTTACCATACTATCTATTCATAGCAACACAGATGGATTAACAATCCGATGTTGTTGTGTTTAATTGACTATTAGGCCCTAGCATCTCTGTGGATATACCCAGGGCTTGCCACTAAGTACACTATCGGTAGCATAGTAGTGAGTTGGTTGCAGAACTATAAATTTAAATTTGGTTCCTTTGATCTCAGCATTTTCTTGGGTTAATTAGCTACAATTAACGACCTCGAGTGGAGGCGGATAAAAATTTTGGCTCCATTTCCGGGGATGCTAATAAGTTTAATTGTCAATTCCTTTGATTTTAGGGAAGTAATCCCATTGCTAATAGTAGAGCAAACAACTTCTGAGGCCTTCGAACTATCACCATCGTTCACCTTTGCCCTCCAATTATTTTCCCACACTTTTGGCCCATGAACTTACAAAATTGGTGATTTGTGCCCCTTCCGTCAGGTCAAACCATTAAAGTGTTGTCACAGCATTAATTTTAGAAGTAAAATTAAAAATTTTCATTTTCTTTTATGGGATTTGGGCTGAAAAATTGGCCCATGCACTAGCCTTCCTTGTCTTCTCTCTACAACTGAGTTAAAGAGGTGTGAAGTTGATTATCTGGAGTACCTGCCATTTAGCTCTCACACTATTATGCCACCTCCTAACTCTATTTTGAATGAGGCGACTGAGGCTAATGCAAACGCTGAAGTCCCTCCTCAACAACCACGCAATGAAGATGCTACTATCATTGCCGAACCTTTGCCAACCTCCACCAATGAAGTTAGTTAATTCTTAGTCTATCGGATTTTTTGGATTTTTCTTGTAATTTAAGACATTAGTTTGGTGTATGTTTGTGATTTCGGGTTTCCCTTCTATTTTTATGACCTCTCATCGTACTTACTTACTTAGAGATTTTTGCCATCTGATTTTCACTTCCTCATTAAATTGATTCAAGCTACTCACTCTTTAAGCAAGGAATATGATGAGCTTGTTTCTTCTGATAACTTCTCTTGTATGGAGTTGTTTCCCTTATACATCAGATGACAACTTCCTATTTTCGATCCTTCACCATCTTCTTCCACAACATGTCCTTGCAGCAAATTTGACCCGATGGTTACAATGTTGAATCACTTGGAAAGGATATTGTTCGTGGTTTGGTTGATCTTGAATCCGCTGGTGTGTACTTGCGTTCACTTAACCTCCTTGCCCTTGTTCAAGAATAAGCGTTATCTTTAGGCATTTGTTTGAAGTACATGCTCCTGGGTATTAATGATGTTAAACAAAAGTGGGACAGGACTGTAAAGGATACCCAGGATACTGGGTGTGATTTACAATGGATTTGCAATGAGCAAAACTTTGTTATTTATCATCAATAGTTGACCATGGTGAAGAAGCCTTGCCAACAGGAGAAGGATAAAAATTATGCTACAAGTAAGACTCGCAAAGCCCATCAGAGGACACTGATCATTACTAAACAATGTACTCGCCTTGAAAACTTGTTTGATCGGTTGAAGAAAAAACAGGATGAATGTGATCACCTTTCATCTTCTTCTATTGGTTGGAAAAATAAGTTTGATGAACTATTTGCTCTCAACACACAGCTGCGAAGTTACAATGAGAAGCTTCATGCTGAGTGTGACCGGCTTGATACGCCTATGCACCAACTTGAGCAGGCTTGTGTTGAGTACAAAGATAAACTTCAAGCTCTCCATTCGTCATCTCGAAGGTCTACTAGTCGTGGAGATCTTACTATGGAAATTGGTGGGCAGAGGATTAACTTGTCTGAGGCTGCCCAATCGCATATTCAGTGCCTAGAGAATGAAGTAAAATATTTGACAGCTGAGATGAAGAGATATGAAGAAACTATTTATGTTATGAGTATGCAGCTGGATCGTGAGGAGTTTGGCCCTATAACTAACTTCAAGGCATATTATGCCAGATATCTTGGTCATATGGAGCGAAGGGGTCTAATATGCCATCCTGCTTATTTACACATGAAATAAAGGTACGACCATATAGTTAGATAGGAGTGTATGGTGAAGAAAATCGGCGGAGGGCTCTGCACTCCCATCACAAAGTTGAGCATAGTCGCCGCTATGGGGGTTCTTCATCTTCTGGATCATCACGAGCATCTAGGTGTAGATAGATCTCCTGATTTAAAATACTTAGTACTTCTTGTAATGCTTCAAATAATTTTACTGTGATTTTGTAAAATTGTGTGTTCACTATCACTTAATAAGCTGTGTTTCATGAACTCTTATGCTAACATCTTCTTGCCTGTTGTACGAGTCATGTGATTAAGTTTGCAAAGTTGTAAGATCTATTGCTTGCATAGTCAGTATAACGAAGCTGCAGGATCTATCACTTTCATACATACTTAAGAGCTTTGAATTTTGTGACGTGCAAGATATATAGCTTGCTTGTGCCAGGCTTGCCTCATTGGCAATCTAAATCGCATTTCTTTAACCTTCTTATTGTAGGCTCTAGCCATTCTTTCTTTATACATAGCCTCTGTGATCGTTGCCAATTCACTTTTTTCTTCTAGTTCATCTAGATCCAACTTCATCATAACCATATTTTCCTCCTCCCTATAATTGCATACTCGATGGCTTGAATTACCGATTTCCACTGGTATTACCACTTCGTGGCCATAGACCAAATTGTATGATGTCTTCCCCGTTGGTTCATAAATGGCCGTTCTATATGACCATAGGGTGTTGTGTATCTCACTTTCCCTCCATTTGTTTCTGAATCCCTTGAACAATGGTCTTGTTCGTTACTTCTACTTGTTTGCCTAAGGGTGAACTACATGTGTGAACTTTTGAAAAATCCCAAGATTTGAACACCAATAAGTAAAGGCACCACTCGTGAATCATGTACCATTGTCCAAGACAATAGCATGTGGCACCCTAAAGTGACACATATATTCTTCCCAAAAAAATATCTTATTACCTCAGCTGTGACTCGTTCTAATGGCTTAGCATCCACCCACTTTGTGAAGTAATCGATTGCAATAATTAGCAATTTGGCATTGCTCTCGCCTTTTAGGAAAGGTCCCACTAGGTCGATCCCCCAATTATCAGAGGGCCAAGCTCCATATATCCATCTCAAAGCAGCCTATGGCTTATACAACATTAAAGCATTGATTTGGCAACTCTTACATTTGAGCACGGAGTTGTGCATATTGTTTAACATAGTCGGCCAGTAGTATCCTGCTTGGATAGTCTTCTTTACCACTATTCCAGCTCCCTTATGCGTTCCACACACCCCTTCATGCATTTCTCTTAAGATCTTCCTTGTCTGCCCTAGTCGGGCGCATTTTATCCATGGAGCAGAAAACCTTTCTTATACAAGGTTCCTTCTTCATAGGCATAGTTTTCAGAACATATCTCCAATTTCTAGGCTTGCACTTTATCTTCTGAAAATGTTCCCTTTGCGAAGTACTCTATTAGCGATGTTATCCAGTTTACACCTTCCGTTTGGATTGTTGACACAGTAGTTGAAACCATGCTTTGACTAGAACAACCTCTTCTACAACTCTGTATTTGCTTAATGATTCAAATCCACCTACTTCTAGATTTCTTAGTGCATCCGCCTTTGCATTTTCACTTCTTTGTACGTGCTGGATATCAAAGTACTCAAGTTGGGTTAGAGTTGCTGAAGTCTTTTTAAATACTTCACCAATTGTCCTTCTTGTACTTCGTTGTCCCCTCTCACCTACTTGACTATAATCAGTGAATCACTGAATACTCGGATGCTTTTAACCTTCATTCTAATGGTGAGATCCAGCCCACCTATCAAAGCTTCATACTTCACTTCATTGTTAGTGAGCGGGAATTCAAAGCCATGTGAGTACCTGTGTTCACCTTTTCCAGGTTTACCCATAGGAGTCCTACACTACAACCCTCTTTGTTGGACGCGCCATCAACGAACAATTTCCATGCAGTTTATTCCCACTTCAATTTCTCTTTATTGATTCCAAGATTCTGGTGCTTATTCACTCTCTGTGTGTCTTCGCTGGTCATTTTTGTGATGAAGTCTGCTAATGCCTGAGACTTGATTGCTGTTATTAGTTAGAATCAAATCTCAAATTGGCCCAGTTCTAGAGCCCACTTCATCATTATGCCAGAAGATGCAGGCTTGCTAAAGATGTTCTTGGTTGGGAAAACGGTGTTGACCATGATGCGATGACCATGGAAATACGTTCTTAACCTTCTTATTGAGTATATTGAAGCCATGGTTAATTTCAAACAAGCATGTATGCCCTCCCTGCATTTGCAATATTTTACTGATATAGTAGACTGGAACTTGTTTTTGGCCTTGTTGGTGCACCAAAATAGAGCTGACTACATTCTACAAGATTTCCAAATACAAATAAAGGGCTTCTCCAGGAACAAGTGACTTCAATGTTAGCAATGCTTTAAGTTCTTCTTTCAAACAGTCGTGCACTTCTTGACATTCTTTGGTACAGCTAAACCTTTTAGCTTTCCTTATGACTTCGAAGAGTGGGAAATGCTTCTCCACTGCCTTTGAGATAAACCAGCTAAGCGCTGCTAGTGACCCTATCAATACTTGCACCTCCTTGACTGTTCGTGGCTGGGGAAGATCTACTATAGCTTAGATTTTCTCCGGGTTGGTTGTGATTCCTTTTGAGGATACCTTGTATCCTAAGAACTTTCCTGCACCTACTCCAATTACACATTTTTTAGGGTTAAGATTCATCCTGATGCTACGTAATGTGTCCAAAATTTCCTTTAAATCTGCAGCGAAGTCACCCACCTTCCTGCTTTTGATAACCATGTCATCAATATGTGCTTCAGCATTTCACCCTATTTTATTACAAAATGCGTTGTTTACTACTCTCTGGTATGTTGCCCTCGCATTTTTTAAACCCAAATGGTATTTTTACATAACAAAATGTTCTGAAGCTATTTCTAAAAGTGACTACATCCTCCAGATTCATCAAGATTTGGTTTTATCCCTTATACGCATTTAAGAATGCTAGGACTTCATACCCTGGAATAGCTTCGACTAGTTGATTAATTTTAGGCAAATAATAGCAGTCCTTTGGGCTTACCTTGTTTAGATATGTAAATATAATGCACATTCTCCACCCCGCGTGTGATGTTTTTACCATGAATTAGTTCGCTAGCCACTTTGGGTATATGACCTCTTTCAAAATACCAGCTTGAAGCTGCACCGTAACTTCCTCTTCAATTGCTTTTTGCCAGTCGTTAGCAAAACAATGTTGCTTTTGTTTAACTAGCTTGACCGAGTAGTTGATATTCAAATAATGGGTAGCGACACCCAGGTCTACTCCTCCTATGTTCTGGACGCTCCATGAAAAGTATCTTTGTGGCTTTTTAATAATTATATTCCCCTTTTATTTTCCATGAATGGAAGATGTTTTCCTATCTTTACGCACTTTGAATTGTCCTCTTTATCTAAGCTATCTAGCTTCGTTTCTTCCCCCAAGTCTACTACTGATTCTGGCTGCTCTAGTAATGATGAGACGTCAAATGCATGTATTTTCCGAAGCATTTAACATCTCTTTTGTATTCTTTTTGTTGTAAGATTCCTAGATTTAGCTAGGTTTACATCATAAGGGGTTTAGATGACCATTTTAGGTTTTCATATCTAAATCCTTCATTTTGTAACCTATGTTTAGTCTAATGGATTTTTGGTCCTTACGAGCATCTAGATTCAATTTTGTGAGGTTAATTTGCAGATCTCTCATGGCCCTTTTGAGTGGTTTAGTGAAGGCCACGAGCAAAAACGTGGTAGATGATAGAAGAGTCGATGTAAGAAGGCAAAGAAGCGGGTGAATTGTCAGCTGGAAGTTTGGACCAAGTTCTTAAAATAGTCCAAGAACAATCAGCCTACAAAGGTGGTACCGTTGGATTCTTCTTCTTAAGAGCTATGAAATTGACTACAAGAACACCAAAATCGGAGCAACGGTTCACTCATTACAATGCGAAGACCAGTTGGCCGGATGAAAAAAATTGTGGCGCACACCTAGCTAGGAGTCCTGTGCATCTTGGAGAAAATTGCGGTGCAGCCTCTCAGATCAGAATCACGCGGTTAGCGCCTAACTATGCGAGAGTACGTGCACCAATGCCCAAGCATCCCACGCCAGTGCCCAGCGTCCTGCGCCACCGATATAGCTCTCACACAGGAGTCCCACACAGCCGATATAGCTGTCTCGCGCCAGCGTCCCATGCCCGCATGCTCAAAGTGCGCTCGCTTGCTCTACTGCACCATTTGACTTCCTTTTGACCCACCTGGGCTATAAATAGCCCCTTTTTCTTCCCCATTCTCCATGCCGGACCTGGGGCTCCCAAAACCCTATTTTTTACCCTGTATTCCTATTTTCTTCTTCTTTCTTTGTAGATTTATGTTCTATGTTATGGTTTTGATTTATCTAGCTTTGTTTTGTACTTGGGAGCAATTGATTGAGAATTCCTTGCTAATGTCTTAAGAATCATTTCTATCTATCTATTGCTTTCTCCACTGCAACCAATCTGTCGTATGTCGCGACCGAGTCCAGTTTCAGCATCTTGATTTATTTCTTCTTTTTGTTTCAAGTCCTCCTCTTCACTTCACTTATCTTCAATTCTTCAAGTCTTCAAATGCTCAAATACAAGTCTTCAAGTCTTTAAATATTCAAAGGTATTCTTTAATATCTTCAATGTCTTCAAACAAATTGCCTTGCCAAACAAAATCCTCTAGAAATTTAATAAAAGCGTAAAAGTCACTTTTAACTCTTCTTAGAGATTTTCAAGGAAAAATAACACATCTAGAGCACAAAAGTGTACAAAATTGAATCCTAAAAGTCCGAATATAACCATATAAAATGGGCACTTCATGGTCTTATTCTTATTACTTGATCTCCGTTTGTCATAAAAAAAATTATATTTCAACCTGATCGTGGAGGGATTTACCCAAACAATCAAATGCTTGCAAAATAGAGGAATTATGTTATAAACCCATACAAGGTTATTTTAACCCCTGTAATTGGTAAAGTATTCAATTTTCTAACTAAAAAGAGATATTCTACTACAACAATAGGTATCAATTGTGCAAAAAAAGAAGAAGTATAAATTGGTCTCATCAAATCCTTCACACCCTTTACTCTTCCTCGAGTAAGAATGACCTACACCAAAAGCATCATTCTTTTGGTGGAGCTCACCCATGCGTGTTGGGGATTCAAAGATAGAATTTGTATGGTACTTCTGACCTTACTCTTAAATAAGATAAACGTAGATAGTGGCAAGTCCAGGGTTTTCCATAGAGTTATTAGAGACTAAAGTTTATTTAAACACAATCCCTTCTCGGGCGTCACCCCAATTGTGTGTCAGGAATAGCTAGTGGTAATAAAGGAGGAGGGGGTTGTGTTTTAACTACTAAGTAGTGTTGGGGGTTATTTGCATCACATGATCAGCATATAGATTTGAATCTAGACTCTAATTCACATAAGCAACTATGAACCTATTTTCATGCTATAACACATATTGTGGATATGTTATTTCCCTGGGAAGTTGCACTGTCTGTTACACAGCTGGTTCTGCCATCTCCTTAACATCTCACCTCCTTCGTAACTTTCTAGGGATGCGCTTTTGTACAGACCACCCTCGTAGCTCACTCCCAGTGCTAACAGGATCCTGCTTAAAGGAACCATGCCTTGCGTAGGTCACAACTGTTATATATGGGAGTAAATCCAATCAAAGAACCGGGACCTCTACCGTGAGCACCCAACCTCAACCTAAAAAAGAAAAGGACATTAGTACCTCATGATAAATCTAGAGTATATGCATTCCTAGTAGCAACAAACTAAAAAGGCAAAGTTATCGGGGTAATCCAGGGTTTCCTATGTTACGATTTTAATAACACCAACACGATAGGTCTGATGCTCCTAACATGCAATTCCTCACATGAACAACCAATTATATTTTTGTTTATTATTACCTCGGCACGCACTAGACTGATCTATTACAAATATTCTCCTGGTACTCACAAGACTACTATAGAAACTAATAATCTAACACTCCCAAACAAGCATTTAAATCCTACAATGATATATGAAAGAAATAAACTAAGCGTGTATCCTAACATATTTCATAGCATAAATCACAATAAAAAAGTAACCTAAAAATTAAGCATGATATTTATATCATAGAAAAATAAGATTAATATAAAGAGTCTCACAAATCATGTTTACAAATAACAGAACCCAAGAATATAGCTACTCTAAAATGACAAAGCTCGTCGATACAATAAAGATAAATGGTAGAAATGAAGAAACAGAGCAGTGAAAGTTAACTAAGTGAAATTCCACCCCCTACTTATCAATCTAAGCTTTTAACTAGAAATCTATGATGGATTATGAAAACCCATCATAGATTTAGAAGAACCCACGAGAAAAGTGAAGAACTAAGGTGATATAATGAAAATCTAGGGGTTTTGGAGGCCGAAGGAAAAATGGAGGAAGAATGACCCTTTTTACAAAAGAACTGCCCATTTTTTTATTGGAGGGAACGGTATGAGCACCAAAGAATCGCCAGTTTCTATGCCAAATGCACGAGGCATGGATTTTTGCACGGGTCATTCTGTCAGTCCCAAAGAGCCTCCCATTTCTATAGTCTTGGGGCACAGTCCGTGCATTTTTGAATGGGTCGTTCTTTAGTTTTATCCCCAGATTGTTTTTGCCGCTATGAGTGAACTGCTAATCTGATTTGGGAGTTTTTGTAGTCAATTTTATAGCGCTCGTGAAGAAGAATCTAATGGTCTCACCCAAGAGAATCTTCATTGTGTGCGAAAACACCTACTGTAGGTGTGATTCGACTCCAACTTTCAGGGATCTCATCTATTCTCAATTTTTGGCGCCGCCTTCATGGCGGAGCCAAAGAATAGATTGGATTCAATCCCTAAGCAATGTTTTTCTTATGCCCAAATTCTTTCATCCAGTTCACAAGCTCCTTTTCAACCAATTCAAAAGCCTCAATCTGAATCTCAATTTGACAGAGTTCCCTTCATTCCAAAGCAACTAATAGATCACCTAGGGGAACCAAGACTCAGTTTCTCTGACGATGAATGTGAGAAACTGGAAGCACCGCTAAAATTCACTCTGGTTGGAAAGACAAGAAGAATGGATAAAAAATACAAAGTCAAGAAACTATGCTAATCCAGCAACAAACTAAAGACAAGAAAAATGGCAAAGTGAAGTTACTATGCTAATCATGCAACAAACTAAGCAAAACTGATAAAAAATACAAATGACAATGCCTTGGGGGCAATTGATTTCCATTTCCAGGACTCATGTAGATCACAGAACTATTCACTCATTTAATTACATTCGACACCTATGGGGAATGCTATCACTTCCACTTAAATAGATAGACATTATTTTCTTCTTAAGAGTAATTCACAAAGACGTTCAACGATATTTTCAAACCTCATTGATAATCACTTTAGACGTTTCACGACCATAAAGATATTTCATCAAAGGCATTATACATGAAAGACCATAGATTTGATAACAACAAGCATTCTACCAAATGTACAACCATTTATCCAAACAAAGCATTTATTAGGTTAAACCTGGAACAATCAACATTCAAGAGTCAACCTTTAATTACTACCTCATGATTAATATTACAAAAATCACATTTACATACACATCTAGCAACATCAAATTCACATAACACAACAAGAAGTTCTAATTCCATATTCTTTGATTTTAAACTCAACACTACAAGAAACAACACCTATTACTTTGCCCCCTTTACCTCGGTTTTTTCCTTAACCCCAAAAAGCTGAGGTAAAAAGTTCTTTTACCTTAGTTGTTTTTTTAAGCAAAAGGTTTTTTTACCTCGGTTAAAAAATTGAGGTAAATAATTGGTTTTTTACCTTGGTTAATAAATAACCAAAGTAAAAGACCCAAAATTGAGGTAAATAATGTTACCGAGTAGCATGCGATGTCGCTCTTTGATGTGGTAGAAGCTGGGCTAATTTTTGCGTAAACGTCGTTTCTAGAGATACAATTGTGAATGACATTACGATGTCGCACACATGAAATTTATAGTTAAAGAAAAGAAACCTTCCCTAATTCGTACACGGCCAATACCCCTTTTTGTTCAATGTTTTTAAATCACAGGACCAACAAATGATTTATAATATAGTGCTCACATGAAGTCACACCTATAAACATGTACAATCAATTACATAATGTTAAAATAAGATAGATAATTAATTAACTAGAACAAATTTAGGCATGTGAATATCCCTACAAGTACAACAAATAGAATATAAAATAGATACCTTGAAGATATAGGTACCCTAACATAAATTCAAATATAAAGTACACATAACAGAAATTTCAATAAAATTAATCAGACAATGATAACCTTGATGATATAGGTACCCTAGCTTCTATCATCTCAAAGAACAAGGTGTCCCCGATGCGTAGGTTGTTTCCCCTAAGGAACTTGCCAAAACCCTTTGGGGAAAACGCCTTCATCTTCCCACCGCCCGAATAGTCCATATGCCATTCTGTCCCATAGCACCTCAGTACTCGGGGGTCTTCTCTGTCGGTAGGAGTTGTACAATCTCCCTCGTGATGTACTAAGTCATAGTAAAAACTATAGATTAGAAATATGGATGTATATATCTATGTATGCATTTTTCTACAAATATAATTTATTCAAGTGCATTACCAAAGTTGGTATTTTCCTAATGTTGAGTTGCTTCAAAGTGCAGTCAAATTGTAGGCTATCAATAGCCATGGAATGATGTTCAAAGTTGATGAAAAAAGGCTCTGGGGGCGTCCGTTGTGCAATGAACTGTACGATAACCGAAAAGTATTAGTTGTGACGAGGTGTGTAGTTGTTTTAGTGTATAAATACATATTTATATAGGTGAAATACCTGACAAAAGAGTCGATTAGAAGATCCTTCACCAGCCATTAGTCTTGCATCATATGTGTAAATGTTAAGTGCGAAACAAGTGTATGAAATGTAGTGTTCGACGTCGGGCCATCTGTCGCTCATTTACGTCGGTTCAAAGTAGTGGGCTAGTTGACGTGTACAAGTGACGTCAAGGACGTTTCATCGAAATCGACAGGTAGACAGAGCTATAAGCAAAGTCACATTATGTGAAAAATATGTCACTGGACAAATGAATATGTGATGTTGCATTATTTTTGTATGTACCAAGTTGTAAAAGATAAGACACTGACGTTGTATATGTCAGAGCCAGCATTAGAAAAATGCACAAAACCAGAAACATTTGATGGTTTATAAACATCACAATAATGTTAAACCCTTTGGAAACATACCAAAACATTGTCTAACAGAATTGTAACGTAAGAATTAGGAAACATATTCACATACCACATATCCAACATAGAAGAGTATAATTTACAAATTAAACAAATGTGTTAGAGGATTAGAAATTCCATACCCTTTTCCAAGGTAAGAGAGAAGGGAGGGGATGGAGCTAGAGACTGTTGGAATTCACTGAAAATTTGTGGACAGATGCTTAAATTTTCTGTTAGGGTTCCCCTATTTATACCCGTTTAGTAGCAATATCATTTTGAACTGCCTTGAACTAGGCAATGTCGCATATATCGTTGGTTAGGCTGACCAGATGTCGATTAGTAACCGACGTCAGTTGAAGCTATTGTTTTGTTCCCCAAATTTTATGCCTTCGCAGGCTACTCGGCCTAAGTGACATTATCTAGTCCACTGTTCAACAACACATTATTTAATGGGCCTAATAATAATGACCCATCAAGCAGGCAGTCTACAGATCAACTTCCGTTACAATATTTGTTTGCAACTACAATTTTCTAAGAGGTAGGAGTTACATATGTTGAAAGAGGGAGTGGACTGTAGTTACATGAATATGAACGATTAAATAAATAAAATTCTTGATATAAAATTCAAGAATTACCATAAAATTCAAGATATGTTCTTCTGAATTTTAATAAATATTTTTGAACAAATATTATAAAGCCAATAATCAGTCAAACCTACGGGGAAGAATGGTTAATTTTAAAACTACAAGTCCAGCACCATTTGCCACGTTAAAATGTAGTGTGTTCCCAATCACGAGTTTCTCCTCATCAAGAAATTTTCCCCACCCCTTAGGGATGAGGGACTTGTACCTCTGGGCCCCTCAAGTAGTGCATCTCATACACCCTTCCATTACAACGCAACACATTGGGGGTTTCGTAAGGTGGTAGGAGCTCTGAAATGTGTGCTGGGATGTACTAATTTATAAAAAAAATAAAACATTTAGTAAATATGAAAGTAAGTTTTAGATAAAATTCATTGAAAATATAATATATCATGTGTAACAAAGGGTTTGGGCTTACCAAAATCGGAATGGAACAGAAGTTCGTCCTGGTTAGCATGTGGACGAAGTGTGTAATGACTTCCTCGAATGATGTTCTTGGACGATGATCGTCATCTGAATCACTAGGGATTTTCATTTTGATCATTGAAAATTTTATTCCTATCCATAGAACAAAATTGAAACTGAAATGGAATTTAAATTGAAATAACAAATGACTTACCTCGATCCAGCACCGTTAGAAATGATTCCTAAAATTCGATATGAATTGGTGAATTTATGTATTGTGTGGCCCACAGACATTGTATTGGATACATTAGTTAGCGGTGTCGCTGACACGTCAGCTACAAGTCGATTAAACTAATATGTTGAAGAAGTGCATGCAACATCGCTAACAAAGAGGGTTAAGAGAGTAGAGTATAACCAACCTCGCTAAAACTTCAGCATAGACAAATCATAACCAACGTTGAAGTGAGGTCTCATGTAGGATTTACATACCCATTCTCATGAGATGAATACCAGAGCAAGGAATGGGTACAAGCAAAAGAATATGGATGGTTAACAAATGAGAATTTCTAACCCAAAATCCTACCAACTAGAGCAAACATCCACAGAAATTTGAATACAAAAAACAAACAGCACAATGGAATTGGAGATACATATGCATATTAAATTTAATGACAAATAGAAAGAAGAAGGTAACCTAGGAAATCTCGAGAGTATACCTTTGTGAAGAAAGGTTTAGGGAGTTCAGAAAATCTCCTAGAATATGATACTTTAAAGTGAAGTCTAGTGGTGGGCTCCATATATATTCGTTACTAATATTTGTGTTTTTCGCCCCCTGTCTTGCAAGCTCGCAAAAAAGCCGATAAGACCGACAGGAAAGTAAACCATGTGCGACGTTGTTTATTTTACATGTGAGCCTCAACATTTCAGCCCATTACCATAGGAGTTTTGGACTATGACAGTCCAACTGCATATGCGACATTGCAATATCGTCTAGAATACAGATTTATGATCAACATATAACTGACGTCAATTACTAATAACGTGGGCATTTACATTTTGGCCCAGTAACAGAACAACCGGGGCCACCGTTTGACAAAAATGACCATTGCTAACCTTAATAAATGTTACTGATATATATCATACTAGGTATTGACATCTATATATTTACAAGAACTTTATAGAAGTGTAGTTCGATGGGAATCAATTTTAATTTACACAATCGGTGAACTTTATTGATGTATAGCTAGTTTAATGGTAACCACCCCACAGAAGTGCATGAAATTTCTTGATTGTGTTTTTTAAGGAAATAAAAATGGAATAGGGTTCTGTCCATGAAGATTTTAAAAGCGATAGCACATGACCTAGAATAAATTGTAGCACATTAGTTACAAGTACATAAGTTTTCATTCAGAAGAAGTTGTTGAAGTATATGTTGATTAGTCTCTGTTTCTTTATTACACTCGAATAGTATAATTTCAACTACGGATCTGAAACGTTCTTTTCAGACTTAACTTAATCGGAGTTTTGGACTGATATTGTATTTTTTAAAATTTTCCACATAGGTCCTTTCACCAGAAAGGAGAAATTGATGATTTATGGTTGTTTATTTTAATATTGAAAATAATTCTATTTTTTTGTTCCCATAAATCGTTCGACTGAAGGGCCGCTATGTTTACACAGAGGATTTTACGATTATATGACACATTTTTGAAAATTGACTATGTACACTATGTGTGGTGTTGCATGCGTCCCGTGTACAACAACACTGTAATAGAACATGAGTCGACATCGGTTATGCTGAAAATTTCAGTGGGAAATGAAATTTGATGCAAAAATTTGAACCGAAAATCCCCCCAGTCCCATTTCACATCAATAACACAAACCCAACACCTCAAACTAACAAATCATCCATTCCCTTCACACCTTCCAATAACTAAAGATAGCTCATTTAAATTGCATCTCTTAAACATCAATAAGATCCAAGGGTGGAGCATCTAAAGGTTCAAATCCCTTGAGGTATTTTTCTACCCATTCCATGTTCATCTTCAAATTTGGTGATAATCTTATTGAACATGTTTTTTTTCTTCAATGATTAATGATTCTGAGTTTTCATGAGTATATGGCGATCGTTTTGCATGTTATAAACTGTATCTTGTTTTTCATGAAGGTAATGACATGTTTGTAAAGAGGGAGACATGAAGCTAAGACTTGTATGACCATAGAGTGTGAATGTGCGACGCCGGTGGCATGCATTCGTCCCATGCAAAATGTTAACGAATCGATGCTAAGGTCACAAATGTCAAGGAGTATTCACATTTCTATTTGTATCAAATCGAGGTCTCTGTTGAATCAGTATGTTCAACATCATTTTCTCTAATTTTTTATGTCGGTTGGGACCATATTAGATACTTAATCAAATTGGAATTAATGTTGTATACGTTTCACTCCATTCCGTGAAATCCTTTTGGGGACTGCCCTATTCTTACATATGTTTTATTATATTTTCTTTTAATAGGGACAAAGAGAGTAATCGATGGACTTCCAACATCTAGTTCGACGCACTTGTCAATTCACTAGTTACCTTCACATTAACAAGGTCGTACAACGTGGAAATTGGTGGTCTGATACAATTAATTTTTCAAATTCACATTAACATTTGAATAATGTTTCAACATTTATTTTGTTAGTTGATATAGTTTTGTTGCTTTAAAAACGTTATTCCTATCACACATTAAATGAAGATAATTATATTGTTTATGACGTTTAGCCATTTTACGATTTATTGCTTCTTTGACAACATGTAATGGCTATCGATGAAAGCTAAGTTGTGTCAGTGAATAATAAATATTTTATTAATATTTAATTTTCAACCGATGCAAAGTGAAGTCGCATCAACCAGTGCCAAATTGGAATCTAACTGAGGTTGCATAAATCAACCTCATTTGTGGTAACCGACATTGATTAGACAAAACAACGTCGTACTCATCCACGTTCCACATCAGCAGACAGACGATGTGGTCCCCCACCACGAGTGATGTGGCATTGAATGATAATCGTCGTCATTGATAAGTAGATAGATCTGCATTCGACTACTATCCAACTGTAAATGACCTCACATGAATGTTGACCAAGACTTCATCCAACCTAACGTCGCAGACATGATCTGGTCGATGAGAGCTCAATGCCCTAATCTACGTCGCACGTTATAACAACCAACGATGGTTAAAAATTGGGGTAAAAGGCCCTTTTTACCTCAATTCCTAACCGTGGTAAAAAATCCACTTTTTATTCCGCCAGTATTTACTTCTATTTGTTTTGGAAAAAAACCGAGGTAAAAGGTGTTGGCTCTTGTAGTGCAAAGAGCTGAGAAATTGTGCACATTTCTAACACCAAACACTTAATCATACAAACACTTCATATTCTTAAACAACCCATAGCATAAATGAAGCAAGCATTCACATTAAGAACACATGAATGCTAAATAAAAAATTCTTCAAGAAAGAGTGAAATAGAGGTTCTTATTAGATTGGTTTGGAAGCTTCAATTAATTGCCCCCACATAAAAAACTAACCTAGATAATGAAAACCCATGACAAATCCACAAGAGTTCATGGAATAATTGAAAAAACTAAGAAAAGATGAAGAAAATTTTGGGGTTTGAGGCCCCAAGTCGGGTTAGAGAGCTAAGGAATGAGTGGATGAAGTTCTATTTATAGTACAAAAAAGATGAGTAAAAAGCAAGTTATAGGGAAAGTTTTGCGACCCGCGACACCTCTTTTGCAACTCACGATCATATCTGGAATTTTGTGAAAATTGTGAGCTCCTAGGTCAACATTTTGTGAGTTGTGACACAAAAAAGTCTTGTTCAGTTTTGCTTTCTCCGATGGAACCATTGATCCATTTTGGGAGTTCTTGTAGTTTTTTTATAGTACTCGCAAAGACAAATCCAATGTTGATATGTATGAACATCAATTCTTCTCGAATCATTCTCAGAACTCTATTTCAAAACATATATCATTCTTCACCCTTTACTTTGCTTTCATTCTTCACTTTATCTTTTACCACTTTGTGAGTGGCCTTCCTTCTTCCACCATTATTGCGAATGACCTTCACTAAACCAATCCAAAGTGCTTACAAGAAATCTACAAATTAAACTCACAAAATGGAATCTAGATCCTGGTAAAGACCAAATATCCATTAGACTAAACATAGGTTACAATATGAAGGATTTATATATGAGAACCAAAAACGGTAATATAAACCCCTTATGGTGTAAAACTACCTAAATCTAGCAATCTTGAAACAAAAAAATGACAAAAAAGATGTTAAATGCTTTGGAAAATTCATGCATTTGACGTCTCATCAGAATAACACATAGTGGTTGTCACAAAGCAGAAGAGGCGCACCAGACAAAGGAATTTGAAGATTACACAGCAAATAAGTTATCCAGACAACCTTGAAAGGAGTATTAGCCAGAGCCTGGAACTCTAACTCCGTGCTAGATCGAGAAAATGTGGGCTGTTTCTTTGCACTCCAAGAAACTAAATTTCTGCCTAAAAAGATAGCATATCCATAAGTAGAATACTGAGTCTCCATACATCTGGCCCCAGTCAACATCTGAATAGCCTAGTACATCTGGTGAAGAAGCAACTCGAAAGTTGAGCCCAAAACATAGAGTCCCTTGAATATAGCAGAGAATAATGGTGACACCCGTAAAGTGATCCTCTCGAGGGTCCTGAAGATACTGGCTGACAAATTTAACCACAAAGGCTAGGTCTAGACGAGTAATACTCAGATACTGGAGAGCTCCAACCAAAGCCCGATAGAGCGTTAGATTGTTGAACTGAGGACTCGTACTACTGTGAAGCTGGGAATATGGCAGAAATGGAGTAGAGACTAGGGCCACATATGACATACTAGCCTGAGAGAGAATATCCCGAGCTCACTTCGCTTGACCTAGAAGAAGTCCTGAGGGAGTAGGCATAACTTCCAGGCCAAGAAAGTAATGTAACACACCTAGATCATTAACAAAAAACTCATGATGGTGCGATTAATGAACTGCCAAATAAATGTAAAGTGACTCCCTGTCAAAATGATGTCGTCGATGTAGACCATCAAGTAGATCAGCGAAGAACCGCAAGACAACACAAATAATAGCGTATTAGCAGAAATGCAGTGAAACCCAATCTTAGATAGATATGCGCTAAATCGCTGAAACCATGTCTGAGGAGCCTACTTCAAACCATAAACGGTCTCATGTGGACGCCAAGCATAGTCTGGATGAACGGGATCCTTTTAGCCAACCTGTTGTTTGATATAATCTAGAGAATCAAGCACACCGTTTAGAAAGGCATTCTTGACGTCCAACTGATAAAGAGCCAGGCTTGCATGGTGGCAGTTGTAAGAAGTGTCAAAAGTGTAGAGGCTTTGACCACGAGACCGATGGAGTGGTCAAAGTCAAAACTAGGAATTTGAGAGAAACCCTATGTTATTAAGCAGCCTTATGGTGATCCACTGCACTATCTATCATGTACTTCAGTTGATAAACCCATTTGGAGCCATTAATGTTGACGTCCGAATGGCATGGAACAAGATTCCATACAGGCTGACTGCAAAGAGCCGCAATTTCCTCGTCCATGGCAGAAACCCAAGAAACATCCTGAAGTAACAGTCAGCTCCTTCTAAGTTAGGATAGTTTCTAGAAGACCATGAGCATTAATTTTATAATAATCACAATGTTGGATAGCACCAGTCGAATAGCAAGTGACCATCCTTGAGGGTCGTGCCAGAGGTGGTGCAGGTGTGGCCATCGGAGAAGCTATGGAGAAGGGATCGCATTGGTCCACCGTGGTGATGTTATGGGCTGACTGGTGGGGAGAACAAACCAGCGGGGCTGCCAACAGAGGTAGCAGTATGGGTCAGCTCCGAATTGGTAGAACAAATAGTGCACGATGGTGAAGACAATGGCACTATCGGAGATGCTAACGACACCGACTCAGAATCATGATCAATAAATGCTGAAACATCCAAAACATAAGAAGGAGAACTAGTCCCTGAATCTGTAGATAGAGAAAATGGGAAATAAGTCTCATCAAAGTGGGCATGCCGTGTGACGTGAAACTTTTCGGTAGACGGATCAGGGTAAGCCCTTGTACTGGGAACTGTACCCAATGAAAATAAAGGGAATTCTATGAGGAGACAATTTATAATTAGCAAGTGGATGAAGAAATGGAAACACACTACAGCTAAAATGATGAAAGTCGGTATAGACTGGATCCTGATGGTAAAGAAAACCATAAAGTGTAGAACCCTGCTAGACTGGAGTAGGTACACAATTGATAATGTAAACAACCACCATGAACGCATCATCCCAACGTGATATTAGTAGATGTGAATGAAACAACATCGTGAGACCCATTTCCGCCACAAGGCTATGTTTGCGTTCTGCGCGCCCGTTTTGCTCTGGATTAGACTGACACTAAACCTGGTGATGTATCCCTTTCACCACAAAATGGGAACGGAGGCGAGTGCTTAGAAATTTAGTGCCACCATCACTCTAAAAAACCATAATTTTTGAAGAAAATTGGTTTTCGAAAAATGCCTTAAACTACATATATGTTTCAACAAAAGATGACTTGCAACAAAGGGGATATAACCAGTTAAATCAAGAGAAATTGTCCACAAATAAAGTATAATACGCAAAACCATTTCTAGATTAAAATGGGGAAGGCCACCACAGATTGTACTAAATTGAGAACATGCTTAACCAATTTAGGGTTCTCAATAAAATCCAACCGTTGACCTTTCGCCATAACACAAGGGTTGCAGGTATGCGGTTTGGGAAACGAAGAGGAAACAGAAAGCAATCCAGACTTATTCAAACTAGAAATAACTGCACTAGGCACATGACCTAGGCATGCTTGCCATAGCTCATACGAAGCTTGACTTTTATTCTACTGTAAAACTGAAACAAATGTTGCCTCTCCTCGGTCCAAAATATAAATTCTATCCTCATTGTGGCCTCGTCCCATTATGGCCCTGGTTACAAAGTTTCGATCATCAAATGTAATCAGCACATCCATATCTTGGGTTAACTTACTGATGGATAATAAATTCTTAGTAATTTCAGGCACAACTAGAACATTATATAATCGTAAATTCTCAAAAACTCTAGAATCACCAATATGAGAGATCATAATAGGAGGACCATTACCAATATAAACCTAATATTTACTCGTGTAAGGAGTGACGTTGCATAGGCCTGAAGCAAAATACGCCATGTGACTAGTTGCTCCCGAATCAATATACCAGTCTGACACTCTAGTGGATAACTCCTACTACTGAGAAATATAATAATTTTCTTCCATATGTGTGATGTCAAAATGATGCGTTTGGGCCTATATCTAATAACACATCGCAGCATAATGATGGAGTCGCCCATATCAGGTGCAACGCGGCCGACCACGGTGGGGAGTTAGACCAGCCGCCTGAGAACCTAACCAGGACTGCCAGCCACCATGCCAACCACTAAAACAGCCACCTTGTTCGGTGCATGAAAGCCACAAGCATCCACCTCTAGTGAGCGTGGGATCCCGTGCACGACTGCTGGGGGCTAGTCTCTGGTCTGGATTGCTACTGGTCCAGCGGCTGGTCCTGAATGTCCCCACAGATTTTACAAAAATGCCTCGTGGTTTGGAGTAGGGATAGCATTAATTAAATGGGCAAACAAATCCTTATATTTAGGGCCAAGAGTATTCAAGAACTATACAATCTTATCAACATTCGAAATGGAATTGTGAACTTGAGATAAAGTTCATGAATTGTACCAGTTTTGTGAATACCATGCACATATCCACAAAAACAAAGGATGGTGGAGACACTGGTGTTCTGATAAATGAGGGCAAGATTATCCCAGGTTTCTTTAGAAATGGCACAGTCTAGGAGTTCCGCGAGGACTTCAGTGGTTACAGAAAAAAATAGGAGACCGTAGACTCATTGATCTTCAACAACCCATTGATTATACTCATTTTTTGCTTTCTAATAAGCAATCTTTGGATCAACCTTGCCACCACCAGGAGGAGAAGAGACTGTGATGATAAAATACAGAAACTAGTCGGTCAGGGGCAGAGGAGGGAGAGCCACACATGGATTGGTCACATCAATTAAACCCTACAGATGTTGAGGGCGAAGAATATAACCAGCGTGACGTTTCCAGAGAAGACAATTTGATTATGTGAGTTTAATCTGAATGATATGAAGCAGAGTGTTGTAGGAGAGTTTTTCATCAGCCTTATTGAGTATCGATGACACTGGGAGTGCGTCGGATTTGATCAAAAAAGGAGGGAGGGACAGAGGCTGCCGCCAGAAAAATAAGGAGGGAGAGAGGCGGCCAAAAGAGAGAGAGAGAGAGACTAGGGTTTAATCTCTGAGGGTGGTACATATCGACTCTGTGTTTGATGTGCCCATTTTATACGGTTAGATTAGGACTTTTAGGATTCACTTTTGTACACTTTTTTGCTCTAAATGTGGAATTCTTCTTTGAAATTCTCTAAGGAGAGTTAAAAGTGACTCTTAAACTTTTATTACTTTTTTAGAGAATTTTGTGTGACAAAGCAATTTGTTTGAAGACTTTTAATACTTTGAAGAATACCTTTGAAGATTTGAAGACTTGTATTTGAGCTTTTGAAGACTTGAAGAATTGAAGAAAAGTGAAGTGAAGAGGAGGACATGAAACATAAAGAAGAAAGAAATCAACATGCCGGAACTGGGTCGCAACTCGCGACGAACCCGTCGCGACTTGCAACAGACATATGGCCAAAAATATTTCTTGCTTTTGTTGTACTATGGATACTCACCTTATCCTCTCCTCTTCACAACTTCTCCTTTCTGCAATTTTTCTGAGTTAAAACCCTAGTTTTTCTCCTTTCTTTTCTTAGTTTTTGTAGGTTAATCATGTCCTTTAATTATTTAGCTTAGTTTTATCTTGGGAGCAATGGATTGAAGCTTCCATAACTATGTAGTAAGAAACATATCTATCTATTTAGAGCTTTTGCTATTGTGCATTTATTGAGATTTGAATGTGAATTGTTAATGGCATTGATGTTGTCTAAAGCTTGAGTATATGAATTGCTTGTATGATAACTTGTTAGGGTTGGGAGAAAGTAGCTACTTCTCCCCTCTTTTAATGTGGAATCCAAGAGCATGAGTTAGAGTTTCTTAATGATGTTGATGTGTTGATAATTGCTAGATGAATGTGATGATGTTGAATTCGCTGTTATGTTTGTTGTACGTAGCAAATGAGATAGGTCAATGAATGTCGATCGTTCTTGATTAATATTGTCTAAATTCATGAGTTGGTTAAATGCTTAGATACGGTGTAGTGTTTATAAGTGTTACCAAGTTTGTTGGTTCTTCGTGCTCAATGCCATCAATGGGATACTCTTAGTCGTGTTTCGGCTAAGGGAGTCATTAGTGAGGTTTGATAAGAGATGTCAAATTCACTCTTGCAAACTACTACCTAAGAAGGATGGAAGATTTATCTTCACAACAAGTAGTGGAAGTAGTGAATAGATTGTTTCACTTGTTCTTGAAGCTTTTGTTATTTAGCATTCATGTGTTCTAAATGCTATGTTTTACTTCATTTATGCCATGTGTTGTTTGATAATAGGAAGTGTTTGTATGATTGAAGTGTTAATGTGTTAGGAAAGTGACGAATTCCTTAGCTCCTTTGCATGAAAACCTAGGAACATGAACTTAGAACTTCTTGTGCATAATATGTTGTGATTCTTGCTAGACAAGTATGTTAATGTGGATTTTTCTCATATTTATCCTATAGGTGCAATGAAAGGTTGAACCTTGAACGTGGATTGTTCTAGGTTTAGCCTAATGAATGCTATGTTTGGTTAAATGGCTAAGTCTTTGGTAGAAGGCTTGTAGTTGTCAATTCTATGGTCCTTCGTGTATAATGTCATTGATGAAATACCCCTATGGTCGTTGTTTGTCTACGGTGATCATCAATGAGATTTGCAAATGGTCGTTGTTTGTCTTCGGAAATTACTATTAAGAAGGAATGAATGTTGATCTTCCATTGGCATTCCCAATAGGTAACAAATGATAGGATGAGTGAATGGTTCAATGATCTACATTAGGTTTGGAAGTAGATATCAATTTCCCCCAAGGCTTTGTTTTGTAGTTTTAAAACCAATTTTCTTAGTTTGTTTGATGATTAGCATAGTTACTTGACTTTGCTGGTTATCTTATCTTTTAGCTTTAATAACTTAGGACCACCAACCAACCAACCCCCCCCCCCTCCCGTTGACATGCTTTTATATGAATCTATGTATGTATATGCTTAGTATGTTTTCTCCTATATATGTGTAAACACTTAAAAAGATTCCTCTTCCCGTGGACGATTCCGACTTTCTATTATCTACTGAATTGTAAATAGGAAGCATTAGAGATTAAAAGTATTAATTTTGAGAGGTACGGCGACGAACAATATTGTTGTAATCAGAGTGGTGGATACTCCATCACTGATGATTTCAATGTTCATATTGACTACTCTACTGATAGTTTCCTGGTTTACCACATGCTGAGTATTATTATATGGAGGAGGATGTTGGTTGTTTGTTAACCCTATCTTGATTGTTACGCATATGCCTTTTGCCTTGCCATCATTGGTTGTTATCACAAATTTAACCCCTTGACTGATCATCCTTCTTTATTAGTGCTCAAACCTCTAGTAGTTGAACATGCTCGATATACTTGTAAATTATAGACTTCAAGTTGTATAATTATTCAGTATCATGACCATGATCACTATGAAAGTCACACCATTTATACGATGCTCTTCTACTAGTATAACTATGCCGTGGCGGAATCAGAAAAATATTTTAGTGGAGGCTGATAAATATTATTGAAATTTAAATTTTAAAACCTCAACTCGAAAATAATGAAAAATACTACGTAATATAATAAATCGAGTACGATACAATAATGATTTTACAAGTTCACTAAACTACTAAAATAACTATTTTCTAATGCTCGAATTTTTAGAAGTAGGACTAGGAACAAGTGGGGGCAACAAATATCTACGAGACTCCATTGCTTGATAACGTTGCATAATCGGTTCATTCTCAATCTTAACAAAAATATCTTTTTCAATATACACCGTCATAACATCATTCAAACATTCATCTCCCATTCCATTACAAAGATCGGTCTTAATATTCTTCATGGCAGAAAAAACTTGCTCAACTGAAGGAGTTGCAACTAGTAGAAATAATGCTAACTTAATAAAACAATATACCAATGGATCGAGTACTCTGCTACGTGATCGAACCATATGTTGAGCAAGACTTCCAAGATCGTTGATGACTGAATAGGCATCATTATCTCTCACGTCATGAATGAAGAAATCAAGTTGTTGCTCAAGTTCTAAACGATCAACCAGGGAGAAGTCATCCAAATATAGTTCAGCAAGGCGAAGCAACTAACCAACATGAAGTAGGGAAAATATTTCTCTCGGATCAAGGCGTGCAATACAAGTGAGTAATTCCAACATACACACACACATATGAAAAGCATGATTTTCAAATGGTAGGCTTTATGCGCTTCCTCTATTACTGTTCATACGTGCGAAATTAGGTGCGATACTGTGTGTTTCCCTTTCTCCTCCTCACCAACGGTCTGAAACCACCATTTCTATCCGTTAATTTCCGGAATTGGATTCTGTGATACTCGGCATCGGGCCTCATCATCGGCCATCGCCGGTCATGATGGCTGATAATGCTATCAATCACCCCCATCCTCCAAAAACCTTCGCCGTGGCTCTTCAAACAAAATCTCCCCCTCTTTCCAAACATCTCCCAAATAACCCTGAATTGATTCCAAAATCTACCAACCTCGGCGATCCAGCCTGCTTGTACTCGGATGAACAAATTGCTACGCTGTCGGCTCATTACTCCAACGCCTTGGTCGGTAAGTTCACTAAAGGTAGGCTGTCTATGGAGCAGATGGAGGCAGCTCTTAAGACAATTGGTTTCGAAGGTAAGTATCAGTTAGGTTCACTGGACTATAAGCATGTGTTAATTAGATTCAAGCATGTTAACGATTATCAAAGATGCTGGATGAAGGGCATCTGGAACTTTAATGGCATATTGCTTAAGATGCATAAGTGGACTCCTGAATTCTCAACACATAAGGAATCCCCCATTGTTCCTATTTGGTGTACTATTAGGGAGGTTCCTTTGTACTATTATAACTCTGCTTCCATTGAATCAATTGGCAACAGTATAGGAAACTTCATAAAAAATGACCTAGCTACTAATATGCTCACTAGGCCCTCTGCAATCAAATTCTGTGTTGAAATTGATTTACAGAAACCTCTGAGTCCTCACATTAGGCTAGGTTCTGTATCAAATAATACTAAGTATAGAATTGAGTATGAGGATATTCCTTTCTACTGTAACCATTGTGCTAAACTTGGCCACTCTCTGAACCAATGTAGAGGAATTTCTCAAACTACTAATGATAGACCTGTGGAAGCTATTTTAGATCAGATCCAACCTCCTCCACAGTGGCAAGCAACAGGTAAAACATTCATCATCCCACCTCGGATCACTGACTTAACTACTGACCTCCCAACCACTGATTCTTATATGGCTGTCATAAACTTAGAAACTAATGATCCAAGGGAGGTCCCCAGAACTCCTGTCAGGAGTAATCCACTGCAGTCAAGAAACAGGTCTCCAGTTTTACCTGAGAATTCCATTTCCAGATTACTTAAGGAAACTGAAACTGCTAAACCTGCCCAGATACTCTATGCTAAAGATGATCTCCATATTGGATCACTGCTGGTGCCACTGAAAAATACCACTAACATTCCCACACTTTCCGTACCAGGAAAGATGTCAAACAGATTTTCTGTTTTGCAGGATGAAGGATGTTCTTCTCAGGATCAGGAAGATAACAATGAGATAATATCAGCGGACCAGGATACGGCTCTGGATTTGGATACCACTGATCAGCAACAATTATATGTAGATTCTGCTTCGGAGAATCCAGGTAAGTATGCTCACCCGGGTAAAACAAAAAATAAAAAAACTACCTATCTGAGTCAGATGAACAAAATGCTTTTAAGATCTGTTACTAAAAGTAATAAACCGAATGCAATATGACAATTTAGGTCAATGTTAATTTCCTGATCTGGAATCTTCATGGTATGGAAACATTAATGATTAGACTGCTTAATCTGCTCAAACTAAAGAAAATAATGTTGTTATGTATAATCGAGCCTATGCATGATAATACTAAAGTCCAGCACTACATGAATGCACTTAATTTCTCCAATAATCTGGTTCTTCCTAATGGGAAGATTTGGCTTTTCTGGTCAAACCCTGTATCTGTGTCATTGCTTTCCTCCCACGAACAATTTATCCATGTAAATATTTCCCATCTCTCTATCAATCTTAGTATGGAGGCTGCTTTTGTTTATGCTTTAAGGAATAGGGACGGTAGGAAGGAACTTTGGAGGGAACTAGAACTGTTATCTAAGGGGGACACTATTTTTATAGGTGACTTTAATACAATATCTTCTGTGGCTGAATATAGAGGTCCCTCTAATCCTGGCTTTGGTAATATAAGAGATTTTAATACATGGATTAACTCTAATGGAATTCAAGAGATTAATACAGTAGGTAACTTGTTCACTTGGTGTAATTCTAGGCTTAGGAATCCTACATCTAAGAGGTTGGACAGAGGGCTTTGCACTTTATCATGGTACTCTAAATTCCCTTCATCATCAATCCAGATCCTCAACAGACAAACATCAGATCACTCTCCACTCCTACTCCAGCTGAACAATTTAGTTCTCTCATTTCCAAAGCCCTTTAGATTTATTAATGCCTGGTTCCAAAGGACAGAATTTTTAACATTAGTTCAGAATAATTGGGAAAGGCCAATTAAGGATAAAGGCATGATCAGATTCTATCTAAAATTAATCAGACTTAAAAAGATGCTAAAAATATGGAACAAGGAGTCTTTTGGGAATATTGACTTAAATGTCACCCTAGCTGAGGAAGCTGTTAGGGTACAGGAACTTAACTATGACCTGAACCCAACACCTTTAGAAAGGGTTAGTCTTAACCAAAAAAAAGCAATGCTACTTAGGGCCTTAAAGGAGAAGGAGAAATTCTGGAAACAAAAAGCAAGGCTTAAATGGCATAAATTGGGGGATAATAACACTCAGTTTTACCATAAAGTGGTACAGGAAAAGAAATGTAAGCTGCAGATCAGTAAAATTAAGAATCAAGGGGGTCAATGGCTAAACACACAACCAGAAATTCAGAAGGAAGCTGTTCTCCTTTTCTCTGATTTGTTAACTGAACCCAACTAAAGCACTTCTGATACTTACTGCTCTCATTTCCTTTCTCAAATCCCCACAATGATAACTGATAGGGATAACCAATCTTTAGGAGCTCCAGCTACTGATACTGAACTGCAGGTAGTGGTAAATAGCTTATATAATAATAGCAGTCCAGGGCCAGATGGGTTCACACCAAAATTTTACAAAAAATGCTGGCCTTTTATTAAACCAGATCTGATGGATGCTGTAAATGACTTTATATCCGGCTCTGAAATCCCTAAAGGTATATCCAGTACTTGGATAGCCCTCATACCAAAAAAAGTAACACCCTGTTCTTTTGGGGATTTTAGACCAATAAGTTTATCAAATGTCATAAACAAAATCGGCTCTAAGGTTTTGATGGGAAGACTGAAACCTCACATGGAGTCTTTAATCATTCCTAATCAATCCTCTTTCTTGAAGAAACGAAATATTTCGGATAATATCTTGTATCTTCAGGAAATGATCAGGTTCCTTGATAAGAAGAACAGAATCCCAAACTGTATACTGAAATTGGACCTAATGAAAGCATTTGATAGGGTTAACTAGCAGTTCCTTAGAAAGATTTTACTCAAATTTGGGTTTAATGGGAATTTTTTGAATGCGGTTATGAGTAATTTATCTCAGGCCTACTTCTCTGTCCTTGTAAATGGGAATCCAGCTGGTTTCTTCAAAGCTACGAGAGGTATTAAACAAGGTGATCCTCTCTCTCCTTTTCTCTTCAATATTTTTTCTGAAGCTTTCTCTAGGAGTTTATGATTCATTTTCTCCAATAATAGGCTTACGGGCTTCCAATTACCTGCTTCTATCTCTGTAGTTTCACATTTAATGTATGCAGATGATACGATCATATTTTTACAAGCATCTAAATCTAACTTGATAAGAATTATGGCTTTTTTAGATATCTTTGAAATCACTTCGGGCCAACAAATGATTTTAAATCACAGGACCAACAAATGATTTATAATATAGTGCTCACATGAAGTCACACCTATAAACATGTACAATCAATTACATAATGTTAAAATAAGATAGATAATTAATTAACTAGAACAAATTTAGGCATGTGAATATCCCTACAAGTACAACAATTAGAATATAAAATAGATACCTTGAAGATATAGGTACCCTAACATAAATTCGAATATAAAGTACACATAACAGAAATTTCAATAAACTTAATCAGACAATGATGACCTTGATGATATAGGTACCCTAGCTTCTATCATCTCAAAGAACAAGGTGTCCCCGATGCGTAGGTTGTTTCCCCTAAGGAACTTGCCAAAACCCTTTGGGGAAAACGCCTTAATCTTCCCACCGCCCGAGTAGTCCATATGCCATTCTGTCCCATAGCACCTCAGTACTCGGGGGTCTTCTCTATCGGTAGGAGTTATACAATCTCCCTCGTGATGTACTAAGTCATAGTAAAAACTATAGATTAGAAATATGGATGTATATATCTATGTATGCATTTTTCTACAAATATAATTTATTCAAGTGCATTACCAAAGTTGGTATTTTCCTATTGTTGAGTTGCTTCAAAGTGCAGTCAAATTGTAGGCTATCAATAGCCATGGAATGATGTTCAAAGTTGATGAAAAAAGGCTCTGGGGGCGTCCGTTGTGCAATGAACTGTACGATAACTGAAAAGTATTAGTTTTGACGAGGTGTCTAGTTGTGTTAGTGTATAAATACATATTTATATAGGTGAAATACCTGACAAAAGAGTCGATTAGAAGATCCTTCACCAGCCATTAGTCTTGCATCATATGTGTAAATGTTAAGTGCGAAACAAGTGTATGAAATGTAGTGTGCGACGTCGGGCCATCTGTCACTCATTTACGTCGGTTCAAAGTAGTGGGCTAGTTGATGTGTACAAGTGACGTCAAGGACGTTTCATCGAAATCGACAGGTAGACAGAGCCATAAGCAAAGTCACATTATGTGAAAAATATGTCACTGGACAAATGAATATGTGATGTTGCATTATTTTTGTATGTACCAATTTGTAAAAGATAAGACACCGACGTTGCATATGTCAGAGCCAGCATTAGAAAAAAATGCACAAAACCAGAAACATTTGATGCTTTATAAACATCACAATAATGTTAAACCCTTTGGAAACATACCAAAACATTATCTAACAGAATTGTAACGTAAGAATTAGGAAACATATTCACATACCACATATCCAACATAGAAGAGTATAATTTACAAATTAAACAAATGTGTTAGGGGATTAGAAATTCCATACCCTTTTCCAAGGTAAGAGAGAAGGGAGGGGAGGGAGCTAGAGACTGTTGGAATTCACTGAAAATTTGTGGACAGATGCTTAAATTTTCTGTTAGGGTTCCCCTATTTATACCCGTTTAGTAGCAATATCATTTTGAACTGCCTTGAACTAGCAATGTCGCATATATCGTTGGTTAGGCCGACCAGATGTCGATTAGTAACCGACGTCAGTTGAAGCTATTGTTTTGTTCCCCAAATTTTATGCCTTCGCAGGCTACTCGGCCTAAGTGACATTATCTAGTCCACTGTTCAACAACACATTATTTAATGGGCCTAATAATAATGACCCCTCAAGCAGGCAGTCTACAGATCAACTTCCGTTACAATATTTGTTTGCAACTACAATTTTCTGAGAGGTAGTAGTTACATATGTTGAAAGAGGGAGTGGACTGTAGTTACATGAATATGAACGATTAAATAAATAAAATTCTTGATATAAAATTCAAGAATTACCATAAAATTCAAGATATGTTCTTCTGAATTTAGTCAATAATCAGTCAAACCTACGGGAAAGAATGGTTAAATTTAAAACTACAAGTCCAGCACCATTTGCCACGTTAAAATGTAGTGTGTTCCCAATCACGAGTTTCTCCTCATCAAGAAATTTTCCCCACCCCTTAGGGATGAGGGACTTGTACCTCTGGGCCCCTCAAGTAGTGCATCTCATACACCCTTCCATTACAACGCAACACATTGGGGGTTTTGTAAGGTGGTAGGAGCTCTGAGATGTGTGCTAGGATGTACTAATTTATAAAAAAAATAAAACATTTAGTAAATATGAAAGTAAGTTTAAGATAAAATTCATTGAAAATATAATATATCATGTGTAACAAAGGGTTTGGGCTTACCAAAATCGAAATGGAACAGAAGTTCGTCCTGGTTAGCATGTGGACGAAGTGTGTAATGACTTCCTCGAATGATGTCCTTGGACGATGATCGTCATCTGAATCACTAGGGATTTTCATTTTGATCATTGAAAATTTTATTCCTATCCATAGAACAAAATTGAAACTGAAATGGAATTTAAATTGAAATAACAAATGACTTACCTCGATCCAGCACCATTAGAAATGATTCCTGAAATTCGATATGAATTGGTGAATTTATGTATTGTGTGGCCCACGGACATTGTATAGGATACATTAGTTAGCGGTGTCGCTGACATGTCGGCTACAAGTCGATTAAACTAATATGTTGAAGAAGAGCATGCAACATCACTAACAAAGAGGGTTAAGAGAGTAGAGTATAACCAACCTCGCTAAAACTTCAGCATAGACAAATCATAACCGACGTTGAAGTGAGGTCTCATGTAGGATTTACATACCCATTCTCTTGAGACGAATACCAGAGCAAGGAATGGGTACAAACAAAAGAATATGGATGGTTAACAAATGAGAATTTCAAACCCAAAATCCTACCAACTAGAGCAAACATCACGGAAATTTGAATACAAAAAACAAACAGCACAATGGAATTGGAGATACATATGCATATTAAATTTAATGACAAATAGAAAGAAGGAGGTAACCTAGGAAATCTTGAGAGTATACCTTTGTGAAGAAAGGTTTAGGGAGTGCAGAAAATCTCCTAGAATATGATACTTTAAAGTGAAGTCTAGTGGTGGGCTCCATATATATTCGTTAATAATATTTGTGTTTTTCGCCCCCTGTCTTGCAAGCTCGCAAAAAAGCCAATAAGACCGACAGGAAAGTAAACCATGCGCGACGTTGTTTATTTTACATGTGAGCCTCAACATTTCAGCCTATTACCATAGGAGTTTTGGACTATGACAGTCCAACTGCATATGCGACATTGCAATATCGTCTAGAATACAGATTTATGATCAACATATAACTGACGTCAATTACTAATAACGTGGGCATTTACATTTTGGCCCAGTAACAGAACAACCGGGGCCACCGTTTGACAAAAATGACCATTGCTGACCTTTATAAATGTTACTGATATATATCATGCTAGGTATTGACATCTATATATTTCCAAGAACTTTATAGAAGTGTAGTTCGATGGGAATCAATTTTAATTTACACAATCGGTGAACTTTATTGATGTATAGCTAGTTTAATGGTAACCACCCCACAGAAGTGCATGAAATTTCTTGATTGTGTTTTTTAAGGAAATAAAAATGGAATAGGGTTCTGTCCATGAAGATTTTAAAAGCGATAGCACATGACCTAGAATAAATTGTAGCACATTAGTTACAAGTACATAAGTTTTCATTCAGAAGAAGTTGTTGAAGTATGTGTTGATTAGTCTCAGTTTCTTTATTACACTCGAATAGTATAATTTCAACTACGGATCTGAAACTTTCTTTTCAGACTTAACTTAATCGGAGTTTTGGACTGATATTGTATTTTTTTAAATTTTACACATAGGTCCTTTCACCAGAAAGGAGAAATTGATGATTTATGGTTGTTTATTTTAATATTGAAAATAATTCTATTTTTTGTTCCCATAAATCATTCGACTGAAGGGCCGCTATGTTTACACAGAGGATTTTACGATTATATGACACATTTTTGAAAATTGACTATGTACACTATGTGTGGCGTTGCATGCGTCCCGTGTACAACAACACTGTAATAGAACACGAGTCGACATCGGTTATGCTGAAAATTTCAGTGGGAAATGAAATTTGATGCAAAAATTTGAACCGAAAATCCCCCCAGTCCCATTTCACATCAATAACACAAACCCAACACCTCAAACTAACAAATCATCCATTCCCTTCACACCTTCCAATAACTAAAGATAGCTCATTCAAATTGCATCTCTCAAACATCAATAAGATCCAAGGGTGGAGCATCTAAAGGTTCAAATCCCTTGAGGTATTTTTCTACCCATTCCATGTTCATCTTCAAATTTGGTGATAATCTTATTGAAAATGTTTTTTTTCTTCAATGATTAATGATTCTGAAATTTCATGAGTATATGGCGATCGTTTTGCATGTTATAAACTGTATCTTGTTTTTCATGAAGGTAATGACATGTTTGTAAAGAGGGAGACATGAAGCTAAGACTTGTATGACCATAGAGTGTGAATGTGCGATGCCGGTGGCATGCATTCGTCCCATGCAAAATGTTAACGAACAGATGCTAAGGTCACAAATGTCAAGGAGTATTCACATTTCTATTTGTATCAAATCGAGCTCTCTATTGAATCTGTATGTTCAACATCATTTTCTCTAATTTTTTATGTCGGTTGGGACCATATTAGATACTTAATCAAATTGGAATTAATGTTGTATACGTTTCACTCCATTCCGTGAAATCCTTTTGGGGACTGCCATATTCTTACATATGTTTTATTAAATTTTCTTTTAATAGGGACAAAGAGAGTAATCGATGGACTTCCAACATCTAGTTCGACGCACTTGTCAATTCACTAGTCACCTTCACATTCACAAGGTCGTACAACGTGGAAATTGGTGGTCTGATACTATTAATTTTTCAAATTCACATTAATATTTGAATAATGTTTCAACATTTATTTTGTTAGTTGATATAGTTTTGTTGCTTTAAAAATGTTATTCCTATCACACATTAAATGAAGATAATTATATTGTTTATGACGTTTAGCCATTTTACGATTTATTGCTTCTTTGACAACATGTAATGGCTATCGATGAAAACTAAGTTGTGTCAGTGAATAATAAATATTTTATTAATATTTAATTTTCAACCGATGCAAAGTGAAGTCGCATCAACCAGTGCCAAATTGGAATCTAACTGAGGTTGCATAAATCAACCTCATTTGTGGTAACCGACATTGATTAGACAAAACAACGTCATACTCATCCACGTTCCACGTCAGCAGACAGACGATGTGGTCCCCCACCATGAGTGATGTGGCATTGAATGATAATCGTCGTCATTGATAAGTAGATAGATCTGCATTCGACTACTATCCTACTTTAAACGACCTCACATGAATGTTGACCAAGACTTCATCCAACCTGACGTCGCAGACATGATCTGGTCGATGAGAGCTCAATGCCCTAATCTACGTCGCACGTTATAACAACCAACGATGGTTAAAAATTGGGTTAAAAGGCCCTTTTTACCTCAATTCCTAACCGTGGTAAAAAATCCACTTTTTATTCCGCCAGTATTTACTTCTATTTGTTTTGGAAAAAAACTGAGGTAAAAACCCCTCTAGAACCGAGGTAAAAGGTGTTGGCTCTTGTAGTGCAAAGAGCTGAGAAATTGTGCACATTTCTAACACCCAAACACTTAATCATACAAACACTTCATATTCTTAAACAACCCATAGCATAAATGAAGCAAGCATTCACATTAAGAACACATGAATGCTAAATAAAAAATTCTTCAAGAAAGAGTGAAATAGAGGTTCTTATTAGATTGGTTTGGAAGCTTCAATTAATTGCCCCCACATAAAAAACTAACCTAGATAATGAAAACCCATGACAAATCCACAAGAGTTCATGGAATAATTGAAAAAACTAAGAAAAGATGAAGAAAATTTTGGGGTTTGAGGCCCCAAGTCGGGTTAGAGAGCTAAGGAATGAGTGGATGAAGTTCTATTTATAGTACAAAAAAGATGAGTAAAAAGCAAGTTATAGGGAAAGTTTTGCGACCCGCGACACCTCTTTCGCAACTCACGATCAGATCTGGAATTTTGTGAAAATTGTGAGCTCCCAGGTCAACATTTTGTGAGTTGTGACACAAAAAAGTCTTGTTCAGTTTTGCTTCCTCCGGTTGAACCATTGATCCATTTTGGGAGTTCTTGTAGTTTTTTTATAGTACTCGCAAAGACAAATCCAATGTTGATATGTATGAACATCAATTCTTCTTGAATCATTCTCAGAACTCTGTTTCAAAACATATATCATTCTTCACCCTTTACTTTGCTTTCATTCTTCACTTTATCTTTTACCACTTTGTGAGTGGCCTTCCTTCTTCCACCATTATTGCGAATGACATTCACTAAACCAATCCAAAGTGCTTACAAGAAATCTACAAATTAAACTCACAAAATGGAATCTAGATCCTGGTAAAGACCAAATATCCATTAGACTAAACATAGGTTACAATATGAAGGATTTATATATGAGAACCAAAAACGGTAATATAAACCCCTTATGGTGTAAAACTACCTAAATCTAGCAATCTTGAAAAAAAAAATGACGAAAAAGATGTTAAATGCTTTGGAAAATACATGCATTTGACATCTCATCAGAATAACACATAGTGGTTGTCACAAAGCAGAAGAGGCGCACCAGACAAAGGAATTTGAAGATTACACAGTAAATGAGTTATCTAGACAACCTCCAAAGGAGTATTAGCCAGAGCCTGGTACTCTAACTCCGTGCTAGATCGAGAAAATGTGGGCTGTTTCTTTGCACTCCAAGAAACTAAATTTCTGCCTAAAAAGATAGCATATCCATAAGTAGAATGCTGAGTCTCCATACATCTGGCCCCAATCAACATCTGAATAGCCTAGTACATCTGGTGAAGAAGCAACTCGAAAGTTGAGCCCAAAACATAGAGTCCCTTGAATATAGCAGAGAATAATGGTGACACCCATAAAGTGATCCTCTCGAGGGTCCTGAAGATACTGGCTGACAAATTTAACCACAAAGGCTAGGTCTGGACGAGTAATACTCAGATACTGGAGAGCTCCAACCAAAGCCCGATAGAGCGTTAGATTGTTGAACTGAGGACTCGTACTACTGTGAAGCTGGGAATATGGCAGAAATGGAGTAGAGACTAGGGCCACATATGACATACTAGCCTGAGAGAGAATATCCCGAGCTCACTTCGCTTGACCTAGAAGAAGTCCTGAGGGAGTAGGCATAACTTCCAGGCTAAGAAAGTAATGTAACACACCTAGATCATTAACAAAAAACTCATTTTGGTGCGATTAATGAACTGCCAAATAAATGTAAAGTGACTCCCTGTCAAAATGATGTCGTCGATGTAGACCATCAAGTAGATCAGCGAAGAACCGCAAGACAACACAAATAATAGCGTATTAGCAGAAATGCAGTGAAAACCAATCTTAGATAGATATGCGCTAAATCGCTGAAACCATGTCTGAGGAGCCTACTTCAAACCATAAATGGTCTCATGTGGACGCCAAGCATAGTCTGGATGAACGGGATCCTTTTAGCCAACCTGTTGTTTGATATAATCTAGAGAATCAAGCACACCGTTTAGAAAGGCATTCTTGACGTCCAACTGATAAAGAGCCAGGCTTGCATGGTGGCAGTTGTAAGAAGTGTCCAAAGTGTAGAGGCTTTGACCACAAGACCGATGGAGTGGTCAAAGTCAAAACTAGGAATTTGAGAGAAACCCTATGTTATTAAGCAGCCTTATGGTGATCCACTGCACTATCTATCATGTACTTCAGTTGATAAACCCATTTGGAGCCAACAATGTTGACGTCTGAATGGCATGGAACAAGATTCCATACAGGCTGACTGCAAAGAGCCGCAATTTCCTCGTCCATGGCAGAAACCCAAGAAACATCCTGAAGTGACAGTCAGCTCCTTCTAAGTTAGGATAGTTTCTAGAAGACCATGAGCATTAATTTTATAATAATCACAATGTTGGATAGCACCAGTCGAATAGCAAGTGACCATCCTTGAGGGTCGTGCCAGAGGTGGTGCAGGTGTGGCCATCGGAGAAGCTATTGGAGAAGGGATCGCATTGGTCCACCGTGGTGATGTTATGGGCTGACTGGTGGGGAGAACAAACCAGCGGGGCTGCCAACAGAGGTAGCAGTATGGGTCAGCTCCGAATTGGCAGAACTAATAGTGCACGATGGTGAAGACAATGGCACTATCGGAGATGCTAACGACACCGACTCAGAATCATGATCAATAAATGCTGAAACATCCAAAACATAAGAAGGAGAACTAGTCCCTGAATCTGTAGATAGAGAAAATGGGAAATAAGTCTCATCAAAGTGGGCATGCCGTGTGACGTGAAACTTTTCGGTAGACGGATCAGGGTAAGCCCTTGTACTGGGAACTGTACCCAATGAAAATAAAGGGAATTCTATGAGGAGACAATTTATAATTAGCAAGTGGATGAAGAAATGGAAACACACTACAGCTAAAATGATGAAAGTCGGTATAGACTGGATCCTGATGGTAAAGAAAACCATAAAGTGTAGAACCCTGCTAGACTGGAGTAGGTACACAGTTGATAATCTAAACAACCACCATGAACGCATCATCCCAACGTGATATTAGTAGATATGAATGAAACAACATCGTGAGACCCATTTCTGCCACAAGGCTATGTTTGCGTTCTGCGCGCCCGTTTTGCTCTGGATTAGACTGACACTAAACCTGGTGATGTATCCCTTTCACCACAAAATGGGAACGGAGGCGAGTGCTTAGAAATTTAGTGCCACCATCACTCTAAAAAACCATAATTTTTGAAGAAAATTGGTTTTCGAAAAATGCCTTAAACTACATATATGTTTCAACAAAAGATGACTTGCAACAAAGGGGATATAACCAGTTAAATCAAGAGAAATTGTCCACAAATAAAGCATAATATGTAAAACCATTTCTAGATTAAAATGGGGAAGGCCACCACAGATTGTACTAAATTAAGAACATGCTTAACCAATTTAGGGTTCTCAATAAAATCCAACCGTTGACCTTTCGCCATAACACAAGGGTTGCAGGTATGCGGTTTGGGAAACGAAGAGGAAACAGAAAGCAATCCAGACTTATTCAAACTAGAAATAACTGCACTAGGCACATGACCTAGGCATGCTTGCCATAGCTCATACGAAGCTTGACTTTTATTCTACTGTAAAACTGAAACAAATGTTGCCTCTCCTCGGTCCAAAATATAAATTCTATCCTCATTGTGGCCTCGTCCCATTATGGCCCTGGTTACAAAGTTTCGATCATCAAATGTAATCAGCACATCCATATCTTGGGTTAACTTACTGATGGATAATAAATTCTTAGTAATTTCAGGCACAACTAGAACATTATATAATCGTAAATTCTCAAAAACTCTAGAATCACCAATATGAGAGATCATAATAGGAGGACCATTACCAATATAAACCTAATATTTACTCGTGTAAGGAGTGACGTTGCATAGGCCTGAAGCAAAATACGCCATGTGACTAGTTGCTCCCGAATCAATATACCAGTCTGACACTCTAGTGGATAACTCCTACTACTGAGAAATATAATAATTTTCTGCCATATGTGTGATGTCAAAATGATGCGTTTGGGCCTATATCTAATAACACATCGCAGCATAATGATGGAGTCGCCCATATCAGGTGCAACGCGGCCGACCACGGTGGGGAGTTAGACCAGCCGCCTGAGAACCTAACCAGGACTGCCAGCCACCGTGCCAACCACTAAAACAGCCACCTTGTTCGGTGCATGAAAGCCACAAGCATCCACCTCTAGTGAGCGCGGGATCCCGTGCACGACTGCTGGGGGCTAGTCTCTGGTCTGGATTGCTACTGGTCCAGCGGCTGGTCCTGAATGTCCCCACAGATTTTACAAAAATGCCTCGTGGTATGGAGTAGGGATAGCATTAATTAAATGGGCAAACAAATCCTTATATTTAGGGCCAAGAGTATTCAAGAACTATACAATCTTATCAACATTCGAAATGGAATTGTGAACTTGAGATAAAGTTCATGAATTGTACCAGTTTTGTGAATACCATGCACATATCCACAAAAACAAAGGATGGTGGAGACACTGGTGTTCTGATAAATGAGGGCAAGATTATCCCTGGTTTCTTTAGAAATGGCATAGTCTAGGAGTTCCGCGAGGACTTCAGTGGTTACAGAAAAAAATAGGAGACCGTAGACTCATTGATCTTCAACAACCCATTGATTATACTCATTTTTTGCTTTCTAATAAGCAATCTTTGGATCAACCTTGCCACCACCAGGAGGAGAAGAGACTGTGATGATAAAATACAGAAAATAGTCGGTCAGGGGCAGAGGAGGGAGAGCCACACATGGATTGGTCACATCAATTAAACCCTACAGATGTTGAGGGCGAAGAATATAACCAGCGTGACGTTTCCAGAGAAGACAATTTGATTATGTGAGTTTAATCTGCATGATATGAAGTAGAGTGTTGTAGGAGAGTTTTTCATCAGCCTTATTGAGTATCGATGACACTGGGAGTGCGTCGGATTTGATCAAAAAAGGAGGGAGGGACAGAGGCTGCCGCCAGAAAAATAAGGAGGGAGAGAGGCGGCCAAAAGAGAGAGAGAGAGACTAGGGTTTAATCTCTGAGGGTGGTACATATCGACTCTGTGTTTGATGTGCCCATTTTATACAGTTAGATTAGGACTTTTAGGATTCACTTTTGTACACTTTTTTGCTCTAAATGTGGAATTCTTCTTTGAAATTCTCTAAGGAGAGTTAAAAGTGACTCTTAAACTTTTATTACTTTTTTAGAGAATTTTGTGTGACAAAGCAATTTGTTTGAAGACTTTTAATACTTTGAAGAATACCTTTGAAGATTTGAAGACTTGTATTTGAGCTTTTGAAGACTTGAAGAATTGAAGAAAAGTGAAGTGAAGAGGAGGACATGAAACATAAAGAAGAAAGAAATCAACATGCCGGAACTGGGTCGCAACTCGCGACGAACCCGTCGCGACTTGCAACAGATATATGGCCAAAAATATTTCTTGCTTTTGTTGTACTATGGATACTCACCTTATCCTCTCCTCTTCACAACTTCTCCTCTTCACAATTTATCTTTTAGCTTTAATAACTTAGGACCACCAACCAACCAACCCCCCCCCCCCCTCCCGTTGACATGCTTTTATATGAATCTATGTATGTATATGCTTAGTATGTTTTCTCCTATATATGTGTAAACACTTAAAAAGATTCCTCTTCCCGTGGACGATTCCGACTTTCTATTATCTACTGAATTGTAAATAGGAAGCATTAGAGATTAAACGTATTAATTTTGAGAGGTACGGCGACGAACAATATTGTTGTAATCAGAGTGGTGGATACTCCATCACTGATGATTTCAATGTTCATATTGACTACTCTACTGATAGTTTCCTGGTTTACCACATGCTGAGTATTATTATATGGAGGAGGATGTTGGTTGTTTGTTAACCCTATCTTGATTGTTACGCATATGCCTTTTGCCTTGCCATCATTGGTTGTTATCACAAATTTATCCCCTTGACTGATCATCCTTCTTTATTCGTGCTCAAACCTCTAGTAGTTGAACATGCTCGATATACTTGTAAATCATAGACTTCAAGTTGTATAATTATTCAGTATCATGACCATGATCACTATGAAAGTCACACCATTTATTCGATGCTCTTCTACTAGTATAACCATGCCGTGGCGGAATCAAAAAAATATTTTAGTGGAGGCTGATAAATATTATTGAAATTTAAATTTTAAAATCTCAACTCGAAAATAATAAAAAATACTACGTAATATAATAAATCGAGTACGATACAATAATGATTTTACAAGTTCACTAAACTACTAAAATAACTATTTTCCAATGCTCGAATTTTTATAAGTAGGACTAGTAACAAGTGGGGGCAACAAATATCTACGAGACTCCATTGTTTGATAACATTGCATAATTGGTTCATTCTCAATCTTAACAAAAATATCTTTTTCAATATACACCGTCATAACATCATTCAACTATTCATCTCCCATTCCATGGCAGAAAAAACCTGCTCAACTGAAGGAGTTGCAACTAGTAGAAATAATGCTAACTTAATAAGACAATATACCAATGGATCGAGTACTCTGCTACGTGATCGAACCATATGTTGAGCAAGACTTCCAAGATCGTTGATGACTGAATAGGCATCATCATCTCTCACGTCATGAATGAAGAAATCAAGTTGTTGCTCAAGTTCTAAACGATCAACCAGGGAGAAGTCATCCAAATATAGTTCAGCAAGGCGAAGCAACTTACCAACATCAAACAGGGAAAATATTTCTCTCGGATCAAGGCATGCAATACAAGTGAGTAATTCCAACATATACACACACACACATATGAAAAGCATGATTTTCGAATGGTAGGCTTTATGCGATACTGTGTGTTTCCCTTTCTCCTCCTCACCAACGGTCTGAAACCACCATTTCTATCCGTTAATTGCCGGAATAGGTTTCTGTGATACTCGGCATCGGGCCTCATCATTGGCCATCGCCGGTCGTGATGGCTGATAATGCTATCAATCACCCCCATCCTCCAAAAACCTTCGCCGCGGCTCTTCAAACCAAATCTCCCCCTCTTTCCAAACGTCTCCCAAATAACCCTGAATTGATTCCAAAATCTACCCACCTCGGCGATCCTTCCTGCTTGTACTCGGAAGAACAAATCGCTACGCTGTCGGCTCATTACTCCAACGCCTTGGTCGGTAAGTTCACTAAAGGTAGGCTGTCTATGGAGCAGATGGAGGCAGCTCTTAAGACAATTGGTTTCGAAGGTAAGTATCAGTTAGGTTCACTGGACTATAAACATGTGTTAATTAGATTCGAGCATGTTAACGATTATCAAAGATGCTGGATGAAGGGCATCTGGAACTTTAATGGCATATTGCTTAAGATGCTTAAGTGGACTCCTAAATTCTCAACACATAAGGAATCCCCCATTGTTCCTATTTGGTGTACTATTAGGGAGGTTCCTTTGTACTATTATAACTCTGATTCCAGTGAATCAATTGGCAACAGTATAGGAAACTTCATAAAAATGACCTAGCTACTGATATGCTCACTAGGCCCTCTACAATCAAATTCTGTGTTGAAATTGATTTACAGAAACCTCTGAGTCCTCACATTAGGCTAGGTTCTGTATCAAATAATACTAAGTATAGAATTGAGTATGAGGATATTCCTCTCTACTATAACCATTGTGCTAAACTTGGCCACTCTCTGAACCAATGTAGAGGAATTTCTCAAACTCCTAAGGATAGACCCGTGGAAGCTATTTTAGATCAGATCCAACCTCCTCCACAGTGGCAAGCAACAGGAAAAACATTCATCATCCCACCTTGGATCACTGACTTAACTACTGACCTCCCAACCACTGATTTTTATATGGCTGTCATAAACTTAGAAACTAATGATCCAAGGGAGGTCCCCAGAACTCCTGTCAGGAGTAATCCACTGCAGTCAGGAAACAGGTCTCCAGTTTTACCTGAGAATTCCATTTCCAGATTACTTAAGGAAACTGAAACTACTAAACCTGCCCAGATACTTTATGCTAAAGATGATCTCCATATTGGATCACTGCTGGTGCCACTGAAAAATACCACTAACATTCCCACACTTTCCTTACCAGGAAAGATGTCAATAGATTTTCTGTTTTGCAGGATGAAGGATGTTCTTCTCAGGATCAGGAAGATAACAATGAGATAATATCAGCGGACCAGGATACGGCTCTGGATTTGGATACCACTGATCAGCAACAATTATATGTAGATTCTGCTTTGGAGAATCCAGGTAAGTATGCTCACCCGGGTAAAACAAAAAATAAAAAAACTACCTATCTGAGTCAGCTGAACAAGATGCTTTTAAGATCTGCTACTAAAAGTAATAAACCGAATGAAATATGACAATTAAGGTCAATGTTAATTTCCTGATCTGGAATCTTTGTGGTATGGAAACATCAATGATTAGACTGCTTAATCTGCTCAAACTAAAGAAAATAATGTTGCTATGTATAATCGAGCCTATGCATGATAATACTAAAGTCCAGCACTACATGAATGCACTTAATTTCTCCAATAATCTGGTTCTTCCTAATGGGAAGATTTGGCTTTTCTGGTCAAACCCTGCATCTGTGTCATTGCTTTCCTCCCACGAACAATTTATCCATGTGAATATTTCCCATATCTCTATCAATCTTAGTATGGAGGCTGCTTTTGTTTATGCTTTAAGGAATAGGGACGGTAGGAAGGAACTTTGGAGGGAACTAGAACTGTTATCTAAGGGGGACACTATTTTTATAGGTGACTTTAATACAATATCTTCTGTGGCTGAATATAGAGGTCCCTCTAATCCTGGCCTTGGTAGTATAAGAGATTTTAATACATGGATTAACTCTAATGGAATTCAAGAGATTAATACAGTAGGTAACTTGTTCACTTGGTGTAATTCTAGGCTTAGGAATCCTACATCTAAGAGGTTGGACAGAGGGCTTTGCACTTTATCATGGTACTCTAAATTCCCTTCATCATCAATCTAGATCCTCAATAGAGAAACATCAGATCACTCTCCACTCTTACTCCAGCTGAACAATTTAGTTCTCTTATTTCCAAAGCCCTTTAGATTTATTAATGTCGGGTTCCAAAGGATAGAATTTTAAACATTAGTTCAGAATAATTGGGAAAGACCAATTAAGGAAAAAGGCATGATTAGATTCTATCTAAAATTAATCAGACTTAAAAAGATGCTAAAAATATGGAACAAGGAGTCTTTTGGGAATATTGACTTAAATGTCACCATAGCTGAGGAAGCTGTGAGGGTACAGGAACTTAACTATGACCTGAACTCAACACCTTTAGAAAGGGTTAGTCTTAACCAGAAAAAAAGCAATGCTATTTAGGGCCTTAAAGGAGAAGGAGAAATTCTGGAAACAAAAAGCAAGGCTTAAATGGCATAAATTGGGGGATAATAATACTCAGTTTTATCATAAAGTGGTACAGGAAAAGAAATGTAAGCTGCAGATCAGTAAAATTAAGAATCAAGGGGGTCAATGGCTAAACACACAACCAGAAATTCAGAAGGAAGCTGTTCTCTATTTCTCTGATTTGTTAACTGAACCCAACCAAAGCACTTCTGATACTTACTACTCTCTTTTCCTTTCTCAAATCCCCACAATGATAACTGATAGGGATAACCAATCTTTAGGAGCTCCAGCTACTGATACTGAACTGCAGGTAGTGGTAAATAGTTTAGATAATAATAGCAGTCTAGGGCCAGATGGGTTCACACCAAAATTTTACAAAAAATGCTGGCCTTTTATTAAACAAGATCTGATGGATGCTGTAAATGACTTTATATCCGGCTCTGAAATCCCTAAAGGTATATCCAGTACTTGGATAGCCCTCATACCAAAAAAAGTAACACCCTATTCTTTTGGGGATTTTAGACCAATAAGTTTATCAAATGTCATAAACAAAATCGGCTCTAAGGTTTTGATGGAAAGACTGAAACCTCACGTGGAGTCTTTAATCTTTCCTAATCAATCCCCTTTCTTGAAGAAACGAAATATTTCGGATAATATCTTTATATTTCAGGAAATGATCAGGTTCCTTGATAAGAAGAATAGAATCCCAAACTGTATACTGAAATTGGACCTAATGAAAGCATTTGATAGGGTTAACTGGCAGTTCCTTAGAAAGATTTTACTCAAATTTGGGTTTAATGGGAATTTTTTGAATGCGGTTATGAGTAATTTATCTCAGGCCTACTTCTCTGTCCTTGTAAATGGGAATCCAGCTGGTTTCTTCAAAGCTACGAGAGGTATTAAATAAGGTGATCCTCTCTCTCCTTTTCTCTTCAATATTTTTTCTGAAGCTTTCTCTAGGAGTTTATCATTCATTTTCTCCAATAATAGGCTTACAGGCTTCCAATTACTTGCTTCCATCTCTGCAGTTTCACATTTAATGTATGCAGATGATACGATCATATTTTTGCAAGCATCCAAATCTAACTTGATAAGAATTAAGGCTTTTTTAGATATCTTTGAAATCACTTCGGGCCAGAAATTTAATTTTGAAAAATCTGAATTCTATCTCAGCAGGAGAGCTTCAAATCTAAGATTTAACCAGGTGAGGGCGATTCTGAAAATGAAAAAAGGCACCTTCCCATTTACCTATCTAGGCTGTCCCATTTTTCAGGGTAAAACCTTAAAAAGATATTTCCATCCATTGATGGCTAATCTTGACACTAAACTTCAGAGTTGGAAAAATAAGTGGCTTAGTGCAGGGGGGAAAATGATTCTAATCAAACACTGCTTATACTCCTTACCACAACATCTGTGGGCAGTTACTAATCCCCCAAAGTCAATCATTAGAACCTTTGAGAAGAGATTAGCTAGGTTTTTCTGGGGTGAATCTGAGGGAAAAAACAATAAAATCTGGAGGAAATGGTCTGCAATTTCAGTTTCCACTGATATGAATGGTCTTGGTTTTAGGTCTATTAGAGCCATTCTTGATACTTGTTCTGCAAAACTTTGGTGGAAGAGCCAGCTAGGAGTAACTTTGTGGGCAAAATTTCTATGGTCTCTGCCTATTTCCTACAGGTAATCAGTCACATGAAAGAGAATTCTGTCAGTTAACACTTTTGCAGAACAGAATTCTAAAATTATTCATGGTAAAGGAAATTGCAGCTTCTGGCTGGCAAATTGGTGTCCATCTGGTCCTCTCATTAACATTATCCCTCTAAACATAGTATCTGGTATGCCATATCTGTCAGTGGCTGATTACATAAATGCTAAAGCAAATGTTTTAGCTCGAATTAGTTCTTTTCTAGAACATGATACTCTGGTCTTTCTTCAGGATGCACACCTAATGGTAGACAGAGATGATAGATTGATATGGAAACCTGAACCCTCTGGTAATTTTACATCTAAATCTACATACAGAGCTCTAACTCAGTCACCAGGTAACTCCCTTGCCCCTAAATTTATTTGGAATAATGCTATTCAGAAGAAGATATCAACTTTCACTTGGAAATTGTTACAATCCTTTCTCCCCTTTGATGAGGTTCTTATTACATGTGGATTCAGTTTAGCATCTAAATGTCTTGCTTGCTGTAGTTCAGATTCTATTCAGCATTTTTTTATATCATGTCACATTGCTAGATCTGTCTGGAGTAACACTGCATCCATAGTTGACTTCCATCTTAATCAGGATCACTCCCTCTCAGAGAGATTTTTTCTTTTCTGGGATTGTCATGACTTACGGGGCTGGAAGCAGTTTATCTGTAAACTTTTGCCTTCTCTCACCTACTGGACACTTTGGAAAGCTAGGAATAGGTTCATTTTTGATAATAAGCCCTTCTCCACTCTAGCAATAACTAAAGAAGTACAGGAGCTTATAAAACTGACTCTTTTCTCCTCACCTAGGACATTGTTTTCTCATTCTGTCATGGATTCTCCTCTAAGTCAATGGATACCTTTCACTCGACCACCTCCAAAGCCAAATATATCCATTGTATGGTGGGATAAGACTCCATTAGGATCAATCAAAATAAACACAGACGCATCCTGGTATCCTGATAAGGCCTCCGTTGGTCTGATCGCTAGAGATAGTTTAGGAGATCCGATATCAGTTTTTTCTGATACCATTACTGCTTCCTCACCCCTAGAAGCAGAAATTAAGGCACTGCTACTAGCTTGCAGTAAGTTTCATGATCTGGATTATAATTATGTCTTTGAAACTGATTGTAAGCTGGCTGTTCAGATGATCAAAGATCCATATGTGGCAAATTGGAAGCTCTTTGATCTGACTTATAAGGTCAAAAACTTACTAGGATCTTCCCAGCTAAAACATGTGGTTAGAGAAAGCAATTCAGTGGCAAATACTATTGCAAAATCTCATTTTAGCTCGGCTCAGAGTCTGAATCTTCAGAATATTACTCCACATATCAAGGGACTAATTTTATTGGATAAGCTTCAGACTCCACATATTAGAACTCATGCTTTGCCTTAGAATTGATACTGCTATCTTTCTTGCAGGTTGAATAAGGACTGGTGATTGCAAATAACAAATACATGGAGGTACTGGATGGCTACTTCTTTCCTGCTGTAGCATTCCCTTCGGCTGGAGGAGACCTGGAAAATACTATCTTGATGTTCAAGTGCCTGCGCTCGGACCCCGAGCACTGCTTTGGATACTGTCTGCTTGTGCAATTTCAACTCCATTCTTACTTTTGGTTGCTGTATTTAGCAGGATTATCACTGACTATCTGGTTTTGGAGTTGCCTGGCCACAAGAGAGAATTAACACGAGGGGTGGAGATTCTCGCTTGTGGATCGCAACACCACTACAGATCTAGTCACTTCTGTATATTTGTTTATATATCCTCGTTATAGGTAGTATTAGAACTTTTGGAGGAAACCATGTTGTCTCACCTAGGGGTGTCTTACTATAACAAAACTCTGGATGTACAATTTTCTAATCTGGTTACTAGGTCTGGGGAACCTAATACATATCCCCCACCTACGGGTGTTTTCATTAAAAAAAAAGTGAGTAATTCCAAGCTTGCTTCAAAAAATCGATGATTTATTTCAAGAATCATCCTGTCAACGGTCTAGTATTGAAATAATAAAAAATATAATGATAAGATAAAAAATACATATAAAATAATATAAACAAAATAAATTAAACTATGTAAATATTAAAGTAGTACCTGAAGAAAAATATCAACACGGTAGAAATCATGATTGGTCAACATTTCTCCACGTCATCTAGAACGTTGATGAATTTTCCGTTGTGCTTCCATCACGTCTAATGTGATCTCATGCTTCACACAGAATGCGTTGAATCCATCCAATAATTTATCAAAACCACCATCTTTGAATTCTTGCAAGTTAGTCTTTATTCTATTCATCATTCGCACAACCATCGAAATATTTTGATCTCTTTGTTGGAAGGCAGTGGACAATTGACTTGTAGCTCCCAACAAATGCTTCATAAAAAAAATACAAAATACAAATTCATAGCTCTTCATTCTACCAATCAAACCCTTTGTTGTAGAGACATTTTCATCTAAATTGCTATGCTCATAGATATTAAGAAGCAATTGAATAATAGAAGACCACATAGCCTCAAAATGAAGAATAGTAGTGTATGTGATCCTCAATGGGTATCACCAGGCCGTCTCAAACTCTTTTCCTAATTTTTGCCTCTTACACTAACATTCTCCCCACTCTCCAATGCCTCTACAAGTCTAGCATGTTCTAATTGCACAAGTATCTCTTTTCTAACACATGAACCTCCAACTAGATTCATAGTTTTAAGAAGATTCCAAAAAAAAAAAAATCACCCACAGATAGAGTACTATATGCAACAGAAACAACACCCAATTGAAGTTGGTGAGAGAAGCAATGGATATACCTTGCGGAAGAGTTTTCTTTCAATATCAAAGCTTGCAATCCATTAAACCCCCCCTCGCATATTTGAAGCCCTATCATATCCTTGACATATAAATTTTGACAAGGACAATTTCTTATCTACAAACAGCTGCTTAAGAGCCTCTATCAAAGTAATAGCTTTAGTATTGAAAATATGTACAAGAGCAAGAAAACGCTCAAGAATACATCCTTGCTTGTTGACATATCTCAAAACAACCTCCATTTGCTCTTTTATTGATGCATCTCTAGCCTCATCAGCTAGAAGAGAAAATACACTATCTCCAATGTCATTAACAATAGCATCAGTTTCCTCGCTAGCACAAGCACTTGAGAGCCATTTCTGAACTCTGGGGGATGTCAACTTGCAATTTCCAGAAGAATTTTCATTCATCACCGTAGCAACATCTTCACTTCGCTTGCAATACCAGTAAACCAATTCAAGATAATTACCCTTGTTGATGGAATTCCAACCCTCATCATGACCACGAAAAGTCAAACCTTGACTTTACAAGTATCTTGTCACATCCAAAACCGCATTCAAACGTGTGCGATATGCCTTTTTTGCTTCAGTAAAATGACCGTCAAAACAATGTGAGATACTTTGCTTTTGAAGGCTAAAATTTCTCAATTTGATTGTTGCACCACGATGAATTCCATCCACATTCATAGCATGTTCCTAAATACTTTAAGGGAATTCTTCCAATTCATCACCCCATTCACAGTATATGCCGTCCCCTTTGCTGAATTCTTAAAATGATAGCAAGGAAAATAAAATGCCACATCCTTTGAAACACTATACTCCAACCAATTAAATTCATCTAACCAACTCTTTTGAAAACTTCTAAATTCATCATTGAACATTGTCTTGGAAAAACTATGGTTCTTAGGTTGGCAAGGATCTATTAATAAATATTCTTTTAGCACTTTATCTCTAATAGAAATATCAATCTCTTCAATAGGTTTACGTAGCCCGGGATCACTTATAACATCATTCCGATTGATGTTTTATACTACTACCCTCTTCATTGTGCCTTTGTTCATTAGGGTCATTCGATCTCTTTAAAGATGGAGATCCGCTACTTCGAATTAAAATTTTATCCATAACCTATTAAATATCTAATAGGGAAAATATGTAAATTGATTCATTCTTATAAACTTTGCATAAAGCTTCTCTTCTGTAATATAAATATATATATATATATAAAAATATATATATATATATATAAATATATAAATACATATATATAAATATAAATATACATATATAAATACATATATATAAATATATATATAAATAAATAAATATAAATAAATAAATAAATAAATATATAAATAAATAAATATATATATATGTGTGTGTGTGTGTGCGCGCGCATCATATCTGTCAGTTCAATGACATTCCAGACTTCATTTGTAAATATCTTGTAAAATTACGATGTATACTCATTGGGATTACGCTGAAGGTTAAGAAATTGCAAAACAATTCTAGTGAACCTCTTATTCTGGTATAAGCAAGTCATGCTTTAAACCCCTAGAAGCACACACACTACTATTCACTGTCTTCTTCCCCTTTTTTCTTTGTCACTGTTTCCTTACTAACGGTCACATTCTGATCCTATTTCTCCACTGACATGGCGGCTCCTCCGCCAGGCCGCAGCGGTATCGCGCCGGTCAAAACCTTCCTACAGGCTTTAGGAAATCGATCCCCCCCGTTAAACACTTCCCTTCCCTCTAATCCCGAAATCATCCCCAAAACCAATTACAAAGGAGAAATAGCTTGTCTGGTAACCAGAAAGGAGGCAGAAACTCTCGCCTCGCATTATCAAAATGCCCTGGTTGGTAAGTTTACAAGAGGCAAACCAACGATGGCGGCACTGAATGAGGCTTTCAACTCCGTCGGTTTCAGAGGAAAATTCCAGATTGGTTCAATCGATTTCAGGCATGTCCTCATCCGTTTCCAGGACAAGGAGGATTACCAAAGGCTCTGGATCAAAGGTCAGTGGATCTTTAATCATGTCCCGATGAAAGTGCTTAAATGGACCACTGACTTCTCCCCTGAGGTGGAATCGCCCATAGTCCCTGTCTGGGTGACCATACATCATGTTCCAGTTTTTTTCTACAACATAGCTATGTTAGAATCCATGGGAAATCAGATAGGCAATTACATTAAAATGGATTCTGCAACTGCTGGTTTGACTAGACCTTCTGCTGTTAAGATGTGCATTGAGATTGATTTTTAAAAAAATAGCCATCATACATTAGAGTGGGCATAGAGGAGGATGGAATAGAGTTCAACATGGTTAAACTTCCTATAGAATTTGAGGATCTTCCCCTGTACTGTCATCACTGCAAAGCTATAGGACATGACGATAATTTATGCATTTACTTACATCCAGAACTTAGGAAACCAAAGACCTCTAAGCTGGATAAAAGGAACCCTATTCATAATGAACCAAGAGAAGGAAAGATAGCTCCTCAAACTAATGATCAACAAAGGGTTTCTGATGAACCAGCTCAGGCTGGAGTTAGTAGAATGAATGATGATTTAAACAGGGCTGGGGGTTCAGGTGTTTCGGCTTCTGATAAACTCAATACCCTATCTTCACAGAATCTTAAATATGTTCCAAAACAGAAAGTTGTCTTAGTAACGAATGTTCAGTCAGTAACAAATGTTGATCATAAAGAGGATATGGTTACTCCACTTTCTGTTAAGCTTGTTACTGATCGGTCTGATGTTATCTTTGTGGACTCTGAAGTTGGAAAAGACTGCGATGCTGGGGATCAAATTCAGGTTCTCAATCAGAATAATGTTTTGAGAATAATAATATGGTAGCTAATACAGAATTCCCTATAGTGAGACAAGAGGAGAATGTTGTGCTTTCAGCCTCTCTTTCTCAATCTCCTATGCATTTGACTAAGCAATCTTTATCTGCCCCACCTCTTCTATATACTAAGACAGGTTTTGCTAAGGATGACATTCCTTGTAAACGGGGTAAGCCCTTCTCTCCTTTCAATCCTATTACTGCTGCAAAAAACTTTCTTTTCCCCCAGCAGAAACATAGGCAAAACAGATTTCAGCCTTTGGAGGATGAAGACATATCCACAGATATTGCTACTCCAAAGAATAACTCAAATTCTGCTTCTTCTGACACTTGTGATGAAATTGGTGATACTCAGGTAAGCCAGGTAAGTTCTTCTGTTCTACACTCTAGACAAAACAAGTTGAAAAAAGGGATACAAACTGACAAAATGTCTAATCATAGGAATGAGACCTATTTAACTCAGTTAAATACTATCACGACTAGATCAAAAAGCTCTAACAATGTTTCCCTTTGAATAGCTCGACAATTAAGATAAAGTTTCTGGTTTGGAATCTTAGGGTTATGGACACATCGATGATAAGACTTCATAACTTGATAAATAGACACAACTTTGAGCTTCTCTGCTTAATTGAGCCTAAACATGAAAATTTGCAATGTGATTCATATGGACAAATGTTGCATTTTGATAATTGTGTGCAGGCTAATTATGGCCAGATTTGGCTTTTGTGGAAATCCAGCATATCTGTATCAGTAAAATGTGATAACCTCCAATTCTTAGCTGTTTCTTTGAATAGTCTAACATTGAACAAAAATATGGATGCCTACTTTGTGTATGGTCTCAGAAATAGAAATGGCAGGAAAAGTATGTGGTCTGATCTTAGGTCACTTAATCATTCAGATTCTATTTTCATAGGGGATTTCAATGCCATAACATCTATAAATGAATACAAAGGTCCTGCTACTCCTAAATTAGGTAGTATGAGGGACTTTATTGATTCTATTAATGTTATGGCTTTGGAAGAGATTAATACTGTGGGCAACTTTTTTACCTGGAGTAACAATAGGTTAAGGAACCCCATTGTACAGAGATTAGATAGAGGCCTATGTACCCCTTCTTGGTCAGTTACCTTTCCTAAATCTTCTATCCAAATTTTGAATAGGATCTCCTCGGATCATAACCCAATGCTACTCACTATTGGAAGTGACATCCCATCTACTCCTAGACCATTTAGATTTTTAAGTACAAGAGGAGAGAATTCAGTGAAGTTATTAAACAAAACTGGGAATTGCCTCAACATAAATCAGGAATGCTAGGTTTCTTCCTCAAACTCATAAGATTGAAAAAGAATTGAAAATTTGGAATAAAGAAAAATTTGGCAACATAACTGACAATGTTTTACAAGCTGAAGCTGCTCTACAATCTCAGGAACATATTTACGATCATGATGCTTCTGTTGGAAACATGGTGAAACTAAAGGAAGCTAAGGCTAGGTTAGTTAGGGCCTAGTGGAGCAAAAACGTTTCTGGAAACACAAGGCTAAGGTTAAATGGCTAAAGGAGGGAGACAATAAAACTAGTTTTTTCCATAATTCGGTTAAGGAAAGAATGAGTAGATTAAAGATCACAAAAATTAAAGGTACTAATGGACAGTGGCTAGATAATATAGATGACATTGAGAACGATGCCATTACCTACTTCCGTGATCTTTTAACAGATGACACCTCCTCTGACTGCAATCTCTTCAAGCCACATTTCCTCAGTCAGATTCCTGAGTTGATCACTCAGGAAGACAATGAAAAACTTCTGAGACCTGTTTCTCTGTCTGAACTTAGGGAGATAGTACTAAGTCTGAATAAGAACAGTATTCCGGGGCCAGATGGATTCACAGCTAAATTCTACATTAAATCTTGGGACATAATTGCTAATGATTTATTGTCTGCTGTAAATGACTTCCTTGCTGTTAATAATATTCCAAGGGGTATTGGAAGCACCTCGATTGCCATTATTCCAAAAAACAAACTCCTATTTCTTTTGATGATTACAGACCAATAAGTCTTTCCAATGTTCTTAATAAATTTTTTTCGAAAATCTTAATGGAAAGACTCAAGCCTATTATGCCAAAAATTATCTTACCACAACAAACAGCTTTTCTAAATGGTAGAGATATATTGGATAATGTCATCTACCTGCAAGAAATGGTAAGGTTTTTGAATAGAAAACAAAGGGACCCTAACTGTATTGTTAAACTGGATCTTAAGAAAGCCTTTGATAGAGTTAAGTGGTCCTTTCTTTATTCTGTGCTGGCTAAGTTTGGATTTTCCCCTAAATTCATCTTTACAATTATAAAGAACCTATCACAGGATTGGTTCTCAATTTTAATCAATGGTAAGCCTATGGGTTACTTCCAGTCCACTAGGAGGATTAAACAGGGAGATTCCCTCTCCCCTTTTCTATTTCACATCTTTTCCGAGTCTTTTACTAGGAGTTTAGCTTTCATTTTTCAGCATGGTAAATTTGCATACTATGACCTCCAAGGTAATGCCCTTAAAATTTCACACTTATCTTATGTCGATGATACTGTGGTCTTTTTAAAAGCCAATAATCAGACTTTGATCAGATTAAAGGCTTTACTGACAAAATTTGAGAGTGTTACTGGCCAGAAGATTAACTATAGTAAAAGTGACATCTTCATTGGCAAACATGCTAGTGTACATACAGTCAGTAACATAAGGAGGATACTAGAGATGAAAATTGGGAGATTTCCATTCACATACCTGGGTGTTCCCATTTTCACATGAAGAGTAAGAAATATTTATTTTCAACCTTTAATTGAGCTGATTGATAGTAGGATAGGAGGTTGGAAGAATAGGTGGCCATCTACTGGGGGGAAAATCACACTAATACAATCTTGTATATACTCTATCCCTCAACATATATGGTCAGTTCTAAAACCTAGCAAGGAGATCATCTCTACCATAGAAAAAATACTGAGTAAACTTTTTTGGGGGTCCAATGATCTGAAACCTAAAAGAACATGGAGGAGATGGGATGCACTTTGCTATCCTATAAACCAAAATGGTCTAGGTTTCAGATCATTAACCACCATAATAAATACATGCTCAGTAAAGCTATGGTGGAAATATCAAAAGGCTGAGGCTTTATGGACACATCTAGTAGCATCACTGCCACCCTCCTCTAGATCTTCTCCTAACTGGAAGAGGATTAGCTCTATTAATGTTTGGGCATAATCAAACTCCAGGGTGATAGTAGGTAAAGGAGAATGCAATTTCTGGTTAGATATTGGTCCCATAGAAGATCTATGTGATCAAAACCTTGTTGATATCTCTGATTCCTGCTCAGTTGCAGAGTTCATATCAAATAAATCAGTTCTACTACAAAAAATTTCCCCACTGCTACCCCCTCATGCTATTACTTTGTTGCAGGAAGCTACTCTATCAACACACAGAAATGATAGACTCATATGGAAACCGGGTATTAAAGGTGAGTTTACTTTCAAATCCACTTATCTACTGCTCAGGAATTAGAGAGGTACTGCAACTTCTACTCAATCTGTCTGGAGCTCAAGAATTGAAAAAAAAAGTTTTAGTATTCATGTGGAAAATGATGAACTCATACCTTTCTTTCGATAATGTCTTGCGCAAACTAAGATTTTCGATGCCTTCTAAGTGTTGTATGTGCAATAAACATGAGGAATCTTTGGATCACTTTTTTAATTCTTGTACATTTGTTGTACAAGTTTGGAGGGTAGTACATGCTTTTATGGGAATTAAACATAGGGCTTACCCATCTATATGGGATAGACTCTCTTGTTATTTGACCTATACTAGTTTGAGCTCTTTACACACAATAATCATCAGATCTGCTGCTGTCATAACATGTTGGAACTTGTGGAAAATGAGGAACAAAATTTTATATGATTCTGCCTTTCCACAAACAGGAGTAGTTTTAAATCAGATCAGGGATCAAATTTTTTATGTGTTTACTGCTAAACCGGTTTTCATAGTATCTAAGGTTGATTTAGGCATTGCAGATCATTCTTTCCTTCCTCTAATCAAACAGCCTCCAAAGCCTAAAATATTCAAAATAGCTTGGTCTAAACCATGTAGGGGATATAAAGCTAATGTTGATGCTGTATGGTGTAGGCAATCTAATATGAGTGGGATTGGTGTGATTATAAGAGATAGTAGGGGTGCCTTTATTGCTGCTCATACTCAGTTTACAAATGCTAACTCCCCTCTGGAGGCTAAAATGAAAGCAATTATGTTAGCCATTGAGAAAACTGAAGGTTTCTATACTTCTATCTGCTTAGAATCTGACTGTATAAATGCGGTTAAATATGTCAATGATCCCCTGAATGCACCTTGTACTCTGTTTCAACTGGCTGATGATGCAAAACAATTGTTGGGTGATATTACGCTACTGCATACTCAGAGACAGGCCAATTTGGTGGCTGATGCCCTTGCTAAAGAATGTATACAAGCTGAGTACAGTTCCTCTATGTATAGGTTTAATGTGCTGACCAATAACATTCAGGGTCTACTTAGGTTAGATCAAATAGGTACACCTACATTAAGGGTGGTTAATTGATCGGATGCTACTGATTATTTCTATTACTTGCAGGTGTGCCTACATCAAGTGATGGCTCACTGGCTGTGAATACTTATGGATAGAGTGCACTAGTGCTGGCCGGCTTCTTTCTTCACTGAGGCTTTCTCTTCTGCCAATTTCTTCATGTAGAGGATAGGCTTCTTGGTATAGATGGGTTGTGTCTGACTGACTTGTGTTTCGATGCTTCGATTCACTAATAAGTTCGATACTCTTCCCAACTTACTAAGAGTTTTGTAATCCTCTTACTCTTAGATAGATACCTTATTTCATTTTGGAAGCAACTAATGTTGCTTCAAGAGCTATTAGCTCCCTCATGTATATATCAACTAAGCCAATGGCTTCATTTTCTCATTTTGTTTAAGTTCTGTCTTTTACATGGCTTGGGGAGGCCTAATACATATTCCCCCATCTTTTGATGGTTAAAAAAAAGGTATAAGAAAGTCAAAAATATCCTGCCAAAATCAAAGTATGTGAAAAATGGACCCCTTGGTACAATTCAAACCACCACAGGGTTTTTCATTTGAGGTATGATCATACTACTATGAACATTGAAATCATCAGTGATGGAGTATCCACCACTCTGATTACAACACAGAGTCGATATGTACCACTCTTAGGGATGAAAGATAAGCGTTCTCATCCAAATGAGATCATTATTCTTTTGGAAGAATATTCTTTTCCTAACGCAACACCACACACGAATATGATGGTAATATCAACTACTATCGGCAGTTTGCTTGTGAAGGGGGGTTTATAGATGACTGCAAAGGACTGGAGTTCATGTTTGCGTGTTGTTTTTATCAGTTGGAGATTCAACATGAAGCTTAAAAAAGTCAATGTCACTTGTATCATGATTCACAAAGCAGAATGAAGTATCCCATCTGATTAATCACATTACGAATGATAGTCAAAAATTTTATTGTAATTGATACATTGTATTTTGTACAACTGATGAGACGTGAAATTTAACATCTCTTTTTCAATACTTTTGCTGGTGGATAGTTAGTTTTAGATAAGTTTTGCACAATAGGGAGTTAGGACCACCATCTTTGATTTTCTTATGTAACCTCTCGATTTTGTGAGCCAATTGTGAACCTAACGGGATTTTATCCCCGTGAGTATCTAGATACTTTATTTTTGTGAACTTTTACATGTAGATTACTCACGAGTAAAGGCCATTCGCAAGGGTGGTAGAAGATTGAAGTTCAATCGCAAGATTGGTAGAAGAATGAAGGTCGTTAAGCTAAAAATGTTAGAAGATTGAAGAGCGATGAAGAAGGAAGCCAAAAGTCCAGAAGAAGTCAAGAAGGCATTGGCCTTACAGTTTTGTACAACCCATACAGTCAGACGTGCCCAATGAAAACCCAAAACACGAGTGGTGTGGATGTGCATGGCATGTGCACTCAAATAATGGGAAGAGAGCACAAGGAAAAAGGTCGTGCAATTTAGCATGACCCTTAAAAGAAGTAGGCATAAGATCAAAGCTCCACGACACGTGTCGTGCAGGTCTGCATGGTCCATGCAAGCAATTGGTAACGCTTTGCTGTTCCAGGTTACGGTCCGTGCAGATGCGCAGGGACTATGCAAACCTGCACTGGCCTTGAACGACTAGGCACTAGGGTTTAGGAATTGGGCTTCTGGGCCTTTTCTCTCGTCACTACATATAGGCCCAAATTTTCTAAGGTTCAAGGGAGAACATATTAATAGTGCTTAGATCTTGTATCTCTCTCTCTCTCTATCTTTCTCTTCATTCATCATACATTGTGATATGGTTGCTCCGCCAAGTAGAACACTATGTTTACCTCGTATACTTTTTTTCCTACAAAACAAATCCCATAAGTGATTCTGGGGAAAAAGCTCCAACAATCAAGTCAGTGTCCTCTCTAGAAAATTGGAATTCCTTGGTATAGTAATGCTTACCTCCTTGAACCCTTCAGCATTGCTTTTAATGTATTTATAAGAGTTCACTATCTTGGCTCCGTATTTCTCTCATCTGAGAATATGGGTTGTACTACAAACCCTATAACTCTGGTTTGTGGCCACACTCCACGATCGCTTAATCGTGTCTCTACATTTATCGTTTTGTGATCGCATGCTTCAGACCAGGCTCCGCTTTTATTGCTTCATCGGCCTTATCTGCATTTTTTCTTTGGCTGAGCTTATAGCCCAATTATGCTAGCTATAGGCTAGGTATACATCATAAGCCTCCCCCAGCCATGAAAACTAGTAGTTGCACTTCTAATTTGTGAGATTTGAACAATATGTTCATTATGGATGTAGCTACGGCAGTCTTCACGAAGTGTTTTTTGCTTCCTATCTATCAATGTGTCTTTTTGATTTTCAAATTTTGAATTTTGAATTTGAATACATCTCCTACTTCTTCTCTAACACAATCGTTTTGAATTCTTTGATGAATACTAACCGTATTGGCCTCATTTTATATTTTCTTTGTCATTCCAAATTATCCTCCAATGCCGTTATATCTTCCTATAATAAATATTTTAATGCGTCCAACACGCCTCACTATTCTGTGGACATCTTTTAACCATTTTTGCTTCGACGTCTTGTATTCCCAAAAGGGTAATTAACTTTTATCATTCTATAATCATTATTCCTTCTTCAATTTGACTTCTCTAACTTTTCAACTCTTTATATTAAATCTTATATCTGTTTTGGAGTCTTCTTCTTCCCTTCATCTTCATATTTGTTCAAGCAACTCATCTCCATTAATATCCGTAAGTTTTCTTTAATATCTTCTTTGTTTCTTTTCTGCAAATCAAGTCCAAGTCTCATAAGCTTTGTATTGTTGTTTTCTCTTATAGAATATTGTTTCTCTTAGTTCCAATCCATACTTTCTTCTATCACTGTCCCTCTGTTGTTTCTGTTTCTTGCTCTGTTCTTTCTCGGATTGTGTGCCAACTTTGTGCAATATTTGTATCTGAGTGTACTCAGCTGTGGTCCGTCAACTCTAATTGATAGGCTTCTCATCTACATTTTAGGAATAATGTCAGCTTCCACATTTATCCCAATTGTTGGTGAATCATCAATGAAGGATGTGTTAGATGAGCACGTTGATTCTGGGGAGGGTTCCGACCATCCTACCAATTCCTCCACCGTTAGTAATGTAATATCTCACTGCTATTTGGTCAACTCATTAATTAGTTTTCCTTTCTTCTCCTCTTACGAGCTTAAAGCCTCTGAATGCTCTGATAGTGTTTACAATCCTCCCTCTAGGTTCATTTCTTGCTACTTAGATTATCTGAAATTTGGACTTGTCTTCCCTGTTTCTTCACATATCATGGATTTACTAAGCCACTTTCAGGTAGCCTTACCCCAACTTCATCCTAAGACTATCTCTATTTTTTTTGTATTTTACCACGCCCGTGAGGCCGTTGAGATCCTTTTTTTGATTTGCCTGTTTTGCAACCTTTACCAGTTTTGCAAGGAGAAAAAGTCCCTTGATGAATTTACCCTTTATCCCTTTATTCCTAAAGTTAGGTTTGTTAGGGGGTTTCCCTACAACTACTTAGTGTGACGTAAAAAAATTTCTCTTTAAGACTTCGTACAGAGAGCGAACGAAGTCTGTGAGTTTGGAACTATAACATTTTCAAATCTAAACTTCCCAAGTCCGGGGTTCGACTTGATGCTAAACCCGAGGTTGTGTTTACACTCGTCAAACATACGATCTCTCTTTGCCATGTTGATTGTGAGGGTGAAGGTGTTTATTATTTCCTTGTTACTTCTCTTTGTCTCTAATTCTTCCTCATGAACATTTTTGCATTGTCATAATACCAAGGAGAGATAATGTTTTGGCAGTGATGATGACAAACCGGAGGCCACTTTTGCCCAAATGAATGATGTGTTCGCGATCGACGTGTCACGGTAAAATTCTACTATAATGAACCTTTAGTATTTACTTATTGAGGTCGTTGTTGATGGTGATGGGAAGGGTGTCGGTTATCAAACAATTGATAGTTCTCAAAGGAGGAAGAGAAAATATCAGAGTGGTGGGCCATCGAGTACAATGGAGCCTCCGAAGAAAAAAATGTGTGTTGGGCATTGTCACATGAAGCTTCCTTTGTTGAGCCAAGAACTGATGGTAGAGGGTACCATGCCTGGTACCTTGTTTAAACTCTCGCTCCATGAAACCATAAATGTGGTATGTCTATTTGTAATGTGAATCGAAATGTGTGTTTAGCTTTACTTGATGTTGTTCCATTTTTGGGCTTTAACTTTCGTTAATTGAAACCTATACCCAGGTTAGGGAGAGTCTTGAGCTTGTCAGCGAACGAGTCACCCAATTTTGTTAGGAAAATGGTTCACTTGTACAGAAATGTTGGTCCACTGAGGAGAAGTGCGCAGCCATAACTGTCTCTCTTAAAGTTGCTGAAGAGTGTGCAGTGGCTGTTGAGAGGGAGGCTGCTAAGTTATGATCAGAATGGGAGCAAGTACGGACCATGGTTTTTGCTTCACCTAGCTATCCTTATGTTCTTGTTGATCACCTAGTGAAGACAAAGCCTTTTTTATAAGCTGTTTGAGGGGGTTTCTTCCATCGCTCACAATTTTGGATATTGCAAAGATATGGTGAAGCTGCGACAGTTAAACCCATCCACTAAAGTTCAGAGTCTTCCAAAACTTCCTAAGGCTCAGGTCATATTAGAGGAACAAAAAGCCTTATCAACAAAGGTTTCATAAGAAGAATCACTGACGGTGATCATTCCTATGCTATATTATTCTGTCTTGCTGGTCTTCCCAGTATTCCTTCTGTGGACAAGTTAAAGCAGTGTGAGGTTGATTACTTCGAAGACCTTCCATTTGGTTCTCGTACTATTATGCCGCCTCTGAAGTTTTCCGTTCATGCTGTGAACGAGGCCAATGTTAACACTAAAGTTTCTACTCATCAAGCGAACAAGGAAGATGCTGCTATCGTTGTTCAGCATTTGTCTGCCTCCGCCTCTGATGTTAGTTCATCTTTAGCATTATGCTTTTCATATTTCTGATTGTAACTTAAGAAAATACTCTAGTGTATGTATGTACTATTTGTATGGATATGGATATTAATTTTCGCGTGGCCTTCAATTTTTACGACTTCTCATCACATTTACTTATATGCAGGGCTCCGATATTTTGGTTGATCATATTTTTTTTAAAGGACTTGATTTTATGGGATCTACTAATCAATTTTCTGATTTTTACAGTTTTCTTCCATCCAATTTTCACTGCCCCATTAGATTGATTCGATCTACTCAGTCTTTAACCAAGGGATATGATGAGATTTTTTCTTCGGAACGCTTATCTCATATAGAGTCACTCCCCTAATACATCAGATGGAAACTTCCTATTTCCGATCCTTCGCTATCTTCTTCCACAACATGTCCTTGAGTAATTTTTTCCCCAATGGTTACAATTTTGAATCGCTTAGCAAGCATATTGTTCGTGGTTTTGTTGATCTTGAATCTACTGGTGTATTGATGTGCTTCATTATTTGTGCGTTAACCGTTGCATTTGTCATAGTTTTTAGCTTGTTTTATTTGGTGGATTGATAGTATTTGTTAGGTTTATATGATAGGGGTTTAGACGGCCAAGTTTGGTTTTGTTTTCTAAATCCCGATTTTGTAGACTTAATTAGTACTTATGGATATCTTGTATCCATAGTCTTCTTGATCTTCCTTGTGATCATCTTTAGTAGGTCGTTCGTGGTTACTTTTTGGTTACTATCTATGTGAAGGCCGTTCATAGCAGCAGTAGAAAATATTTAAGGTCGTTCGCAATGATGGTAGAAGAGATCAAAGGCCATTTACATCTATAATGATAGTACATGAAGGCCACGAACATCAAAGCATGGTAGAAGGAGATTGGAGCCAAATATAGGTGGCATTGGAGTTCAAAGTGGCCAACGAAGAAACGCTGAATCATGGTCCGACGGGTTGCACTAAATTTTGAGAACAATTCAAGAATAATTAGCCTCCAAGGCTGATTCCAATGCATCTATCTTCTTGAGCACTATAAAAATGACTACTAGAACTCTTAAATCATAATAACGATTTACCCATAGAAAAAGAAACAAGTTCAGTCGGTTAAAGTACCACGGGTCGACGTGGGGCGTTCATGGTTGGCACTAATGACCCATGCCAAAGAAGTTGGCTTGTACCAACAATGTTCAGCATGAGGCTATGGCACGGACCGGGCCAAAACCCATAGGCCGCACGAACCATTTCTAATCCACGCTCAAAATTGGCTAAGTATGAGTGTGGATCGTCCCATTTACAACAGCTCGCGTCGTTCCAAGTCCAAGATGTCGAAACCAGCCAGCAAAGTGTGGAAAATTAGATGGCCCATGCCAAGTTTCTGAGTTAATCAAGTCTCCAGACGACGGTCCTCGCCAAGGGCGATGTCCCGCATGATTGGAAGTCCAAATCAAGCCTTCCAGACGACGGCCCACCAAAGGCCATGATCTGTGCCAAAGGTGTTAGCGCGGATCGCACCAGATCCGGAAGCCCACAACAGCACAAAGCAACAGCCTGCACCAGATGTAGTGCCACGTGCCAAAGGCATTGGCATGGACCACACCAGATCCAGTGGCCTGTGACAAGTATACGGCGCGGACCGCACCATCCGCGCCAGGCGGCGGTAGACTTGGGGTTTACTCATTTTTTACCTATTTTGGGCCTATTTTTAGGCCCAATCTCCTACTACTATAGATATGGCTTTATTCTACTAGGTTAAAAAGGTTAGATAATTTTTTAGACTTCATCTTGTATTAGGAGAGCAACTTTAGAGAGAGAAACACTTTCTCCTTTTCTTTTCTTTCCTTTTATTTTTTCTTTGATACTATGATGTGGAATTCAAATCTTTTTTTTTAAATTCCATATCTATGGAGTAGATTTATAGCCTGGGGATAAATTGTAGGTGCATGGAATTTTATGTTTTGTGAGATTTACTAATTCATCCTAATTTTGTGTTCATGATATTATTGTGACTTGTACTTGAATGTTTGAATTGCATGAATAGTACACTCCATATAATCACACAGTTTGGTCTATATTCATGTTGGTAAAAATATTAGTGCCCCCTTGGGAAGAGAAACCTGGATGTTTGAATGGGTAATGGGGTACGGATCTGCGTGGGTGTGTACATGGCAGACCTGAGTCATACTCTGAATTATTTTCCATCGCACCAGTCTTAGCTGATAATGTAAATTATTCTAAGAGGTTATGGGTAGAAATGGTGATAATTATCAAGCTAGGGTTTTAAGAGACCCTAGTGTTATAGATAAGGTGTCTACGACCCTTGGCCTAATTGATAGGACCATTTGGGAAGTAGCGCATTCGTGGTGGAAGCTTAGAATGTAATTGCACGGGGGAGAAACAGATCTACAACAATGGTCGGACCTTGTTGTACTCCCTTAATTATGATGACGGTGTCGATAGAGGGTTGCGAGCGCACCTAACGTGACAGGTACCAGGAAGTGTATGCCATCGGCCATACCACATGTTATGAACACTGTATTAGGTTTGTCTAAGTCTCTGTATGAATGAATCAAGGAACGAAATATTAAACTAACCATGTTGCGCTATGACTTCCCAAGTGCTTATCTAATTAGATTAGTTTCTTTTTACTGTCATGTTTTGTAGTTGTTAGCTTAAAAACAAAACCCCCTCCCCTTTTGTTTGATTTACTAGTTATTCCTTTCACTCTTATAGATTAATGACCCGTACGAGGTTGTGTTTTCATTGACTCTTAGGCCTTAGCATCTCTGTGGACATACCCAAAGCCTACCACTAACTACCTTGTATGTAGCATAGTAGTGAGAACAAGTGAAGAATACAATTTTATCTTTGACCTCTCAAAGCCTCTGCTCGGGTTAATTAGCTACAATTAACGACCCTGGGTGGAGGCGGGTCAAATTTTAGCTCTGCTGCCAGGGATTCTATTCATTCTAAGTGTCAATTAGCATAGCACGTTAGTAGTGTAGTTAGTAATTGCTTTTATTTTTGTTTTGCTTCAATAATTTGGTTGTTGAGCTATTGTGATAGTTGTTTTATTACCTTTTGATATGTTTGCTAGTGTTGTATTTTGAAGGGTATTGTTTTCCCTAGTTTATGGTGCACGCCTGTACCACTAATCTAGGCGTCTTACACTACCCAATAGAGAACATAGGTGGTCAGAGGAGAAGGAAGTGAACGACTAGGGAAAACACTCAACTGAGGGCGGTAGTGTTGGTTGAAGAACCGCTAGCAATGGCGAAAGACAATCATACCTTACGGGAGCTCATGGCACCCAACCTGGAGAATCACCCATTATTCACTACCTTCCCGCCATTACCCGCCAATGTAAGCTGTGAGCTAAAAAGTGGCATGATCCATTGCCTACTGAAATTCCACAGATTGGCAGGGGGGACCCATACAAGCATCTATCGGAGTTTCACTAGGTGTGTACGAACATGAAGTAACCATGAGTTTCTGAAGATGACTACAATCTGAGAGCCTTCAAATTTTCCCTTCAAGACAGAGCTAAAGACTGGCTCTACTACTTGCCACTAGGATGCATATGTTCTTGGATGCACATGAAACGAAGGTTCTTAGAGAATTATTTTCTGGTGTCTAAATCTGCATGGGCTAAAGAAAAAACTATCAAACTTAACTTAAGGGGTTTCTAAGAGCTTGTAGATTATTGGGAACGCTTCAAGCAATTTTCAGCAAGTTGCCCCCACCATCCCTTCAATGAGGGAAATCTAATGTACTATTTCTTCAAGGGGTTATGCGATAAAGATATGTGAATGGTGAATGCCGTTTGCAATAGTTCGATAGAAAAAAAAATCCCCAAGGATGGAATGGCCCTCTTTGAATAAATGACTAATGGCATGCAAACATTTGCTACAAGGTCAAGGGTTAGGGTCTTGGATGAACCCGCACCATCATGTAAGTTGGAGGAGAAAGTCCAAGCTCTTGCTTCCATGATAAAGGATCTATTGTGAGGAAAAGTTCATCAAGTCAAAGTGTTCATGGTTCGCAACCTTGACCACAACTCTTAGGCATGTCCCAAAGTCATAGAAAATTTGCAAGAGGTGAATGTCGTTGAGTAAAAAATTTGAGAGAGGCCACAATTCGCAAGGGGTCAACCACAAGGGTTCTGGGGAAACCAAGGAGATGCATGCCTGGATAAATATGTTAACTCATTCAACCCAAGATATCGAGGTCATGAAATCTTTTCAGAAAGAACAAGGCGTGAGATTGAAGACCTTGGTAATAGAGAATTTTCAAGTATCATAAATTTTGAAGTTTAAGTTGGTCAACTTTCCACCTCAGTGAGCCGGCTTGAAGCCAAGGAGTCAGGCAAACTCCCTACCCAACCAGAGATCAATCTAAGGAACGTGAGTACTCTCAAATTGAGAAGTGGGAAAGAAGTTTGTGAGCCTAAGAAGAAGGTGATCCAAGAGTATTATAGGGTATTGGAGGCTACCAAGGCACACTTTAAAGAGGAGGACATTGCGGTCAAGGAAGCACCTTCCAAGGAGATTCCACCGCCTGAGGCATAAGCTACCATTCCACCTCCATTTCCAAATACTTTTAGGGGAAAGCCAAAATTTGTGACCAATGACACGATCATTTGAAAAGTATTCGAAAGGGTCGAGGTAACAATCCCTATCTTCGAATTGATTGAAAATGTGCTATCATATGCTAAATTCATAAGGTTTCATTCTCAAAAAAAATAAGTATATCAACTAGGAAAGTAGCACATTTACAAATGGGGGGATTCACTGTTTTGAACCATAAAACTTTGCCTATTAAATGCAACGATCGTGGAATATTTTCTATCCCCATCTCTTTAGGTGGTAAATTTGTTTAAAATGTCATGATTGATTTATGCGCATTCATTAATGTGATCCTGTTTAGTATATATGGATGCCTAGAAGTAGGTGAGCTTGGGGAAACTAGAGTGATTATCCAACTCGCCGATCATTCCCAAGCTAGTCCTCTTGGACTAGTAAAGGATGTGATAGTTCTAGTAGGAAAATTGGTTTGTCCAATGAACCTTTATGTCTTAGACGTGGCGCACGATGGAAGTGCACCCCAAATACTTTTGGGGAGACCTTTTCTTAAAATGTCTGGGACTAAAATGTCCGTTTCGGAACCTTGACTCTAGAAGAAAATATGGACAAAGTGGAATTTGATATCTATAAATCTAGGCATGAATCAAAAAATTTCTCTTTTATGTGTTAAGGTTAAACCTTATGTGATGAGCATGGTGAATCCTCTTGTGTTACAAATGACCATGAACACTTGGATGAGTCTCGTGTTGATAATGTTGTTGATGAGTCTGATCAATTGCATGATGCTATTGATGGTATTTTTGTGCTAGATTGTTTTTCCATGCAAACTAACTTGCAGCGGGAAAAAGAGAGTGTCGAGAGTTTAAAACCTACTCGGCCTCCTTCTAACCCCAAAGATACATTCACGGACTCCATTTTTGCAAGATGTAAAGATTTATTTCCTATGACGGACAAGAGGTCCGAATGTAAGTATGGCTCATTGTGGAGACCTCTCCACAACATTTTTACCTTGATTCTACAGGGGTTTTTACCTCAGTTTTTAGTCCCAAAAAAACAGAGGTAAATGTGGGCGGAGTAAAAAGTATGTTTTCTACCTCAGTTAAAAACCAAGGTAAACAATACTTTTTACCTTGGTTTTTGAAAAAATAACCAAGGTAAATACTTGAATTTAAGCGACATGCATGCGGGGTTGCACCATGAATTTCAAACCCAAAAAATTATAATCACAGTAAAAGAACTGATAGATGCTGGTGCGAGGTCGCTCATAATATTTTTGAAATATAAAAGAAAACTACCAAAAGCATAATCGACGTCAATTATTCTTTCGGTAGTCCACAGTCTAACAAATGTTTTCGGCCAGATTCCACCCTGAAGAGTGCAAAATACTAGCACGGTTTACAACCAAAACAAGAAAGTTTACAGACAAACATAATCAGAATTACAAACAAGGAATAATTTAAAATACAAAAAAAATTAAATTAACAAAATCAATGTTGGAAAGATTGTATTCTTGAGCAGCGGACCTCTGGTAAGAACGGACCTCCGACGTGAGCATCTCCGGCATGAACAGATCTTCGGCGTCAACATATCTCCAGCGTGAGTAGATCTCAGGGGTTAGCGGACCTCCGGCGAGAGCCGACCTCAGCGAGACAGGGCAGAGCGTACCTTCGGGAGGTGGAGATGGAGGAGTTGCGTTGGTCGGTGGTGGAGAGGAGTTGGTCTGTGGTGGACAGCCGCTGGTCAGTCGGTCATTCGTGGTGGTAGTGGTGGCATCGGCCCTTCATGGTCGATGGCGTATGATCGGTGGTAAGTGACCTTCGGCGTGAGCCCTTCATGGTGGTGGTGACCTCCAGTGTGAGCTCTTCGTGGTGGTGACGTGGACCTCGGGTGGATGGCATCGACCAGTAGTCAAGGTAAGGAGAAGATGTCTGAAAATCTAAGGATGAATTAGGGTTTTCTTTCATTTACAGGCTAGGGTTTTTACTTGGGTTGAATTGGGCTTAAAAATAATGTGGGCTGAGTAACCACGGCTTCAATTTATATTTATAGACTAAATTGTTTTTTAGTCCCCTATAAAGTATCGTATACCATGTTTTGGTCTCCATTTTCAAATCAACCCTTAGACGGTACCAAACAAATTCAAAACAATTTGTTAGGTCTCCAAAGGTGGTTTTCGGTAAGATGAAATGGTTTTTCTGTATAGTCAGGGGTATTATGGTAATTTTATTGGTTAAAAATTTTTTAATTAAAATTACCTAATTTTAATTTTAATTTTCTTTTAAGTTTGTCACCACCACCACTTTCTGTCGTTGCCGCTGCCGCCTTCTGCCGGCGGCCACGTTACTAGCTTCCATACATACATCATCCTCTTCCTCATCTTCATCATTAACCATTAAACCCTAATTGCACTTTCACTCCTCGATTTTCTTCATCCTCGCACCACCGATTAGGGTTTCACTCCTACTTTAGACTGCTCCTGATCTGGTTTCCTCACATCGCTTTTCTTCATCCTAATCTCATCCTCAACCATTAAACCAGACTAATCCAGATCTGGGTCAGATTGGGTTTCTTCATCCTCGACAGAGGTTGCTCGAGACGAAGTGGTGGCGGTGGAGGCAAAGTGGCGGCAACGGCGATGAAGAAAAACTGGAGTGAAGAAGACGATCGAGCGAAGAAGATGAATTTTTATTTTTAACATTTTTAATCTCAGGGGTATAATGGTCATTTTACATATTATGACCAATGTTACCATTGACTTTCCCTGAAAACCACCTTTAGGGACCAAACAAATTGTTTTGAATTTGTTGGGTACCGTCTAAGGGTTAATTTGCAAATGAGGACCAAAAAATGGTATAAGAAACTTTGTAGGGGAATAAAAACCCAATTTAGTCTTTAAAATGTTTTAAAAGTCAAATTATATTTAAAATTTTTGTTTTATAAATTCAATTTAAAAAATATCTCAATAGTAACAATTTAAAATTTTACTATTATTATATTTGTATTTGGAACAATAAAAAAAATTGATGTTGTTGCTAACACTTACATAAATGTATGGAGGTAAAAAAATAGGTTTTAAGTGTGATTAATCAATTTAAGGTTGACCTTTTAATGGTTAAAGTTATGAAAGTTCATTAGTATTCATAATATTAAGTTAGGTAATAATTGACCATTTATTAATTAAGGTCAAACCTCTTTTTATTGTTAAATAGCTTAGATCAAACATTTTCATTATTGTTCATATACGAAAAGTCAAGTAAAGGTGAACAGATCATTAGTTAAGGTCAAACTTTTCCATTAGCGTTCATATATGAAAATTCAAATAACGGTTGAACATTAATTAGTTAAGTCAAAAATTCAATTAGTGTTTATGTATAAATAGTCAAATAGGGGTTGACCGATTATTCAAAAATTACACTATCGCCCAAAATTGTAGTAAGCTATAATCCATTGCTCCGAAATACATGATTTTTGTTATTCTTGCATAAATGTAGAAATATTAAATACATGAATTTTTGGTGAAATGTTGCAAAGCGCTAGTATATGTTCTAGTGTAACTCAGAGTTGGTTACATTGAAATAAGAAAGGTAAATCGAAAAGATTACAAATATATTCTTGTGCATGTTTATTGATAAATACTATGTTATGGACGTGGAAAATACAACTTAGGTGTATAGGGTACCATCACGTTTGAGCATATTTCAATTTGGAGTTACGAGTGAAGTTTTTAACTTTTGCACTGAGGTCCCTCCAAGAAAGTTGGAATTATCGAATCACGAAATTGGCAACACCAAAATTCATTTCAATAATATACAATTGAAAATTTGCAATTTGGGCATGAGTGGGTGAACGAAAGGTCCTCAAAAGTCAATAATGATTACTTCTACACAATCTTATAAATTAAACTGTGGCCCAAAATTGTGTTACCCTATAATCCATTGCTCTGAAACACATGATTTTTCGTTATTCTTGCATAAATTTTAAAATATTAAATAAGTGAATTTTTCGGTGGAATGTTGAGTACATATTCTAGAGTAACGTGGAGTTAGTTGCATAGAAGTAAGAAAGGTAAATCGGAAAAGATTACAAATATTTTCTTGTGCATGTTTATTGATAAATACTATGTTATGGACTTGAAAAATACAACTTGGGTTTATAGGGTACCATCGCGTTCGAGCGGATTTCAATTTGGAGTTACGAGTGAAGTTTTTGCCTTTTGCACTTAGGCCCCTCCAAGGAAGCTGGAATTGTCGAATCACGAAATTAGCAACATAAAAATTTAATTCAATAATTTACATTTGCAATTTTGCATTTTGGGCATGTGTGGGGTGAACGGAAGGGTCTCAAAAGTCAACATTGATTACTTCTACACAATCTTGAAAAATTACACTATGGGCCAAATTGTGTTACCCTATTATCAATTGCTCCAAAATACATGATATTTGTCTCCTTACATAAATTTAGGAATATTAAATAAGTAAATGTTTTGGTGAAATGTTGCAAAACGCTAGTACATGTTCTAGAGTAACTTAGAATTTGTTACATAAAAGTAAGAAAGGTAAATCGGAAAAGATTACAAATATATTCTTGTGCATGTTTATATATAAATACTATGTTATGCACTTTGAAAATGCAACTTGTGTGTAAAGGGTACCATCACGTTCGAGTGGATTTCAATTTGGAGTTACGAGTACATTTTTTACTTTTTGCACGTAGGTATCTCTAAGAAATTTGGAATTATCGAATCACGAAATTGACAACATCAATATTAAATTAAATAATATACAGTTGCAATTTTGCAATTTGAGCATGCGTGGGTGAACGGAAGGGCCTCAAAAGTCAACATTTATTACTTCTACACAATCTTGAAAAATTACACTATGGGCCAAATTGTGTTACTCCATTATCAATTGCTCTAAAATACACGATTTTTGTTATTATTGACTATATATGTAATATATTTTTTTGGTGAAATATTGTAAAGCGCTAGTACATGTTCTTGAGTAACTCATACCAGTGCCTCATAACAACCAAATTTTATACTACTTACTTTATATACTACTTATTTTATACAATTATGAATAAGTAATATATATAAAAAAAATTAGGTGAAAAAAATAAAATATATTTATTGATATTTGAACTCTATGATTAATTTATTTCGTTTGAAAAATATAAATATAAAGTCATAGTTCAAATTATAATTATAAATCTTTTGAAAATTCAAAAGAAATGGAGTAGCATAAAAAGTTTAAAAAATTATATTTTAGTTTTGTTTAACATTAAATTTTATTATTCCAATTATAATCATGTATTACTTGAACTATACATTTAATTTATTTTATTTGAAAATATAAACATAAAGTCATAGTTAAAAGTAAAATTATTAAATCTTTAAAATTAAAAATGAAATGGAGTTGCATAAAAAAATTTGAAAATTATATTTTTGTTTTGTTAAAAAAAATAATACTATTAAACATATATGCTCAGTTATTTTAAATCGTGCAACACAAAGGTGTCTGCGAGAGGTACACGCGACGTCCACAAGAAAGACATGTGTGTGATGCCACTCATTTCATGTCTGTGACAGGTACGTACGATGTCGGTCAACATAATAAATGACGTAAGTAATCTAGGCATGCATGTGATGTCGGTTATTTCATGTATGCAAGAAGTACATGCGACATCGGTCACAAAAAACCGACGTAGGTAATCCAAACATGTGTGCGACGTCGGTTATTTGTGTCTGGGATAGGTACGTGCAACCTGGGTCACCAAAACAACTCACGTAGGTGACCCAAACATGTGTATGGCATCGGTCATTTGTGTCTGGGCTAGGTAAATGCGACCTTGGTCACATAAACTACCAACATAGGTAAGCAAGAAATACGTGCGACGTTGGTCATTCATGTATAGGAGAGACACATGCGACCTCAGTTTGACTTCAGTAAGCCAGACATGCGTGCGACATCGGTCGCACCAGACTTTTTACCTTGGTTTTTTTAACCGAGGTAAAAAATATATTTTTACTTCGAATGAAAAATTCAACCAAGGTAAAAGAACTTTTTACCTTAGTTTTTTGGTGCTAAGAAAAAAATCCAAGTAAAAGAGGCAAATTAATAGGTGTTGTTTGTTGTAGTGGTCACCGATGGCGATTCTGGAGACCCACAGGTAGGTGTTTCTAACTATACTTGCATGAAAAAAGAAATAAGTCTTGAGGAAGACAATAAATATACGGCATTTTTTTTCATTCGTGTTTTATGTAGTTATTAGATAGATTTTGCATGTTCTAGTTTTTCAATGAGAATTGTTGAGATGAAACTCTTGTTTGATTTGAAAATTTGAGTTCAGGACTCATGATTGTGTTTGGATGGAATTAGATTTGATAGGTGACATAGTTTTTCGAAAAAGAGGGAAAAAAACTAAGGATTGTGTCAAAATTTGTGCTGATCTTGTGCCAAACTTGACACGGTTTGCGCCAAGAGTCTTAGTCCATGTCATGAGAGTTGGCACGAGGGGATGCTTCATGCCAAGGAGTTTGGCACCATGGTTGGTTCGTGCAAAAAAGGCCGCGTGCCTGAGATTTGACACGATGCATTGGGTCGTGCCAAGCACATTTTAGGTTAAAAACCAATTTTCCACTGCCAAATCGTCCAAAAATGAAAGTTTTTAAAAATTTAGAATTTCTCACTCAAAAATGCATTTTTTTTGTTCAAAAAATTTGAAATTCCCAAATTTCTTAGGATTTTTTTATGCAAATAGTACTTCCTACATTCCATGGAACTAATTTAGTGGTACTGTTGTCCCCTAATTTGCAATTTCAAAATTCCATTCTTATCCTAATTGTACCTCTCTCTCTTATCATCTATGCTGAAATTCTAAAACTATGGTACATTTTTCCACCTAATTTCATCATTTGACACATTCTTCCTTCTCAAGAAATACCCAGTCACACACACTCTTGGTGAAACTTGAAAAGGCAATTCTTGCCTTTTCTTGTGTGAATCTTGCAACTCCTACCTTCAAATTCGGGGTAATTCATTAAACTCTTTGTTTATATGCTTGATTGGCATTGTGGTGGTGTTATGAAAAGCATGATTTTCGAATGAGTATGTGGGTTGTTGGGATATATGTTTGGGATGGTATGTATGCTTATGTGTTGAAGAAAGTTTGGATGGTTTGATGTGCTATTATGTTTAAATGATATGTTCTTCATGTGTTGGGTAATTTGGGAGGAGATGAACCTTGATTGCATAGTCTTATTGATGGGTTGGTGATGACTTACATTAGATTATTGTTCAATGAGAATGTTCTTGTTTAAATAGCCTTCATCTTGGATTATCATGTTTTTAATGTTTAGGCTATTTAGGAAGACCTACTTGTTAAATGATAACATGAGTCATGCCTTGTTTTGACGATCATATTACAACTTTTTGCCTCATATTGTTAGGATGCCTCCAAAATGGAATACATCAGAGCATGGCAAGTCCACTGGGGGTGAGAAGAGGAGGAAACTGGCAAATGGTACAAACCATGAACCAGTAACTCTTACTCTTTGCAACCCCGCGATTGTGACCGATGAGTTTATAAGATTATCCAATATCTCTATGACTGTAGCTAGGAGGTGGAGGAATTTGAGAGAGCCAAAGAGGAGTATACTAGAGACCGATTTTGCATGCAAAGACACATTGTCAGCTCTAGGCTTACTCGAGCATGTGACCTATCTATTTGGTTGAGTAGGTGTAGAGGGTTCTTAGAGAAACATTATAAGACTTACATTAGGTTGACCTTAGAGTTCCTAGCTACTCTTTGGTCGGTAACGGACGAGAATTGACACAAGGGGATCAAATTCAATCTTGACGACAAGGAGTATCTGATGACACACCGGGAGATAGCTCGTGCCTTTAGATGAAGGTTCGCCAAAGAGATCCCTAGGACACACCATAAATGGGTGCCTTTTTCTCTCTGGAAATTTTGGAGGCTACTGAAAGGGATTGATTTGATGAATGTGTGCAAGAACACCGTCTTAGTTAATCCAGCATTTTGATACGTTCACCTACAATTGGCAATGGGGGCTTTCTTCCATGGTGAGCTAACACAATGTCCTGGTTTGGATGTTCATTGTTTTTGGGCAATGACTTCCGAGGGAATTTTTTTACCCAAACCTGGTGGGGAACTTTGTAAATGAGTGCACAATTATGGGGGAAATAAAGAGTGGTAAGATATCTATAGGTTGCATGGTTGATCTACTGGAACATTACTTATTGCATGCGTTCACCTAGAGAGCATTGGCTAAGTTGGGACGATCGAGTACAAATTATAACATCAAGAAGTTAGCCAAAGCATGCATGGTGGGACTATCGACATTGGGTGTATGGCTTTATGGTGTAGTAAGAGGATCAAGTGGAGAAACATAAGTCACGGAAGAGGATACCTTATATGGAGTGAGGATGCAAGTGGAGGAGATTAGTTCGAGGGTGGATTGCATCGAGGCCCCTCTTCAAGCAACATGATACCTTGAGAGGAGCAACACTAGTCAAGAAGAGAATGAAGGCCCTTCGGGGCCACGAGAGTGAGTATCACTATTTCACCCAACCTCACTTATGTTTTGACATGATTTTTGTTGCATTAGGGACTATGCATCGGTTAAGTGTGAGGAAGGGAGTAGCGAGAACTTAGGGAGTTTTCATTCTTGGATTTCCTCGGTACATTTTATGTTTTTCATTGGTAGTTTTTTCTTGAATGTTGGTGATTTTTTTTTATTGTTGTATAATGTGTCCATTTTATGTTCACATTTAGGGAATTTTTTATATCATTTTTTTGCTCTTTTGTTATCAAGAACTTGTGTTTTAATTAAAATTCTCTTAGTAGAGGTAAGAGCGAATTTAAGCTCTTTTATCTTTTCTAAGTGAATTTTGTGTGACAAGGAAATAACAATGACATTTGAAGACTGGATGCCATTGAAGATCATCTTTTGAAGACTTTGAAGATTAGCTGTGAATATTTGAACACTTGAAGAGTTCGAGGATTGTGTAATGGACTGAGAGCTAGAAGACAAGAAGAAGAGAAAAATATTTTCTATTCTGGGCACCCATCGTGGGTCGCGACCAACGGGTGTCCAGAAATCCATCTTCTTTTCTTGAACTATAAATATCACTTTATCTCTTCTCTTTCCTCACTTCTTCTCCTTCGCGACTTCAGACCAAAAAACCCTAGGTTTTCTCTTCTTTTCCATCTTTCTTATCTTTGATTTATGTTTGGATTTTTGTAGTTAATTAGTATAAACTAATCTCTTGGGACCAATTGATTGAAGATTCCAAACTTATGTAGTGTGATTCTTGATTTTTCCCATTTATGAACATTTATGTGAAAGCATTTCTTGTGCCATTAATGCTATATTTTGCTTCATTTAAATCATGGGTTGTTTGTGAATGGGAAGTGTTTATATGATTCAAGTGTTAGGGTATTAGGAAAGTTGCAAATTTATTGACTCTTTTGGCATGAAAATCTTTGAACATGATCTTAGAACTTCTAGTGTATAATGTTTTGCGATTCTTGCTAGATAAGTATGTTAATGTGGATTGTTCCCATATTTTTCATATAGATGCAAAGAAAGACTGAACCTTGAATGTGGTTTGTTCCAGGGTTAACCTAATAAAATTTTAATTTGGTTAAAGGGCTATCTTTTGTAGAAGACTTGTTGTTATCAAATCCACGGTCCTTCTTGTGAAATGCCATTGATGAAACACCTTTATGGTGTAGTTTGCCTAAAGTTATTAGCAATGAGGTTTGTAAAATGTCGTCGTTTGCATTTGCAAATTATTATTAAGAAGGATTGAATGTGGACTTTCGATGGGGAAGTGATAGCATTCCCCGTACGCGATAAATGTTAATGAACGAGTAGATGAATCTATGATCTATAAGAAGTTTGGAAGTGGAAGTCTATTGCCCCCAAGGCTCGGTAATTGTTGTTGAATAATCTTTTTAGTTGTTGTGCATAATTAGAAATTTTCTTTTAGTTTGCTAGTTACTTTTATAATTTAGGATCAAAACCAACCAAAACACCCCATTTACATGCTTTTATATGTATTTATATATGTCTATATCTAGTATGTTTTCCGCTCTATATGTTTGAACACTTGAAAAGATCCCTGTTCTTCATGGACGACCCTGACTTTCCATTATCTACTTAATTGTATATAGGAAGCATCATGGCTTATAAATTTAGCTTTTAGAGGTACGACGATGACCTCCCAAATTTTGTCGCCGCTGCCGGGAAAGAGACATTTATTTTTAAGTGTTTGGGAATATTATGTTTGATTATCTGCTAATTGTAAATATTTGTTAGTTTGCTTTTTATTTTGTTTTCTTAGTTGATTTTCCATTCTTCTTTGGCTTGGGACATATTGTTCAAGTTTACGGTGTATTATTCGTACATGATTCTCTTCTCAAGAACCCCAACACTACGACCCCTCCTGACCATTTTGCAGACACTGCTACATCCATGGAACTTTAAGATGAACATGGAGGTAACATTCTGGGAGGAGGACCTCAATACCCTCCTCTCTAAGGAATGGAGATTCCTTTGCAGCAAGCCTTATTGAGGGGCATTATGGCCCCCAACCTTGACCAATAGGTGCTGTACATTGAGTATCCTTTGGTTGGACCGAACGGGCATTTCGAGCTCAAGATTGGGTTTATCAACATGCTATCTTTTTTCCTTGGTTGGCAAGGGAAAAATGCCAACAAGAATCTCACCGAGTTCCATTTTCTATGTGCTTGTACGGTTCCTCATGGAGAAGATGAAGACTTCTATAAGTTGAAGGCATTCCCATTCACATTGAGGAATGGTGCAAGGGATTGGCTCCACTACCTTCCACCCAAGAGCATCGAAAGTTGCTTGACATGAAGATGAAATTTTTAGCCAAGTACTTCATGGCCTCAAAGTCTGCTGCTTTGAAGAAGGACATAAGAAACATCCTCTAATGGCATGAAGAGTCTCTTTTCAACTATTGGGAGATGTTCAAGAAGCTTCTCGCGAGTTGTCTGTACCATAGCTATTCGCAGGGAGACTTGGTCTACTATTTCTACAATTGTCTTCTTGATGAGAACTAAAGACTAGTGAGGAGTTCTTGTGGTGGTACCCTTAGGAACAAGACTTCAATGGAGGCTATGAAGTTATATGAGAAGCTAGCAGCGCAGTCAAGAAATTTTAGCTCGAGGGACAATTTGAGAAGAAGAAATCCAATTCCCACAAGTGACCCTGCCAATAGTGGAAAGCTCGAAGACCAAGTCTTGGCCCTTACTTCTATGGTGAAATCCTTGATGACCAAGCCTGGAAATGTGCCACATGTTAAATCTTATGAAATTTGTTCATGTGCGCATTCTACGGATGCTTTCTCCACTTTGCAAGATGATTATGTCGAGGAGGTGAGTTCCATGGGGTATCAAGGTGGGCAAAGCTATCAAGGAAACCAAGGCTATCATGGCAACTAAGACTATCAAGGCAACCAAAGCTATCAAGGTTATCAAGGCGTTCAAGGGAATCAAGGTTACCAAAACCAGCCTTACAATTCAGGTAATCATGATAACCCAAATATCCAGTATGAAAATCCTCAAGGAGGCCAAAATACTCAACCATATCCCCCTCCTCAACAAAAATATCGACCACCTCAATAACTATACTAAAGGCTTCAAGACAAGCCCTGAGATCAAGGGGAGAGCTTACGATTAACAAAAGATGAGGTGATGCAAGCCATTTATAGGTTGAGTATGTTTGCGTAAAAAGGATAAAATTACAAGATGAAGCCAAGGCAAGCATAAAAAACTTGGAAACTCAAGTCAGCCAAATAGCACAAGCCGTTAATCGGATGGAGGCGCGGGAAAGGGTAACCACCCTTCCCAACCATAGTTGAATCCCCACAAAAATGCTAGTGTTATCACTTTGAGAAGTGGTAACTATGTTAGCTCTCCCCCGGGTTATGATGTTTTTGAAGGTAAACCTAGAAGGATTGAAGTGTTTAAGAAAGAGGTAGAAGAAGATGCCAAGAAATTGGCCAAGGAACAAGCAAGGAAAGGGAAGGAGATGGAAGAGGAGATCATCATTGAGAATTCGACCTCTATTCCCAAACCTTCATTCCCTCCTCACAAGAAGGCAAAGGTGGTATAAATTCCTCCATATGTACTGGAACCATCGTTTCCAGAAGCTTTGAAGGATAAACGAAGGAAGGAGTCCAACAAGGACATCTACAAAGTGTTTCGTAGATGTGAGGTAAATATCCCTCTCTTGAAAGCTATTGAATGGATTCCTAGATATGATAAATTTTAAAAGGAATTATGTGTTGTAAATAGGAAACAAAGTGCAAAGAACAAGCTTAAAAATGGGAAAAATGAACATGTCTCCACTTTGTGCCAAAGGGAGTTACCCCCTAAATGTAGCAATCCCGGCATGTTCAAAATCCCTTGCATAATAGGGAATACACATTTTGAAAAAGCAATGCTTGACCTAGGTGCATCAATAAATGTGATTCCTTACTTTTTGTATGAAAGCCTCAATCTTGGTGCTTTGCACAAAACCTGGGCGGTGATCTAACTTGTTGATCATTCTAGTGCATACCCTAAGGGTATTGTCGAGGATGTGTTGGTAAGGGTGGATTCCTTAATATTCCTCATGGATATTTATGTCCTTGACATGGATCATGATAAACATGCAGGCCCAATCTTATTAGGGAGGCCATTTTTTAAAACTTCAAGGACCATCATTGATGTGCATAATGGTACCCTCACCATGGAATTTGATAAGATTAAATTAGAGTATACCATAAATGACTCTATGAAGTATCCCCTTGAAGAATATTTTTTCCAAGCTATTGATATTGTTAAAGACGTTGTACAAGATCTTTTTGAATTGAATGGTGATGATTCCTTGTTAGTTTCTTTGGAAAATAATGTTAAAGATGCATGTCTTGTATATTCTATAAGTACTAACTTGAAGGAAAGCATTGATGAGTTGAGCATTCTTGAAGAAGTGGTACCAAGCCCTCATTCTCTAGTTTTAGAGGAACTCAAAGAATTAGAATTCCTTCCATCACTTATGAAATCTCTGGTAATAGATTTTAAACCTTTTCCAAGTGACCTCAAGTACGCATTTCTTGGGGAAGGGGAGACGTTCTCGGTTATTATTTCAAGCAAGCTCACCCAAGAGCAAGAAGAAAAGCTAATAGTGGTGTTATGGGAGAATAAGGAAGCAATTCGATGGACTATTGCTGACATCAAAGGCATAAGTCCATCCACTTGCATGCATCAAATTTTTTTGGAGGAAGATTTGAGATTCATGCGACAACCCCAATGTTGATTGAATCCACATATGATGGAGGTGGTAAAGGAGGAAATCCTCGAGTTGTTCCAAGCGGGTATGAGCTATCAAATCTCGGATAGTAAGTGGGCGAGCCTAACTCAAGAGGTACCCAACAAGAGTGGGGTAACGGTAGTTAAGAATGAGAAAGGCTAAATGGTGCCCACCTGAGTCCAAAATGGGTGGCGTGTTTGCATTGACTACCTGAGCCTAAAGGCGGAGACCTGGAAAGATTACTTTCCATTGCCATTCATTGATCAAATGCTTGAGAGGCTAGCGAGTCACCCATTTTACTATTTTTTTATGGATTCTCGGGATACTCTCAAGTGACCATAGCTCCGGGAGAACAAGAAAAGACAACCTTCACGTGCCCCTTTGGTACGTTTGCTTACCGACGTATGCCTTTTGGGCTATGTAACGCCCCTGCTACTTTCCAAAGGTGTATGGTAAGCATTTTCTCATAATTTTTTGAAAACGTTGTTAAGGTATTCATGGATGATTTCACCATTCATGGTAATTCTTTTGACAACTGTTTAGCAAATTTAGCACAAGTTCTTAAACATTGCATTAATACTAATCTTGTGTTAAATCTAAGAAGTTTCATTTTATGGTAAAGCAAGGAATTTTCTTAGGCCATGTTATCTTCTCTAAGGGTATTGATGTTGAAAAGGCAAAGATGGACACGATTCGAACTTTACCTTATCCTACTAATATGCGGGAAGTGCGCTATTTTCTTAGCCATGCAGGATTTTACCACCAGTATATCAAGGAATTTTCAAAGATAATATCTCCTTTGCATGTTTTTGCAAAAGGAGGTGGAATTTGTGATGGATGAGGGCTGTAAAGGGGCCTTCGATACATTGAAGGAAAGGTTAGTCTCGGCCTCTATCATACAACCCCCTGATTGGTCTTTTCCTTTTGAGATCATGTGCGATGCGAGTGATTAAGCCGTTGGAGCGGTGCTTGGTCAAAGGGTGGGGAGAGCGCCTCAAGCCATCTACTATACATCCATGTCTCTCAACGAGGCCCAAAGAAACTACTCCACCACAGAACATGAATTGCTAGTCATGGTATTTTCTTTAGAAAAAATTTGATCTTACTTGATTGGTACAAAAGTTATTGTGTACACTGACCGTGCAGTGCTTCACACTTGATGGTGAAGAAAGAGGGCAAGCTAAGATTGATTAGGAGGATCCTGCTTTTGATCGAATTTGAGTTGAAGGTGCAAGATAAGAAAGGAATGGAGAACCTGGTGGCCGATCATCTAAGCCCGTTGCCACCATGCCAAGATAGGGAGGTAAATTCATCAATGAAGGAGTAACTATGGGAGGAGTTTCTCGATGAACAACTATTTGCAATCAGTGACCCAACCGTGGTATGCCGACATTGTGAATGTTCTTGTCTCTGGAAATTTCCTCCTCATTATTCTAAGGCTTGGATAAATAAGCTTAGAAGCAGTGTTAAATATTATGTGTGGGATGATCCATTTTTTTGGAAACATTGTGTAGATCAAGTTGTTAGGGGATGCATCCCCAATAATGAAGTGCATTCAATTCTTACCTTTTGTCATTCTTATGCATGCGGTGGTCATTTTGGAGCTAAAAAGACCTCTAGGAAATTCTTAGAAAGTGGTTTTTATTGACCTATTTTGAATAAAGCATGCATACATATAATGTAAGGATTGTGACAAGTGTCAGAGAGCAGGAGATATCTCGTCTAGAAATTAGATGCCCCCAAAAGCCATACTATATTGTGAAATATTTCATGTTTGGGGTATTGACTTTATGGGACATTACCTTAATTCTTGTGGCTTTACATATATTATTCTTAGTGTTGATTATGTTTCAAAGTGGGTTGAAGCAAAACCCACTAGGAATGATGATTCTAAAGTGGTTGTAGAATTTCAGAAAGATAATATCCTCTCTAGGTTTGGGATTCCCCGAGCCTTGATTAGTGACCGTGGAACCCACTTTTGCAACTGGACCATAGAGGCACTTCTGAAGAAATATGGCATCACTCACAAGACATCCACCATCTATCACCCACAGAATAATGGCCAAGCCATAGTTTTCAATAGGGAAATCAAGTTCGTCCTTGAGAAAACAGTTAACCTTAACTGAAATGATTGGAGTTATTGGTTGAATGCAAAAACTAGATGAGATCCGAAGGGATTCTTATGAGAATGCCAAAATCTATAAGGAGATGACAACAGTGTGGCACGACAAGATGATCATTGGGAAGGAATTTGACATGGATAAAAAGGTCCTCCTATTCCAATCCCACCTTTGCTTATTTACTGTTATGTTGAGGTCTCGGTGGATTAATCCTTTTGAGGTGGTGAAGGTATTCCCGAATGTTGTGTTGGAAATCCTAGATCGATCTAAGTCCAGTACCTTCAAGGTCAATGGACAAATTTTGAAACCTTACCACGAGAGTTTTGTGCTGGAAAAGGGAGATGATGTTGATCTTCTTTATTCAGTTTGTGAGTAATCTGCAAGGAGGGGAGAAAGGCATGCCGACAACATTAAATAAACTTGGTTTTGATCATCTGAATCGTCGTTCGTGACTTTTTGTTGAGTTTTTGTCATTAGTTTCATTATTTTGTGTTGTTCTTTTTATGGTGTGTTTCTCCTTAATTTTGTAGTGATTTGAAGAGCTTGGAGCTGGACTTGTGCAGGAAGGAAAGCAATGAGAAAAAGGAAAAGCTTGGACATTTGGTAACATTGAAACATTTTTTAAGTACCAAGCATGTGTAGCTATCGCGAGTCACACCCATTACATCGCGAGTCGCAATAAGATCAGATATTTCTCATAAAATGTGAGCTCTCGGGCTCAAGATATCAAGACTCGCGATGGTCCTATCACGGGTCGTGACATACCATAGCAAGCAGCGATGATTTAGTCGCGACATGCCATAAAGTCAGGAAGAAGTTTAAAAAATATAGCCTTCAGGGTTAAGATATCTTAAGTCACGACTGTAATGATGGCCTTCTATGACGGTTGACCTGCCTGTGGCGAGTTGTGACCTATTCATCGTGACTCGTGATGAGCGTGTAGAGCCTTTTAAAATGGCAGAACAACAGTTCTCTTAACCTATTCTCTTCCTTTTGCACGCCCTTCTCCACCATATCTCCACAGCTCACCACCTCTCAGGCCATCAATCACTGCTGTTTCACCCTAATATCAACCCCAAATCACTCCCCACTCCATCTTACCAAATCTCTACCTAAAAATATGCCCATTTAGTTGAGGAACACAAACCCTAGAATTTAGGGGTTTTGTGATTCTGAGCAACCTAGATAGAAATGTTTTGTGGGCTTAATTCATTCTTCATCCTAAGCATCTAAGTGGTACATTTCCTCACTTTCTTGAGCTTGAATTGTAATTATGTTGTAGAATAGTGTGTGGATTATATGTGATTCCTTATGGATTTAAATTGTTGGGACTTTGTAGATTTTGGTGGATATTGTGCTTATGAATTTAATTTGATTGAGATTCCAGTTGTGGAGAAATATTGTGTTTATGTTGATTTTCTTGGGTTGATATGAGCAATTGACTATGGGAGAATATTGTTCTTTTGTTAAGTTGTTTAAGTTGATATGGGAAAATATTGTGCCTGTGTTGAATTGCTTATGTTGGTGTGAGGTAGTTACTATGGGATGGAGTTGTGCTTTTGTGGATATGAGATTTTGACTTAATTGGCCATGACCATAAGTGACTGCATAAGTTGTGATTGTTGAAATTGATTGTGGCCTATGTTATGGATTGGTTGGGTTGGTTTGTTAAACAAGGTTGATATTTGTATGCAATTGCTGTCGTGCTTGAAGTGGGTTAGCTAAGGGACTTAAATGTTAGCATTTTGGAAAGTTTGAGGTTAGCAAAACTAGTTTCGAAATAGTTGTGATTCCAAAATATTACATATGGTCTTGTGCATTTGACATATTTGTTGTGGTTGTTAGACATGGGCCCAACGAAGAGACCTATGGCTCCTTCCCAAGGTTCACGCACCTTTGCTCCACCTCCACCTTTGCTACCGGCTCCAGAGCCAAACCTTGTACCTTCTCTCCCTGACCGGTACATGGGTTTGACCCAGATCACTGGGTGCAACGCGGATAGGTGGAACATCTTAGCCACCATAAGTTCATGGAGATGAGCTTTATTGATGAGCATACACTTGATGCTCTCGAGCTGACACAGCTAGTTTGCCGCTTCCTCGCCAAAGAAGGGTTGGACGGTTTCATGGGCAAGAGTTCCCCCATTTACCAATGCTACACGCTGGAATTCCTCTCCACTGTCAGAGTATGTAGTATGAGAGATGATAAGCACTGCGAGAGCAACATTCATTTCTCTAGATAATGAATCTCAGAAGATAATAGTCTAGGATGTCGAGCTAGCATTTGAGTGGAACACGACAAATATCCGGGCAAGGTTGGACTCAGCATCCCAAGAGCGCCCGACCAAAGAGGATATGTTATTCTAGAGGAGAATCAATAGGAGGCAGAAGAACTCCCATGACAAGAGTAGCGTCATCATCCATTCCGCACTCTGTTTCATGCACATATTCATAGCGGGCAAAGTGTTATGTTTGTCAGAGCCGATGAATATACCGGGCAGTGATGTTAATTTCCTCTTGCATCTGACGAGTGAGGGGTTGGGATATGGAGTCTGGACTGAGTTATGGATGAAAAGGGTTGTTGAGTTGGCTAAGAAGCCAAAAGGTAAGATCAATGTAGGAGGCATGATTACACTCTTAGCGGAACACATGGGATTAGTTACACCGGCTAGCTTCCCACGCTTAGGGAAACATAGCTCATAACACATAACTATGGAGAGGTTGGGATAATTCTGCATGATCGGCACCAAACAGGTTTCAGGCTTATACCACAAGAAATATGGGGTGGGGAATGTCATCTTTATGACACTTCCTTAGTGCAACAAGACCAAATTAGAGTTTGATACACCTTTGGAGGATTTAGCTATCCAGGGCAACACTTCTTATAGGGAGAATTTTTAGCGAGAGCTCAAGAACCTACCCCCGCCTCCAGTTGCCACTAATAAGGGTGCCTTACTGTCCACTAAGCCGTAGGGTGAGCAACATCCTCCACCGCTTCGACCAGAACCGAGCCTATGCAAGAGAATCATGTGCCACCTCATTTTCCCTAGCCTCCGCCTTATTTTTATGAGTTCATGATGCAGAAAATTTAGATTGGTTTCCACAGGCAGGATGAGCATGTCTGCAGGCAGAATCAGTACCCCCACGGACAGGTTGAGCACAACCTATTCGTTTCTCGGAGCCCTATGGAGATGGACAAAGAGATTGAGTACCTCTCATCCCAGATTTCAGAGCTGAAGTCACAGGCTGGTGGTATCTCAGGCCCTGATCCTAGTAGAGTAGCGATGCGGAGAGAGAGGTGCCAGAGGAACATAAACTGAATGGAGCAGTATTAGCAGACATATGGCAGGGACCGTGACGATGATGTAGGGCCATCTCACTCCTGATTGTGAGCATATTGTCGTACACTCCCTATGCTTTGATTTGTATGTTTTTGCCCCGTTTTGACTACATTGAGGGCAATATAGCGTTTTAAGTGTAGGGAGGGGTACTGCAACTTTTACTGCTTTGCTTTGGATTTGCTTTTAGAATTGGATGGTTTAGGATACTTTTCTTTATTTTGGGATATTTTTCACTTGATGTACTTGGATTATCTCAGCTTTGGCATGTGAAAGCTTTTTGCTACTTTTGATTGGAAATACACGGAAACATGAAAAATACTTTTTGAAAATTTTGAAAAAATAATAGAAAATAAAAAAGAACCAAAAATAAAAAAGAATCCTGCTAAGTTGAAAACCCGAGAGGCAACTTAGGCAACATTGGGGGCCGGGATATGTTAAAAACCCAAAAGGGAGACCAAGGAAAAAATAAGAGTTTAAATGTGCGGAAAAAGGTGAGATGTGAGCCAAAGAAACATGATGTGTGGCTAGGATGAAAACCCAAAAGAGCTGCTAGGTAAAATGAGAGTAAAAGAGAGAAAAGAAAAAAAATGCTATGATTTCACTCATTTTCCGGTGTTGGAGTTATAAGGTTCCGGTTGCCATATGGATGGATCGGGTAGCTCAACATCTTGAGACCTCTTGGGATTTGGTAATTTACTGGGGAAAATGAAGTAAGTTATGAAATTCTTGATTGTTGAAATACATTATTTTTAGGATGATATATTGATATAGAGTGAAGTATGTGTTTGAACTTCATGCATGATATTGACTTCACTTTGTGCCATTGGATTTGGGATTGTCAATTTAGGATTTGGAAATGTTTTAATGGATATCAATGAATTGATAGGTTGATATGGTTTGGGTTAATTTAGGAATAGGGGTTGTGGGTAACTTCTCTTTTGAACCTAACTTTGGGATGTCTGCTACTGAGAGTATTGTGAGATATTGATTTTTGGGAATAGTAGTTAGGATGTGGATACATCAATCCCTTCGTGTGCTTGAATCTTTTCTCACTCGAGGGCGAGTAAGGTTTAAGTCCGGGGAGGTTTGACGTATCCATTTTATGTGCATATTTTGGGACATTTTGGGATCATTTTTGTGCTCTTTTGTAATCTAGAGCTTGTGTTTTACCTTGAAATTATGTTAGGAGAGGTAAGAGCTACTTTGCGCTCTTTTACCTTTTCTAAGTGAATTTTGTGTGGCAAGGAAAAAACATCAATAGTTGAAGACCACAGGACATTGAAGATCATCTTTTAAAGACTTTGAAAATTAGCTTTGAATATTTGAAGATTTGGAGGATTGTGTAATGGATTGAGGGCTATAAGACAAGAATAAGAACAAAAAATGTTTAGTTCTAGGCACCCATCGCGAGTCGGGATGGACTCTGTCGCAACTCACGACCAACGGGTGTCCAGAAATCCATCTTCATTTTCTTGTCCTATAATATGACTTTATCTCTTCTCTTTCGCCACTTCTTCTCCTTTACAATTTCAGACTAAAAAACCCCAGGTTTTATGTTCTTTTAAAAAAAAATTATCTTTGATTTATATTTGGATTTTTGTTAATTAGTATGGGTTTTAGTAGCTAGACTAATCTCTTGGGTGCAATTGATTGAAGCTTCCAAACTGATGTAGTGAGATTCTTGATTTTGCTCACTTATGCACATTTATGGGAAAGCATTTATTGTGACATTAATGCTATGTTTTGATTCATTTATATCATGGGTTATTTGATAATGGGAAGTGTTTATATGATTGAAGACTCTTTTGGTATGAAAATGTAAGAACATGAACTTAGAACTTCTAGTGTATAATGTGTTGCAATTCTTTCTAGACAAGTATGTTAATGTGGATTGTTCTCATATTTGTCATATACTTGAAAAGAAAGGTTGAACCTTGAATGTGGTTTGTTCCAGGGTTAGCCTGATAAATATTTTATTTGGTTAAATGCTTATATCTTTTGTAGAAGACTTTTTTTCAAATCTATGGTCCTTCGTGTGAAATGCCATTGATGATAGACCTTTATGGTGTATTTTTCCTAAAGTGAGTGTCAATGAGGTTTTCAAAATATCGTTGTTTGCATTTTTAAATTACTATAAAGAAAGAATGAATGTGGACCTTCGATGGGGGAAGTGATAGCATTCCCCGTAGGCGATAAATGTTAATGAATGAGTAGATGAATCTAAGAAGTTTGGAAGTGGAAGTACATTGACCCCAAGGCTCAGTAGTTTTTGTTTTAATCATCTTTTTAGTTGTTGTGCATAATTAGCATTTTTATATTACTTTGCTAGTTACTTGTCTTTCAACTCATAATTTAGGATCAAAACCAACTAAAACCCCTCATTTACATGCTTTTATATTTATCTATATATATATATATATATCTATGTCTAGTATGTTTTCCGCTTAATATGTTTGAATAATTGAAAAGATTCCTCCTCTTCATGGACAACCCCGACTTTTCATTATCTACTTAATTGTAGATAGGAAGCATTAGGGCTTATAAATTTAACTGTGAGAGGTACGGGGACGACCTCCCATTCAGGGATGATATTGGATGGATATTTGGTGGCATGACATGCTATGCTAGAGTTCCTAGTTTGCATAGGGTAGGTGTTTTTAGTATATTGGTGGTGTATCTTTTATGATTGATCTTATCTTTTGTAGTATGAAGCCCACTTTGGGGTTATTTTTGTGTAAAACCAAAAAAATGCAAAAAATATAAACCCAAACAAGCTGAAAACCCAAAAGGGTGACTTACGTTAGAAAAGCATGGATGGGTCAAAAGACTTAGGTAAACGTTAGAGGCTAGGCTCCGCTAGGCTTACGAGCCTAGGAAAAAATGAGTGGCCAAGTGGAAAAAGGTGAGAAGTGATTACCCTTTGTGTGTTAAAGCTAGGATGGAAGCCCAAAAGGGCATCTAGGAAAAATGAGTAAAATTGAGAGAAAATAAAAAACTAGGTTGACGATACATTTTCTTCCTTGGTTGTAACTAGGTTTAGAATAATTAATTATCCCTATGTTACAACCAAGTTGAAGACTCTTTGATTTCCTTGGTGGATTGTTTTTGGGAGACAACTATTTGAATGCTTTGGGGGTCATTTTGGGACAAGTAAGCTAGTTTAACACTTATTTTTTTGCTTACCTTTTTCCACATTTTACTTTTGGGTGGTTAGATTTCTTATTTTCTTTGAGGGGTGTAAGAGTTATGAGATTCTTACTCTTTTGGGGGAAATAGGGTAATCTAGGAATAAGTTGAATGTCTCGATTAACTTGTGCTTGCACGCTACATTTCTCTTCATTCTTTGTCTTGTCTTTATTTACTAAAGGACGAGAAAAGGGTTAAGTGTAGGGAGTCTATTTTGCTTCATTATGCTTGCGTTAACCGTTGCATTTGGCATAGTTTTTAGCTTGTTTTATTTGGTGGATTGCTAGTATTAGTTGAGTTTATATGACAAGGGGTTTAGATGGCCATGTTTGGTTTTCTTGTCTAAATCCCACGTTTTGTAGACTTAATTAGTACTAATGGACATCTCTTATCCACGGGCTCCCAGATCTTCCTTGTGATCATATCAAGTAGGTCGCCTGTGGGTTTTTTTTGTTTACATTCTATGTGAAGGCCATTCGTAAAGTAGTCCGAGATGTTATGGGTAGAGATACTGAAAAGTAGCAAGATAGGGTTGTAAGAGACCCTAGTGTCATAGATAAGGTGCCTACGACCCTTGGCCTAATTGATAGGACCATTTGGGAAGTAGTGCATTCATGGTGGAAGCCCAGAACATAATCCCATGGGGGAGAAACGGATCTAAAATAATGGTCGGACCTTGTTGTACTCCCCTAATTATGATGGTGATTTTGATGGAGGGTCGCGAGCACACTCAACGTGACAAGTACGGGGAAGTTTATGCATCAACCACACCACGTGTTATGAACACTCCATTATGTTTGTCTAAATCTCTAAGTGAATGAATCGAGGATCAAAACATTAAATTAACCATGTTGCGCAATGACTCCCCAAGTGCTTAGCTAATTAGATTACTTGCCTTTTTCTTTCATGTTTTGTAGTTGTTAGGTGAAAAACACACCCCCCCCCCATTTGTTTGTTTTACTAGCTATTCCTTTCACTCATACAGATTGATGACCCAAACAAGGTTGTGTTTTCATTAACTCTTAGGCCCTAGCATCTCCATGGACATACCATGGGCTTACCGCTAACTACCTTATCAGTAGCGTAGTAATGAGAATGGGTAAGGAATATAAATTTTTCCTTTGACCTCTCCAAGCCTCCGCTTAGGTTAATTAGCTATAATTAACGACCAGGGATGGAGGCGGGTCATGTGTACATGCGTTCGCTTAACCTTCTTGCCCGTGTCCAAGAATGGGAATTATCTTTGGGCATTCATTTGAAGTACATGCTATTGAGTATTAATGATCATGAAGCGAAGTGGGACAAGACTGTCAAAGATACCCAGGATGTTGTGCATGATTTATGACGGATTTGCAATGAGCAAAATAGACCTATTCACCATTAACAATTGACCATGGTGAAGATGCTTTATCAATAGGAGGATGCCAGAAATCATGATGGAAGTAAGACTCATGAAGCCCATCAAAAGACATTGATCATTGATAAACAAGGTACTCGCCTCGAAGATTTATTCGATCAGTTAAAGAAAAAGCAGGACGAATGTGATATTCTTTCAACTTCTACAATCGGTTGGTGATGTGCGGATGGTGAATACCGCTTGGAATGGTTCGATAGCGAACAAGATCTCTAAGGATACAATGGCCCTATTTGAAGAAATAGAAAATGGTACGCGGTAATTTGGCACTAGGTCGAGGGTGAAGGTCTTGGATGAATCCACACCTCATCTAAGTTGGAGGATAAAGTCCAAGCTCTTGCTTCCACGATGAAGGAGATTTTGAAAGGAAAAGTTCATCAAGTCCAAGTGTGCAGATTTTTCAACTTCAACAACATGTCTGAAGCATAACTCAAAGTCATAGATGATTTAAAAGAGGTGAAGGTAATTGACTATGACAACCGAGAAAGACAACAATTTGCTAGGGGTTAACCACAAGGGTTCCGAGGGAACCAATGAGATGCAAGGTCGGACCCATATGCAAATTCATTAAACTCGAGGCATCGAGATCATCCTAATTTCTAGTGGAGGGAGGACAACCAACCTTGAGGATACGGGGTGGACAAGTTTCACCTCAATCCTATCCTAGGGGTTAAAGCCCTTCCAACAATCATGCTTCATTCTACAGGTCGGAAAGGGATGAGATCTTGGAAGCCATAGGTCAATTGGGGAAGAAACATGAAGTCTTCATGGAGAGGACAAGGCGAGAGATTGGGGACCATAGCAATAGAGCTTTCTCAAGTATCAAAAATCTTGAAGTTCAAGTCGGGTAACTTGCCACCTCGGTAAGTTGACTTGAAGCCAAGGAGTCTGGCAAACTACCTTTCCAACTGAAGATCAACCAAAGGAATGTGAGTGCACTTAAATCAAGGAGTGGAAAGGATGTTTGTGAGACCGAGATGAAGATAATGCAAAAAGTTGACAAGATAGTGAAGGCTACCAAAGCACACTTCAAAGAGGAGGAGATTGTGATCAAGGAAGCATCCTCCAAGGAACTTTCACTGCCCAAGGCACACGTCACTATTCAACCTCCATTTCCAAATATATTGAGGGGATGGATAAAGGTAGTGACCGATGATGAAAACATTCAAAAAGTTTCGAAAAGGTTGAGGTAACCATCCTTATCTTGGAACTAATTGAGAATGTGCCATCATATGCTAAATTTCTTAGAATTTCATGCACAAAGAAAAGGCGTAGGCCAACTAAGAGTTTAGGGCATTTGAAAATGGGAGGAGTCTCCATTTTGAATCATAAGAACTTGCCTAAGAAATACGATAAACTTGAAATCTTTTCTATTTCTATCTCTTTCAGTGGTAGACTTGTGGTACATGCCATGATACATCTAGGTGCATCCATTAATGTTATCTCGTTCAGTGTACATAAACGCCTACAAATAGGTGAGCTTAGAGATACAAGAATAATTGTCCAACTCATCAGTCATTCCAAAGCTAGTCCCCGTGGACTAGTGAAGGATGTGATGGTGCGAGTTGGAAAATTAGTTTTTTTGGCGGACTTTTATATCTTAGGCTTGGCGAACGACGGAAGTGTATGCACCCCCAATACTTTTGGGGAGACCTTTTCTTAAAACATCTAGGACTAAAATCAATATCCACTTGGGAACCTTTACTCTAAAGGATGGCATGGATAAAGTGGAATTTGATATATATAAATCTAGGTATGATTCGACAAAGTCATCTTTGATGTGCAAAGGTGTTATCCTATGTGATGAGCATGATTAATCTTCTTGTTGGACAAATGAGCATGAATGTTTAAATGAATCCCATGTTGATGATAATGATAATGATTCTTAGGAATTGCATGATGTGATGGACAATGTATTTGTGCTAGATTGTCTTTCTATTATAACCAATTTGCAGCGGGGAAGGGAGATGGTCGAGAGTTTAAAACCTCCTCGACCTCCATCAAACCCCAAAGTGACATTCACAGACTCAATGATAGCAAGACTGGGGATTCATTTCTTATGACGGACAACATGTCCGAATGTAAGGATAGCTCATTGTGGAGACCTCTCCACAACAATGTCATTATGGGTGGAGTCACCGATGGGGATTCTGGAGACCCATAGGTAGGTGGTTCTAAAAAGAATGCATGAAAATAAAAATAAGTCATGAGGACGGCAATAAATATACCGTGTTTCCTTTGTTTTTGTGTTTTGAATAGTGCTTAGATACTTTTTGCATGAATCTTGTTTTTCTATGTGATTTTTTGAGATGAAACTCTTGTTTGGATGGAAATTTTGAGCTCAAGACTCGTGGGTGTTTTTTAATGAAGATAGATTTGAAAGGTGACATAGTTTTTTTGAAAAAAGAGGTAACATCCAAGGATTAGGGAATATTTTGGTAGATGCCTCATGCTGAGAAGCTCGGCGCGAGGCTATGCTTCATGGAAGGATGGTTGGCGCGAGTCTATGCTTCGTGCTGGAATGTTTGGCATGGGGCTCTGTCTCCTGCCAGAAGTTTGGCGCGAGGCAATGCGTCGTGCTAGGATGTTTGGTGTGAGCCTATGGTTTGCGCCAGGCATATTTTGCATGTAAAACCAAATTTTCAAATTTTCTTTATTTCGACAATGCAAATTTTTTGAAATTCTGATATCAAATTCAAAAACGCATTTTTGGTTCAAGAATTTTGGAAATCCATAATTCCTTTGGATTTTTGAAAATACTTCCAATATACCTTGGAATTAATTGATTAGTACTATTTTCCCCTAAATTGGAAATTTTTAAATTCCATTCTTATCCTAATTGTACCTCTCTCCCTAGTCGCCTTAGCTGAAATTCCAATCCTATAGTACGTTTCTCCACATAATTCTATAATTTTACAAATCCTTTCTTCTCAAGGAACACTCCCTCTCACACTCTTGGTGAAACTCGAAAAAGTGAAGTTTTCTTCCAAAAATTAACAATTTTTGCCTTTTCTTGTATGGACATTACTGACCACTTGCATTCACTTGAGGACAAGCTTTCAAGCTCTACCCAAGTGTTGCAAGAGGTAGTCCAAGCAATAGGATGAATGTGCTCAGAAGTTATGGATAGCATTGAGGCTACACTTCAACCAATTGGATACATGGATAGGATGGATAGCATTGAGGCCACACTTCAACCAATTGGATGGATTGAGGCCACACTTTCAAGCTCGAGGATGGATAGCATTGAGGCCACACTTCAACCAATTGGATACATGGATAGGAGTTTCATGAGTGACGAGGATGAAGGCCCTATGGGGCCGCGAGAGTGAGTATCAATATTCTCCCTACCTCACTTATATTTTGACATGATTTTTGTGCAATGGAGACGTTGCATCGGCAAAGTGTGGGAAAGGAGTAGTGAGCACTTTGGGAGTTTTCATTCTTGGATTTCATCAGAGCATTTCATAATTTGCCTTGGTATTTGTTTTTCTTGTTTGTTGATGATGTTGGTTTTTGTTGAGGGGTGTTTTTTTATGGACATTTGGTGGCATGCCATACTATACTAGGATTTCCAGTTTGTTTAAGGTAGGATGTTTTAGAAATTTAGGGTGTATTTTTGTGATTGATGGCCTTTTGTAGTATGAAGCCCACTTTTGGGGCAATTTTGTGCTACATCAAAAAAAGATCTTTGAAAAAATGAAAAAATATATATATAAAAAACCTAGACAAGTCGAAAGCCTGAAAGGGCAACTTGGGTAACAGAATGAAAAGCTAAGATAGGTCGAAAGACCTAGGTTAAAATGAGAGGCTCGGCCCGACTAGGCTTACGAGCCTAGGTAAAAATGAGAGGCCGTGTGGAAAAAGGTGAGAAGTGAGTACCCTTTGTGTGTTAAAGCTAGGATGAAAACCAGAAAGCGCTCCTAGGGAAAAGAGAGAAATTGAGAGAAAACAAAAAACTAGGTTTAATGAATGCTTCCACAGTGAATTATTTTTGAAGATTACTCTTTGATTGCTTTTGGGATCATTTTGGGAAACATAATCTAGTTTGACACTTATCGTTTTGGCTTACCTTTTTCCACACTTTACTTTTGGGTGGTTTGATTACTTGTATTTTTTTGGGGAGTGTGAGAGTTGTGAGATTCTTACTTTCTCGGGGAAATAGGGTAATCATGGAATAATTTGAATGCCTCAGTTAACTTATGCTTCGACGCTACATTCCCCTTGATTATTTGTTTTGTCTTCTATTTTGTCGAGGACGAGTAAAGGGTTAATTGTGGGGAGTCTGATCTGCCTCATTACGCGTGTGTTAACCAATACATTTGGCATACTTTTTAGTTAGTTTTATTTGGTGGATTGCTAGTATTAGTTGAGTTAACGTGACAAAGGGTTAACACAGGTATGTTTGGTTTTCTTGTCTAAATTCCGCATTTTGTATACTTATTGATACTAATGGACATCTTGTATCCACGGGCTCCTTAATCTTCCTTGTGATCATTTTTGGTAGGTTGCATGTCGGTACTTTTTGTTTACATTCTGTGTGAAGGTCGTTCGTAAAAGTGATAGAAGATATTAAAGGTCATTAGCAAGGATGGTAGTAGAGACGAATGTCATTCACACTAGAATGGTAGTAAATGAAGGACACGATCATCAATGTGTGGTAGAAGGAGATTGAAGTCAAAGATAGGCGGCAGTGGAGTTCAAAGCGGCTAATGAAGAAACGGGGAATCGTGGTCTGATGAGTTGTGCTTACCTCTTAGAATGATCCAAGAATAATTAGCCTTCAAGGTTGGTTCCATTGGATTTGTCTTCTTGAGTACTATGATATTGACTAATAAAATTCTCAAATCGGACAAAAAATTCACCTGTAGAGAAAGAAACCAGTTCACCTGGCCATGGTAGAAACGGGTCGGTGCGAGCCGTGTATGGTTTGGTGCCAATGGCCTATGCCAAAGGAGTTGCCCTTTGCCAAGAAGAACAGCACGAGCCTATGACACAACCCTTGCTAGAGACCACGGGCCACCAGCACGAAGTGAAGAACCCCTTCACATGGCTAAATATGGGTGCGGGACGCCACATTCTTGGCGTCCAGCATCGTTCCAAGCTTAATATTCCAAGACCAACTGGTGGGGTGTGAGATATCACACGGCCCGTACCAAAGTTCCTAAGCAAACACCCTTTCCAACCACAAACCATGCCAATGGCCACGGGCATGGATCAGGGCCTTCGATTTCAACACCTTAATGGTGCCCTGCACAAGATGACGCGACCCAGGCCAAGGGTTAGATGTAGCCCAGGCAATGCCTTATGCCCCACACCTTTTAAAGATATGCGCCAGGCACTAGATTCGATGCCTAATACATATGAATGGACACAGCCCATGTTGGGCCTCACACCCTACGCCAAGGACACTTCGTGGGCTGTACCATTCGTGGTGCACTGTGCCAGGAGGTGTCTGAGCTATGGTTTACCCTATTTTGGCCTATTTTGGGTCTATTATTAGGCCCAATCTCCTAATACTATAAATAGAACCTTTGTCTACTTGGTTTTTAGATCTCATACTTCATTTCGAAAAGTAGCTGGGAGACTTTTTCCTTAATAGTTAGGAGAACTTTTTGTTTTCATTATTTTTTTTATCCTAAGATGTGGAATTCAAATTTTTATTTGAATTCCATGTCGAGGGAGTAGTTTCTACAGCTTGGGGATAAATTGTAGTACTTTGGTCTAATCTATATGCCTTTTGAGACTATTTAGTTCTTCCTAATTTTTTGTTCATGATATTACTGTAATTGTTCTTGAGTTTAAATTCATGAATAGTACACCACATATAAGCACGTACTTTGGACTATAATCATGTATGGTGTAATTATCGATGCCCCCTTGGGAAGAGAACCCCGGTTGTTAGAATGGATAGGGGAGAACACATCCGTGTGGGTGTGTGCATGGGGGATTGGAGAATGCTCTGACCTACTTTCTATTCCACCAGTCCAAGTTAACTTCGTAAAGTTTTCTTAGAGGTTCCAGGTAGAGATAACTACTAGTAGTAAGCTAGAGTTACAAGAAACCCTAGTATCATAGATAAGGTGTCAACGATCCTTGGTCCCAATTGGTAGGACCTGAGGGACGTAATGCATTCATGATGGAAGCCCAATACTTAATCACACGGGGAAGAAAGACCTACAAAAACATTCGAACCTTGTTATACTTCCTAAATTACGATGGCAGCGTTAATGGAGGGTTGCGAGAGCACCCACCGTTACAAGGATGGGGAAGTGTATGTCATGGGCCACACCACATATTATGGACACACTATTAGGTTTACCTAAATTCCTATTTGAATGAATCGAGGATAGAAGTATTAGATTGACCAAGTTGCTCAATGATTCCCCAAGTGCTTAGCTTAATATTGTACTTGTGTTTTTACTTATGCTTAGTAGTTTATAGATTGAAAAACCAACCGCTCCCACCCCCCCTTGCATGTTTTCTTTACTAGCTATTACTTTAACTCGTACGGATTGATGACCCATACGAGGTTGTGATTTTATTTGATACATTAGAGCTAGCATCTCTTTGGGCAAACCCAAAGCTTACCGCTAACTACCCTCTAGGTAGTGTAGCAGTGAGAACAGGGTGCAGAACTGTAAATTATTATCTTTTGACCACACCACCTCCGCCTGGGTTAATTCTAAGCTACTGTTTTAATTACCCCGGGGGGAGACAGATTAGTTGGCAAAGCAAATTTGATGAAAAGCTTACTATCACTACGTAGCTACAAAGTGAGAATGAGCAGCTTCGTGTGGAGTACGATCGGCTTGATTTGTCTTTGCAATAACTTGAGCAAGCATGTGTTGAGTATAAGAAAAAACTTCAGGCCTCTCCTTCGTCATCTTGCAGGGCTACTGTTCGTGGAAATTTGACTATAGAATTTGGTGGGAAGAGGATTAACTTGTCTGAGGCTTTCTGATTGCATATTCTGTACCTAGAGGAAGAAGTGCAAAATTTGACGACTTAGAATAAGAGGTATGAAGAAACAGTTAATGTTATGAGTATGAAATTGGATCGCAAGGATTATGGCCATATAACTGACTTCAAGGCGTATTATGCTAGATATCTTGGTCATATGGGGCCAAGGGGTATAACATGCCATCGTGCTTATTTACATATGAAATAGCAATATGACAAAATTCTTAGTGAGGAGCATGATGCTAAAGAAAAATGGCACAGGGATGATCCATTTTATAGTGAAGCTGAACACAACGTCGTTGTGGTGGTTTGTCATTTTCTGGATCATCAAAAGCATCTAGGCATAGATAGATCTTCTGTTTTAAAGTACTTCATCTTTCTTGTACTTCTCTGAATAATTTATTTGTGATTTTGTAAACTTGTGTGACTGCTATAACTTAATAAGATATTTTCCGCCAATGCTTATACTGGCAACTATTTTCTAGTTGTGAATCTTGTGATTGAGCTTGCGAAGTTGCAAGATCTATGGTGTGCTTTTATCCCGTTAATTATATTTGATTTGTTGTTTTTTCTTATCTTTTTGCAAGATCTATAGCATGCATGTTTAGTATAGTGAAGATGCAAGATCTGTTGCATATTTAAGAGCTTCGACGTGTAAGATCTATTGCTTGCTTCTGTAACTTTTATGAGCAAATATGCCCTTATGCAAAATCTGTAGCTTTCGATCATAAGGTTCTGATGTGTCCATTTTACATGGTTATTTTAGGACTTTTCAGGTTCACTTTTGTACACTTTTGTACTCTAGATGTGGCATTTTCCTTGAAATTCTCTAAGGGATTACACGCTACCTTTATGCTTTTATTAAGTTTCTAGGGGATTTTGTGTGACATGGAAATTTGTTTGAAGAATTTGAGGACTACCTTTGAATATTTGAAGACTTGCATTTGAGATTTTCAAGACTTGAAGAACTGAAGATAAGTGAAGTGAAGAGGACTAGAGACAAAAAGAAGAAACAAATCAAGATGCTGAATCTTGGCTCGGTCGCGACTTTCAAAGAATTGGTCGTGATTTGCGATGAACGTATAGCCAGAACCATTTCCTACTTTTTGTACTATAAATACCAAACCTTATCCTCTCTCTCTTCCTCTCTTCTTCTTCCCGATTAAGGGACTGAAAATCCTAGTTTTCCTTTTTTTCTTTTCTAAGTTTTTGTAGATAAATCATATGTTTTATAACCTAGGTGTAATCGATTGAAGTTTCCAAACTTATGTAGTTAGAACCTCTATTTCACTCTTTCTTGAAGCTTTTGTTATTTATCATTCACATGTTTTTAATGTGATATTTTACTTCATTTATGTCGTGGGTTGTTTAAGAATAGGAAATGTTTGTATGATTGAAGTATTAGGGTGTCAGGAAAGTGGCCAATTTCTTAGCCCATTGACATGAAAATCCAAGAACATGGAATTAGAACTTCTTGTGTATAATGTGAGGTCAATCTTGATAGAAGGGTATGTTAACGTGGATTGTTCTCATATTTTTCCTATAGAAGCAATGAAAGGTTGAATCTTGGATGTTGATTGTTCTAGGATTTATCTAACAAATGAATCTTAAATGTTGATTATTCTTGGTTTAACCTCATGAATGCTTTGTTTGGTTAAATGGCTATGCATTTGGTTGAATGCTTGTTGTTATCAAATCTATGGTCTTTTGTGTATAATGCCATTGATGAAATACCTTTTATGGCGTGGTTTGCCTAAAAGTGATCATTAGTGAGGTTTGCAAATGGTCGTTGAACGTCTTTGTGAATTACTCGTAAGAAGAAAATAATGTCTTTCTATTTGAATGAAAGTGAAACCATTCCCCATAGGTAACGAATGTGATAGAATGAGTGAATGGTTCAATGATCCACATGAGGTTTGGAAGTGGAGATTAATTGCCCCCGAGACATTGTTTTTTGTAGTTTTTATCTTTTTTTCTTACATGATTAGCATAGTTACTTAACTTTTCTAGTTATCTTGTCTTTTAATTCATAACTTAGGACAACCCCCCACCCCATTTACTTACTTATATATATATACTTATAGCCTAATATTAACCTTATATGTATAAACCCTTAGAAACATCCATCTTCTTCATGCACGACCCCGACTTGCCATTATCTACTTAGTTGTAGATAGGAAGCATTTAGGGCTTATAAATATTAACTTTGAGAGGTATGGAGATGACCTCCCAAATTTTGGCACCACAGCCGGGGAAGAGGCGTGTATTTTTAAGTGTTTGGGCATATTAGGTGACATATTAGCTAGTTGTTTTATTTTCCACTTCTTTGTGGTTGTTTTTGTTCTGAGTAAGTATTGCTTGAGTTCTTGGTTAATTTTTATCAATAATCCTTGCAATATGATTCTGGACTTTTGAAAAAGAAATAAAAATTTTAAAAAACGGAACATCTCACCTAGAGGGAACTCATGATAATAAGAGAGGCTCAACAAGAAAGGTTTTTTAGGATGTGCCATTCTGACCATCCTACCAAGTCTTGCTATATGTTGAGAGAGGAGCACTATGGGGAGGAAAGAACCATTAGTTTCCAAAACAAAGGGTATTATGAAGAGTGCTACCAATATGTTGGAGATGTTGGTTTTCAAGGGCAAGAAGTTCAAGAGTGGTATCCATACCATGATTCTTTAAATCTAGAGTGCAGTGGTAATTTGAATTGGTGGTATGAGAATGAGCCAGAAAACCAACAATATAGGGAAAAATAGTTGGCCTTCACCACCCTATACCATACTCCAAAACCAAGTCCAACAAGAAGGTTCAGGTTTAACACATTAGGAGATCATGAATGCAATTGCAAACTTGAGAAAGTTGGCCAAGACTAATGAAGAATTGGAAACCCGAATTGTCTCTAGTCTTTAGGCTTTGGAGGGGGCATGTGAGTAATATAATGGAACTGGTGACCTCAATGGAAGCTTATTATCCCTAAGACATACCATCCCAAGTTGAACTCGAAGATTCAGTGAGTGAGGTCACCTTGAGAAATGAGTTTGAGTTTGAATGAGATGAGGAGTCGATTGTTAAGGATAAAAAAGTTGAGGAATAGGTGATTGTGCTACATACATGGCCATCATCACCCCTACCCCCACCAAACGAACTAACTTCACCACTTTTGGAGTTCTTTAAGGAGAAAATAGAGGAGCCAAATGACTATCCCAAGCCTCCTAACCACCCGACTTGTTTAAAACTAACTCCACCTCCAAGAAACTTTCCTCTTGAATGTTAAGTATCCCAACCTCTCTACTTTTGGATGCTTAGGGTGAAGGGGTTCAAGCCTTCACCATATGGATAACATTAGGGTCGTTTAAATGACCTTAAACATATGGAGCTATGTCGTATCGATGACATAAATAAATTTGGCTTTTTTTTGTTATTTTATCTTGTTCTTTTCATGATGTGTTTTCTATGGTTTTATAGTAAAATTAAATGCATTGCATTGGAGGAGATGAAGGAATGAGATCAATGAGAAATGGAAGAAAGCTCGGGAATTTGATAAGAAATTTCTTCTAAGTACTGGGAAACCCTGTATGTCGCGATGAACATGGGAAGTTTTTCACTTCCCAGTCTAAGCTTTTCATGAATCGCGACCTGGGCATTGAGAGTCGCGACCAGATCAGAAAAATTTCTGAAAAATTGAGTTCACGGGTCCAACATTTATGGAGTCGCAAATTTAATGCCGCGCGTCGCAAAGGTCCTATCCAAGTCGAGAAATGAAGCTAACTTTTCAACTTCTTTAACCTAGATGTCGCCAGTCATGACACTTTCGATGTGGGTTGTGACACTAAGCCAGAAAATTGCATAATCCTTTCTTCTTCTCCACCAATTACTCCCAAGAACAACCACACCTCCACTCATTTCTCCACCATCTTACATATACAGACATATGAATACTCTTGCATCTTTATAGTACCTTTGTTGATCATATTATGCCAACTACATCATTGTGACTATGATTGATATATTCTATAATAATGCCTGGATATTTGGCAATATATGTTAGATATTGTTGCTGGACAATTTCATAGTGGTGATTACTTGATGGATTGTTTGTTCTTTGAGAATACTATGGTTATTAACCTTTGATGCTATACCTAGTATTACAAATCCCTACGTACTTGTGAGTTTGATGTTGTTCTCCATGGTGTTAGTCTTGATCAAACTGCGCCAAAAAGACAACATGTTGCTCGAGGAGTGAGTTCTTCTACAAAAACTTTACCTACCCCTCCAGCTTTGAAACCAATTTCATAACCGATCCCACACAAATACATGGGATTGCGCCATATCACCAACGACTATACGGAAAAATGGGAGTCACTTTACCTCTTACCTTGAGTTTTATCGTTCTTGCCTTATCTGTTTACATTGAGGGAAATATAATGTTTTATTTTGGGGAGGGGTTAAAGGACTCACATGCATATAAGTTTGATCTTAGATGCTTTTTATCTACTTCTGACTGGAAAAATATGAGAAAAATGAAAAACAAATTGAAAATAAATAGAAAATGAAAAATATGTAAAAAGAAAACCCCTTAAGTTGAAAACCCGAGAAGGCAACTTGGGCAACATTGGGGGCTAGGTCGAAGCATTGAAAGGTGGCCTAGTTAAAAATGAGAGGCTAAATGTGGGCGAGATGTGAGCCAAAAGAAATATGATGTGTGGCTATGATGAAAACCCGAAAGGGCTCCTAGGAAAAATGAGAGAATGAAAAAAAATAAAAAGGAAAAGGAAATTTTGTTACCTTTTGACTCATTTTCCAGAGTTTGAGTCATAAGGTTGAGTTGACAATTTTGATGGATCGTGTAGCCTAACATCATAGGACTTCTTGGGATTGGGTAACTTAACGGGGGAAAATGAAGTAGAGTTATGAAATTATTGATTCTTGATATGCTTTGTCTTTGGGTAGATCTATTGGTATAGAGTGAAGTTTGTGTTTGAACCTCCTATATGGTTTTACTTAATTTTGTGCCATTGAATTTTGGTTGATATATTGGTATGAAGTGAATTATATGCTTGAACCTCTCATATGGTTTTAACTTCATTTTGTGCCATCGGACTTTGGGATTATGAATTTGGGGCTTGGTTAGTAGTGAATTGATAAGTGGTAGGTTTGGTTAGATTTAGGAATTGGGGTTGTTTGTGAAAAAATCTCATTTGATCTTTGATTTTTGGATTTATGATATTGAAACATTTTGTGAGGCTTATATTTGGGGAGTATTAGTGTTAGGGTGTGGACATGTGAAATTCTTTGTATGCTTGAATCTTTTCTCACTCGAGGACGGGTAAGGTTCAAGTGTGTGGAGGATTGATGTGTCAATTTGATGTGGTTATTTTAGGACTTTTTACGTTCACTTTTGTGCGCTATATGTGGCATTTTCCTTGAAATTATCTAAGGGAGTTAAGAGCAACTTTTACTCTTTTGTTACTTTTCTAGGGGATTTCGTGTGACAAGGCAATTTACTTAAAGACTTTGAACACTACCTTTAAAGATTTGAAGACTTGCATTTGAGATTTTGAAGACTTAAAGAATTGAAGATAAATGATGTGAAGAGGAGGACTTGAGACAAAAAGAAGAAAGAAATCAAGATGCTGAATCTTGGCTCGATCGTGACTTGCAAAGAATTGGTCGCGAGTAGCGATGAACGTATGGCCAGAACTCTTTTCTAATATTTTTACTATAAATACCAAAACTAACCCTAGTTTTCCTTTTTTTTTCTAAGTTTTTGTAGGTTAATAATGTGTTTTCATAATCTAGGTTAGGTTTTTACTTAGATACAATTGATTGAATCTTCAAAACCTATGTAGTAAAAACCTCTATTTCACTCCTTCTTGAAGCTTTTGTTATTTAGCATTCATGTGCTCTTAATGTGATGTTTTACTTCATTTATGCCATGGGTTCTTTGAGAATAGGAAATGTTTGTATGATTGAAGTGTTAGAGTGTTAGGAAAGTCATCAATCTCTTAGCTCATTGACGTGAAAATCCAAGAATATGGAATTAGAACTCTTGTGTGTAATGTGAGGTGAATCTTGCTAGATGGGTATGTTAACATGGATAGTTCTCATATTTTTCCTATTGAAGCAATGAAAGGTTGAATCTTGGATGTTTATTGTTCTAGGATTTATCTAACAAATGAATCTTGAATGTTGATTATTCTAGGTTGAACCTCATGAATGACTTGTTTGGTTAAATGACTATGCATTTGGTTGAATGATTGTTATTATCAAATCTATGGTCTTTTGTGTATAATGCCATTGATGAAATAACTTTTATGGTGTGGTTTGCCTAAAAGTGATTATTAATGAGGTTTTCAAATGGTCATTGAACGTCTTTATGAATTACTCTTAAGAAGAAAATAATGTTTTTCTATTTAAATGGAAGTGAAAGCATTCCCCATAGGTAACGAATGTGATAGAATGAGAATGGTTCAATGATCTACATGAGGTTTGGAAGTAGAGATTAATTGTCCCCAAGGCTTTATCTTTTGTAGTTTTTATTTCTTTTTCTTAGTTTGTTGTTAGCATAGTTACTTAACTTTTCTAGTTAGTTTGTCTTTTAATTCATAACTTGGGACAAAAAACAACACATCCCCCCCATTTACTTGCTTTTATATCTATATTTATACATATAAATATATACTTCTAGCCTAATATCAACCTCATATGTTTAAACCCTTAGAAATATCCCTCTTCTTTGTGGACCCAACTTTCCATTATCTACTTAGTTGTCGATAGGAAGCATTTAGGGCTTAAAAATAACCTCCGAGGTTCGTAAAACTATATGATCTAAAGTTTGCAACTATTGGTAGTTGTGCAAGATCTATAGATTTCCGATGTAGGATTTACGGAGTTGCAAGATCTATAGCTTGCAGTTCGTAAGGTTCGCTGAATTGCGAGATCCAAAGCTTGCAAGTATTTGTAGTTGTGCAAGGTCTATAGTTTGCGGATGCAGGATTTGCAAAGTTGCAAGATCTATAGCTTGCAGTTCAATTTTGTTATGAAACACATGATTATGTTGGACCTTTGACAATTGAAAGGCCTTGTTGCATTCATTGCAGTGTGCTAAAGGTGTGTTATCATCCTAACTTTGCAAGTAGCAAACTAAAAATGTAATCGTGGCCTAAAAGACAGTGTTTGTAAATAGGATTGCGATAATGTTGCCTTGGAAATAAAATAATGAATGGAACTAATGATAATATCATGGTTTCTGTACAACTAGATCCTGCCTATCTGTTTCCCCAACTCTAGACATAGAATCTTCTCTAATTATTCACGTGCCATGTGTTAGGGACACTGCTGCTGTCTAACCATTCTAGCTCGTAACTATTGGATTTGTGATACTTCGCGACCTTGTTGTAATGTCTTTCCCACTTTGGGAATAGCTTTCATTTTTCCCTTCCCAGGCTTGCCTTGTTCTTTCTTCACACAAGATCACCGATCTGAAACCTCGTTTCTTTAACCTTCTGATTGTAAGCTCTAGCCACTCTTTCCTTATACTTAGCCTCTGTGATTTTTTCCAATTCTCTTTTTTCTTCCGGCTCATCTATGTCCAACCTAACCCAGTTCGGATTGTCTTCCTCCAAATAATCGCATAAAAGGAGGCTAAATTACAAATTTCCACTGGTATCATTGATTTGTGACCATACACATGACTGTACAGAGTTTTCCCGTTGGTTCTCGAACAGTCGTTCCATTTGACTACAGGGTGTTGGGTATTTCATCCTCCCATGTAGTTTTCTTTCCCTCTAATCACTTCTGAATTCCTTGAACGATGGTTATGTTCGCTACTTCTACTTATCCATTAGCTTGAGGGTGGGTTACAGATGTGAACTTTTGGAGAATCCCCAGCTTCAAACAACAATTAGTGAAGGTACCACTCGTGAACTGTGTGCCATTGTCCGTGATAATAGTATGTGGCACCCCAAAGTGACACAATATATTATGCCAAATGAATTTTCTTGTTATCTCAGCTGTGACTCGTCCTAGTGGCTTATACTCTACCCACTTTGTAAAGTAGTCGATTGCCACAATCACAAATTTGGTGTTGTTCTCGCCCTTTGGAAAGGGTCCAACAAGGTCAATCCCCTCTTTGCCGAATGGCCACGCTTCATATATACCTCTCAAAGTAGTATGTGGCTTATGTGACAATGAAGCATTGATCTGGCAGATTTTACATTTGAGCACAAAGTTGTATGCATCGTTAAACATGGTCAGTTGGTAGTATCCTGCTCGGATGGTCTTCCTTGCCACCGTTCCTCCTCCTTGATGCATTCCACACAGCTCTTCATGTACTTCTCTTAGAATTTTCCTTTCCTGTGTCGGTCCTACACATTTTATCCATGGGGATAGAAAGCCCTTCTTGTATAAGATTCCTCATTCGTAGATGTAGTTGTGAGATCGCAGCTCCTACTTCCTAGCTTGTATGGTGTCCGCTGGTAACTTTCGTCTTATGAGGTACTCAATTAGTGGTGCCATCCAGCTTACTTTAACTGTTTGAACTGATGACACAGTTATCATCATCGTGCTTCTGACTTGAATGACTTCCACTCTTACATCTCTGTGTTTGCTCAGTGAATCAAACCCATCCGTTGCCAAATCGCCTAACGCATCCGCTTTTGTGTTTTCAGATTTGGGCACATGCTGGATGTCAAAGTACTCAAGCTGAGTAATAAGCAGCCGAACCCTTCTTAAGTTTTTTACCATCTATTCTTCTCTCACTTTGTAGTCTCCTCGCACTTGTTGGACTACTAGTTGGGAGCCGGTGAATCCTCGATAGCTCTTGACTAGCATTCTAGCTGTTAGGTCCAGACCACATATTACCACCTCATACTCTGCTTCATAGTTCATCACCAGGAAGTCAAAAAGGAGTGAATATATGTGCTTCCCGCCTTCAAGGTTAACTAGTAGTAATCATGCATCGCGCCCCTCCTTGTTCGACGCTCTATCTACAAAAATCTTCCACTCGACATATGCCCACTTTGACTTACCTTTATCAACTATAAGATGGTTGCGAGTGTTCGTGTCTTCCAAATCTTTGCTCGCCATCTCCACGATGAAATCCGCTAAGGCCTAAGCCTTGATTGATGTCCTTGGCTGAAATTGGATCTCATGTTGTCCTAGTTTGAGAGCCCATTTGGTCATTCTACCAGACGCTTTAGGTTCAGTTAGGATGTTCTTGATTGGGAAAATCCATATAGACAATGATCTGATGACTATGGAAATAGATTTGCAACCTTTTTGCTGAGTATGCTAATGCTAGAGTTAGCTTTTCAACTGGAAAGTGCGCCATTTCCCCACTTTGTAATATTATACTGATATTGTAGATGGACACTTTTTTTGGCCTCCTGGCGCATAAGTACTGAAATACTATGTTGTACAAAACTGCCAAGTACAGATAAAAAGCTTCCCTGAAGATTGGTGACTTCAATGTCGGCAACGTTTAGAGCTGGTCTTTTAACGCCTTGTATGCTTTTTGATACTCTTCTTTACAGCTAAACATCTTGACCTTCTTCAAGACTTGGAAGAGTGGGAAGTATTTCTTAGCAGCCTTTGAAACGAGCCAGTTGAGTGCCGCCAAAAATCCCATTAGTATTTGTATCTCTTTAACTATTCGTGGCTGGGAAAGATTTATTATAGCCTGATTTTCTTAGGGTTAGCTTGACCCTTTTGGAAGATACCCTGTAGTCTAAACATTTTCTTGCGCCTAGCCCAATGACACACTTGGGATTGAACTTCATCCCGATGTTCAGTAACGTATCTAGAGTTTCTTTCAAATATGTTGTGAAGTCACCGGCCCTTCTGCTTTTGATAACCCTATCATCAACATATGCTTCTATGTTCTACACTATTTAATTGCGAAATGCGCTATCAATCACCCTCTAATACATTTCTCCTGTATTTTTAAGTCTAAAAGGCATTTTCACGAAGCCGAATATTCCAAAGCTTGTTGTAAGGGCTATATTTTCTGCATTCTCTAGATCCATCAGTATTTGGTGGTATCGTTTATATGCACCCAAAAAGGATAGAACATCGTAGCCCGATATTTCTTCGACTAGCTGATCATTCTTGGACAACGATAGCAATCCAGTGGGTATGCTTTGTTTAAGTTAGGGAAATCTATACACATTCGTCATCCCGCATTAGTTTTTTTCATTATTGCTAGGTTCGCTAACCATTTTGAATAGATAACCTCTTTCAATATACTAGCCTGAAGCAAGGCTGTGACATCTTCTTCAATTGCCTTCTGCCTATCACTAGAGAAGCTTTGCTGCTTCTGCTTGACTGGCTTAACCCAGCTGCTAATGTTCAAGGAGTGGGTAGCAAGGACGCTCCACGCAAATGTATCCCTTTGACTTCATAGGATTTGTATGACCTTCTCCTCTCCTTGTGCTGGGAGAATTTTTCCTATCTTAATTCACCTGGAATCATCTTGGTCATCCAAAATTAGCAGCTTAGTTTCCTTCCCAAAATATATTGTCGGTTCCTGATAGCTGAGTGATCCCACCTTGGACACAGTGTTAACCATCTTGGTTTTCTCTGTACTTTTCCTTTTCTTCATATCAATCACCATACATTGCCTCGCCATTTGTTGATTTCCCCTTACCATTGCAATTCCAGCCGGAGTTTGGAATTTCATTACTAGGTGGTATGGGGACCATATCACCTCTGTTGCATTCATCCATAGCCTTCCAATGATAGCATGGAACGTACTTGGTGCATCCATGACCACAAAATAACACATTACCATACAATGTCAATCACTGCCCCCAACGGTAACAGGCAGTTGTACATCGCTAACGATGGTTCTGCTCGTCCAATAAATCCAACCAGGGAGGACGTTGACTTCTTTAAATCAGTTTGCTTAAACCCTACTCTATCGAAGCAATCAACAAAAATTATCTCGACCACACTTCCATTATCCACGAAAACCATGTGAATCGTTGCATTTTCAATTTTAGTGATGGTAACCAATGGGTAATAATGTGGCGAAGCGTTGGGGATTGCATCTTCTATGCTAAATCTGATTGCTTTGTCTGGGCGGAACCACTAGTAATAGGATCTTATGGGGGAATATCTAACCTTGGCTTTCCAAGAATTATTATACAGCGATTCGATTGTTCCACGTATGGGCAAGATGACTTTTTCTGGAACTTCATCCGCCATATCGTCGTTGTAATCTACTGCTTTAGTCATTTTCTAATTTTTTGCAAGTGAGCTCATTTTTCCTTGGCTTCATGCAACAGGGTTCCCTATTTTGTTAGCTTCGCTATGCTTGTTTCCTCCTTCTTCCTTTTATATTGGCTCCGGTAACCATTCCTCAGGATTTCCTCAATTTGCCTCCTCAAATCCTACAATATTTTATATCGTGGCCATGGTCCTTGTGGAAGGCACAATAAAATTCTCTGGACCTTTTTTCTTGGGGTGCTATCAATGGAGGTGGATTGCGAAATTGCTCCCTATTCGACTGACATATTTCCTTTCTTGACTTTGTCAGAGGGGTTTCTTGGATTGGTGTCGCCTGCATCCCCTGTTCTCTTCCTTCAAAATGAATGTTTCTTCTTCCCTTTTTCATGAACCCCTCCCATGAGTCTTCTATCATTATTGTTTCTCCTCGTTTTACTCTATTTTGCAATTATTTGCCTCTTATGTTCAAACATGCTCCTTTAACAGGCTTATTAACCCCATTAGTGAGGGATAGAGTCTTCACCCTTTAAACTCATATCCATGATATATGAGGTGGAGGTGAGATGAGAAGGAGGGGAAAAACAAGCGGTGTTACAGCCCGTGGGAATTTCGGGGGAGATTAACATCTTCACATTGTGTGTTATAACAAATAGATATAATTATAGTTCTTGAATGTGAATAGAGGTCTAAGATCGAATCTTATATATCAATCATGTAATGCAAATACCCCCAAGGCTAGTTAATCATTATCTTTATCTCGTTGTCTTTATATGCTCATAGTTATTAATTCAATCTTCTCAACAGACCCCTCCCCTCCCCCTATGTTTGCTATTCCTAACACACACTCGGGATAACACCCAAGGGTGAACTTTGCAACACTATCTCTTAAACCCCTTTATCTTTGTGGAAGATACTTGAACTTTCCACTATCTACTCTCTATTACATCGGAGTAAGAATTGGAGCAAGAATATAAATAATTTTCTTTTATTGAGTCTTTGCGGGCTTCTAATAGTGCTTGCAAGGTCTTTTCAAATTTTAGCATCGTTACTTAAATTTAGGGTGCATCTATTTGATAGCTAGCCTAGTTAGTTAGTTCAGTATCTTTTTATTTTATTTTTTACATTTTTAGTTTTTTTTAGTTCTTATTTTTTAAAAATTATTCTTACGTGTGTGCTAGGGATTGTTTAAGTATGAGTACTGTTTAAACCCCTGTTTATAGTACATACATGTACCACGATCTTAGGAGAAGAAGAAGAGCAGCCGGGGATAATAGGATGCTAAGGGAGCTGATGGCTCCAAATTTGTAGAATCAACCTATATGAATCATCTTCCATCCATTGCCACCCAATGTGACGTGTGAGTTAAAGTCCTGAATTATACAATGCCTTTCAACCTTACATGGTATGGCTAGTGAAAACCCCAACAAACATCTTTAGGAGTCCCACCTAGTTTATACCACTATGAAACCTCTTGGAATGTCCAAGAAATATTACAACCATAGTTCCTTTTACATTTTCCCTTTGAGACACAAAAAAGGATTGGTTGTATTACTTGCCTCTGGGGTGCATCAATAGTTGGGTAGATGATATGTCCATTTTATGTGCATAATTTAGTACTTTTTGGGGTCACTTTGGTGCTCTTTTATTATCAAGAGCTTGTGTTTTACCTTAAAATTCTCTTAGGAGAGGTAAGAGCAACTTTAAGCTATTTTACCTCTTCTAAGTGGATTTTGTGTGACAAAGGAAGAACATGGAGGCTTGAAGACCGGAGGACAATAAAAGATCACGTTTTGAAGACTTTGAAGACTTGCTTCCTAGACACGAAGACTTGAAGACCGGAGGCCGTCAAAGACCATTTTTGAAGACATTGAAGACTTTCTTCAAAGAGTTGAAGACTTGGAAAATGAGAGGAAACATTGTGAAGATAAGTGTTCACCACAAGAAGAAAAAAAGAAAACAAGGTTAAGTTCTGGCGCCCAACGTGAGTTGAGACGAACCCGTCGCAAGTCGCGACCAACAGGTGGCCAGAACCTAACCTTATCTTTTTTGTACTATAAATACCACTCTCTTTCCTTTCATTCACATCTTCTTCTTCCTGCATTTTTGGTACTTTTCTAACCCTAGTTTCTACCATTTTTCATCTTTAAATTATCTTGTATTATGTTTGGTTTGTTAGCATTGATTAGTATGAACTCTTGTAGCTAAATCTAGTTCTTGGGAGCTATTGATTGAAGCTTCCAAACTTATGTAGTAAGATTCCATATTTGCTCATTTACGAACAATTATTGGAGAACATTTATTATGTCATTAAGGCATTCCCAGCTGCTGTATTTATTGAATGCATTCCTATTCACACTAAGGGATGGTGCAAGAGATTGGCTCAATTACCTACCACCCAAGAGCATCAAGAGTTGGCTCGATATGAAAATGAAGTTTCTAGCCAAATACTTCCCTACCTCAAGGTACGCCACCTTGTAAAAGGACATATGCAACATCCTCCAATGGCATCAAGAATCTCTCTTCGACTATTGGGAAAGGTTCAGGAAGCTTCTTGCAAGTTTCCCTTACCATGGTTATTCGGAGAGGGATTTGGTTTATTACTTCTACAATGGCCTTTTTGATGAGAATCAAAGGTTGGTAAGAAGTTCTTGTGGTGGCACTCTTGGGAAGAAAACTTCATCCGAAGCAATGCAATTGTATGAGAAGCTAGCAGAAGAATCGAGAAACTTTAGCTTAAGGGCCGATTTGAGAAGAAGAAATCCAATGCCTGCAAGTGACTCTTCCAATAGTGGGAAGCTCGAGGACCAAGTCTCAGCCCTTGCATATATGGTGAAATCATTGATAATGAAGCCCGGGAATGTGCCATATGTTAAATCATGTGAAATTTGTTAGTTGGCACATCCTACGGAAACTTGCCCTACTTTGTAAGAGGACTACATCGAGGAGGTGAGTGCCATGGGATATCAAGGGAATCAAGGCTACCAAGGAAACTAACGATATCAAGGTGGACAAGGCTACTAAGGTCACCAAGGCTAACAAGGTTATCAAGGGTACCAAAACCGGCCGTACAATTTGGGAAATTGTGATAACCCGAACCTCTGGTATGAAAACACTCAAGGAAGCCAAAACCCTCAACCATATTGGCCTCCTCAAAAATAATATAGGCCACCTCAGCAACAATTTCAAAGGCTCCAAGACAAACCCCGAGACCAAGGGGAGAGCTCGGGGCTAACAAAGGGTGAGGTGATGCAAGCCATTAACCGGTTGGGCATGTGTGCGGAGAAAAGTGAGAAATTCCAAGATGAAGCCAAGGTGAGTATCAAGAACTTGGAAACTCAAGTGAGCCAAATAGCTCAAGTGGTGAATCGGATGGAAGCCCGGGAAAAGGGTAAGCTACCCTCCCAACCGGAGATCAACCCTCAACAAAATGCAAGTGCTATCACTTTGAGAAGTGGTAAAGAGGTTGGCTCTTCCCCGGTTGGTGAAGTTGTTAAGGACGAACCTAGAAAGCTTGAAATTCTTGAGAAAGAAGTGAAAGAAGAGAATGAGGAGGTGGCCAAGGAGCAAGCAAGGAAGGGAAAGGAAAAGGAAGTGGAGATCACCATTGAGAAATCAACCTCCATTCCCAAACCTTTATTCCACCCTCACAAGAAGGAAAGAGTAGTGGAAATTCTTCCATATGTGCCGGAACCACCATTCCTGGAAGCTCTAAAGGACAAACGGAGGAAGGAGTCCAACAAGGAAATCTACGAAGTCTTTCGTAGGTGGGAGGTAAGTATCCCTCTTTTGAATGCTATTGAACAAATTCCTAGGTATGGAATTTCTTTGAAGGAATTATGTGTAGTAAATAGGAAACAAAGAACAAAGAACAAGCTTAAAAATGGGAGAAGTGAACATGTCTCTGCTTTGTGCCAAAGGGAGTTACCCCTTAAATGTAGCGATCCCGACATGTTCACAATCCCTTGCATGAAAAGAAATACACATTTTGAAAAAACAATGCTTGACTTAGGTGCATCAATAAATGTGATTCCTTACTCTTTGTATGAAAGCCTCAATCTTGGTACTTTGCACAAAACTGGGGTAGTGATCCAATTAGCGAATCGTTCTAGTGCGTCAAGGATGTGTTGGTTAGGCTGGATTCCTTAATATTCCCTATAGATTTTTTTTGTCCTAGACATGGAGCATGATAAACATGCCACCCCAGAGAGGGCAACCTAGGAAAAAATAAGAGGCTAAATGTGTGAAAAAAGGTGAGATGTAAGCCGAAGAAACATGATGTGTGACTAGGATGAAAACCCGAAAGGGCTCCTAGGAAAAATGGGAGAAAATGAGAGAAATTTAAAAATGTTAAAGGTTCACTCATTCACCGATGTTGGAGTCATAAGGTTGCGGTGGCCATACGGATGGATCGGGTAGCTTGACATCTTGAGCCCCTCTTTGGAGTGGAAAATTTAGCTGGAGAAAACAAAGTAAGTTATTAAACTCTTGATCATCAATATACTTAATTTTTATGTTGATATATTGATATAAAGTGGAGCATATGTTTTGAAATGTATACATGTCTTTAGCTTCACCTTGTACCAGTGGAGTTGGAATTGTCAATTCGAGATTTGGAAATGTTTTGGAGATAGCAATTAATTGATAGGTTGATATGGTTTGGGTAGATTTAGGAATGGGGGTTGTGGGAAACTTCTCATTTGACCTTAACATTGGGATGTGTGATAGTGAGAGTTTTGTGAGGTGTTGATTTGGGGGAATAGTAGTTAAGATGTGGATACCTCATTCCTTCGTATGCTTGGATCTTTTCTTACTCGAGGGCAAGTAAGGTTTAAGTGTGGGGGGGGGGGTTTGATATGTCCATGTTCTGTGCATAATTTAGTACTTTTAGGGGTCACTTTTGTGCTCTTTTATTATCAAGAGCTTGTGTTTTACCTTAAAATTCTCTTAGGAGAGGTAAGAGAAACTTTACGCTCTTTTACCTCTTCTAAGTGGATTTTGCGTAACAAAGGAAGAACATGGAGGCTTGAAGATCAGAGGCCAATAAAAGATCACTTTTCGAATACTTTGAAGACTTGCTTCGTAGACACGAAGACTTGAAGACCAGAGGCCGTCGAAGACCATTTTTGAAGACTTTGAAGACTTTCTTCAAAGAGTTGAAGACTTGGAAAATGAGAGGAATCACTGTGAAGATAAGTGTTCACAACAAGAAGAAGAAAAGAAAACAAGGTTAAGTTATGGTGCCTGTCGCGACCAACGGGTGGCCAGAACCTAACCTTATCCTTTTTGTACTATAAATAGAACTCTCTTTCCTCCCATTCACATCTTCTTCTTCCTGCATTTTTGGTACTGTTCTTACCCTAGTTTTGACCATTTTTCATCTTTAAATTCTCTAGTATTATATTTGGTTCGTTAGCATTAATTAGTAAGAACTCTTGTAGCTAAATCTAGTTCTTGGGAGAAATTGATTAAAGCTTCCAAACTTATGTAGTAAGATTACATATTTGCTCATTTATGAAAATTTATTGGAGACCATTATTAAGCCATTAATGTTGTGTTTTACCTCATTTATACCATGGGTTGTTTGAGTATATGAAATGGTTGTAATATTGAAATGTTAGAGTGTTAGGAAAGTTGCAGATTTATTAACTCATTTGATATGAAATCCAAAAGCATGGATTTAGAACTTCTTGTGTATAATGTGTGGTGATTCTTGCTAGATAAGTATGTTAATGTGGATTGTTTTCATATTTTTCATATAGATACAAAGAAAGGTTGAACCTTGAATGTTGTTTGTTCTAAGTTTAACCTAATAAATGCTTTGTTTGGTTAAATGACTATGTGTTTGGTAGAAGGCTTGTTTTTATCAAACCTATGGTCCTTTGGGTGAAATGCCATTGATGAAATACCCCTATTGTGTTGTTTGTCTTTGGTGATCATCAATGAGGTTTGCAAATGGTCGTTGTTTGTCTTTGCAAACTACTCTTAAGGAGGAATGAATGTTGATCTTTGATTGAGAAGTGATAACATTCCCCATAGACAATAAATGTAATAGAATGAGTGAATAAATCAATGAGCTATAGGAAGTTCAGAAGTGGTAGTTGATTGCCCCCCAAGGCTCTGTTAATTATAATTTACATCGTATCTTTAGTTGTATTACATGATTAGCATACTTCTCTTACTTTTCTAATTGTTGTCTTTCAATTTGATAACTTAGGCTCAAAAACAAACCAAACCCCCCTTTTTTACATGCTTTTATATGTATCTATGTATGTATATGCCTAGTATGTTTTCTCCTATATATGTTTAAACACTTGAAAAGATCCATTTTCTCGTGGACAACCCTGACTTGCCATTATCTACTTAATTTTAGATAGGAAGCATTAGGGATTAAAAGTATTAACATTGAGAGGTACAACGATAACCTCCCAAATTTTGGCGCTGCTGTCGCGAAAGAGGCGTTTATGTTTAAGTGTTTGGGCATATTAAGTGTGATTATATGCTAATTGGAAATATTTATTAGTTTTTTTTTTATTTTGATTTCTTAGTTGATTTGCCTTTTTCACTTAGCTTGGAGACGTATTGTTCGAGTTCTTGGTGTATGGCTCTAGGCACTCTTTCCTTATACTTAGCCTCTGTGATTGCTTCCATTTTTCTTTTTTCCTCCAGCTCATCTAAGTCTAACCTAATCCAGTCTGGATTGTCTTCCTCCATGTAATCACATACTCAGAGGCTTGAATTACCAATTTCCACTGGTATCACTGCTTTGTGACCATAGACCAGACTGTACGGTGTTTTCCCCAATGGTTCTTAAATTATCGTTCCATGTGACCATAGGGTGTTGGATATTTCATCCACCCATGTAGTTCACTTTCCCTCTAATCGCTTTTGAATTCCTTAAACGATGGTCATGTTCGTTACTTCTACTTGTCCATTAGCTTGAGGGTGGGCTATAGATGTGAACTTTTGGAGAATCCCCAGTTTCAACCACCAATCAGTGAAGGTACCACTCGTGAACTGTGTGCCATTGTCCATGACAATAGTATGTGGCACGCCAAAGTGACACAATCTATTATGGCAAACAAATTTTCTTGTTACCTCAGCTGTGACTCATCCTGATGGCTTATCCTCTACCCACTTTTTAATGTAGTCAATTGCCACAATAAAAAATTTGGTGTTGCTCTCGTCCTTTGGGAAGGGTCCAACTAGATCAATTCCCTATTTTTCGAATGGCTACGCTCCATATATACCTCTCAAAGCAGCCTGTGGCTTATGTGACAACGAAGCATTGATTTGGTAGATTTTACATTTGAGCACGAAGTTGTACGCATCGTTAAATATGGTCAGTTGGTAGTATCCTGCTCGGATGGTCTTCCTTGCTACTGTTCTTCCTCCTTGATGCATTCCACACAGCTCTTCATGTACTCCTCTTAGAATTTCCCTTTCCTGTGTTGGTTCTACACATTTTATCCATGGGGATAGAAAGCTTTTCTGGTATAAGATTCCTCCTTCGTAGATGTAGTTGTGAACGCAGATCCTACTTCCTAGCTTGTATGGTGTCCGCTAGTAACTTTCCTAATGTGAGGTACTCAATTAGTGGTGCCATCTAGCTTACTTTATCTATTTGAACTGATGATATAGTTGAGATCATCATGCTTCTGACTTGAATGACTTCCACTCTTACATCTCTATGTTTGCTCAGTGAATCGAACCCAGCCGTTGCCAAACCGCTTTTGTGTTTTCAGATTTGGGCATGTGCTGGATGTCGAAGTACTCAAGTTGGGTAATGAGCTGTCGAACCCTTCTTAATTTTTTTACCAACTATTCTTCTCTCACTCCGTAGTCTCATCGCACTTGTTGGACTACTAGTTGGGAGCAACTGAATCCTCGATAGCTCTTGAATAGCATTCTGACTGTTAGGTCCAGACCACATATTACCACCTCCTACTCTGCTTCATTGTTCATCACCGGGAAGTCAAAATGGAGTGAGTATCTGTACTCCTCGCCTTCAAGGTCAACTAGCAGTAATCATGCGTCGGACCCTTCCTTGTTGGAAGCTCCATCTACAAAACGCTTCCACGCGACATATGCCCACTTTGACTTACCTTTATTTACTATAAGATTATTGTGAGTGTTTTTGTCTTGCACATCTTCTCTTGTTATCTCCGCGATGAAATCCGCTAAGGCCTATGCCTTGATTGATGTCCTTGGCTGGAATTGGATCTCATATTGTCCTAGTTCGAGAGCCCATTTGGTCATTCTACCAGACGCTTTAAGTTTGGTCAGGATGTTCTTGATTGGGAAATCCATATAGACAACGATCTGATGACCATGGAAATAATTTTGCAACCTTCTTGTTGAGTATACCAATGCTAGAGTTAGCTTTTCAACTGGCAAGTACGCCATTTCTCCACTTTGTAATATTCTACTGATATTGTAGACTGGCACTTTTTTTTGGCCTCCTGGCACATAACAACTGAACTTACTATGTTGTACAAAACTGCCAAGTACCCGTAAAAGGTTTCCCAGAAGATTGGTGACTTCAATGTAGGAAACGTTTAGAGCTGGTCTTTTAACGCCTCATATGCACTCTTCGTTACAGCTAAACTTCTTGACCTTCTTCAAGACTTGGAAGAGTGGGAAGTTTTTCTCAGCCGCCTTTGAAATGAACCTGTTGAATGCTGCCAAACATCCCATTAGTATTTGTACATCTTTAATTGTTGGTGGCTGGGGAAGATTCACTATAGCCAAATTTTCTTTGGGTTAGCTTCGACCCCTTTAGAAGATACCCTGTAGTCTAAAACTTTTCTCGCTCCCACTCTAATTACACACTTGGGATTGAGCTTCATCTCGATGTTCAGTGATGTATCTATAGTTTCTTTCAAATATGTGATGAAGTCACTGACCCTTTTGCTTTTGATAACTCTATCATCAACATATGCTTCCATGTTCTGCCCTATTTGATTGTAAAATGCACTATCAATCACCCTCTAATACATTGCTCCTGGATTTTTAAGTCCAAAAGGCATTTTCAATTAGCATAATGTTCTAAAGTTTGTTGTAAATGCTATCTTTTCTGCATCCTCTAGATCCATCAGTATTTGGTGGTACCATTTATATGCACCCAACAGGGATAGAACTTCGTAGCCTGATATTGCTTTGACTAGCTGATCATTCTTGGGCAAACGGTAGCGATCATGTGGGTATTCTTTGTTTAAGTCAGTGAAATCTATACACATTCGCCATCCCACGTCAGATTTTTTCACCATTACCGGGTTCGCTAACTATTTTGGATGGATAAAATTTTTCAATATACTAGCCCGAAGCATGGCTGTGACATCTTCTTAATTGCCTACTGCTTATCACTAGCGAAGCTTTGCTTCTTCTGCTTGACTGGCTTAACCGAGGTACTAATGTTCAAGGAGTGGGTAGCAAGGATGCTCCATGCAAATGTATCCCTATAACCTCATAGGATTTGTATGACCTTCTCCTTTTCATGTGCTAGGAGAATATTTCCTATCTTAATACACCTGGAATCATATTGGTCATCCAAAATTAGTAGCTTAGTTTCCTCCCCCAAATCTATTGCCGGTTCATGATAGTCGAGTGATCCCACCTTGGACACAATGTTGGCCATCTTAGTTTTCTCTGTACTTTTCCCTGTCTTCGTATCAATCGCCATGCATTGCCTCGCCATTTGTTGATTTCCCATTACCATTGTAATTCCAGCCGGAGTTGGGAATATCATTACTAGGTGGTACGGGGACCATATCGCCTTTGTTGCATTCATCCATAGCTTTCCAATGATAGCATTTAACGTACTTGGCATATCCGTGACCATAAAATCACACATTATGATATGTCGATCACTGTCCCCAACGGTAAGAGGCAGTTGTATGTCGCCTAAAGGTGTTTCTGTTGTTCTATAAATCCGACCAAGGAGGACGTGGACTTCTTTAAACCCTACTCTATCAAAGAAATCAACAAAGATTGTCTCAACCACACTTCCATCATCCACAAAAACCATGTGAATCGTTGCATTTTCAATTTTAGCAACGATAACCAATGGGTAATTATGTGGCGAAGCATTGGGGATTGCATCTTCTATGCTAAATGTGATCGCTTCGTCTGGGCGGAAATTCTTAGTTATAGGATCTTATAGGGGAGAATATCTAGCCTTGGCTATCCAAGCATTATTAGACAGCGATTCGGTTGTTCCACGTATGGACAAGATGACTTTTTCTGGAACTTCATCCAACATATTGTCATTGTAATCTACTGTTGCTGTCATTTTCTAATTTTTTGCATGTAAGCTCATTTTTCCTTGGCTTCGTGCAACAGGGTTCCCTATTTTGTTAGCTTCGCTATGCCTGGTTCCTCCTTCTTCCTTCTTATATTGGCTCAGGTAACCATTCCTTAGGTTTTCCTCACTTTGCCTCCTCAAATCCTAAAATATTCTATATCGTGGCCATGGTCTTTGTGGAAGGCACAATAAAATTATATGGACCATTTTTCTTGGGTGCTATCAATGGTGGTGGATCACATAATTGCTCCCTATTCGACTGCCATATTTCCATTCTTGACTTCGTCAGAGGGGTTTCTTGGATTGGTGTCGCCTGCATCCCCTGTTCTCTTCATTGAAAAGGGATGTGGCTTCTTCCCTTCTTCATGAACCCCTCCAATGAGTCTTCTATCATTATTGTTTCTTCTCGTTTCACTCTATTTTGCAATTATTTGCCTCTTCTATTCAAACATGCTGTTTTATCATCTTTTGTAACTCTCTCGGGTTTTTGGGCATGTAGTTCATTAACACTTTGTAGAATTCTCCAAATCGCATGCCTCCTGTAAATACTCACAACGAAAATTGAAATGATAGATCCCAAACTTCCAAGCTTGCCATGACGAACCTATTATGATACTCCGCTAGAGTTTCATCACTTTTCTTAGCTATGTTGTTCAAATATGTAATTGTTTTTGTGAATTTGTTTTCTGGTAGAAACGTCCCAAAAATAAATCTAACAATCATGCCCACGATTTGATACTTCGATTTGGCAGCTCTTCATACCATGTGATTGCTATTCTTGATAAGAAAATGGGAAATGTCTTGCACAATCACCTCTATGGCAGAAAATGGGAGAAGGGGTGATGATGCTAATGAATGTAGCACAATCACCCCTTCCTCCATTTTTCTATCCTCAACAACCAACTCCTCATCCCCTTCGAACTTGAAGTCATTTCCTATGGTGACCTCACTCACCGAATCCTCGAGTTCGATTTGGGATGGTATATTTTTGGAATCACGAGCTTCCATTTGGGCCAACACTTCTAATATACTCCTCAAATGCCCCTCAATAGCCTCAACACTAGAGGATAGCTGAGTGTCCGGCTCCTCACTAGTAAAGGAGTTCAAGTTTGCTATTGTATTCATGACTTCCTCACGTGTCAAACTTGAACGTCCTTGTTGAGCTTGGTTTTGGGGTATGGTATAAGGTGGTGATGACCAACTAGTCTGCTCATATTGTTGGTTTTCCGGCTCATTCTCATACCACCATTCCGGACTACCAATCCATTCCGGATTGTAAGGATTGTGGTATGGATACCATTCTTGAGCATCTTGCCCTTGAAAACCAACATCTCCTACCTCTTGGTAGCACTCTTCATAATATCCTTGGTTTTGGAAACCAAGGGTTCTTTCTCCCTCATAGTGCTCTTCCCACAACAAATGGCAAGATTCGGTAGAATGGTCGGAAGGACACATCCTACAAAATCTTACTTGTTGAGCCTCCCTTCTCATCATGAGTTCCATCAAGGTGAAACGCTCCATTTTTTAAAAAAATTGTTTTTTTTTCAAAAGTCCGAAATCATATTGCAAGTGTTCTAAATAAAACCTCACCAAGAACTCAAGCAATACCTACTCTGAACAAAAACAACCACCAAGAAGTGGAGAGTAAAAATAACTAGCTAATAATCAACCAAAAATGCCAAAACATTTAAAAAATAAATGCCTCTTCCCCGGCAGCGGCGCCAAAATTTGGGAGGTCATCGCTGTACATCTCGAAGTAAAAATTTATAAGCCCTAAATGCTTACTATCTACAACTAAGTAGATAGCTGCAAGTCGGGGTCGTCCACGAAGAAGAGGAATCTTCCTAAGCGTTTAGGCATAAAAGGTTGATATTAGGCTAGGAGTAGATATATATACATACATATAAAAGCATGCAAATGGGGGGGTTTGGTTGTTTGGTGGTCCTAAGTTATGAAATTAAAAAGACAAGATAACTAGCAAAGTCTAGTAACTAGGCAAATCATCAAGAAAAACTAAGAAATAGGGGTTTAAAAATACAAAGATAAAAGCCTTGGGGGCAATTGATATCCACTTCCAAACCTAATGTAGATCATTGAACCATTCACTCATTCTATCACATTCATTACTTGACTTAACATTAACATACTTATCTGGCAAGAATCACAACACATAATGCACAAGAAGTTCTAAGTTCATGTTCATATATTTTCATGCAAAGGAGATAAGGAATTCGTCACTTTCCTAACACCCGAACACTTCAATCATAAAAACACTTCCTATTCTCAAACAACCCATGGCATAAATGAAGTGAAACATAGCGTCAAGAATACATAAATGCTAAATAATAAAGGCTTCAAAAACGAATGAAACAATCTATTCACTACTTCAACTACTTGTAGTGAAGATAAATCTCCTATCCTTCTTAGATAGTAGTTTACAAGAGTGAATTCGACATCTCTTGTCAAACCTCACCAATGAATCCCTTAGGACTAAGAGTATCCCATTGATGGTATTTAGCACGAAGAATCAACAAGCTTGGCAACACTTATAAATACTACACCGTATCTAAGCATTTAACCAATTCATACATTTACACAAGATTAGTCAAGAACGATTGACATTCATAGACTTCTCTCATTTGCTACCTAAAAGAAACATGACAATGAGTTCGACATCATCACATTCATCTAGCAATTATCAACACACCAACATCATTTAAGAAGCTCTAACTCATGTTCTTGGATTCCACATTAAAAGAGGGGAGAATTAGCTACTTTCTCCCAACCCTAACAAGTAATCATACAAGCAATTCATATACTCAAGCTTCCAACAACATCAATGCAATTAACAATTCACATTCAAATCTCAATAAATGCACAATACCAAAAGCACTAAATAGACAGATATACTGGCTCTTACTACATAGAAATAGAAGCTTCAATCCTTTGCTCCCAAGATAAAACTAAGCTAGAGAACTAAAAGACATAATTAATCTACAAAAACTAAGAAAAGAAAGAAGAGAAAACCTAGGGTTTTAACACCCAAAAACGCAGAAGAAAGAAATGGGCAAAAGCTATTGAAGAGGAGAGGATAAAGGGAGTATTTATAGCACAAAAATAAGAAGAAATTCAGACCACTCGTCCGTCGTGAGTTGCGACGTGCTCGCTATAAACCATCCCTGCCGCGACGGTCTCGCGACGGACACAAATTCCAGCATTATTTCTTCTTTCTCTTTTATATCTCATATCCTTCTCTTCTCTTCACTTCTTCAATTCTTCATATCTTCAAAAAGCTCAAATTCAAGTCTTCAAATCTTCAAATCTTCAAAGATATTCTTCAAAGTCTTCAAAGTTTTCAAAATCTTCAAACAAATTACCTTGTCACACAAAATTCTCTAAAAAGGGATAAAAATGTAAAAGTCGCTTTAAACCTCCTTAGATAAGTTCAAGGCAAAATGCCACATTTAGAGCACAAAAGTGTAGAAAATTTAATTCCAAAAGTCCTAATATAACCGTATAAAATGGGCACATCAAACCTCCCCGCACTTAAACCTTACTCGCTCTCGAGTAAGAAAAGATTCAAGCACACGGAGGAATTCATAAGTCCATATCCTAAACTAATATTCCCCCAATCAAAGCCTCACAAAAACTCTCAATATCATAAATCACAAAATCAAAGATCAAGTGAGAATTTATTTTCAAACACAACCCCAATCCCAAATCTAACCAAACCTACCACTTATCAATTCACTACCCATAAAAATAATTCAAAGTCCCAAGTTGATAATCCCAAAGTCCAATGACAGAAAATGAGGTTAAAACCATTTAAGAGGTCGAAACGCATACTTCACCTAATGCCAATATATCAACCAAAATCCAATGACATAAAATGAAGCTAAAACCATATAGGAGGTTCAAACACATGCTTTACCTAATGCCAATATATCAACCAAAAATGAAGTATAAAGGGATCAAGAATTTCATAACCATACTCCGTTTCCTAACCCGCTAAGTTACCCAATCCCTAGAGGTCTCTAGATGTTGAGCTACCCGATCCATCCATATGACAACCGCTACCTTATGACCCTAACGCCGGAAAATGAGTGAAATCATAGCATTTTCCTTTTCTCTCTTTTTCTCTCATTTTGCCTAGGAGCCCTTTCGAGTTTTCATCCTAGCCACACATCATGTTTCTTAGGCTCACATCTCACCTTTTTCCGCATATTTTAGCCTCTCATTTTTTTTCCTAGGTCGCCCTTTCGGGTTTTCAACCTATCCGGGCCCCCAATGTTTCCTAAGTTGCCCTCTCGGGTTTTCGAGTTTTCTTCTTCTTTTTAAAAAAAAAAATTTCATGTTTTTCCAATCAAAAGTAGCAAAAAGCATTCCAAAACAAGCTAGCATGTATTGAGTCCTCTAACCCCTCCCCGCACTTAAAACATTACATTGCCCTCAATGTAAACATGTAAGGAAATAACAACAAAAAATTCAAGGCAAGAGGTAGAGTGACACCCGTTTCTCTGCGTAGTCGCCAGTGATATGGCAAAATCCCATGCACTTGTATAGACTCGATCCCGTCATTGGTTTCGAAGTCGAAAGGGGGAAGAAAAATGCCGTAGAAGAACTCACCCCTTGAGCAAACCATTGCCTCCTTGGCACCGTTTGATCAAGACTACACCACAAAGAACAACATCAAACTCACAAGTGCATAAGGATTTGCAATACTAGGTTTAGCATAGAAAATTAATAACCATAGTATTCTCTAAGAACAACCAATCCACCCTGCAACCACAACTACAAGATTATCTATTAAGAATATCCAACATATATTGGAACATATACAAGCATCATTATAGGATATGCAATTACAGTCACAATGATGTAGTCGGTATACTACAATCAACAAAGGAACTATAAAGATGCAAGAGTGCTCATATGCCAATGTATGTAGGATGGTGGAGGAATGAGCGGAGGTGAAATGGTGAGAGGCGGTGAAATGGAGAAGATTGCAGGTTTAAAATAGTGTAGCATGCCCGTCGCAACTCGAGATGGATACATCGCAACTCGTGACAGGTAGGAAGGCTTGGTCGCAACTCACGACGGCATTGTCGTGACTCGCGATGGTTTCACGCGAGGCCGTCGCGGTTCGTGGAATGTCGAGGTTGAGAGCTGAATTTTAACACAACATTTCTAATCATGTCACGAAATGTCTCGTCACGACTCACGATGGTCTATTGCGAGGCCGTCACAGCTCGCAAAATGTTGAGGCAAGGAGTAGAATTTTAGCACAAAATTTCTGATCGCGTCGCGACTCGCGATGGTATGTCGCGAGGCTATCACGGATCGCGAAAATCTGGTGCTAGGAATGGACTTTGCTCCCCTGTTCGTCGCGATGCGCAACGAGGCCATCAGGAATCGCGACGAAAGGGTTTCCCAGCCCTTGGAAAAATTATTCTTACCAAGCTCTCTCCCCTCTCCTATGGAACAAAAACTAAACAACAAAAGCTAAAATAAAGGCCGAATTTATTTACGTCATCGGCACGACAAAGCTCCGTATATTTAAGGTCATCGGCACGACCCTAATGTTATCCATATTGTGAAGGCTTGAACCCCTTCACCATGAGCTTCCAAAAGTAGGGAGGTGTGGGTACAAAACTTTCAAGAGGAAAGTTTTGTTGGGGTGGAGATAGTTTAAAAGGAGTTGGGTGTTTAGGAGGCTTGGGGTAATCTTTCGGGTCCTCTCTTGTCTCCCTCAAAACTTCCGAAAATGATAGAGTTGGTTTACTAGGTGGGAGAAGGGGTGACGATGCTAATGAATGTAGCACAATCACCTCTTCCTCCATTTTTCTATCCTCAACAACCAACTCCTCATCCCCTTCGAACTTGTATTCATTTCCCATGGTGACCTCACTCACCGAATCCCCGAGTTTGATTTGGGATGGTGTATTTTTGGAATCACGAGCTTCCATTCGGGCCAACCCTTCTAATATACTCCTCACATGTCCCTCAATAGCCTCAACACTAGAGGAGAGCTGAGTTTTCGGCTCCTCACTAGTAAAGGAGTTCAAGTTTGCTATTGTATTCATGACTTCCTCACGTGTCAAACTTGAACGTCCTTGTTGAGCTTGGTTTTGGGGTATGTATATGGTGGTGATGGCCAACTAGTCTGCTGGTATTGTTGGTTTTTCGGCTCATTCTCATACCACCAATCCAAACTACCACTCCATTTCGGATTGTAAGGATAGTTGTATGGATACCATTCTTGAGCATCTTGTCCTTGAAAACCAATATCTCCTACCTCTTGTTAGCACTCTTCATAATATCCTTGGTTTTGGAAACCAAGGGTTCTTTCTCCCTCATAGTGCTCTTCCCACAACAAATGGCAAGATTCGGTAGGATGGTCGGAATGACACATCCTACAAAATCTTACTTGTTGAGCCTCCCTTCTCATCATGAGATCCATCAAGGTGTGACGCTCCATTTTTTAAAAAATTGTTTTTTTTCAAAAGTCCGAAATCATATTGCTTGTGTTCTCGATAAAACCACACCAAGAACTCAAGCAATACCTACTCCAAACAAAAACAACCACCAAGAAGTGGAGAATAAAAATAACTAGCTTTTTTTTTAAAAAAACCATCCGAGGATGGGGGGAATATATTTGGCTCCCCTGACCAAAGAGAGTGAGCCTTAATAGGCGCTAAAAGTCATGATACATCACAGTTTACAAGAAGATCATCCAATTGATGATCCCAGAGCTAAATTAAGCTCCTGAAGCAAAAATAGCACTTGCTTCCAAAAGCGGTATTTCCACCCTGACAGACAAGAACAAAAACATCTGGCTAATAATGAAAAAACTAGCTAAATCACCAAGTAAGTCGCCATCTCGCTGGTACATCGCGAACAGGTCGGAGAAGCGAGAATTTGAGACTCCTATTTGTCAACGATGTGCCAGCCGAGAGGACCAGAGTGTTTGAATTCCCGAGTAGCAGCTTCAAGTATCAGTTGAGGAGTTAGGGGCCAGTAAACCTCCTTTGCTTGAGATGTGGACTCCTTTGCAATGGGTTGCTCAGAAAATCTTCTCCTTCGGTTGATTACGCATTTCGGCTACAGAATCTGGACCAAGTTTGTGCATTCCACCTGTGCTTTCAGCTGAGATGTGTTGAGTTGTGGCTGAAAAAATGTTCTCCCCCTCCTTTGTGCTTGCATCCGAATCGGAAATAAAGAGGAAGGGAACCAACAGTACTTGGAATATTTATAGAGTAACTACTTATTCACAGCCAGAAGTAAGTTGTTTAAGCTAAACAAGTAGAGAGTTTTCTAACTAAAGAGAACTTGGATCCCTACTTGATTCAATACGAAATGTTGGAAAACTCATGCAATCAAGTGCTAGTAAACCTTTGAGAAATAGAGGGATAGAACAGAGGTCTAAATCCCCCTGTAGGAGGTTTTCCCTTGCATATTTTGCCAAAAAATCAGTGGCCAAATTTGCTTCTCTAGGTATGTGTTGAATCCTTATTGAACCATGTATTATATTTAAAGCACTGCACATGGAAAAGACTCTCCAAGGGTAGGAGAGAGGGTTCTGGATACCCCTAACCACATATAAACTATCTGATTCAATTAAAACATTCTCTAATTCAAGTTCTGAACAGATGTTATATCCACTTTGTATAGCAATTACTTCAGCATGTAAGGGTGATGGACAGTGGAAAGTACTGACTTTCATTTTAACCACATTTCCATGCCTATCTCTCACAATTGCAGCAGCAGATGAAAAGCCTCCAGGAATCCATGAGGCATCTGTGTTGATTTTATAACCTTTTATAGGTTTCTCCCAGTGGACCTTAGAGATAACATTTTTCTGTTTTTGTAATATATGAGGTACAATGCTATCCTGAATCCAATGCCTATGCTTATACTTATTTCCTATTAGGTTATGTGCTGTAAATATTTGATATATCGAATCTTTAATTTCAGAAACACAGGCATCGTGTGAGAAAGGTCTATTTTCAAAGAGAAGTTTATTCCTATGGGTCCATAATGTCCAAATTGTAACCAATAGAGCTGCAATCATAATGTTTCCGTGTATTCTAGAATCAGCTCTAAAGGATAAGTAAAAGTGCACCCTACTTTTTAAATCCCTAAATTCTGTGCATGGTAGCCTCAGTAAGGTATGTACACTATGCCAGACAGCAGTTGAGGAATTGTAAGAATTGAAAAAATGATCCACACTATCACAACTGTTCTTGCAAATAGGACATATAGAAACAACAGAAAAACCCATTCTTCTTAAGATGTTATCAAATGGAAGTATATTGTTTAGGGCTCTCCAAAGTAAAATAGACATCTTTCTAGGTAAGAAAGGAGACCAAACTTTTTGAAGTGTTGAATTAGAGGGCCTCTCTGTCTTAGAGTATTATAAGCCGAGCTTACGGTGAATTTTCCATCAATTGTGGGGGTCCAAACCAGTTTGTCTTCGTGACTGAATTCCAGCTTTGTTTCCTGCAAAATAAGAATGATGTTGGTAGCCAGATGTGGCTCCAGAATTGGTATGAGAGCTGTTTTGTTATTTAAAAAATCCCTAAGAGAGATAGACTGAAAAGGAATGTCAATATCCTCTGGCCAGATATAAAATAGTGCACCATTGCCACTCCAATTAGCACTCCAAAATGAACAGTCACCCCTGCCAAAAATCACTCTGGACATACTGTTTGCCACATCTGTTATTTTTGTGATCCTACCCCATATGTGAGATTTTTTGTAAGAAACTGGCAGAGTCCATAAAAGGTTTGACCATTGAGTGTTATTAATTTGTAGCTTCCACCATAATTTACTAGAAAAAGCTTCTACTCTAGCATTTAAATCCCTAAATCCTAGACCATTTTCTTCCACTGGAAAACTCATTCTTTTCCAAGACCTCCACCTTCTCCTTTCAGAGGGATCAGTTTTACCCTAGAATAGATCTGATGCCAATTTTCCCATTGTTTTTAAAACTGTCCTTGGAGGTTTTAATACTCCAAAAATGTGTGTTGGGATAGAATGCAAAACATGATTAATCAAAACTATTTTGCCAGCTGAACTCAACCACCTATTTTTCCAATTGTTTATCTGTTTCTCCATTCTTTCAATTACTGGTAAATAATGCACCTTTAAATTACGACCTATAAAAATAGGAACACCAAGGTATTTGAATGGAAAAGAACCTTTCACCATCCCTAGTATTCTCCTAACAGACTGAGAGTACTGTGGAGGTGCCTTATGAGAGACAAAAAATTCAGATTTTGAAAAGTTTACTTGTTGACCCGAAGTCTCCTCATAGGCATTTAGAAATAGTTTGAAACGTTTTAAATTTTTTTTCTCCGTATTCAAGAAAACAGCAGTGTCATCAGCGTACATGAGGTGAGTAAGGGGTGTACAAACATTTGGGAGGCTAAAATATGTTAAGTATCCCGTGGTGAACAATTTCTTTAGACCCCTCGAAATGCCTCTGATAATATGTTATACAGGAAAGGAGATAAAGGATCTCCTTGCTTGATCCCCCTAGAAGAGCTAAAGAAACCTGTTGTTACCCCATTAATTAACACAGAGAAATTGACAGCAGCAATATTAGGCATAATAAGTCTCACAAATTTCCCATGAAAACCAAACCGAAGGAGAATAGAGTTTAGAAAAGACCAAGAAACTCTGTCAAAAGCCTTTTGCATATCGAGTTTAACTATGAGATTTGGAATCTTAGTTTTTCTGGATAGTAATCTGGTCATTTGCTGCATCAGAATCACATTATCCGAAATATCCCTCCCTTTCATGAATGCACTTTGTTCAGGTGAAATCAAGAACTGCATTAAAGGTTTGATCCTTTCCATTAAAAGTTTTGAGAAAACTTTGTTAACGAAGTTGGATAAACTTATTGGCCGAAAATCAGCAAATGTATTCGGAATAGGTTTCTTTGGGATTAAAGTGAGCCAGGTACTAGATTTCACCTGAACAAAGTAATGGAAAGGACAAAACTAGCCAATATGCAACCAAAAATGACAAAAAAAGTTAATATTCAACCAAAAATGACAAAACATTTAAAAATAAACGCCACTTCCCCGGCATCGGCGCCAAAATTTGGGAGGTCATCGCCGTACCTCTCAAAGTTAATATTTATAAGCCCTAAATGCTTACTATTTACAACTAAGTAGATAGCGGCAAGTCGGGGTCGTCCACGAAGAAGAGGGATCTTCCTAAGCATTTAGGCACAAAAGGTTGATATTAGGCTAGGAGTAGATATATATACATACATATAAAAGCATGTAAATAGGGGGGTTTGGTTGTTTGATGGTCCTAAGTTATGAAATTAAAAAGACAAGATAACTAGCAAAGTCAAGTAACTAGGCAAATCATCAAGCAAAACTAAGAAATAGGGGTTTAAAACTACAAAGATAAAAGCCTTGGGGGCAATTGATATCCACTTCCTAACCTAATGTAGATCATTGAACCATTCACTCATTCTATCACATTCATTACTTGACTTAACATTAACATACTTATCTGGCAAGAATCACAACACATAATGCACAAGAAGTTCTAAGTTCATGTTCATATATTTTCATGCAAAGGAGATAAGGAATTCGTCACTTTCCTAACACCCGAACACTTCAATCATAAAAACACTTCCTATTCTCAAACAACCCATGGCATAAATGAAGTGAAACATAGCGTCAAGAATACATAAATGCTAAATAATAAAGGCTTCAAAAATGAACAATCTATTCACTAATTCAACTACTTGTTGTGAAGATAAATCTTCTATCCTTCTTAGATAGTAGTTTGCAAGAGTGAATTCGACATCTCTTGTCAAACCTCACCAATGAATCCCTTAGGACTAAGAGTATCCCATTGATGGCATTTAGCACGAAGAATCAACAAGCTTGGCAACACTTATAAATACTACACTGTATCTAAGCATTTAACCAATTCATGCATTTATACAAGATTAGTCAAGAACGATCGATATTCATAGACTTCTCTCATTTGCTACCTAAAACAAACATGACAACGAGTTCGACATCATCACATTCATCTAGCAATTATCAACACACCAACATCATTTAAGAAGCTCTAACTCATGCTCTTGGATTCCAAATTAAAAGAGGGGAGAATTAGCTACTTTCTCCCAACCCTAACAAGTAATCATACAAGCAATTCATATACTCAAGCTTCCAACAACATCAATGCAATTAACAATTCACATTCAAAGCTCAATAAATGCTCAATAGCAAAAGCACTAAATAGATGGATATAATGGCTCTTACTACATAGAAATGGAAGCTTCAATCCTTTGCTCCCAAGATAAAACTAAGCTAGAGAACTAAAAGACATAATTAATCTGCAAAAACTAAGAAAATAAAGAAGAGAAAATCTAGGGTTTTAACACCCAAAAATGCAGAACAAAGAAATGGGCAAAAACTGTTGAAGAGGAGAGGATAAGGGGAGTATTTATAGCACAGAAATCAAGAAGAAATTCAGACCACTTGTCTGTCATGAGTCGCGATGCGCTCGCGACAATCTTGCGACAATCTCGTGATGAACCATCGCGTGTCGCGATGGTCTCGTGACGGACACAAATTCCAGCATTATTTCTTCTTTCTCTTTTATATCTCGTATCCTTCTCTTCTCTTCACTTCTTCAATTCTTCATATCTTCAAAAAGCTCAAATACAAGTCTTCAAATCTTCAAAGATATTCTTCAAAGTCTTCAAAGTCTTCAAAGTTTTCAAAATCTTCAAACAAATTACCTTGTCACACAAAAGTCTCTAAAAAGTGATAAAAATGTAAAAGTCACTTTGAACCCTCCTTAGATAATTTCAAGGCAAAATGTCACGTTTAGGGCACAAAAGTGTACAAAAGTTAATTCCAAAAGTCCTAATATAACCGTATAAAATGGGCACATCAGGTTGCTCTGTCAAGTAGAACACTTCCATTCACCTCGTATAATTTTCTTCCTGCAAAACAGTCTCCTTTCTAAAGAATCAGAATTCCTCGATATAGTAACGCTTACCTCCTTCAGCATTGCTTTTGCTAAATTTATAAGATTTCACCATTGTGGCTTTGTATTTCTCTTATCTGAGAACTTGGGTTGTTCAACAATCCCTATAACTACGATTTGTGGCCAAACAGTCTGATTGTGGCTTAATTGTGTCTCCACTTTTATTGGTTCGTGATCACATGCTTCAGACCAGACTCCGCTTTTATCGCTTTGTTGGCCTTATCTGCTTTTATGCTTTGGGCTAGGCTTACATCCTAATAATTCCAGCTATAGGCTATATATACACCACATTCCCATGGCATTTAATCCATTAAATGTCACAGGTTCAATCTTAGTATCTTAGTTTATGACTTGGGGTCATCTGTAAGCATGCTTTAGCATTTGATTTATGAGACTTCAAGATTCATGTCTATTTATTTTGCTATAAATTATCATGCTTAATTTTTGCTTTAGCTTCTTTCCATAATTATTCTATTGAATGTGATTAGTATGTACACCTAGTTATATTCTTGATGATTTATTTCTAGACTTTGAAATTAGCTTGACAGTGTTACATAACTGAACTTTCTTTTAGCCCTTACAGTAACCGGGGGTAAAAACCTGTGTGAGCTATTGGAGTGGTAATAGGGTTGTCTTTTAATTGGAATAAAAATAAGAAAAATCTTGGGAGCATTAGGCAATCAGTTTAGGTGTTGTCAAAATCCCAATTGGGGTCGTGTGGTCAATACCCAAGAGCTAGATTCTTAGTTTGTGGAAAATAAGCATTGCGCCAACCTTAGAGTTATCATGAGGTACTAATGTCCTAGGAATGAGGGGTTTAGGATGGGCTTTCATGTTGGAGGTTTTAATGATCCATGCTATAACCGGGTTTAACATTTTACCATGACACAAAACAGGCTTATTAACCCCATTAGAAAGGGATAGAGTCTTTTCCCTTTAAACTCGTATCCATCCTATATATGGTGGAGGCGAGATGAGAAGTAGGGGAAAAACAAGCGGTATGACAACCCGTGAGAGTTTCCGGGGAATTAATATCTTCACATTATGTGTTATAACAAATAGATATAATTATAGCTATTGAATGTGAATAAAGGTCTAGGATCGAATCTTATATGTTAATCATGTAATACAAATACCCCCAATAGCAACTTAATCATTATCTTTATCTCGTTGTCTTTATATGCTCATAGTTATTAATTCAATCTTCTCAACACAGACCCCTCCTCCCCTATGTTTACTATTCCCAACACACACTCGGGGTGACACCCGAGGGTGAACTTTTCAACACTATCTCTTAAACCCCTTTATCTTTGTGGACGATACTTAAACTTTCCTCTATCTACGCTCTATTACATAGGAGTAAGAATAAGAGCAAGAATATAATTCTTTACCTTTGACTGAGTCTTTGCAGGCTTCTAATAGTGCTTGCAAGGTTTTTTCAAATTTAAGCATCATTCCCTGAATTTAGGGTGCATTTATTTGATAGCTAGCCTAGTTAGTTAGTTCAGTATCTTTTTATTTTATTTTTTACTTTTTTAGTTTATTTTTAGTTCTTTTTTTTCTTAAAGTATTCTTACGTGTGTGCTAGGGATTGTTTAAGTATGAGTACTGTTTAAACCCTTGTTCATAGTACATACATGTACCATGATCTTAGGAGAAGAAGAAGGAGAGCACCTAGGGATAATAGGTCCTTTTCCATTTTCCCTTTAAGACACGATAAAGGATTTGTTGTATTACTTGCCTCCGGGGTGCATCACTAGTTGGGTAGACATGATGCGATGGTTTTTTAGAGAAGTTCCTACCCACCTCGAAGTCGACCAAGCCGGCTCAAGAAGCAATTGTTAAACATCTCCAAAAATCCAAATGAGACTCTCTACGAGTATTGGAAGTGCTTCAAAAGGTTGATGGAAAATTATTCATATTACCCCTTCAAAGATGGTGATTTGGTCTACTATTTCCTTGAGGATTTGTGCAATGATGATATGACAATGGTGAGTGAGGCTTAAAATGGGTCCATGGAAAAAATTCCTGAAGGATGCCATGGCACTCTTTGAGAATATGTCCAATGAGACGAGGCAATTTTCCACCAGAACTCGGACTAAGACACAAGATAAAGTGAATGAATACTCTCCCAACATAGAAGATCAAATGCAAGCCCTTCCCCCAATGATGATGGAGTTAATGAAAGGGAGACTCCAACAAGCTAGAGTGTGCAAAGTATGTTTTCTCGACCATTCTACTGACAATTGCACTCAAGTGCAACATGATATGGAGGAAGTGAATACCGTCAACTAAAAAATTGGGCAGGGAAATACAGGAAAGAGACAATTCACAGGAGGACAACAACAAGGGTTCCAACGAAACCAAGGAGGAGAAAGGAATCAAGATCCCTATGAAAATAGTTTTAACCCCCGTTAGCGGGATTATCCCAACTTCCGTTGGAGGGATGATCAAGATGGTCAACCAACTACAGGAGTGGTTAAAACTACAAAAGGGGATCTTCACAATCTTACCCAAATGGTGAATGCTCTTATAACAACCAAAAGGGGCGTACAAGTTGAAATGTGAAAAATTGATGGATGCAATCACTCAAGTGAGAAAAGGCAATGAAATATTTTCGGAGAGGACGGGGAGAGAAATTAAAGGCTTGGGTACTAGGGCCTTATTGAGAATCACTAGTATCGAGGTACAAGTGGGTCAATTGGCCAACTCGGTAAGCCAGCTCGAGGCTGGAAATTCAAGGAAACTCCCTTCTCAACCTAAAGTAATCCTGAGAAAAAATGTGAGCACAATTATATTGTGTGGTGGGAATGAAATCTGGGAGCCCATGAAGGATCTTTTGCAAGAGGAAGATAAATTGGTGGAGAAAACCACAGCAAGGCTTGATGAAGAGGAAGTTCATATTGAAGAGGGTACCAGGGAAGAGGAGTCTTATCCGAGGCTTGGGATTTATTACTCCAACTAGGATCCACCCCACCAAGAGGATGGAAAATTTTACACCTCCTTTTTTTTCTAGAGACGTTGAGAACAAAGAAAAAGGTGGGCAAGTATGATGAAGACATCCAAAAATTCTTCAATTGTTGTGAGATGAGTATCCCTTTGATTAATGTGATAGATATAGTTCCGTTGTATGCTACATTCTTGAAGAATACATTTACTAAAAAGAGCACTAAGTCAATTTATGAAGTAGGGAAAGTTAAAATTGGATGTTTAGCCAATTTTTGTTACAAGAGCATTCCTAAAAAAATTGGTGATCCCGGAATGTTTTCTAATCCCTATAGACTTAGGTGATAAGATGGTAAATAATGATATGATAGACTGAAAGGCTTCTAAAAATGTGATACCTTTTGCCATCTATAAGGATCTTAATCTAGGAGAATTGAAGGAAACTAGGGTAATCATACAACTTGTCGATAACTCACAAACTAGTCTTCAGGGGTTGTTAAAGGATTTTTTGTTCAGGGTAGGAAACCTAGTCTTCTGGTTTATTTCTATGTTCTTGACATGATACACAATGTAGGTGAACCTTCAATTCTGTAGGGGAGACCATTTCTTAAAAGGTTAAGAACAAATATTGATATCTGTAATGGAAGACTTACCCTACAGGATGATGAGGACAAAATATGTTTTGAGATTTATAATTCCAATGATGTATCTACCTCTTCTTATTCATGTAATGTCATAGATATTTTATATGGGAATAATATTGATGATAATGCTTTAATCAAGAATGATCTTGTGGAACCTTTACATGACATTGAAAATTTACATATCGTTGATTTGATGAAAAACGATTTTGTTGATACTTTTGGTCAAAGGCATTTTCTTAGTTTTCCTAATCCTAAGATGAATTTTTGTGCTTCAAATCTTATGGACATGCCTGGTTCTTAGCACCCAAGGCCAAAGGTAAGGCTCAAGAATGTAAAGACCCATCAATAAGGATGTGGTCATGGGTGGAGTCGCGAATGGTCACTCTGGAGACCACCTGTAAGCTTTATATGATCAATGCATGAATGTAATATAAATTGTGAGGATGATAATAAAGGAATGATGATTATTGATTTTTCTTGAAATTGTGTTATTGTCAGTGTTGGTGTGTTATTTTGGGTTGTTTTGTGGTGTTTTGAGGAAATGAGTTCATTAAAGTTTTGTGCTAGAAAATATTTATGCTAGGTGTTTGTGTTTTTGGATATAAGTTTAGGTTTGGTCCACAAGGGAGAAGTAAGTGGGCTTTTCGGCTAAGGACGATACTTAGGAACGGGTCATGCCTAAGGAAACAATCAAGTGAAATATGAATAGGAACGTGTCATTCAAGCACCACAGACCGTGTATATTTGGAATGAACCATGCCAAGGAAGCTGAACCGGCGCTGCAACCCATGCCGCCTAATCAAGCGGAAAGACCTTATACATATAACGGGCAGAACCCAAAAAATGGCAAAATCTGACATTTCCTCTTTCGAAATATTTTGAGTTTCTCTCTCTAAACTCAAAAAATAGACAAACATATATATTTTTTTTTAATTAAAACCATCATGAGATGGGGGGAATATATTGGCTCCCCAGACCAATAATTCAGACCAAAAATCAGCCTGTAAATCGTAAAGTGCGAAGCAATTACAAAAGATCATCCTGTAAGATGAATCCAACACTAAGTATATCCCTATAGCAGATGTTCCCAGAAGCTAGTTAACCATCCAGGGATCCTATGAATAACCTCTAACAGGACATATCGCGAACAGGGCGAAGAAACGTAAAAAACAGAACTTCTATTTGTCAACGATGTGTCCGTATAGAAGGTGGTTATCTCCCATCTGTAGTTATCTCCCATCTCTGATGTATCTATCAAGTGTCAGCTACACGTATTCCTTTCATTCCTTTCTTGATGAGATGCTCCTTACCTGCATAAAATATGAAGAAGACCAGCAGTATCCATTGCAGACAAAAAAGAACCGGAAATTACAACAGGTAGAATCAACCATTAGTACAGGAAGTTACACGGATTCCTTTCATTCCAATTTTATCCAACAAAATGAGACCTTTGAAAAATGGTGGAGCCGTGTCCATGTTTATATCACCATTCAGATTGAGAAGTGGGATCGATTGAGAAGTGGGATCGATTGGGCTTTGCTTCTAGGAAGTTTTTGCATGCTTCCCTTGGAGTAATTCGCTCAACTAGACCCATCAATTCTCTTGAGGTATTTGGCTGACCCTAAAACCATATTTATCTAAATTTGGTGGTTTTTTGGCCGTTTGGAACTTGTTGTTGCAAAACTATGAAACTGAGCACTTAGTTTAATCGTTTGAGCAAAAATATGAAAAGCTGAAGTCTGAGTTTTTTTTTTTTTTGCAGAGAAGGTTATTCCTTCCTGCGGGGTTTTTCTTCATTTATAGATAAGAACAAAACAAACACAACTGAATACATGCCACATTCCCTATTTGGAAGCAACGTTCTCATGACACGTACTAGAGTTCTACCAAACTCTTCCTATAGACTTGGTCATAATTTAACCAATTCTAACTTTAGAAAAACAAATAATTAAACTAACAAAAACCAGTAAAGTTTAAACTAACAAATCACCCCCTTAAACTTTACTTTGAGCTGATGCTTCCAACTCCAAGCTTCTGCCGCATCTCAATGAACTTAACTCTGCCCAATGGTTTGGTCAGAATGTCTGCAACCTGTCCATTAGTTCCGACATGATCCACTTCCATTTTCCCGGTCTCAATGCATTCCCGAATGAAGTGAAACTTGGTGTCTATGTGTTTGCTCCTTGCATGAAATACTGGATTTCTACAAAGTGCAATGGCAGACTTGTTATCCACCATCAACATGAAGCTCAGCTCTTCATGACCCACCATCTCGGCTATTAACCGACTAAGCCACACTCCTTGACAAGCCGCGTTAGCTGCAGCCATATACTCAGCTTCACACGAAGACAATGCCACCAGTTGTTGCTTCTGTGAGGTCCAAGTAATAATACTATTGCCAATGAAGAACACACTCCCAGAGGTGCTTTTTCGATCATCGACATCGCCGGCTAGATCACTGTCACTATAACCTAGAAATGCTACTTCTTCAACACTTGACTTAAAACAACATCCATAATTCAGTGTACCTTTAATGTACCTGAGAATTTGCTTCACCGCAGCCCAATGTTGTGTGCTCAGGGACTCCATATACCAACTCACAATGCCAACCAAATGGGCCAAATCTGGCCTTGTATTAACTAGATAACGAAGACTGCCGATTACACTCCGATATTTTGTTGCATCAACAACATCACATCTATCATTCTTGCTGAGATGAAGTCAGTTTTCCATCGGAGTATTGCATGAATTGCAGCCACTCATGCCAGTAAATTCAAGGATTTTTGCTGCATATGCCCCTTGGGAAATTGTGATTTCACCATTGCTTTGACCAACCTCAATTCCCAAATAATAACTCAACAAACCAAGATTACTCATTTTGAAAAGTTGCTGCATTTTCATCTTAAACTCAACTATATCTTCATTGCTTGTGCCAGTAATTATCAGGTCATCAACATAAACTCCCACAAGCAAAAATGAGTGTGTGTTACCTTTCCTGTAGACTGCATGTTCAAGTTAGCTCTTTGCAAATACTAAAGAAGTAAGTGAGGCATCCAACTTGGAGTTCCAGGCCCTTGGTGCTTGTCGGAGTCCATACAAAGCCTTTTTCAGCTTGAGTACTTTCCCTGCCTTGGAGCTGTCAGGGAAACCGGGTGGTTGTTGCACAAACACGTCCTCCAAAAGATCACCATTCAGAAAGGCCAATTTCACATCCATGTGATGCACTTGCCACTTCTTGTGTGTAGCCAGTGCAAGCAGCATCCTCACTGTCTCTATTCGCGCCACCGGTGCAAAAACTTCGTCGAAGTCCACCCCCTCACGTTGAGCATAACCTTTAGCTACGAGTCTCGCCTTATGCTTCAAAATGTTCCCAGAAGGGTCCTTTTTTACTTTAAACACCCATTTTAATCCGATGGCACGCTGATTTGTAGAGGGTGAAACATACTCCCATGTTTCATTGTCATGAATCGCTTTCATCTCCTCCATCATCACACTCCTCCATGCCGGATTTGACAGTGCCTCTTCCACTGTTGTTGGCTCCTCCGCGGCCAGAAAACATAAAGCACCATCATCCATCTTGGTGATCTCGTCGGTGGAATTGTAAAGGTCTGTCAAATTTCTGAAACGCCGTGGCTCCGTACTAGCATCTTGACTGCTTCCGAGCGAGTGTGGTGTGGCTGATTGATCCTGTGAGACAACAAGACTAGGTGTTTTTGGCTGTTCTTCAGGAAATATCGGTTTTGGAGCTACAAAACTGCTGCCTTCATCCACACGATATGTTACAGTGAATGTTTTGGTCGGTGCTGCTACCGTTGTGCCACTTGAACTTTCCCAGTTCCATGTACGTCTTTCCTCAAACACCACGTCCCTAGTGATGTATAGACGCTTCCCTACCGGATCATAAACACAGTATGCCTTGGCTCCCTCCTCATATCCGATGAAAACTCCCTGAATCGACCGGTCAGCTAGCTTGCTTATCCCTGGACCGAGTTTCTTCACGTGTGCTAAACACCCAAATGTCTTTAAGTGACACACATTTGGTTTCCTCCCGTGCCATGCTTCATATGGCGTGACACCATCCAAGCTCCTTGTTGGTGATCGATTGAGCAAGTAAACCGCGGTTTTCACCGCTTCACCCCAAAATGTTTCTGGAACTGCAAGTGTCTTCAAGAGGCAACGAGCCATTTCAACAACGGTTTGGGTCCGTCGTTCCAGCACTCCATTTTGCTGCGGCGAGTAAGGAGCAGTGGATTATGCCTTACTCCGCTGCCCTCACAAAATTCCCTGAATTCACCGGAATTAAACTCACCACCAAAATCAGAGCGAAACGCGAGCAGCTTGCATCCTCGCTCAGTCTCAGCAGCCACCTTAATCCTTTTGAAGCATTGTAGCGTTTCATCCTTGGTTTTAAGAAGTTCAACCCACATGTGTCGAGTATAATCATCAACAACAAGCAAGAAATACCTTTTTCCCCCGGCTGTAGCAGGAGATGGGACCGCAGAGATCAATGTGAACCAGCTCCAGGTGGCGTTGTGCTCGAAACGCCGCTGCTTGTGGAAAAGGCTTTCAAGGTTGCTTTCTGATCACACAACCATCACACAGCTCCTCTACATGCTATATGTGAGTTATTCCTCGGACCATTTCCTTGCTTGACAAGTTATGCAATGCCCTGAAGTAAAGATGACCAAACCGTGCATGCCAAAGCCATGAATCATCATCCTTTTGCATCAGGTAACTCACTGGGGCCGTAAGATTCAGGCTCAATGTGTACAACCTATTTCGAGAACGCATAACCCGAGCTAACACCTTGCGTGCTCGGTTAAAAATACAAAGCACCCCATCCTCGATCACAACCTTATGCCCATTTTCATCAAGTTGTCCAAGCGAAATGATATTGCTCCACAAACTTGGAATGAAATATACATTAGTGAGTATACGGTGATCACCTGGGTGACATTGAAACATGATAGTGCCTCGCCCTCGAATATTCACCACTGAACCATCTCCGAACCGTACTTTTCCTTGCACCTTCTCGTCAAGTGTCCTGAACGCCGCTTTATCACCGGTCATATGACTGCTAGCTCCGGTATCAAGGTACCAAAGTCCCCTTTCGGTAACCATAGGCAACACCCTTTCTTCATTCAAGAACACTTCTTCAGAAGTGAATTGGGTCTCGGCTCCATCCTCTCCTCCTAGGATCATAAGTAGTGTCGGTTCCTCGTCGCCTTCAGCCTCCGTGCGCACAAGATTTGCCTGACCTTGTGGTTCTTGATCTCGCTTCGCTTTACGACATTCTTTTGCCCAATGTCCAGCTATGCCACAGTAGTTACAATTACCCTTCTTGCGTTCACCTTTCTTCCCTTTGACAAAAGCTTGGGGCTTTTATTTTGCAAAAGTTTTGCCCTTTTTATCACCGCCGGCAGCGCCTTGGTTGCGCTGCCTTGTTTGCCATTCTTCTTGGGTGAGCAATAAATGACTTCAGCCAGGTGCCATCTCATCGAGTTCTCCTCGCTCCTCAATGACCAACAACCTTCCAATGAGCTCCTCAATAGACAACGTCTTCAAGTCCACAATCGATTCAATGGCCATAGCCATCTGCTTGTATTTCCTCGGTACACACCGCAGGAACTTGAGCACGGCCTTGTGCTCCATCACCGGATCACCCAAGACCTCCAGATCATTGACAATGGCAGTGAGCCGTATGCCAAATGATTCTACACCTTCGCCATCTTTGAACGCAAGGTTTTCAAAATCTGACCATCGAGTTTGAGCCTTAGCTTCCCTCACGCGCTCAACTCTGACTTGCATAGTCTTCAGCGTGTCCCAGGCCTCTTTTTCCGTCGACTTTACACCAAGTGTATGGACCAATTCTGGCGGCACCGCACGGAGCAACACGGACCTAGCTCTCCGATCATCATGTTGCTCTTGTCCTGGTCCACATTCCACCACCTCCCACAAACCTAGAGCCTGTAACTGCACTTTCATCAAGATCACCCAGTCGGCGTAGTTCGTTCTTGTGAGAGTTGGAAGGTGCACAGATCCCTTATTTTCCTTGATGACCCGTTCGATTACTCGAGTCTCGCTGCCTCCTCCTACATCACTGCCTTCGCCGATACTGCCAAGTTTTGGCCATTCTCCTGGTGGTGGCGTCGCAGCTCCACTTTTGTTTTTGTCAAACCCTGCTCCCGTTCCTCGTCCTGTCATTACTTCGCAACGGATCAGACACCGATCGATGCTAGAGGTTGGATCGAACACCAAACGCTCTGATACCAAATGTTGTTGCAAAACTATGAAACTGAGCACTTAGTTTAATCGTTTGAGCAAAAATATGAAAAGCTGAAGCCTGAATTTTATTTTTGTGCAGAGAAGGTTATTCCTTCCTGCGGGGTTTTTCTTCATTTATAGATAAGAACAAAACAAACACAACTGAATACATGCCACATTCCCTATTTGGAAGCAACGTTCTCATGACACGTACTAAAGTTCTACCAAACTCTTCCTATAGACTTGGTCATAATTTAACCAATTCTAACTTTAGAAAAACAAATAATTAAACTAACAAAAACCAGTAAAGTTTAAACTAACAGTACTTTGGTAATATTTTGTGAGATGTGGGTTAGTAGTTTCATAAATTTAGAATTAGTGACAAAGATGTTTTTTGGGTTTGCTTGTTAGTAGACTATTGGATTGGTGTTGTTTGGTAAATGGTCCCTAGGGAGAATGTTTCCTCTCGCGACGCTTTCTTTCTGGGATTGCAGGGGCTTGAGTCTGCTCTTTGAAGCCGTGGACCATGCTGCAGAATAGAGGACATACTCTTTTATAGACCAGGTTTTTTGATTTGGTAGTTCTTGGAGAGATCAAGCTCTCGAAGCCTATCCGCCACCAGTGGGAGACAGTGGGAATGGATGGGCTCATAGCTGAGGTCTGGCCCACTTGTAGGAGGTGAACGTATGAGTTCCTCTCCATGTTGAGTACGGGACGTGATGCTGAGGATCACAAGGTAGCCCACTTCTACCTGGGAGATGTCCCCAGATCATGACTTACTGGGAGATTTTCGACTACTTCAGGTAGAAGTATGTCGAAGATGTCCCTAGCTATGTGAGATATATTGTTTTATATTTCATTTGGAGGGTTTCTGATTCGCCATCAAGGGGCGATGAGTGAGAAGAATAACAAGAACATCGACATCATACACCTAACCCTCATATATACGGTGCATCTATTATCCACACTGGTTTTGTCATGGGGAGGACATCACTTGTACTCGGGAACAGTGTCGGCTTTTTTGGTCAACAAATTTTGGCACGAGTTTCCCCAATGCTGTGAGCACATTTATTAACCAGTGTTGATGGGTGATGATACACAACACGGGAATGTTTTCCAAGGTGGTATGATTTCTTTGATAGATATGAGACTAGGTCTTCGGGAGGATGAGAGAGACAGGTCAAACCCTGGTGTCCTACACTATCACTAGGAGTTATCTATGGACACTAAAATAATTGAGCTTGAGTGTGAGCAGGTTTTCTGGCGTTACAAAGGTGGATGATTCATATAGCTCCCTTAGAGTCGTAGGACACGTCTGAGGATGGGGTTTACAATAAAGGATCTTCTCATTAAGCCTAATAAGGAGTTTAAAGGGAGTTTCTACTCTCGATTAGGAGCACCCATAGATCAAGATAAAGGTGATCCTGAGCCGCTTGATCAGGGTCTAGATCACATTAAAACGGATCAAACACTAACATATCAGCAAAAACCCTTCATGCAGCCATCACCGGAACAACCCTTTTACGTAGTCATCATTGGAAAAAACCTTCTTTTAGCCACCATTGTATCATCCCGTCTTTCAGCCACCATCACATCAATTCCGAGTCTATTAGGAGAAAATTCCCATACAACCATCACTGCAACGAAGTATAAAGGGATCACATCATTCAGAGGTGGTGAGATACAATACCTCTTCACACTATAACTACTTAAGGGAGGTGCATGTTAGGCCCAGACAGCCACAACCATGGCATTATCCACAATGGAGTCCTCTCTGCGACTACGGTTCACTAGGGTTTAGACAACACAACCTGTTACAGCCACCCTCTTCGAAGCCCGAGTGGATAATAGTATTATTTGACACCATCTTCAATACAAAACAGGATGTTACCCATCTTTCCTACCATTTTGATTATCTAGAGGGTCAGATTGAGTGGAAAGAGTTAGAGGTGTTGAAAGCAATGATAAGGGATGCTACTATCAGGGGTAGACAACACTATGGTGAGGATGAACACAAACATAGGTGAGGAGCCAGATGCATTGGACCATACTACCATGGCTGACTGCACATATTCCGAGTTGAGGTGTAACAGTGTTTCCAAGCCATCTACCTACACATGGATCTTCATTTGCATACATTGGAGACAATGCTTTAACTAAGTGTAAAGGAGGGATCGGAAAACACTTTACATCTTTTATGCTTTGATGACTTTAATGATACTTTTCTTTGTTTTTCCCTCATTTTTGTTGTTGGTTAAAACTTGTTTTGTAGGTGTGAGGGAACCTTGAATGTTGTATTTGTGTGTTTTGGCACTTGGTGGTGTTTAAGTTTGTGTTTGTGTTTGTTTTCTTGTAGTGTGAACCTCACTTTCGGAGCAATTTGTGTGACTTGAAAATCCAACAACAAATTAAAAAATGGAAAAAAAAAATTATCCCACTAAATCAAAAATCTGAAAGGGCGACTAAGGAAACATTGGGAGGCCAGGATAGGTTGAAACCCTGAAAAGAAAACGTATAGGAACATGAGGGGCTAAAAAGGTGTGGGAAATGTGAGGTGTGAGGTTTGAAAGAAAATGAGATGCTAGTATAAAAACCCAAGAGGGCTCCAGGTAAAATGAGAAAAATTATGAGAAATTGAAAAAAAACATTATCATATTATCATGTTTTTCTCTTGTCATGTTTTTTTGGTGGCTTTGGGGGCAAAGTAAACTAGTTCTCATACCTTGTTTATTTGCTTGTTGGTCGGTTTAGAACACCTTAGGTTTGGGATGTGAGAGTGTGAAATTCTTCTCTTGTGGTTATGGTAGTTCTAGGAATAAAATATTAGAGGTTTTGGGAAATTGCATGCTCAGTATAGTCTTAATTGTTTACTTGTTTATGTTTACTCAAAGATGAGTAATTAAAGGTTTAAGTGTGGAGGATTTGATGAGACATGCAATGCATGTTTCCTTAAAGCATTTAACATATCTTTTTCAATACTTTTGTTGGTGGGTAATTATATTTAGATAGGTTTTGCCCAATAGGGAGAAAGGTTCTTCTTTCCCCACCGAGGTCCATCGCGCCTGCTCTGAATCTAGTTTTAAAAATTGTTACAAATTGTATTGTTTGGATTATGTAAATATGTTAGCATTTTTTCAATTATCCATTTATTTATGTTAGTCTGGATTGAATGATTTATTGTTAATAAAGTTTAAGTTGATAAATCAGGGTTGTGGTTTTTAGTTAGGTTCTATACGTGTTGCTGATATGAAATACCGATATTGGCGGAACTAAGGGGGGATCCCCTCCCCCCAAACTCCTGGGAACGAACGAAGTTGGTATAATGTTTTCTTTGTCCGCCTCGGTAAAATTAATAATGGAAATGCTAAACTCCATCTCGCCCAGAAAAAGATTGGAGGTGATAATGGAACAATGTCAGAAGCTTTAGATTTTAATTTCACTGTCGCTTGTCGAGTTGCCAGAAACAGGAACCGAGTTGTCGTAGAAGACATGTTGTAGGAGAGAGTAAAAGACTAAGAAGAGACCTTTGAAATTGGGCCAGATTAATTTATGAAAATAGGTGAATTTGTTAGGCCTATTTTTAAAATTTAAAAACCCAATTTAACTCTATTCCTAATTAAGTATATATCTTAAGTTAAACCTAATCATATTTGCCCCAAATTATACTTTCCCAAATTAGATTTTCAACTTCCAGCGGGTTTTCACTTTCAAGTTTCACCAGTACAGTGACACCAACTCTGTTACACAACGGAGGTACGGATGACTGCCGGACGACGGTGGCACCACATAGGATAGGGCTGGAATCACAGTGAGTACTCATTATTTATCATTTTTGTGATTTGTCTATAAACTCTAAGGCTAAAAGGGTTTTTTTGAAGCACCAAGCGGGTTTTTTTTTCTCATGGTGGGTTGATTTGATTAAGTGCTGGTTTTAATAATCTAGGAGCTCAAAGCAGTATGACTAAGTTCTTTTTAATTTTTTTTTATTTAGGATTTTAGGGTTATTTTATAAATTTACGAAGTTGACATTTGTGTGTTAAAAACTGATATTAGTTTATGAGATTGGTTTCTTTTTGTTTTTTGTTAATGTATTTGTTCTTATTCCTTTGACATAATTATGGATAATTTTTTTATCCGAAAAGATTCTAAGAAGAAAGATGAAGAAAGTAGCAGTACTAAGTGTTCTTGTGTGGCGGTTATTTTGGATGATGTTATCAGTGATCTTGGAATGCTCCGACCTATTATTGAATTTAATGTCAATATTAGGGATCAAAATCAAAGGGAGAATATATTTAGAGGGACTTGTCGACCCACCAGTCATAATTATCCACGAAGACCGTTTGGTAGGGATAAAAGATGTTTTCAAAATTCTTGGTTTGACGAGTATAATTGGATGGAATAGATTATTTCAAGGAATGTGGCATATTGCTTTTGTTGTTTTCCTTTCAGGATTTCAAGTGGCCGAGTTGGAGATGAAACATTCACTAAGTCTGGGATAACCAATTGGAAAAAGCTATTGAAATATTTAATACATATGTTGGTGGGTGGAAATTGCTCACAATGATCTTATGGTACAAATTAAGTCTTTTCAAAATTATAGACAAGGTGTACAACACATGGTACTAGCACATTCAAGTGAGACAGAGGTTGCTTATCGTACCCGCCCAACTACAGCTTTAGGTGTGACAAGGAATCTTTTTTTAATCGAGGTTTGGCCTTTTGTGGTCATGATGAGTCGTGTGATTATCTAAGTAAGGGCAATTATCTTGAGTTACTTGAGTGGTATACTCAACGAAATAAGAATATTACAACAAAATGGGAGATGGATGGTTGAATGATAACATGGTTGTGTACAAGTGGTGTTTGTTGGAATTGAGAATGAGAAGATTTTGTAAAATTATCAAAAGATGCAGACGCGTAGAGTACAACTCTCTCCACTTAATTCTGCATCTGGTCCTAGTATTCGAGAGTAGTTCTTTTCAGAATTAAGTTTTTATTAATATTATGACATTAGTTAATATTAATTTTGTAATATGACTTTTGGAACTAATTAATTGGTCTATTGAATGAAAATTTTTTTTATGTAAAATCCACCCCTCCTAAAATCTTGGTCTAGTTCCATCACTGACTACCAAAAGCAAAATCAGTATCGTTTTCGCTTTCGGTATTTTTTTATTTTAAAAATATTACTAAATAATTCGATATGGCCTCGATTGTGGTTTTGTAGAATAGACAACGAGTGCGACGTTGGTATCGATCTAGGTTAAACTTAAAGCAGAAAAGGAGACAGCGGGTGCGACGTCGCACGTGCTGGCGGTCAGAAAGTTTTTACCTCGGGGTTTTACAAAACAAAATAGAGATAAAAAGTATATAATTTTTACTGCTCCACTATTTACCTCTATTATGTTTAGAAAAATAATCAAGGTAAAAAGTCTTTCTGAACAGAAGTAAAATGTCTCATTTCTTGTTGTGTAAACTTACAAGGTCCAAATTAAACAAGCCTAGTGAGAGCATCTCCAATGCACAGAGCGTCATCCGCATATATAAGAGCCAAATGACGAGTTACTTCATGGCTTTTGCGTGACGTGGATTAAAAATCATTAATAACAAAGATTGATGAAACTTTGGTCTCCAAAACGGGCATCTTTACCCAAACTTCAATAGGAAGTGTCACAGTATTATATCATTCTGTTTTGGTAATAATGAAATCTATTAAAACGAAGAAGAACCAGTACAAGATTTAGACCATCACCCTTAGTCCATTACCACAAAATTTTTGGAAACAACTAACTTATCCTAGCATCAACCATCTTTCCTCATTTTGAACTTGATCCACAAGAGATTCTACCTTTAATTGTATACCCGACATAATATCATTAAATGTTATAGTTAATATTTTATTCATTTTTCGTTAACTCTCTATCAAAACTCATATTCAAATGTTATTTGTATATGAAAATTTATTTTTATCTTATTTTATACTTTATAACTAGAGTTCGTCTCTAGAAAAATGATCTTTCCATAAGCTATGTAGAGACAAGGGACTAAAGTGTAATTTTACCACAAAAAGATGAAAAATCATGGGTTAAAGTAATTAAAATTTGGGTGTGTAATGTTTTGGTTTTAGTTTGGTTAGAAACATTACATATTTAGAGTAAAACATTACATATTTAGAGTAAAACATTACATATTTAGAGTAAAACATATTATAAATTATATGCTTTACCAATAATATGTAATGTTCATAACCCAAACTTAAATGTTTCACTTGCAGTTACCGCAGAGTATAAACACATAACAGCATATTATTCTAATTAATCTCTGTCTTTCCATAAACCCATGAAAAGACGATCTTTCCCAAGACTTTGTCTTACAACTATATAAATATATATTTTTGAACTTAAATATCCACAATTATTTTGATCATTTTTAATTTTTTATAAATATAAAAATATTAATTTAATTATATAAACGTAAGAGTATTTGGAATTACATATTTTTAGTTATTATAACATAAAATACAATAAAATTGAAGTAATATAGAAAATATCTATATGTATAAACTAATTTACAATTTGAGTATTTATTTTTTTAAAACATTAAAGTAATTTAAATTTTTGGAAATTAAATTTAGATAAGTACATTAAAATTGATTTATTTTTAGCAAATATGCTGACTAGACAAACTGACGAGCGTCAATATGAGGTTCTAATATCAGAATGTCTATTTAAAGGGGTCAGTTCAAATTTATGTCTTGTGAGATTAAAGGTTACAAGAGACTCTTGCATTTACATTGGAGATGGTGTTTTACCCTCAGGACCTATTATAATAACATGGCTAATGACTTTTACTAATGTGATTCTTGCATTGGAGATGGACAAAGTCTTGTGCGAGACGGTCTCGCAGTGAGACCAGGGATTAAATTGTAATGAATGTAGCATGGTTTTTAAAATTCTAGGGGTTGGATATAAAATTTTACTATTTTACATTTAAGTCTTGGTATAAACATCAACCTCGTTATTTTTTCATTGTTTTCTGAAACTGTCTCTCTCTTCTCATTTCTTCTCTCATGTGAAAAAAAATCTTCATATTCTCTTTCATCTCTAACTCAAATCTCTTTCTTCTCTCTCTTCTCCATTTCTCTTCCACCTTTTTCAATTCTAGCTCATTTTCTTCGATTTAACCGGCAATCATCTCCATTTTTCTTCCTCTTTCTTGCGTGCAAAGATTCGTCACTATGCAAGTTTCGTTTTGTGTTAATCTTTGAAAGTAATGTCTTTCCTAAGAGTTTTTATGCATATTTTATTTTTTTAAAAAAAAATATTGTTTTCTTTTTTGGTTCATGTGATTTTATAGGGTTTATGTTGTTCAATGTGTTAATATTTGGGGATTTCTCTATTTTTGTGTTTTGTGAGTTGTTTTTACGGAGTTGTGCTAATATTTGTGTTGGTGTTGTTAGATTTCAATGGAGATTTGTATCACTGCGGCTGTAATCGAGAAGGAAGAATCGTTTGTAAGTTTTCTAAATTTTCGATCATGATGTTTTAGGTACAGGTATTAATCTTTCAGATTTTTAGTGTGATGTTTCAGGTTTCATGATTTAAGTACTGTTATCAGTGTTATTGTGATATTTTAATTTCAGCGCTTGATACTTGTAGTGATTTCATGCTTAAGCATGGAATTGATGTTCAATTTTGATAGTTTTGTGATAGCTTTGGATTTTGTTAGGATTTGTGATAGTTTTTTCGTAGTTGTTGATGTTCCTTAGATGTCTAAGAATGCTTTTGCCACTGTTGCTGCAATTGAGAAGGAAAGAGGATCTGTAAATTTTGTTATTTTGCAGAGGCGACTTTTTAAATACTGTTGTTGACCTTTCAGATTTTATGTTTAATCTTTCATGTTGAGGTTTAAAGTATTGTTTATCTATGTTGATGTGATGATTTAATTTCAGTATATGATGCTTGTAGTGTTTTAAGTGTGAAATTGATGTTGAGTTTTATTTATTTTTATTTTGTGTGTGTGATATCTAAGGGTTTTGTTACGATTTCTGCTAGATTTTGTGTTGTTGTTGCTCTTTCTTAGATGTGTAAGAATGCATGCCCACTGTTGCTGCAATCAAGAAAGAAAGAGAATCTGTAAATTTTGTTATTTTGCTGATGTGACTTTTTAAATGCCGTTGTTGATCTTTCAGGTTCTATGTTCAATCTTCCATGGTTATGCTCCAAGTACTGTTTATCTGTGTTACTGTGATGATTTAATTTCAGTATTTGATGTTTGTAGTATTTTAAGTGTGCAATTGATGTTCAGTTTTGTTGTTTTGATTATGTGTGTGATATCTTAGGGTTTTGTTACTATTTGTGATAATTTTTGTGTTGTTTTCGTTGTTTCTTAGATGTCTTAGAGCACTTTCCCATTGTTGCTGCATTCGAGAATGAAGTAGGAGCTGTAAGGTTTTTTTTTAGCTGTGATGTTTTAGATATTGCTCTTGATATTTCAAGTTTTATCTTTGAGCTTTCATGTTTAAGCTCTAAGTATTGTTTTGTGTGTTGGTGTAATGTTTTTTATTTCAGTGTTTGATACTTGTGGTGTTTTCATATTTCAGTATGCAATTGATGTTTAGTTTAGTTCTTTTGATATTTTAGTGTGTATTGTTCGATGTTTTTAAATTTTGAGATTGATGTTTTAAATACTGTATTTGATGTTTGTCAATGTAGTTGTCAGTGATGTTATGTGTGTTATTGTGATATTTTAATTTCAGATATTGATGTTTTAATTACTGTATCTGATGTTTTCTTTTTATTTAACAGGAATACTTTCCAAGACGGAGCCCCACGATGTTATTGATGAGATATTAAAAAAATGCTATGAGGAATCATGCTCCCGAAGGCGTTCCCTTGAACAGAGAACCGTAGTCGACCTTTGATCACTGCGTTGATGGAGTAGAAGAGCCATCTTCAAAACCAGCAAAGCAAGTCTGTGAATAAGCGAGCACTGAAGAAAACAAGTAAGGAAAAATAGAATTTGGTTGTTTGGGAAGTATTTAATTACATGGATTTTTCAGTTATGATGGTTGATTGTTAGTGTTAGTATTGAGGCGCTTGATTGCTATTGATGTTTTAGCTGGATTTGAAATTTTTTGGTTTGTAGGTTTGCGATTTTTTATGGCATTTGAACCCTTTTGTAATGAATGGTGTTTGACGGATCAATAGTTTTGGCAATTGACATTTTTACATGTTAACGTAAAACTTCAAAATAAAGTTTGCAACTTTTATATGCTAATTTTATATGTATTTGTAGAGTGAGTAATGATTCAATGAATTCTTTCGATTTTGAGTTGTCGGTGTATGATGTTTTATGTCTTGTCCATCTGTAATACACATAAAGTGATACGTATCATTTTACATATGTAAATTATCATGTAAACAAATAATAAGATCAGTGGATAAAAGTGGAATGTCAAAATAGTTTTTTCAAATGCTACAACAATGGTAGAATGTATATTTTCAACATTAGGTTGATTTTTTTTAGTATTTTTGTATCATATTCAAATAATTTAATTTGATACTTTATATTTGATGTTTGATGTTTAAATACTTTTATTTGATATTGAATTTGTTTGATAAAACATTTATATGTTTTTTAAATTTATTTTAATTATTTGATTTTTTTGTATTTTTTTATATTTAAATAATTTAATTTGATGCTTTATATTTGATGTTTGAATATCTTAATTTTATTGAATATTTCATATTTTCATTTTGATATTTGACATTTATTATTTGATCTTTTAGTATTTTCATTTGATTTTTTATCTATTTTAATATGATGATTTTTAAATTACATTTGAGCTTCTAGAAATCGTGCCCAAATGCAAATTCAGCCCAATCACCAAATCTTCCAGATCTGAGTTTAACCTGAATTTCATTGGAAAATTCTCAGTCACCGGAAAATGGATGAACGACGATGAATCTTCGTGAATCGTCCCCCAGTGCCTTCTATGATCCATATGGAATAGTTTTGAAGATTTCGTTGAAGCATACACACAAACAGCCAGTTCGCACACAAAGTGAACAAGGAGATGCACCATCAACCGCTCTTCAATGTTCAAATCAAATCAAAATAGAGGAATAAAACTGAAAAGAAATCATAGCAAACGCCTTCAGTTCTTCAATGCTTTGTTGCCAACGCCACACATAATTTTTGTGACAACGACTCACCGCCACCGTGAACTCATGCACTGGAGAAGAAAGCGACGATAAACCCTCGCTTGTCTGAAACAGAAACACTAGCGCCGCCGACCACATTCCTGACTACGATCGGAGCTCCGGTGACTGCGTCTGAGCAACTCTGCAACCAGCATCGCGGCAACTCTGAAACCATAGCTGCAGATCTCCTCGCTATCGATTAAGTTCCAGTTGATCTCGCTGATGTCTCCACAATAGCTTCGAGGCGACAAACTCGCTGAAATTATTATTGGATTCGTTGAGATCATTGCCCAATCCAACTGCATTGCCATCGTGGATGTGTCATCGTCGTGGATGTGTCGCCGCTATGAATACGATGTCATCGTGGATGCACCGTCGCTAGAAGCGGTTGAGGTGGTGGTTGAGAAGCAGTTGAGGAAGATAAACGGTAAACGAGATAGAAGACGGGGGGGGGGGGTTTACAAATGAGGGGAAAACTGTTTTACTTTCCAAAATTGCATATTAGTCCCCAAACTTATGGACTTATTACAATATATACCTCGAGCTATTAGTATTTCTAAATTAACCCTTCAATTTAGTTTTTCTTTTTCCTATTTTTCCTCTAGTCCCTGATTTTATGGTAAGACAATCTCGCAGGAGACTGACTCTTGGAGTAAATAGGTAAATAGTATAGACGGTGGAACCTACAGCAGAGCCCGAAAAGGACCCCACCAAATACAAAAGAATCCAACCTTAGGTTACGTAGTAAACCTAAGGAGTAAATCTGTAAATGAGGTAGGGGGGATGAAAGAGTGCAAGTCCAAAGGATAACACTCCCCCATCCCCCCCCCCTTTTTATCTAAGTAAAATAAACTCCAACCCTAAGCAAGCTAATCGAGCAAAGGGAGCACAAAACAACCTGGAAAAACACAGGCTATAAAACAATCGGAAAAATGAGGCGAGAACAAACTCACTACCCATAATCATAAAAAATCCACTTCTACCCCTAACAAATGGGGCCATCTTCACTTTGATTCCAAACTGCAGCCGAGAGTTGTGAGTCTCGGTTCTTGAACTAATGTAATTGCTGGAACGTTGATGAAGGAACTAAGATCCAATGTCGAATGATAAGAATATCCTAAAGCAGCCGAGAGTGTCTCGGGTCTTGGAAGTCACAAAAGATAAATGAAGCCGATGATCTTGTTAGCACCATTCTGGCACGAATGAAAATCTGCTTCTACAATGTACATCCCTAAGATGGAGATAGAGGAATGTTATTGGCCTTCAAGCATTCTCTGTTTTTCACCGAGAGTGATCTGGTGGGCAAAGATTAAATGAGGCCGTGCCTCCAACCTTTGTAAATCCCATCCAAATCAACCTCCTGAGGATGTGAGAATGGATACACTTGTACCGCGTGCATCAAGCGTGGCGATTATGTAATCGCCCACTCCATTTTGAGCAAATGGACAGCTTTATGCTAATTTAACACAGAGTGTAGTGCGAGCATAGAGCGCATAAATAACCGTTAATTCATAAGTAAAACCTAGGCTTAGGAGAAAGAGTATTAGAGTGTGAATCCATACTCTTATACATATTGCCTCATCCTGATTTCAAGTCGCAATCGCCAGAAGAAATCCGAGTAAAAACCTTGACTCCATCGAGCTCAAACAACTCCAACTTGGCACGGGATATGGCACCAATCAGCATCAAACAGCGCCCGGCCTTGATGCCCAATCCAGCGCCCAGTGCGCAGAAAACCACTAACTTCGAGATGCCCAGTGGCCGAGATCCATCGTCCACAGCGCCAAGTCCGCAGCGCCAGGAATCCAGTCCCTTAGCCCACGGCATGAAGCACCCAGTGCACAACAACCAGCACCACCCACCAGCCTTCCATCAGCCACTCCATCCAACGCACTAAAATAAATGTTCATCCGGGAATAGCCTATTCATCACCATGTAACAATCTTTCATAATTAACTTGACCACTCGATCGGAACTAGGGGAGGCGCCATCCATAACAACATTATTACGTTCCCTCCAAATACGATAAATTGTAGTTACCAAGGCTAGGATACCAAATTTTTTGCGAATTTTGGAACCCTTAACTTGCCTTTTAACCCAATTCATTGAACTAGAAATCGAGTTTGTTCTTCTCCTTAGACCCATCCAAGTCCTGATTCGACCCCATACCACCTCAAAAAATTTGCATTTAAAAAATAAATGCTCATTAGTCTCAACCTCTAGGTGACATAAAGAACAAGTTGTATCCGAACTATCCTCTCCCTCAGTACGGATTTTGTCCTTAGTATAGAGCCTTCCAATTTTTGCAAGCCATGCAATAAAAGAGAACTTCGGCGGTATGAAACCTCTCAAGATGCTATTGAAAACCTTCTCATAATTGCGGCCACTCTCCTCATAAAGCCTCGGGTATTGGTGGCGATGCATGAACACATAAGCTTTGCTCGTGAATTTTCCTGAATTCGCCAAAAGACCAAGATGGTACTGAACCTCTCCCATATTACCTTGAAACATGCCACATAACTCATCTCGGATTTTGCACAAGTCACCAAAGTAACTGGAATACCTCTCACCCAATCTTCCATTTTGAATCCTGGGATTTAGATCCCAAAAATCACCATCCCGAAGGTAGAATGAGTGAATCCACTTTACCCACAAACTATCCTTCTTCATATGTATATCCCATAGTCTCTGCGCCATTGAAGCCCAATTCCAAGTACCAAAGTCCAGCAATCCAAGTCCCCCAAAAGATTTAGGAGCGCACAACTTTTTCCATGCCACTTTGTTTTTGTATTTGCCTCCCCATAGGAAGTGTTTACACTTTCGCTCCAAACATCAAAAATCGCATATTGAATGACAAAATTATGAATCCAGAATCCTGCAATACCTCCCACAATTGATCTCACAAGTTCCAATTTGCCTGCATAGGAAAGGGTATGACCCTTCCATTTTGCTATTTCCGAATCAACTTTCCCTAATAAAGTACCAAATTGCGTCACTTTCAACTTGCTGGAATCCAGTGGCACGCCTAGATACCTAACAGGGAATGTCGCCCAAGGAATACCCATGAAACTTAAATCCTCCTTTATGCCAACTCCAAAGAACTTCGATTTTGCAGCATTTATGCCCAATCCCAAAGTGCGTTCAAATTTATTCAGGGCATCCATGAGTATGTGAACTGAACTCGTGCTCGCCTTAGAGAAGAGCATAAGGTCATCCGCAAAGGCCAAGTGCGTGATCTTTAACAACTCACACCTCGGGTGGAAGGTGAAGTGTCTAGAATCCATTCTCCTTTTCAGCAATCTCGAGAAATACTCCATGCAAATCACAAACAGGAGAGGCGATAATGGATCTCCTTGTCGAATTCCTCTTTACCCCTGAAAGTGATCACACAGTTTACCATTAACTGCAATCGAGAATGAAGAAGTACGTACACATGCCATGACTCTATCCGTCAGCCTTTCCGGAAATCCAAGGCCAAGTAAGACATCCTCCAAGAACTCCCAAGAGACTGTGTCAAATGCTTTCTGTAGATCCACCATAATCATGCTTCGTGGAGAATTCTGAGCCCTTCCATATCCCCGAACAAATTCCTGAGCTAGCATTACCTTATCAGAGATATTTCTACCCTTCACAAATGCACCCTGACAAGGATTAATGATCCCTGGCAGAATTCCTTCTAGGCTGTTCGCAATAATTTTTTTGATAACTTTATAGACCACATTGCAGCACGCTATTGGTCTAAAGTCACTTACTTTCATATTATCAGGCTTCTTCGGTATCAAAGCAACTGAAGTGTGATTAAGCTGGGCCAAGAGATCCCCTGTCTGAAAGAACTCCAAAACCGCAGTAGTCACTTCCTCACCCACAATGCCCCACTGCTTCTTAAAGAAAGCCGCTGTATAACCATCCGGACCCGAGGACTTGTCATCCGCCATTGCAAATAAAGCTTATTTAACCTCAATGGTCGCAACTTCCTGATTCAAAAAGGCCCTATCCACATCCGTGAGATTGTTGCCATCACCAATAACAACCAGATCAATAGGTACTCTATCTGTCTTCGTTCCGAACAAGCCTTTATAAAAATTTGCAAATAACTCTCCCTTTCGGCTATTTGAAGTTACAATCCGATTGTCACTGTCAATAATCGCCGGGATACCTCCTCCTTTTCTTGCCGAGATCATCGTATGAAAGTACTTAGATCCCTTATCCGCCAAAGTAATGTGATTGATCCGCCTCTTTTGAGCAAGAAAAGATGATTCCGCAAGATAATACAACATAGCACTCTTCTTTAAACTTCGCAATGCCGCAACATCATTGTCCGAAGCAGTCTTGGCGTCAAATTCATCAAAAGCCTTGTTGTACTCCACATCCACAAACTTGGCCTTTTTGGACACATGGTTAAAATCAAGCTTACCCAATTCCTTCAATGGGTGTTTCATCCGAAATAATTTTCTGGTCACCGAAAATTGCTTAGTCCCCTCAACCGAAGGGCTCCAAAAATCCTCCACTATTTGCCCACAATTTGGATGACCTAACCACATGTTTTGAAATCGAAAAGGCCTACCCTTACCATTAATCTCTTGCGACATATCAACCACCATGGGAGAGTGATTGGATTGGGCCGAGATTGGTAGAAACGTTGTACGACAAGCATCACCATCCCAACCGTGGTTTAAGAGCACCCTATCCAATTTCCTCTAAATTTTCTAATCTGCACTATGCCAGGTTAAGTGCTCACATAAAGAAGGCGCATCCCTTAATCCACACTTTACACAAACATCCTGAAACTCCTTCATCGGGTACAAGCTAGGAACAATAGCTCCATAATGATCATCAACACTAAGAATAGCATTGAAATCACCAAGAACCATCCAAGGAGAATTCAGATTAACCCCAAATGACTTCAATTCCTCCCATAGTGGTAAACGCGCCAAACGTCCCTCACTATGCCCGTACACATATGAACAGAAAAACTCAATGCCAGAAGAAAGATTACGAACCTTGAGGTGAATACATTGTGGAGATTTCCCAAGAACATCCACTAAGAAGCCTTTCGGATCCCAGATAATTAGTATTCTCGAGTTCTGCCACAGCTCAAAATTATGCGTAAACTTCCATCCCTTAAAGCTCTTTAAGAAAATTTTCAATACTTTATCCTCCATTTTCGTCTCCAACAAACCACACAATCCAACTCTATTAGTGGAGATGATATTTTTAACCCATCTCCTCCTTACAGGGGCCGATAGACCCCTGACATTCATTGATGCGGCATTCATTGGGAAACCGAGGTCCCTTTTGGCTTCGGACCGCCGCCATCAGAATTTTGAGTACCAGAACTACCCGAGTTGCTCCTTGCAGCCGATAGCATGCGTTGGAAGGTTTTTTGGATGCCCTTCCCTTGCTCATTTGTTCTTGTCCTGCTCTTACTCCGAGACCTAGTCAAAGCCCCTGGGGTAGGGGGAGGTCTACTCTTGCTCTTGCTCCTATGCAACCTGGGAATTTTTGAGCCTCGAGCTTCCGGATGGATCATTTGTTTAGGCAAAATTCCAGCACCTTCAATCGGATTGTCATCGTCTCCAAACGCTTGTTGCTGCCCAACGGATTCTTTGGGCGCTGGATTTGCTTGTCTAACGTCACGGACGCTGGATTTTGAGCGCTCAACGCTCCTGCCGCACACTGCTTGGGCAGGCCTGGTGCCTACGGCGAGGTTTTCAGTGCCAGTGGATGCAGCTCTAGGCGCTGACGATGCGGGCAGTTTTGCTGGCAGTGCAACAACTGCCTGGTTAACCTCATCCTACATTACACCAATAGTTATGCCAGGCCCTTTTTTAGCACTTCCAGCTTTCTCGATGCTTTTGACTATGCCTTCAACTAATTTTCCCTTACCTTTTCTTCGCCTCTCTACCTCCTCATTGCCCGAAGAGGCATCCTCAATGATCACATGTTCTCCTCCTCCAACCGAATTTGAACTTAGAGTATCTCCAATATTTTCAGCTTACATCTTCCTAACCCAAACTTGATCATTATATCGAGATCTCCAGTTTTTCTTTCCCTTCGCTTTCATATGTTTGTTACCTACCAATTCCGTAGGATTTTTGTGCTCTATCTCCTTGGCTTTCCAGTAGTTATCACACACTCCAATGAGATGATTGTTTTCACCACAATTCGTACACCAAAGTCTACAATAATCACAAATAATTTTTTGCACAAAAACCTCACTAGTTGGAACATGAAAGCTTACCTCCTCCTTTAGCTTTTTGGATGTATCAATCCATACCAAAAGACGTGCATAGTAGCCTCTCAACTCGAGAGTACCATTATCCATGAGGATTGGATCTCCTAATGAAGAGGCAATTTTCTCCAATGCCTTCTTGTGCCAATAAGTCTTTGGCAAGTGTTCCATCCTTATCCAAACTGGTTTAGTAGCTTGGATGCTAGAATCATACTGCCCAGATTCATCCACTAACAACATGAACAGTTTCTTTCCATGGAGATAATGGTCAGGACCATTCATCACCAGATCTCTATCTTCAGCACAGTTAAACCTGAACATGACATAGCCATTTTGCTTGCTCTGAACAGTGCACGCCACCTTCCACTTTGCCACCAAAAGAGTTCGGATTGCATACATTCCAGGGAAGAAGCCCGGAAACACACCCAAGAATCCGTAGAAGGGTTTGTGTAGATCTTTGCGTATCTCGTCCTCAGTGAGAACAAAGTCGACACTATCTCCATTGTTTGCAACAATTTCCATATTCGAGTTGTTCATGAGAATGTCTGGATCATTCCATAGCCTCCTTCTCTCAAGTTTCGGATCATTCCATTCCCTTGGATGCACTTGCTGGTTTTGCCTCTTGTTACTACCACCCTCGGCCGTGCCTTCCTTCCGAAGATTGCTATTGTTCTTGCCACCTGTAGAAGACTCCCCATTAATCATCATTGTGATGAAGCCATATCGTACCCCAAAGTATGAATTCCGATGAACAAATTGGATACACCAAAGTAAATCGGACAAACAACCGCACAAATAAACACCAATCCGATCGGAATTAACCCAAACCGATCGGAATTCACACAAACAAGCACAAAATCTTATCAGAATTAACACAAACCGATCGGACTACACAAATAAAAATGAAATCACCAAACCGAGATTGACAAACAAGCAATAACAAATCGCAATGCTTGCAATCAAAACCAACTATCTCAATGATCAATCAGAATCAATAACACATAAACATCATGCACCAAATCAAAAAAACAACCAAACCGCAAGAGATTGGATCGAAAAACCTGGAAACCGTGGTGACCTCCAAGCAAATCCAATCACAAAATCCTGAGTTCTTCGTGAGATCCGATTTAAAATCGCCAAAACCTTGTGTTATATCCGATGAAGATGGAAGGAATTTGATTAAAAAGTGTGCTGAAAATTTTAATCAAACCCTTTATACCCCTTTGCGCATCCAAATCCCAACCAAAACCCAAAAAAGATTGGATTTTTTGGCCAAATCTCCTTATCGAACAAGGAATCTATGCAGGAAACCAATGCGATCTCCCACACAATTCCCGATCCAAATCCGTATCCAAGATCAAAACCAAAAACACGAACAAAATCCACCAAGAACTATCCTTTGTCGTATCAAACCCTACTCCAAGGCCGAATAAGATCACAAACTCTCCACAAATTTCATATGATTTTGTGCGGAATCTGAAGGAGAATCCGTTAAACCATAATTCATCGGTGGAAAGTGGATGAAATTTGAAGAAATCGGCCTCCAAAGGATGGAAGAAAGGCTGCGCCTTTTTTCTTCTTTTTTCGCCCCAAAGCTAGAGAGAGAATTCAGCTACTATGTATCATTGAACCGATGCATGATAATACTACTTGTCAAGCATATATGGAGAAACTCTCTTTTGCTCATAATTTGACTTCGCATAATGGGAAAATTTGGTTAATGTGGTCTAAATCATTATCTATCTCTCTGCTATTCTCGCATGAACAATTCATGCATGTCACTATTTCACATCATCACCTTAACTGGCACATGGAAGCAGTTTTCATTTATGCTCTTAGGAATAGGGAGGGTAGAAAAGCTTTATGGAAAGAGCTGCAGCCTATTTCTAAAGGAGATACTATTTTTATTGGAGATTTTAACTCGATCAACTCTCTGTCTGAATACATAGGTCCTAGTTCACCTGGCTTAGGAAGCATTAGAGATTTTAACTCTTGGATTAACTCGAATGGAATACAAGAAATTAATACGGTTGGAAATCTTTTCACATGGTGTAATTCTAGGCTAAGGAACCCAACTTCCAAAAGATTAGACAGAGGACTAAGTACAGTTTCATGGAACTCCAAATTTTCATCCTCTTCGATTCAAATCCTGAAGAGGCAGACTTCTGATCATGCACCACTTCTTCTCCAAGTCTCCACTCTAACCTCTTCCAACCCTAAGCCATTTAGATTCATTGATGCCTGGTTTCAGAGAAATGAGTTTATTGGATTAATTAATGATAGCTGGAACCTTCCTTTAGCTGAAACTGGCATGCTCAGATTTTACCTGAAATTGATCAGGCTTAAGATAGTTCTAAAGATCTGGAATAGAGATATCTTTGGTAATATTGACTTAAATATAAAAAATGCGGAGGAGGCCTTAAGAACTCAGGAAATTAACTTTGACTTGTCCCCCTCTATCTCTGAACGTGTAAAACTTAATGAGAAAAATGCTTTACTGCTTAAAGCTTTAAAAGAGACGGAAAAATATTGGAAGCAGAAAGCAAGACTAAAATGGCATAAGCTAGGAGATAATAACACATCTTTCTTTCATAAAGTGGTGCAGGAAAGAAACTGCAAATTGCAGATAACTAAAATAAAAAATGGTGCAGGCCAATGGATTAACTCTCAGTTGGAAATTCAAAAAGAAGCAATTGCTTATTTTTCAGAATTGCTAACTGAGCCTACTCACGTAACTGATGAAACTTACTATCCTCATTTCCTAGGTCAAATACCTAGTATTATTAAAGATAGTGATAATCAAGTTCTAGCCTCTCCGGTCTCGGAATCTGAGTTAGATAAAGTGATTAAAGGTTTGAACAAGAAGAGTAGCCCAGGTCCGGATGGATTCTCTCCTAAATTTTATACCAAATGCTGGCCTATCATAAAATTGGATATGATTTCTGCTGTAAATGAATTCATAGCTGGTTCTGAAATCCCTAGGGGAATTTCTAGTACATGGATTACCCTGATACCAAAAAAGCCCACCCCATGTTTATTTGAGGACTTCAGGCCAATTAGCCTTTCCAATGTGTTGAATAAAATCTGTTCTAAAGTGTTAATGGAAAGGTTGAAACCTTATATGGAAAATCTTATCTCTCCTAACCAATCAGCCTTTATGAAAGACAGGGATATCTCAGATAATATTCTGTACTTACAGGAAATGATCAGATTTCTAGATAAAAAATATAGAACACCAAACTGTATTCTTAAACTGGATCTAAGAAAGGCTTTTGATAGAATTAACTGGAATTTTCTTAGACATATCTTGTTAAAGTTTGGTTTCAATAGGAAGTTTTTAAATGCTGTTATGAATAATTTGTCACAGGCCTATTTTTCTATACTTGTTAATGGCAATCCTGTAGGTTTTTTCAAGGCATCAAGGGGTATTAAACAAGGTGATCCGCTTTCCCCCTTCCTTTTCAACATATTCTCAGAAGCTTTCTCTAGGAGTCTATCATTTATATTCTATAATCGTAGTTTTGCTAGTTATCAGATTCCGACTTCAATTTCTGCTGTTTCTCATCTTATGTATGCGGATGACACGTTTATTTTTATGCAAGCATCAAGATCGAACCTTATTAAAATCCAAGCTTTCCTTGAAATATTTGAGTATACCTCAGGCCAAAAGTTTATCTTTGACAAATCTGACTTTTATCTAAGTAAAAGAGCTACACCAGCTAAGCTTAATCAGGTCAAAGTTATTTTTAAAATGAAAAAAGGATCTTTTCCTTTTAAGTATTTAGGATGTTCAATTTTTAGAGGAAGAACTTTAATGAGATACTTTCATCTTTTGCTGGCTAATGTTGATCATAAGCTTCAAAATTGGAAAAATAAATGGCTTAGTGGAGGAGGGAAAATGATCTTAATAAAGTCTTGTTTGTACTCTATTCCTCAACACATTTGGTCTGTAACTAATCCACCTAAAGGTATAACTAAATTATTTGAGAAAAAATTGTCTCAATTCTTCTGGGGAAAAACTGATGACAATAACAATAGAGTTTGGAAAAGATGGGCAAAACTAGCTAAACCTACAAATTTGAATGGTCTAGGTTTTAGATCAATCAAAGCCATAATAGACTCTTGTTCGGTTAAACTATGGTGGAAGAGCCAACTAGGTATCTCTTTGTGGTCTAAACTGCTATGGGCACTCCCACCATCCCATAGAAAGTCAGTGACTTGGAAAAGAATTTGTTCTATTAACTCTTTTGCTGAAAATAATTCGACTATAATCAATGGCAAAGACAGTTGTAATTTTTGGACTACCAACTGGTGTCCAAATGGCCCTCTTCTTAATTACGTTCCAGATAGTATTATCTTTGTTATGTCTAACATCTCTGTGGCTGATTTTATCAGCAATAGAAACTTTATTTTAGACCAGATTTTGTCCTTCTTGGAACATGATACGCTGTTGTTTTTGCCGGGGGCTGAACTAACACTGGATAGGGATGATAGATTGATTTGGAAACTTGAACTCATAGGTACTTTTTCTTTCAAGTCAGCCTATAAGGCCCTAACTTTATCATCAGGTAACTTCCCTGTAAGTAAAACTTTATGGAACATTCCATTGCAAAAAAAGATCACTATTTTTACATGGAAACTGTTGCATTCATTTCTCCCTTTCGATGATGTGCTCATTACTTGTGGATTTAGTTTAGCTTCGAAATGTCCTGCTTGTCTTCATTCGGACTCGATCCATCACTTTTTTATCTCTTGTCATATGGCTCATGCTGTTTGGTCCAATTTGGCCTCTTTGCTTCAGTTTAACCTAAATGCTCAGCATTCCACCCCCCAAAGATTCTACATATTCTTGAATTGCAATGATCTCCCTAAGTTTCAGCAAATTTACTGCAGCATTTTGCCTTCTCTGGTGTGTTGGACTCTCTGGAAAGCTAGGAATAGCTTTTTATTTGATAATAAGCCTCTTTCTGTTAATCTTATTTGTAATGAAGTACATGATCTGATTAAATTGACATTACATGTGTGCCTTCCTAAATTGTTATCCTCTGTATCTATCCTAGCATCCTTTAGGCATCTCTCCCCCCTGCTTAGACCTCCCCCTAAGCCAAACATATCGACGGTCCTGTGGGAAAGGCCTAAGACTGGTTGTATAAAGATTAATGTGGATGCAGCTTGGTCCCTTAACAAAGCATCTGTAGGTCTTATAGCTAGGGATTCCTCTGGTTGTCCTATACAGATTAGTTCTGCAATCTTTTTTGCTGCTTCTCCATTACATGCTGAAATCGAAGCCATTTTGAATGCTTGCCATATTTTCCCTCATCTTGATCATACTTTCATAATTGAATCTGATTCTAAACTTGTGGTTAAAATGATCAACGATCCCTACTCTGCTCATTGGCAAATTTTCGACATGGTTTTCAAAGTGAAATCTCTTCTTGGTAGAGCTGAACTTAAACATGCTTTTAGAGAGTGCAATGCTGTAGTTGATGCAGTAGCCAAGCACCATTTTAACCACAATGAAGGCCTCCATCTATCTAATATCCCTATGCACATTAGAGGCCTTATTACTTTAGACAAATATTTCACACCTCACATTCGGGTTTTTAAAAGTGCTAATGGCTTTGAATAGATACTGCTAAGATGTGGTTGCGTTTATGCAGGACTTCCGATAATCTAGATGATGAACTGGAGTTGCAACTCTTTCCACGGATGATCTGGAGTTGCTGCCAATATAGCTCCCTAGTGACAATTGAAACGCACGGATGATGAACTGGAGTTCCTAGCTCTTTGCCAGGGATAATCTGGAGCTGCAGCTCATTCCAGTAACACATTTAAGGACTCCTAAATGCTGCTCCTAATAGTTTAATTTTGTGCAGTAAAATATCACTAATCTAACTTCTGGTTTAGAAACTTTTTAGTTTAGTTATCGACTTAGTGTCATTGGAGTTGCCTGACCAAAGGAGAGAATTAACACAGAGGGTGGAGATTCTCTCTTCTGGATCACAACTTCAATTCAGATTACGTTCCCCTTGGAAATTTGTCCATACATCCTAGATATAGATAGTTTAGGACTTTTGAAGGAAACTATGTTGCCTCACTGCTCATGATGAACTAGCTACACTCTGTGTAACCTCTGTTAATCTTGCTCTAAGGCCTGGGGAACCTAATACATATATTCCTCACCTCCGGGTGTTTTCATTAAAAAAAAAAGAACTGGGAGGCAAATGTTCCGAAGTCCAAAATCAATAGCCCTGCTCCGTCTGGAAAATTAAAATTGAGCGCGGGTACTTCAGAAACTAAACACGACGTCGACTTCTCATTCGCAAGCTTTATTCACACACAGTCACACTCGTGCTGTCTTGAGAATCGTAACTTGTAGTCAAGGAACGATCGTTGGTTCTCGTGTTTGCAGAAAATATATTGATACTAGATAACTCTCGTGCAAAGACGTGAATTTTAGTATTATTATATAAATGAATATATATTTTTAGAGTGCGTCTCTTGAAAGACGGTCTTTCCATAAGTTATGGAAAGACCAATGTTTAAAGGGTAAATTAGAAGAAATTAAGATAAAATTTTCGGGTTGCATGAACCGGATTATAAATTTTATAACTACTGCATACTGCATACTAAATTTTTAATGTTGCAACTAAGACCTTTTACCTTTTATTATTCGAATTAAACCCCGTCTTTCCATAAGCATATGGAAAGACCGTCTTTCCCAAAACTTTGCCATATTTTTAATATATTTTAATTATTTGATTAAAATATTTAAAAATTTGACTTTAGCAAAATAATTATCAATATTTCATACATACAAATTCTATGGAATATGAAACCAGTTGGACTAGCTCAAGTTGTCAGGGCTTTGTGCCCGCCTAAGTGCAACCAGGATTGAACCCTTCCCCCTGAGTTGCATTATTATGAGTGATTTTATTGATAAGAAAAAATATTCTATAGAATATAAAAAATGATTAAAGTTTTAAAGATTTGATTGTAATATCGTGTCATTGCACGATTTAAATAAAAAATATATATTTATAAGTATCATACAATTTTTTACAAAAATTTTAAAATATTTAAAGGCAAACTCTTGGGAAAGACCGTCTTTCCATAATCTTATGGAAATATGAGGTTTAACTAAAATTACAAGTTAAAATGTATTAGTTGCAATATTAAAAATTTATTATACAATATAAATTAAACCATAACAATTTTTTAGTTTTAAATTTATAATATTAATATAAGTAATTAATTTATTTTTTAGTTTCAATTCGGTATTCGGGTCAGTTTTCAGATTGAGTTTAAATATCCAAAACCAAACCAAAAATTCAAAAATCGGTTTACACAATTCGGTTATCCAAAAATCGTATTTTAAATTTAGTTTGGGATATCCAAAGATCTGGTTTGGTTTTCGATTTTTGGTTTTTTGGCCCACCCCTATAGATGTCAATTTTCTTCTTCTTCCAATATGTTTTTACTATATTGTTGTTTTTACTATATTGTGATTGATAACATTGTGCTATTTTTCGACCAACAAATACATTCTAGAGAAGGTCATCTTTTTTACTAAACATTCTAGGAAAGACCAGGAAAAAAAACTTCCGTGGCCAACAAATATTGTACTCCGTAAAGGTTGGACATTTCAAGCAGCACCAGTGGCTGAATCATGCATGGTCAAATATAATGAGGAGCTCATTTATAATGATAAAAAATTATGTATGTTACATCTAATATTTTTAAATTAGGGATATTGCTAGCAATCAAAGATTAATTAATTTAATAAGAAATATATAAAATATAATTTTCAAATTTTGATCCAAAAAATATATTAATTCATCATCTTAGATAAAAACAAATTTAGTCTTAAATTTTCAATATTCATTATTATTAATTATAAAGATTAAAGAAATTTAAAATTTATGATAATCTAAATTAAATATTAAAATTAACATATAATATAATATACCTTAATACATCAATATCCAAAATTTTTATCTTGATTTCTTCTAAGTTGCAATTTAAATCTTGGTCTTTACATAACTTATGGATAAACCGTCTTGAAGAGACGGGTCTAAGAAAAATTGCAAATAAAATTTAGAAATTTTTAAATCATTGAAAGTATTTACAAATAAAATATTTCAATACTATATTTAATATTCATATAAAGTATTTTTTGTCTCAAAATTAAATTTATTAGAAACACTTATATATATACATATACATACACACACAAATATATATATATATATATATATATATATATATATATATAAATGAAAGTTACTCCGTCTATTATTCTATATATTTAACATAGTAATTTTAGATATTTTTGTAGGCAAATTAAATACATGGAAAGAATTGATTGCAGTGAGTAAAAAAAAAGAATAAGTAGATGAAAATGATTAACTTATTATCATGAAATAAAGTTTGATAATATTAAAAAGATAAACCAAAATGGAAAGTGTATCAAATTTAAAAATATATATTGTAAAAAATAAGTATTAAGAAAGGATTTCTCTAGCAAATGGAGATTCAGAATACAAAAAGAATTTGCATCCTCATAAATAGAGTATGATTAGTCACTTATTAATTGGAAAATATTGAAGTATGAGAAAAATATTGAAAATGGGAGAGATATTTTCATTGTAAATTGAGGGTTTATTTTATAAAGTATTTCATTTTCAATTAATTTTTAAAAGTTGAGGTGGAAATTTGTGTGAGTGACACGTGACAAGAATGGTGTGGGAAGGCATGTGGCAAGAATGGTTTCATTTAATATTTAGTATAGATTTTAAGGATAAAGACACTAAGAAAATACACATATTAATTTAAATTTTTAGCCTCAATAATTTGATATTATGCAAATGATTGATGTAGCAAATTCTTTTTCCTAGAATATTATGAGAATTGAAGTAAAATGTAATATTTACCTCAATTATAAATGGGTAAAAGGTGTACTTTCTTACCTTGGTTATTTTAGAACCGAGGTAAAGGTATTTGAAATTAAAGTAAAAAGGTCTAACCGACATGTGTGCGACATCCGGCGATTATTGTTAAGCCAATTTGATTCGCATAATTGGAATCACTGATGTCGCAAGTGTTGTCGGTAAATTAAGTAATAGACCGACACTAATTTGGGTTAGGGCAATTAAAGGAGGTGAAACTTGGAAGGCGTTTTCAAGTCGTCGTGTCTGGCGCCGCCGCAGATCTAACCTCTTCGTTGCACGGCGGTATAAAACCTCCGTACAAAATTGTTTTGCATAACGTTTCAAACGCCTTAGTATTAAATATTTTAACCTTCTTCTTTTGTTTCCGATATCGGAAACATAAGAAAATGTCGTGCGTAGAAAATATTTTTAGTATTGAAAATTTGTACTCTAACTGAGTAGGCGAGTTCATCAAGGTGTATTAGATATCAGTAGAGTAGATTTTCGATTTCGGTAACAAATTCGGTTTCAGACACCCATTGACTTTGGAAGATGTAGCGAATTCAGATCACGGATAGGAATTTTGAAAGCTTCCGAGTCGGTATTTGAATAGACTTTGTGTTTGTTGCACTCCTTTGCTGGTTGACGTTTTAGAAAAGTTGTTCTATAAAAAATAAATTAATTTAATGAGTTCCAAAATTGAAAAGGCAATCGACCCTTTGAATGTTGACATTGTGAGATAACATGTGTAGTCGGAACCGTTATCGAAAGGTGTGTCTAATAGCAATAGAAATGCATTCTTAAATACATTTCATGTCCACAGTGAGCAGCACAGTTTATTAATTTCTGAAACCAATACATAAATTGTAAGACAAAAAAATATAATAAAAACATACTAAACTTGAATGTAGACATGGAGTACATTTCAACTTGAAAACATACTAAACTTGAATGTATTAATGTAGACAAAGGAAATGGAAATGTGACTAAACTTGAATACACAGCAAACCTTAACGTACTTGTTATTTTAAAACCACATTATTATTAAGTATGATAGGTAGCATTACACAAAGAACGATCGAAATTAATAGCTACATTATGCTCTAGGTGTAAAACCGAGCGATTAAACTTAAAACACTTAAAGGAATAGGATGATGCTAGAGATATGCGTATGTGCAAGATTATCCCTTTTATATCCCACGGATCCTTCTCAATGTTGTGAATGGATGCCACCAATATTGCACAATCAGTGTACAGATGAATTTAAGAAATGTGCGTCCTCTGTGCTGCCTTGATTGATCTTAGGCATGCTTTAACTTCGACTTGTAACGGTGATGTTGCCACAGAGAAATCTGAACCTCGAGTTGTCTGTTGATCCTGAGCTTCTTGTTTGCTGGAGATAATCGATGCAGCTGTTCCAAGCAATCTATTTTCATGAAACGAACTATCGAACGATAGAACCACAATCCCTTCTGCAATATTTTGGTGTAAATTTATTTTGGCATGTTGGGCTCCTGTGTCGCAACTAATAAATAATCTCTATTGTAGAGATACTTAATCAATATCAACATCAAGATCTCCCCGTTGTGTACTCATTTGACGCTGATTAAGGATAATAACAAAATTCCTAGCTTCCAGCAGACTATGAGATGTCTGTGCTAATTATTAAAATCCTTTTGATCCTATGCTTCCAGATCTCCCACAATATACATATTAAGAGCTTGATTGCTTCTTTGTCAGGCGCCAGTGTAGTCCACTGTGAAAACCAGTCAGAAACTTCCACATTTGGCACAAGATCAAAACTGAAACCTTAGGATGATGCTCTCCATATTGTCTTAGAATCATCACATTTAAGGAAGATGTGGGATTCATCCTCATCATGAACTCAGCACCTGGAACAAGTCTTATCTGGTATAATATTCCTTGTTACCAGTTTTACTAATGTGGATAGAGCCCAGTTTATCAGCCTCCACACAAACACTGCCAGCTTCTGTGGAAGATTAAGATTCCAAATGAGATTCTAAAACTTTTGGAGATCCTGGCTCTGATTAGGTTGATTCATACCTATCTGAGATTGTTGATGAGAATCTCTACTTACTACTCCCTCTGTCCCATAGAAATTGGGACAATTTCTATTTTCGTCCATCCCATGTGAATTGGTACAATTCAATTCTTACCTAATGTGGCAAAAGAAAATGAGCTTATACATTTACTATATTATCCCTCAAGAGGTTGATTAAATCTACTAGAAAACTCTTCCATTGCCAAATTACCCTTCCTTTTTTTTCCAATCAAAACTTCCACCTCATCTTGCATAAAATACTGATCCAAAAGTAACTTTGCCAATTTCTATAAGCCGGAGGGAGTATATGATAAGCCTTCTTTACAGTTTAATTTCCATCACTGTTAAAACTCCGTATAAGTATATCATTTTTTTTACGATCACTTAAAGTCCTGATTGCGAAGATATAGTGAACGGTGAATGGTGAGAATATGCTCCTGATTAAAGGAATTCCCCACTCCCCATCATATGAGATTAGATCCCTCACTTTCAGACTCACAATAGTAGACTGAGAATTCAATGGATTAGAATGATTTGGAATTCATTGATCCTGTATGTTGATGTTCTTTCCTAATACAACCTTTCCAGCCAGGTTATCAATAATTAGCTATCTTGCAATAGAATAGACTTCCACCCCCCAAGAATCGATATCTTTATGAGTAACCTTGATGAAGCTTGAATTCTTTAGATATTTTTCTATGTAAACTCTACTTAGCAAGAAGTCTTTGTTTCTTATTAAGTTCCATGCATGCTTCCCCCATTAGGGCTTTGTTCATTTCGTACATGGATCTCATCCCTAAGCCTCCCTCTTGTTTAGACTTACACACAAATTCCAAAGATTTCCATTGTATCGATCTTTCATCCATATCTCCTCCCCAAATGATTTGAGCAATCATTCTGTCTAGCTTCTCCGAGTTCTGTTTGGGAATCCCGAAAATTTCCTAAGGATAGATAGCCATTGAAGATAGAACATGTTTTGCCATTGTGATTCTTCCTGGGAGAGATAGGAGTTTTGATTTCCAAGAGTTGAATCTCTGCCTAAACTTGTCTTCAAGTTTTCTGAAAACTTGTATTAGAAATTAAGCAAACATCTATCCCTAGATATTTACCTATAAATTGTTGACCATGTATGTGGAGAGAATATCTGGCATATTGTCTCAAAGTTTCAGATGTACTAGGGCTGAACATAAGTGCACGTTTCTCAACATTTAGCCTCTGCCCAAAGAACCTAGCATGTAAGTCCACTATTTTTGCAGTGTCATCTACAACAGTATAAGTTCATGCTGAGAACATGATACAATCATCTGCATACCTAAGATGACTACTTCCTGGTCCCTCTTTAGAAATTATCATCCCTAGATTCTTATTAATTCCGATCTTGTGCTCTAGCCATGCAGACATAAACTGCTGGCAGATTAAAAAATGATAAGGGGAGAGGAGACGTGCTTGCTTTGGTCCTTTATTAGGAACAATAAATGTTGAGCTCTTCCCATTGATATGGACCTGATAAGATATAGTACTCACACGTGAAATGCTCAACCTGATCCAATTATCGGGAGAGTTCATAAGTATCAAAGCCTTTTCCAGAACTTGCTAGGAAACCCTATTATACGCCTTACTCATGTCAAGCTTAACATCCATAAAGCCTTTTCCATTTTTTTTCAAAGTTTTTATGCTTGACCATAAAATTCATCACCTCCGTGAGAAGAGAATTTTTTGTTATAGACCTCCCAGGGATAAAGCCATTTTGACTCTCCTATAACAAGGAGTAAATATAGCTCTTTAGTCTGGTAACTAACATCTTTTCTATAACTTTATAACTAACATTGCATAAAGATATGGGTCTATAATATGAGGGAGAAATGGGTACTTTGACCTTGGGAATCATGACCACTTGTGTTTTGTTCCACTGGTGAGGAATTGAGCCCTGATTTATTATTTCTAGTACTGCATTTGTGAAATCTCCACCTGTCACTTTCCAGTGTCTTGAAAAACCCAGATGGGAGTCCATCTTCCCCTGGAGATTTCCAGGATTTCATTTGTTCAATTGCTTTCCATACTTCTCGCTCAGTGAAATGATAAACCAGGCCCTATACTTGCTGATGAGATAAAGTCAACTTAGTCATTAATATTTATATATAGAAAGTCAAGTAAGATTTGACCGTTGATTAGACAATATCAAACATTTTTATTAGTATTTATTATATACTAATTCAAATAAGTTTGACCGTTAATTAGTTAAAGCCAACTTTGTTATTCGTGTTTATTTATTGAAAGTCAAGTAACGCTTGATCGTTGATTAGACAAAGTTAACCTAGTTATTAGTGTTTATATATTGAAAGTCGAGTAAAAATTGACTGTTGATTAGTTAAAGTCAGCTTAGTCACTAGTGTTCCTATATAGAAAGAGAGTCAAGTAAAGTTTGACCATTGTTTAGTTAAAGTTATCTTAGTCACTAGTGTTTCTATATAGTGATGGTCAAGTGAAGTTTGACCGTTGATTACTTAAAGTCAACTTACTAGTATTTATATATAGAAAGTCAAGTAAGATTTGACCGTTGATTAGACAAAGTCACACATTTTTATTAGTATTTATTATATACTAATTCAAATAAGTTTGACCATTAATTAGTTAAAGTCAACTTTGTTAATAGTGTTTATTTATTGAAAGTCAAGTGAACTATGACCGTTGGTTAGACAAAGTCAACCTAGTTATTAGTGTTTATATATTGAAAGTCGAGTAAAGTTTGACTGTTGGTTAGTTAAAGTCAACTTTATCACTAGTATTTATATATAGAGTCAAATAAGGAGGTTCGAGTCCTCGAGGCAGGAGGTTCGAGGTTTGAGGGCTCGAGGCAGACGGTTCGATACACTCGAAGGTTCGAGGGCTCGAAGCTTGAGGCTTGAAGTTTGAGGGCACGAGGCTCAAGGCTCGAGGCTCGGGGCTCGGGGCTCGGGGCTCGAGGCTGGGGGATCGGGGCCTGGGCCGGGGGATCGGGGCCTGGGCCCTGGGGATCGATGCCCGGGGCTCGGGGAAAGAGACTCAGGGCTCGGGGCTGGAGGCTCGGGGCTCGAGGCTCAGGGCTCGGGGCTCGAGGCTCAGGGCTCGGGGCTCGAGGGTTCGTTCGAGCGTGAAGTGGTAAAAAATTCCCATATTCGGGATCGAGGCTCGTGGCAGAAGGTTCGAGGGCTCGAGGCTTGAGACAGGAGGCAATAGATTCAAGGGCTCAAGGCAGGAGGTTCGACGAGACAGGAGGTTCGATGAGACAGGATGTTCGAGGGTCGAGGGCTCGAGTGTGAAGTTGTCGAAAATCCAAAAAAAATAAAATTAGGATTTTTTAATTTAAAATAGTAGCTCATTAGTATAATTACCATTATACCCCTGACTATGCTGGAAAACCATTTAGTCATACCTGAAAACCACCTTTGGAGACCAAACAATGTTTTGAATTTGTTTGGTACCGTCTAAGGGTTGATTTGCAAATGGGGACCAAAACATGGTATAAGATACTTTGTAGGGGACAAAAAAATAATTTAGTCTTGTATTTATATATACTAAATCAATTAAGGGTTGAACGTTAATTAGTTAATGTAAACAAATTTTATTCTTATTTGTATATGTATTAGGTCAGTAAAGGTTGATCGTTGATTAATTTAACTTAACTTCGTTATTAATTAAGGTCAACAAAAGAAGTGAACGACTTTGAAAGTTAAAATAAAATAGCTTAGAGCAGCTGCGCATCTGCTCCTAGCACATGAAATTTCTGAGATTATTATTCGAAATTTTTGGCAAATTTTTTAAATTCATTGGCAGAAAAATTGAACTTAAACATTTTGACGAATATTTAGAATTTTTTGATGGGAAGATTGACTTTTTAAATTTTTTGGCGATTTATTTGGTGGGAAAATTTTTTTGGCAATTTTGTTTGGAGGGAAAAAATTTTAAATTTTAAAAGTTTTTAGCATCGGTTTAAACCAGTGCTATTTTCTTCCAAAACCGGTGCTATTTTCTTCCAAAACCGGCGCTATTTTCTTCCAAAACCAGTGCTATTTTCTTCCAAAACCGGTGCTAATTTTTTCAAAACCGGTGCTATTTTAAAATGTTTGGCTATGTCTTTGGCGGGAAAATGAATTTTGAAAATATTTAGCACCGATTTTTAAAAATCGGTGCTATTTTTAAAAAAACCAGTTCTATTTCTTAATTTTAGCACCGGTTTTTAAAACCGGTGCTATTTATTTCAAAAACCGGTGCTAAATTTTAATTCTTAGCACCAGTTTTAAAAACTTGTGCTATATTTCACAAAAACCGGTCCTATTTTTAAATATTTAGCACCGGTTTTTAAAATCGGTGCTATTTTTTAAGAAAACCGGTGCTATTTTTAATTTTTTGGCGGGATGATAGAATTTTACATATTTTTAGCACCAATTTTTAAAATCTGGTGCTATTTTAAAGTTGTTGGATATTTCTTTGGTGGGAAAAAGGAAATTTTCAAATTTTTAGCACCAATTTTTAAAAATCGGTGCTAATATTTTCCAAAATCGATGCTATTGTAAAATTTTGCACCGATTTTTAAAAAATCAGTGTTAATATTAAAAAAATCGGTGCTATTAGATTTTTAGCACCAATTTTTAAAATCGGTGCTAGAGGGGTTGTTTGTGGTAGTGTATTTTTGGACAAATGAGAGATTTCGGGAAAACATTACGAGGTTAATTGTAATTTTGGAGCTAATATTTGTAAGAGTATGCGCAAGAATCCTAATACTAATGAGGAGTGTTGGAAGGATCTCTTTCATAACATGGAACAACGGATTCATAATTTAAAACGAGACCACGAGACTTACGCATATTTCATGTACTTGATGAGTATGCAACTAGGCCTGTCAAAGTGTGGACCTAATGTTGATTGTAAGTATTACTATGTGAAGCATATGCGGTGTGTGAAAAACACTAGCGCTACTGAAAAAATGATCTTTGAGCACAAGATTTTGTCATATGAACGGTCCTATCGCTACGTTTGATATATCCCGACACATATTTAACATGTCGCTAGTATCGATGTAGCAATAGATAAGTCTTTATCCATCTAAATTAAAATCAAATAAAAAACACAATCTCATGTCGTGAAAGCCAATATATGGCAACATCGGATTGTGTATTCAGGCATATGTATCTTAATCCGAAAATATGTTTTTATACATTATTTTTATTTAGTAAAAAATTATGATGGTACAATATTTAGTGCCTCAACAGGTATGGTTATCGACATTTGATTTTGTATGAACAAGTGTACTGATATGTCTTTGTGGAATGTCAAGATATGACATGTTGAAATTCAACGAAAACCAATCACTACATTGTGCATGTCTTAAGAAACCTTATACAATGACATGGTTCCATGCAAAAACTTGAATAACCCACAATTGAACATGTCGTCATAGATAACATCTTTCTACACATGTATATGTATTGAGATGTATGACACGTGACATTGTGAAGTATCATTGTATAATGAAATTAAAGGGGTATTGTGCATTTATTACTAAGTTTAGTGTCGTAAAAACAATATATTATAACATTATTGAATAAGACGAATCAAAAACCTTATGCTTATAAATGTCCCTATACGCGATCTGTCCCCACACATTACTATACATCTAGATTCCTATGAATGTGACATTGTGTAGTATCCTTACATAATGAAGTGACATGGATATTACGAAATCATCACAATTTTCAATGTCCCTAAATACAACATATTATGACACAGTTGCGGGAAACGTCTTGATAGCCGACGATGATATATGGCATATCAATAGAATTTAAACAATAGTACATCATGTGTGATTTAATTTATTAGAAGGACAAAAAAATTGCAAGAAAAAGTATCTAAATTGCCATATACATATGCTTATGTAACAATAATTTTGGGAAGTATACATATGCGTATGTATTGATAATTTTGTGACATTCATACATGAATTCTATGAATGAAAAAGGGACATAAGAAATTGTAATAAATGTAATCTATATTGAAACTCATTTCTTGTCACAATTGGAATACATTACAGATCATAATGATATGTAAAGTAATTTAGTTAACATTTTAAAATTTTGATTTATTTATATATGACATTTTGATATCTTATAATAAATTATCAATACATACATTTGTTGATGGAAATAATATGTACATGTAAAGACATTAAAATGTATTATAATATAAAATGTATCGATATATTTAAAATGTATTGACCATAATGTCATGGACTTTTTGTCTAAATAATCCTATAATGATACAATAAGAAAACCAAAATCATCCCGTAGGATCTTTATCGAATTTCATCTTGACCTTGCAATTGATCTCTGTTCAAAGCCATGGATTTGCACACGAGCTTCCCCATTGCTTTAGGCACCAAACACCTTTATGGAAAGGTAGACTATTGAAAGAGCATGGCAGCAACTTGACGCATCTCGGTAAACTTGAGATGGGATGGAGGTCATGATCTGTGCCTTGGTGCCTTGGGAGTGTGAGGTCTATGGAGCGGTGATCCTTTCCTATCTTCCTTTCTGCATATGACTTGATATATTAGTTTTAAGCTTTGGATTTGAAGTAGGGAAACTTAATAAGTTTAGAAGATAGAGGAAACCTCATGAATAGCTAGGGATCAGTAGGAAGAGGAGTCATTGTTCTCAGCATCTATTGACGAGTTTGATTAGAAGTGGTGTAATTGAAGAAGAACTGTCTTGCTGTATAACCTAGTCCAACAGATACGGTACAATTGGCATCGAGTAACATGATCCAAAATACACACTAACACACATGAAGAAAAATTCATATTCTCCCACCCACTAGCAGGAAATGAAAAAACCATAACAGGTAACCTGTCCCAGTATTAAAAAGAGAGTTACAATAGAAATATATAACAAAGATCCAAGAGAGAATACCTTGCAAAAGAAGCCACCAAGATCAGAGCACAAATCACAAATCTTGTCAACAGCAAGCTCGTGTTGCCTCTCCCACATTGCTTCTTGCTTTTTCACATCCTTCTCGAAGCTCACTCTAATTTGGAACACCTACAAAACATAAACAAAAACCCAATTAAACTTAAACCCACCAGTCACTTCCCAAAACAATCAATCTGAGCACTCTATGAGACAACGAAATTGGACCTTATACCTAGTATAATGTCCACGGTGTGAGCCCAGAAGTCAAAAGAGCAGTTCCAAGGTATCAGCTTTTCATAGAAATCCTTGAACTCAAAAGGGATAATCATGGCTGGAAGTTGTGATGGTTACAGGAGGTGCAAAAAACAATGCATGAAGTAATAGGGTTGTTTTTCTGAAATGAACATGTTAGAGAAGAATGTCCTATGTCGTATGACTATGCAAGAACGAATAACGGAAAGTGCCAAATTAAGGTTCCAGTTATGGGTGTGAAAGTTGTGAGCAACAAAGAAGTGTGTGCATGAAAGCAATGCTGAATTGAGCACACGCCGGGTCACTCACAATTCAAGTGGTATTATTTGTAACTAGGCTAAGGAGGAATCCTGGGATCCACGAATCCGAAAATGCATAACAAAAATATAAACAAAGAAAAATGAGTAGCATTGTGAGTGCTCGAAGCAGATAGAGAGTACCAAGAAGATGGCAATTTACTTCACCTTTTAAACCGCCAATTACTGTAATCTCCGTATGCCGATGCTCTGTACTCATTAATGCATATGATATCATAAAACATAGAAGAACTAATTATACAAATCAGTGAGAAAAATAGATCAGTAATAAATTTACTTCCCTAATCTAATAATACATATCAGTGAGAAAAAAACAGATTGGTGCAAACACTCAAAAAGGCAGAACATCATAAACATAGCAAAAAAATATGATTAGTAAAACCATTGAACACAACAGTTCCAGAGCTTCAGTTAATCTTCAAATAGAAACACATACTAATCCATAATCTACTGAATAGCCTCATGAACCCTTAAGACTTAGCATCTTAGAGCCCTTATGCCAAATTGTAAAGATCTCAGTAAACGTGTCATGAATAGTTCAACAAAAGCTAAAGGTAACTTTGTACTACAAGCATGTCCTAAAATCGCTACACTCATCCCACAACCTAGTAATCAATATAATCTTATTTGACTATACTCAGTAATGCATAAAAAATATGATTAGTAAAAGAAATGAACAGAACAATTCCATAGCTTCACTACTCACTAATGCATAACACCGGCAATTCCTTAGCATGACATTAGTAAAAAAGATTCTAATAATAGAGAACGGAAATATGAACACAAAAAAATCATTATCAGTGCTCAGAGGCCGACGAAGAGTATCAAGCAATTGTCAATTCAATTTGCCATTTAAACCACCAGTTACTTGATACTCCTAGGCGCCTCCTATGCTCTGAAAAATGTGATCCTAAATCGACATGTACTGTTTATGATGGAGGTTAATATCGGCTGGGAATATGGGCGATGTTGTAGTTTTGATGGCAGCAGTGTACTGACTGACCGGTTATGTAGGTTTAATGGCGATGATGTAGGGATGTGGTGGTGTAGTGGGTTGCGGAGGTGTAGTGGGTTGCGGAGGTGTTCTTAGAATGGTGATTATGGTTAGGAGAATGAGAGGATACTAGGATAATTTAGAAAGGAAAGATAATAATAGTTTATTTCACCCAAGATTTCTTTTCTCCATATTTAATAAACTCTTTCATTAATTTTTTAATTAGATATAATCCTTTTTCATTAGGATTAACACAAACACTATTTTTTATACCTGTTTAAATATTTGTTTTTATTTATATTATCCTAATTTTAAAAATATTTAGCTAATCTGAAGCACGAGAAGGGGGGCCAAGTGTCCTTAAACTCTGGAATGATTTCTCGGGTTTAAAGATACAAATTTAGAAAGATTTCTTATCCAAACAATTGGACAGAACTTTATTTTTAAAAAACTTGTCATCCGGGAATCCTTTTCGTAGATTTTTGAGATGAGGTCTCAAGGATTTCCGGTGGCCGATGAAATAGGGTGGGCACAACAATTTTAATTTTAACCGAATTCCTGATGAGAGTACCTTTAGTTCTTAAAGTTTAGTCAATGTTGATAATTGACCAGCCTATGTCGATAATTTGAGTTTGACATTAATTTTAATTTTAAGTTATAAGTATATCCTATAAATATTGATTTGTTTCTATAAAGTTAAACACACACATATATATATGTCCTTTAGTTATATTTGGTTCAATCATTGTTCACAGGCTGAAAGTTATTCAATATTAAAAATGTACAAAAGGCATTGTTATAATCTTTACCTCTTTCAAAATAGGTCATGTTGGTATAAATTAACGTACAAAGGAATGTATACGAACTAAAATTATAACGAGTTGTAAAAGTTAAGAATCGCAGGTATGCATAGAAAAGTTAATCGTCTTTTGTGCCAGTCTCTAATAAGGAACACCCATGGGATATTTACACTTCTAGCCATAAGTTTAGGCTGGAAGTGCCAATATAACTCTGCGAAGCAATATAGTGCCAAAATAACCCTAATTTATTTTTAAAAAAGTGCAGTTATTACTTGTTGTCACTATTTCGGCGTTGACTCGTCAATTTGGGTGGTGACCCTAACTGAAATGACTAAAATACCCCTATAAGCTGAAAAAGGGTCAAGTGTATGGAGCTAAAGGTATTTTCATCAGTTCAGATTTGGTCAACACCCAAATTGATAAGTCAATTTTGTAATAGTTACTAAAGGTAGTAACTGCACGTTTTGTCTCAAAGTTAGTGTAATTTTATGACACTCTAGTTTTGCAGGGTTATGTCGGCACTTTTAGCCTAAAATTAAGGTCATTATAGTAGTTAACTCTAGTTTCATTGACATAGCATATACAACATGATTAGCATGATGTGCCCATTTTATACGGTTATATTAGGACTTGTAGAATCCACTTTTGTACCATTTTGTGCTCTAAATGTGGCATTTTGCCTTGAAATTGTCTAAGGAGAGTTAAAAGCGACTTTTACACTTTTATTACTTTTCTAGAGGATTTTGTGTTACAAGGCAATTTGTTTGAATACTTTGAAGACTTTGAAGAATACCTTTGAAGTTTTGAAGATTTGAAGACTTGTATTTGCTCTTTTGAAGATTTGAAGAATTGAAGAAGTGAAAAGAAGAGGAGGATATGAAACAAAAAGGAGAAAGAAAAAATGGTGCTGTAACTAGAGTCTGTCGCGAGGTCGTCTCGAGCCCGTCGTGACTCGCGATGGACGTATGGCCAGAAATCCTTCTTGCTTTTTGTACTATAAATACTCACCTTATCCTCTCCTCTTAAATACACACGAATCCAACCTCTTCTTCCTGCGATTTTTCTGGTTTCAAACCCTATTTCTTTTTCTTTCTTCTCTTAGTTTTTGTAGGTTAATCATGTCTTTTAATTATCTAGCTTAGTTTTATATTTGGAGCAATGGATTGAAGCTTCCATAACTATGTAGTAAGAACCATATCTATCTATTTAGTGCTTTTGCCATTGTGTATTTATTGACCTTTGAATGTGAATTGTTAATGGCATCGATGTTGTTGGAAACTTGAGTATATACATTGGTAGTATGTTTACTTGTTAGGGTTGGGAGAAAGTAGCGAATTCTTTCCTCTTTTAATGTGGAATCCAAGAGCATGAGTTAGAACTTCTTAATGATGTTGGTGTGTTGATAATTGCTAGATGAGTGTGATGATGTCGAACTCATTGTCAAGTTTGTTTTAGGTAGAGAATGAGATAAGTCTATGAATGTCGATCGTTCTTGACTAATCTTGTGTAAATTCACGAATTGGTTAAATGATTAGACAGAGTGTAGTGTTTATATGTGTTGCCAAGCTTGTTGGTTCTTCGTACTCAATGTCATCAGTGGGATACTTTTAGTCGTGTCTCAGCTAAGGGAGTCATTGGTGAGGTTTGACAAGAGATTTCGAATTCACTCTTGCAAAATACTATCTAAGAAGGATGGAAGATTTATCTTCACAATAAGTAGCCGAATTAGTAAATAGATTGTTTCACTCGTTCAAGAAGCCTTTGTTATTTAGCATTCATGTGTTCTTATTGCTATGTTTCACTTCATTTATGCCATGGGTTGTTTGAGAATAGGAAGTGTTTGTATGATTGAAGTTTTAGGGTGTTAGAAAAGTGAAAAATTCCTTAGATCTTTGGCATGAAAATCCAAGAACATGAACTTAAAACTTTTTGTGCATAATGTGTTGTGATTCTTGGTGGATGAGTATGTTAATGTGGATTGTTCTCGTATTTGTCCTGTAGATGCAATGAAAGGTTGAACCTTGAATGTGGTTTGTTCTAGGTTTTGCCTAATGAATGCTATGGTTGGTTAACTGGCTATGTCTTTGGTAGAAGGCTTGTTGTTGCCAAATCTATGGTCCTTCGTCCGTAGGTAACCATTATGATAGGATGAGTGAATGGTTCAATGATCTACATTTGGTTTGGAAGTGGATATCAATTACCCCCAATGCTTTATCTTTTGTAGTTTTAAACCCCTTTTTCTTAGTTTGTTTGATGATTAGCATAGTTACTTGACTTTGCTAGTTATCTTGTCTTTTAAAATTTCTTAACATTGGACCACCAAACAACCAAACCCCCCATTTACTTGCTTTCACATATATATATATATATATATATATATATATATATCTACTCCTAGCCTAATAGCAGCCTTTTGTGTTTAAACGCTTAGGAAAATCCCTCTTCTCCATGGACGACCCTGACTTGCCGCTATCTACTTAGTTGTAGATAGTAAGCATTTAGGGCTTATAAATATTAACTTTGAGAGGTACGACAAAGGCCTCCCAAATTTTGGCACTACTTCCGGTGAAGAGGCGTTTAATTTTAAGTGTTTGGGTATATTTGGTTGCATATTAGCTAGTTGTTTTTTATTTTCCACTCCTTGGTGGTCGATTTTGTTTGGAGTAGGTATTGCTTAAGTTCTTGGTAAAGTTTTATTGAGAATCCTTGTAATATGATTTTGGACTTTTGAAATTTTTTATAAATAAAATAATGGAGCGTCTCACCTTGAGGGAACTCATGATGAGAACAGAGGCTCAACAGGCAAGGTTTTGTAGGATGTGTCATTCCGACCATCCTACCGAGTCTTGCTATTTGTTGTGGGAACAGCACTATGAAGGGGAAATAACCCTTGGTTTCCAAAACCAAGGGTATTATGAAGAGTGCTACCAAGATGTAGGAGATGTTGGTTTTCAAGGGCAAGAAGCTTAAGAATGGTATCCATACCACAATTCTTACAATCTGGAATGGAGTGGTAATCTGGATTGGTGGTATGAGAATGAGCCAGAAAACAAACAATACGAGCAAAATAGTTGGCTATCACCACCTTATACCAAACCCCAAAACCAAGCCCAACAAGGAAGTTCAAGTTTGACACGTGAGGAAGTTATGAAAACAATAGTAAACTTGAAAAACCTTACTAGTGAGGAGTCAGACACTTGGCTCTCCTCTAGTGTTGAGGCTATTACAGGGCATGTGAGGAGTATATTAGAAGTATTATCTTGAATGGTGAGTGAGGTCACCATGGGAAATGATCTTGAGTTCGAAGGGGATGAGGAGTTGGTTGTTGAGGATGATAAAAAGAGAGAAGAGGTGATTGTGCTACATTCATTAGCATCGTCACCCCTACCCCCACCTATTGAACCAATTTCACCATTTTCGGAAGTTTTGAGGGAGACAAGAAAGGAGCCAAAAGACAACCCCTACCCTCCTAACCACCCAGCTCCCTTTAAACCATCTCCACCTCAACAAGAATTTCCTCTTGATATTTTTGTATCCCCACCTCTCTACTTTTTGGAAAATCATATTGAAGGGGTTCAAGCCTTCACCATATGGATAACATTAGGGTCGTGCCGATGACCTTAAATATACGGAGTTTTGTCGTGCCGACAACGTAGCTAAACTCGGCCTTTTATTTTCATTTTTGTTGTTTAGTTTTTATTAATTTGTCTTGTTCTTTTTACATTGTTCTTTTCTATGATTTTGTAGAAAAATGAAGTGCATTACATTGGAGGAGATGAAGTAATAAGATCCATGAGAAAGGGAAGAAAGCTTGGAATGTTGGTAAGAAAAGATTGAATTCTTTCTAAGTGTTGGGAGGTCTTGTCATCGCGAGTCGCGATGACCTCGCAATGGACCATCACGAGTTGTGCCGGAGTGGTCGGGAGTCACAACGTAATCGGAATTTTTGTGCTAAAATTCAGCTCCCAGCCTCCACTTTCAGCGAGTCGCGACCAATGGGTCCTCGAGACAGCAGACCTCAAGTTGAACCAAACCTGAAAAGCCATCAGTCCTTGAGGCTGCAGGCCCTTGAATTGAATTGAAATCCTCGAGATAGCATCCTCTCGAGACCTCGAGTCAAGCCAAACCCAAAAAGCCATCAGTTCTCGAGGCTGCAGGCCCTCGAATCGAGCTGAAACCTTTGATACATCATTCCCTCGAGACCTCAGGTCCTCGAGGCTGCAAGCCGTTTGCTCGAGCCAAACCTGAAAGACCATTATCCCTCAAGACCATCATTTCTCAATTCGAGCCAAAACCCTCAAGACCTAGGGTCCTCGATGCCACAAGCCCTCGACTCGAGCTGAAGCCCTCGAGACCTCAGGTCCTCAAGGCCACAAGCCCTCGATTCAAGCTGAACCCAAACGTGCATCATATCCTTGAGACCTCCAGTTCTTGAGACCAACCCTGAGACATTATCCCCTTGAGACCTCGAGGCAGCAAGCCCTCAACTTGAGCAGAACTTGAAAGTCCATCACCCTCTCGAGACCAGTCCTCGAGACTAGACCTTGAGGCCACAAGCCCTCGAAACCTCGGGTCCTCAAGGTTGCAATCTCTCGACTCGAGCGGAAGCCCACGAAACCTCGGGTCTTTAAGGTTGCAATCCCATGACTTGAGCTAAAGCCCTCGAGACATTATTACCTTAAGACCTCAGGTCCTCGATATCAGAATCCCTCGAAAATGGTCAAGCCTTTTAGGCCCTCGAGACCAACACCCCTTGAGACGTCGTCTTTCATCCTCGAGCCCAGCTTGAAATGAGCCCCTCAAGACCAAATCTTTCATCCTTGAGACTAGCTAGACTCGAGCCTTTATGTCTCGACTCACGACAATGCATCACGAGTCACGACCAGTGCTATCGCGTGTCGCGATGAAAAATCCAACTTTTAAGCTGAGCTTAAACACTGCATAATCCTTCCTTCTTCTACACCAAATACTCCCAAGAACCACCACACATTCACTCATTCCTCCACCATCTCACATATATTGACATATGAAAATTCTTGCATCTTTATAGTATCTTTGTTGATTGTAGTATGCCGACTACATCATTGAGTCTTTAAATGCTATATTATACAATGATGCTTGGATATGTTTCAATATATGTTATGTACTTGTGAATTTGATGTTGTTCTTTGTGGTGTTACTCTTGATCAAAAGGCTCCAATGAGACAACGTTTTGCTCGAGGGGTGAGTTCTTTTACGGCACTTTTGTTCCCCCTCCGGCTCCGAAACCCATTTTGGGACCAATTCTATACAATTACATTGGATTGTGCCATATCACCGGTGACTATGCAGAGAAATGAGTGTCACTCTACCTCTTACCTTGAGTTTTATTATTTTTATTATTCTTGCCTTACATGTTTACATTAAGGGCAATGTAATGTTTTAAGTGCGGGGACGGGTTAGAGGACTTACATGCATGCTAACTTCATTTGGAATGCTTTTTGGTACTTTTAATTGAAAAAACATGAGAAAAAGAAAGAAAAAAATTGAAAAATTTAAAATTTTGAAAAAAAATGAAATGACAAAAAAAATAGAAAGAAAAGAAAACCCGCTAAGTTGAAAACCTGAGAGGGAAACTTAGGCAACATTGGGGGCCCGGATAGGTCGAAAACCCAAAAGGGCGACCTAGGAAAAAATGAGAGGCCAAATGTGTGGGAAAAGGTGAGATGTGAGCCCAAGAAACATGATATATGGCTAGGATGAAAACCCGAAAGGGCTCCTAGGCAAAATGAGAGAAAGAGAGAAAAAGAAAAAAATGCTATGATTTCACTCATTTGCCAGCGTTGGAGTCATAAGGTTGCGGTTGTCATATGGATGAAGTGGGTAGCTTAACATCTTTAGACCTCTTTGGATTGGGTAACTTAGTGGGTTGAAAAATGAAGTAGGGTTATAAAATTCTTGATTCTTTTATACTTCATTTTGGTTGATATATTGACATTGGGTGAAGTATGTGTTTAAACCTCCTCCATGGTTTTGACTTCATTTTGTGTCATTGGATTTTGGTTGATATATTGGTATGTACGTTAACCTCCTAAATGGTTTTAACTTCATTTTGTGTCATTGGACTTTGGGATTATCATTTCGGGACTTTGAAACATTTTTATGGGTAGTGAATTGATAAGTGGTAGGTTTGGTTAGGTTTAGGAATTGGGGTTGTGTGTGTGAAAGACTTCCATTTGAACTTTGATTTTGGGATTTACGATATTGAGAGTTTTTGTGAGGTTTTGATTGGGGGAATATTAGTTAGGATGTAGACATATGAATTCCTTCGTGTGCTTAAATCTTTTCTTACTCGAGGGCGAGCAAGGTTTAAGTGCGGGGAGGTTTGATGTGCCCATTTTATACGGTTATATTAGGACTTGTAGAATTCACTTTTGTACACTTTTGTGCTCTAAATGTGTCATTTTTCCTTGAAATTCTCGAAGGAGAGTTAAAAGTGACTTTTATACTTTTATTACTTTTCTAGAGGATTTTGTGTGACAAGGCAATTTTTTTGAAGACTTTGAAGAATACCTTTGAAGATTTGAAGACTTGTATTTGATCTTTTGAAGATTTGAAGACTTGTATTTGATCTTTTGAAGATTTGAAGAATTGAAGAAGTGAATAGAAGAGGAAGATATGAAACAAAAAGGAGAAAGAAAAAATGGTGCTGGAATTGGAGTCCGTCGCGAGGTTGTCGCGACTCGCGACAAACGTATGGCCATAAATCCTTCTTGCCTTTTGTACTATAAATACTCACCTTATCCTCTCCTCTTAAATACACACGAATCCAACCTCTTCTTCCTGCATTTTTTCTGGGTTCAAACCCTATTTTTTTTTTCTTTCTTTTCTTAGTTCTTGTAGGTTAATCATGTCTTTTAATTATCTAGCTTAGTTTTATCTTGGGAGCAATGGATTGAAGCTTCCATATCTATGTAGTAAGAACCATATCTATCTATTTAGTGTTTTTTCTATGGTGCATTTATTGAGCTTTGAATGTGAATTGTTAATGGCATTGATGTTGTTGGAAGCTTGATTATATGAATTGCTTGTATGATTACTTGTTAAGGTTGGGAGAAATTAGCTAATTCTCCCCTCTTTTAATGTGGAATCCAAGAGCATGAGTTAGAGCTTCTTAATGATGTTAGTGTGTTGATAATTGCTAGATGAACGTGAGGATATCGAACTTGTTGTCATGTTTGTTTTAGGTAGCAAATGAGATAACTCTATGAATGTCAATCGTTCTTGACTAATCTTGTATAAATGCATGAATTGGTTAAAGGATTAGACACGGTGTAGTGTTTATAAGTATTGCTAAACTTGTTGGTTCTTCGTGCTTAATGCCATCAATGGGATAATTTTAGACGTGTTTCCGCTAAGGGAGTCATTGGTGAGGTTTGACAAGAGATATCGAATTCACTCTTGCAAAATACTATCTAAGAAGGATGGAATATTTATCTTCTGAATGAGTAGTCGAAGTAGTGAATAGATTGTCTCACTATGTTTCACTTCATTTATGCCATGGGTTGTTTGAGAATAGGAAGTTTTTGTATGACTTAAGTGTTAGGGTGTTTGGAAAGTGACGAATTCCTTGGTTAATTTTCATGAAAAATCTAAGAGCATGAACTTAGTACTTCTTGTGCATAATGTGTTGTGATTCTTGCTAGATAAGTATGTTAATGTGGATTGTTCTCGTATTTGTCCTATAGATGCAATGAAAGGTTGAGCCTTGAATGTGGTTTGTTCTAGGTTTTGCCTAATGAATGCTATGTTTGGTTAACTGGCTATGTCTTTGGTAGAAGGCTTGTTGTTGCCAAATCTAAGGTCCTTCATCCATAGGTTACAATTGTGATAAGATGAGTGAATGGTTCAATGATCTACATTTGGTTTGGTAGTGGATATCAATTGCCCCCAAGGCTTTATCTTTTGTAGTTTTAAACCCCCTTTTCTTAGTTTGTTTGATGATTAGTATAGTTACTTGACTTTGCTAGTTATCTTGTCTTTTAAACTTTCATAACTTAGGTCCACCAAACAACCAAACCCCTCAATTTACTTTCTTTTATATGTATATGTGTATATATATGTGTGTATATATATGTGTGTGTATATATGTGTATATATATGTGTGTGTATATATGTGTATATATGTGTATGTGTATATATGTGTATATATGTGTGTGTGTATATATGTGTATATATGTGTGTGTGTATATATGTGTATATATGTGTGTGTGTATATATGTGTATATATGTGTGTGTGTATATATGTGTATATATGTGTGTGTGTATATATGTGTGTGTGTATATATGTGTATATATGTGTGTGTGTATATATGTGTATATATGTGTGTGTGTGTATATATGTGTATATATATGTGTGTGTATATATGTGTATATCTATGTGTGTGTATATATGTGTATATCTATGTGTGTGTATATATGTGTATATCTATGTGTGTGTATATATGTGTATATATATGTGTGTGTATATATGTGTGTGTATATATGTGTATATATGTGTGTGTATATATGTGTATATATATGTGTGTGTATATATGTGTATATATATGTGTGTGTATATATGTGTGTATATGTGTGTATATATATGTGTGTATATGTGTGTATATATATGTGTGTATATATATGTATATATATGTGTGTATATATATGTGTATATATATGTGTGTGTATATATGTGTATATATATGTGTGTATATATATGTGTATGTATATATATCCACTCCTAGCCTAATAGCAACCTTTTGTGTTTAAACGCTTAAGAAAATCCCTCTTCTCCATGGACGACCTCGACTTGCCGCTATCTACTTAGTTGTAGATAGTAAGGATTTAGGGCTTATAAATATTAGCTTTGAGAGGTATGGCGACGGCTTCCCATAGCATCTCGACAAATACTTTTAGCGGCATTATTATGTATTACTATGAAAAAGTATAAACTTACTTATAATCGATATAATTTATGATAAAAAAATAATAAAATACTTAGAAGAATATAAGTATCGACACACTATGGCGTGTAAACTTTTAATATCAATAAAAAAATCATAATTAAGTTCATTTTCCATTGTTAATACTTAATATAGCTACATTATCAATGAATTGCATATCAATTATGTCTTCTTAATTTTTTGTGATCGATTCACTGGTTTTTACATGATTACAAATATAATCACATATTGATTATGCCAATGTATAAGTTCTTGATTGATTCACTATGTGACCAATGGTATTTTCGTCATTTCATATCTTATTAACATCCAAATTGATAAGTCAACGTCGTAATCGTGACTAAAGGTAATAACTACACGTTTTGTCTCAAAGTTAGTGCAATTTTATCACTTTCTAGTTTTGCAGGATAATGTTGGCAGTTTCAGCCTAAAATTAGGGTCATTATAGCAGTCGACTCTAGTTTCATTGACATGGCATATACCATATGATTAACATCCTGACAAATACTTTTAACGGAATTATTATGTATTACTATGAAAAAAGTATAAACTTACTTATAATTGCTATAATTTATGATGAAAAATAATAGAATACTTAAAATAATATAAGTATCGACACACTATGGCATGTAAACTTTTAATATCAATAACAAATCATAATTAAGTTCATTTTTTCATTGTTAATACTTAATAGAACTAAAATATTAATGAATTGCATATCTATTATGTCTTCATAATATTTTGTGATCGATTCTCTGGTTTTTACATGATTACAAATATAATCACATATCGATTATGCCAATCTATAAGTTCTTGATTGATTCACTATGGCGTGTAAAAGGGCAATTCAATGACACAAAATAAATATTAAATATTAAATTATATTAGCAACTATGTAATTGAGTACAGTACTTATGTAATTTATCTCATGAGTTAGTGAAAAGAAACATTTTTTATTTATATGATAATCCATATTAGTGTCATAATTTATTTTTAATGCTCATGTATAATAATAAAAAAAAAGTGATTGTTTACATAAGACTTTGTGCTTTATATTATGTAAGCCTGCCTAATATAATTCAATTTGACTAGCGAAAAACAAACGAGTTCCCTGAGTACTGTTCTTGTGTGCCAAAAAAGTGCGAAAAACACACATTCACACTTTACTTACTTTTTCATTTCTTTTCTCTTCTTCCTCTTCTTCGCCCGTCTCTGCACCTGTAACGGTCAGATTCTGGTTTTCATCCCTCTCTATGGCGGCTCCTCCGCCGGGCCGCGGTGGTACCACGGCGGCCAAAACATTCCTTCAAGCCTTAGGCAATCGTCCCCCACCACTTCATGTCTCCCTTCCCTCTAACCCAGAAATTGTGCCAAAAACCCAATATAATGGAGATATAGCCTCTCTGGTTTCCCGTAAGGATGCTGAAGCCTTGGCCACCCATTATCAAAACGCTCTGGTAGGCAAGTTTGCAAGAGGCAAGCCAACGATGTCAGCTCTCAATGAAGCTTTCAACTCGGTGGGATTCAAAGGCAAATTCCAGCTCGGATCTATCGACTACAGGCATATCCTCATTCGATTTCAAGATAAAGAGGACTATCAAAGATTATGGCTCAAAGGGCAATGGATTTTCAATCATGCTCCGATGAAGGTTCTAAAATGGACAATCGATTTCTCGCCTGAGGTAGAGTCTTCCATAGTTCCGGTATGGGTCAATATCCCCCAAGTCCCAATTTTCTTCTACAATACTGCAATGATAGAAATTATGGGGAATAAAATAGGAGAGTATATTAAGATGGACGCTGCTACTGCGGCTCTTTCTACACCCTCAGTAGTTAAGATGTGCGTTGAAATAGATTTGAAAAAAAATCTCCCATCATTCATTAGAGTTGGGATTGAGGAGGAAGGGGTGGAGTACAATGTGGTTAAACTGCCTTTAGAATTTGAGGACCTACCATTGTACTGTCATCACTGTAATTCTATTGGCCATGATGATACTCTTTGCATTTATCTGCACCCAGAACTTAAGAGAGCAAGGAACAATAGGACAGATAAACTCAACACTAGCCATATTGAGAGCAGAGATCACCATAGGGGTTCTGATGGTCTAGTTATCAAAAATGATAATCCTATGCATGTTGAAAGTAATAGGGCTGAGGGCTCTGGTGTCTCCGCACCAGAGAAACTAAAAACCCTGGCATTACAAAAGTTCAGATATGTTCCAAAGAAGTAGGGCGTATCAGCTATGAATGTCGGAAAAAATAAGGAAGATGAGTTACCTCAGGTAGCTGAGTTACCTAAGGATTTACTTCCCCCTCTGGAGAATTCAATTGAAAAGCAGAAGGTTACTAACCTGATTAAGGACAGCCTGGCTGTAGAGCAAGTTATAGATCCGGCTACTCAGTTTCAGGCCACCATCCTGGATACTGAAGTGGTGCAGGCTCCTGAAGTGACCATACCTGATCACCTCATAGTTATCCAGGATGATCATGCAGACGATACACTCCCAAAACTTCAGTCTTCTACCCAATGGACTACACACTCTCTATCTGCTCCACCAAATCTCAAATCAAAAAAACTTTTTGCCATATTCCTAGCAAATGAGGTAAATCTTTCTCACCATTTAATTCCATCATTGCAGCTAAAAATTTCATTTTCTCTCAGCAAAAACACAGGAAGAACAGATTCCTACCCCTGGAAAATGAGGAAACATCAAGTGAAGAAGAAAGTGCCACTCCAGTAACTGCTGAGAACTCTGAGCCTCAGGCAACATCTGAACCTAGTATGGATAAGGCCACGAAGGTGCTAACTAGTCAGCAGAAACCTCCTTCTGCCAATGGCACGGAATATAGATCTACTCAGGCAAGCCAGGTAAGCTCTACTAACTTGCACTCTAAACACAGCCAGATGAGGAGAGGGAAACAATCAGAAAAAGTAACTAATCATGGTAATGAGACATATTTAACTCAGTTAAATACTATCATGACTAGATCAAAAAGCTTGAATAATGTTTCCCTATGAATAGCTCAACCCTTAAGATTAAATTTCTGGTGTGGAATATTAGGGGTATGGATACTTCGATGCTTAGACTACACAACTTAATCAATAGACACAGGTTTGAGCTTATATGTCTAATTGAGCCGAAACATGATAATTTACAGTGTGACAAGTATAGAAAACTGTTACACTATGATAACTGTGTCAATGCAAATAATGGTCAAATTTGGCTATTCTGGAATTCTAACATATCATTGACAGTTAAATGTGACAACTTACAATTTCTTGCTGTTACATTAAAAAGTTTATCTTTGAATACAAGTATGAATGCCTTCTTTGTGTATGGTCTTAGAACTAGAAATGGTAGGAAAAATCTCTGGTCGGATCTTAAATCCTATACCCACTCAGAGTCTCTTTTTATTGGAGATTTTAATGCCATTACTTCTATAAATGAATATAAAGGCCCTTCTAACCCTAAACTGGGTAGTATGAAAGACTTTAATGAATTTATAACTGCAATGGGTCTGGAAGAAATTAACACCGTGGGTAACCATTTTACCTGGAGCAATAACAGATTAAGGAAACCCACAGCTCAAAGATTAGATAGAGGGCTATGTAATCCTGCTTGGTCTTCTACTTTTCCTGCTTCCTCTGTTCATATTTTGAATATGATTTCTTTAGATCATAATCCTATGCTCCTTACCATTGGCAGTGACATTCCATCTATCCCTAGGCTATTTAGATTTTTGAACACCTGGTATAAAAGGAAGGATTTTAATGATTTAATCAAACAAAACTGGGATCTTCCTCTTAATAAATCAGGAATGCTAGGTTTTTATCTTAAGCAATAAGGAACATTTTGGTAACATACATGATAATGTTGTGCAAGCTCAAAATACTCTTGAAGCTCAGGAACATATATATGACCTTAATGCTTCTCCTGATAATCTGATTCAACTTAAGAAAGCCAAAGCTAAGGTAGTGATGGCTCTAGTAGAACAAAAAAGCTTCTCGAAACACAAGGCTACGATTAAATGGCTAAAGGAAGGGGACAATAATACTAGCTTTTTTCATAACTCTGTTAAGGAAAAAATAGTAGGCTAAAGATTACAAAAATTAAGAGTTCTAATGGTCAGTGGCTAGATAATATTCAGGAAATTGAAAATGAGGCCATTCACTATTACCAGGAACTGTTAACTGATGACAGCCCCCCAGATAGTAATCTTTTCCAATCACATTTTTTGAGCCAGATACCTAAACTGATCACTCGAGAGGATAATGATAGTCTGCTGCAACCTGTTTCACTGCCTGAACTTAGGGATATCGTTCTTAGTCTTAACAAAAACAGTAGCCCTGGACCGGATGGTTTCACGGCTAAGTTTTTTTATTAAATCTTGGGACATAATTACAAATGATTTGCTTTCTACTGTACAGGATTTTCTAACTGCAAATAACATTCCTAGAGGTATTGGAAGTACCTGGATTGTAATTATTCCTAAAAAGAAAATTCCCATTTCTTTTGATGACTATAGGCCAATAAGTCTTTCTAATGTAGTCAATAAGATCTGTTCCAAAGTCCTAATGGAAAGACTTAAACCTATAATGCCGAAAATAATTTCACCACACCAAACAGCTTTCATCAAAGGTAGAGATATTTCGGATAATGTCATCTACTTACAAGAAATGGTAAGGTTTCTAAATAGGAAGCAAAGGGAACCAAACTGCATAGTTAAGCTTGATCTTAAGAAGGCTTTTGATAGAGTTAAGTGGTATTTTCTTAACTGTATCCTGTCTAAATTTGGATTTCATGCTAAATTCATTTTTTATATTATGAAGAATCTTTCACAAGCTTGGTTCTCTGTTCTAATAAATGGTAAGCCTGCTGGATTTTTCCAATCATCGAGGGGAATTAAATAGGGAGACCCCCTCTCTCCTTTTCTGTTTAACATCTTTTCTGAGGCTTTTACTAGGAGCTTAGCATACATTTTCCAGACTGTTAAATTAGCATATTATGGTCTACCAGGTATTTCTCTCACAATTTCACATTTATCCTATGCAGATGACACTGTCATTTTTTTATCAGCTGGAAAGCAGACTTTGATTAGGTTTAAAGCCTTCTTGTCCACATTTGAGGATGTCACTGGTCAACATATAAATTACAGTAAGAGTGACATTTTCATAGGAAAAAATGCTTCTGTTCATAAGGTTAACAACATCAAAAAGACTCTGGGTATGAAAATTGGGAGTTTCCCGTTCACATACCTGGGAGTTCCAATATATACTGGGGTTGCTAAAAAGATTTTTTTTCAACCACTTCTTGAGCAGATAGACAGTAAAATAGGTAGCTGGAAAAATAAGTGGCTTTCTGCTGGGGGGAAAATCATTCTAATACGCTCATGCATTTATTCTATACCACATCATATATGGTCAGTCATAAAACCAAGCAAAGTGATCATCTCTATAATGGAAAAAAAAACTTAGTAGATTTTTCTGGGGTTTTATTGATCAGAAACCTAAGAGAACATGGAGAAAATGGGATGCCCTTTGCTTTCCAATTAATCAAAATGGTCTAGATTTTAGATAAATCACCACCATAATAAATACATGCTCTGTTAATTTATGGTGGAAATATCAAAAGGCTGAGGCATTGTGGACTCATTTTATTGCATCACTGCCTCACTCTTCCAGATCCTCTCCTAACTGGAAGAGGATCTGTTCAGTTAATGCTTGGGCAGAATCTCATACTAGAGTGATAGTAGGTAGAGGTGACTGCAACTTCTGGACAGCCAATTGGTTAGATATAGGCCCTATTATGGATCTATGTGATCAGTATATGGTTGATATCCCTGCAGCCTGTACTGTCTCTGATTTTATTTCTCAAAAATCAGTTTTGCTTCAGAAGATCTCTCCATTCATACCCTCTCATGTTTTCTCTCTTTTACAGGATTCAAAGCTTTCAATACACAGAGAAGATAGGCTGATATGGAAGCCTGGAATAAAAGGTGAGTTCACTTTCAAATCCACATACCAACAGCTCAGAACACAAAGAGGTACTATTGATTCTATCCAACAACTTTGGAGTCCTAGAATTGAAAAGAAAATCTCTATATTTATGTGGAAATTGTTAAACTCGTTTCTGCCTTTTGATAATGTCCTCAAAACATTGAGATTCTATTTGCCTTCCAGATGTTGTATGTGTCATAATAATGAAGATTCACTGGAACATTTTTTCAATTCCTGCAATTTTTGTGAACAAATCTGGGACAAGATACATCACTTCATGGGAATTAGTGAAAGATCCTTCTCATCATTATGGGAAAGATTATCATTCTAGCTTACTTATCCTGGACTGAGTGCCTTACATTCAATAATGATTAGAACTGCAGCTGTAATTACATGTTGGAACCTTTGGAAGATGAGGAATAAATGCTTATACGACTCTGCCATTCCATTAACAAGTGTTTTGCTTAATCAAATAAAGGATCAAAATTTCTACACGTTCAGTGCAAAACCTGTGTTTATAGCATCCAATTTTGACTTAAGCATCGCTGAGCACTCATATCTGCCTCTGATGAAAGCTCCACCAAAGCCAAAAAATTTTAAGATGGCATGGACTAAGCCAGCTACAGGATACAAAATTAATGTTGATGCTGCTTGGTGCTGTTACTCTAACATGTGTGGAATTGGTATGATTATTAGAGATGCTAGAGGTGGTTTTATTGCGGCTTATACTGATTACACACAAGCCAAATCCCCTCTGGAAGCTGAGCTGCTTGCTATTAGATTTGCGTTAACTAAGTGTGCTGGATATTATGTTACGATTTTCATGGAATCAGACTGTCTGACCGCAATACATTTTGTGCTGGATCCTTTACATGCACACTGGAATCTGTACCAACTTTCTGATGACATTCATCAACTTATGACTGATATTAGCTTAGTACATATTCATAGAGAGGCTAATCTGGTGGCGGATTTACTTGCTAAAAACTATCTCAAAGCTCAGATAGGTTCCTCTGTTGATAGATTTTCTATGCTCTCTAATACTATTCAAGGTTTGGTTAGGCTAGATCAGATAGGTACACCATCTCTTAGGATGGTTTATTGAATGGATGCTACTCAATTGTGCTGATTTATGCAGGTGGAATCTGCATCATGTCCAATGGGAACTGGATGCATTAGGACTCAGAGACTTACTTGCAGCATCATGAGAGTGTACTCCACTGTGGCATCGGATGGGTTAATGAAGGAGGCATCATCAAATTGCTGGAACACCAACATACGGATGCACATGGATAGACAGCTAATTTTGCCTAGTGCTTTCTTCTTGCTGGATCATTGCTCTAACTTTATTCAATTTAGTAGAGGATAAGTTTCTTAAACTGTTTGTGGAGAGTCTGACTGTTTTGTGTTTCGTGCATATGATTCACTAATAAGTTCGACGATCTCACAAACAGTTTAACAGTTTTTGTAATCCTCTAGCTATAGGCCACATATCTTTTCCTCATTTTGGAAGCAATAATGGTTGCTTCAAGAGCTGATGGTTCACGTCTGTACATATTAACTAAGACATGGCTTCACCTTATCCTGCTTTTATTTTTGCTGTATTTATATGGCTTGGGAAGGCCTAATATAAATTCCCCCATCCTTGGATGGTTTTATTAAAAACAAAAAGCCTGCCTAATATTTAATAATTAATATATAAGGTACATATTTTTGGATACAAATTAAAATGAAAGAAAATAAACAATATTCCCAAATTCTCATCGTTAAACTCTACATAGTTCAACGAATTCCCCAAATCATCTCCGTAACTCTTTCCTTCTTCAGCAAATTTTGTTTTCCTTTTCAATTTCAGAATCGAAAGAATGAGCACCACATTTTGCTCTTTTGTTTTCAATAGGAAGAGTTCAGTCATTTTTTTAGCACCCAAATCTCATCTTCCCGCCTCATTCGACTGCGTAAATTTGGTTCTCATGATTATTGGGAGATTAAAAGAATTATAGGATGAGTTCTCCCTCTCAATTAGTATAAAAGGATGGAATTCATATGGGTTCTTCTCCAAGACAGTTCTTCTTACAGGATTGCAAAACATCAGTCGACGTCTGAGTCCTTAATACTAGTAAGTTTCCAGTTGAAGTTCTTAATTTTGCTGTTAATATTCCAGTTGGAGTTCCAGTTGATTTATCTACTTTCTAGGTTAGACCTTAATGTTCGTGAGTAATAGCTGCAAATGGCAGAACTCCTTTTGAGTAATTTCATGATCATATATTAAAATTTCATGCTCAGACGTCTGGTCCTATACATGTGAATAATTTCATGATCACGTGGTAGATGATGAAACTTTAGTCATTTCTCTTTTGCAACTTATATATGGTCTTAGTTTGCAAGGATACAATATATTCCTTTTTACAATCATGTTATGCTCATAGTGTATACTGAAATAACTGTGGCCAAAGTTCTGTACAGTTGAATTCAGTTCTGCTCTTACTTGTGTGTAAATAGGTATGGCTCCACATAGAAAAGGTAAAAAGCGAAGCACGCCTCAGGTCCCAAGGAAAACAAGTCTTCCTATCACAAACTAAAGCAAATATGACCGAGAAATTGATAGGGGAAAACACAGGCAATGGTAATGTAAATTACTTATTTTTATTGCTGTTATGTACATAGCATCTAGAGCAGCAAATCGACTTAACTATAATTGTTTGGTGTTTTTTTTGTAGTCAGTAGAACACATTTGCAAGATGGTAAGAGAAGTTCTCTTCGACAACAAAATTATGAAGATTAAGTGCATGACCAGAGTGAAGAAACAAATTTGAACCCAACTACTAGTAATGAGACCTCAGACCCTGTGGACAATAACAGTGGTGGAAATGAGGGCCAGAATTCTTACAACAAGGATTGGTAAGATGACTTTGTTCTTATTTGATGTTTTAATATAATTTCTTCGACATTGTTGAACATAGTTATGAACATGTAGGATGGAAGAAGATAGGTCCAACTTATATGCTAAGTATTTGGGGTTGGTCATCCCATCTACCTCCTATTAAGCTTAGTCTCAATGAGCATGGATATCCACTAGGACCTGAGGGTCACACATTCAATGGGTTTTGGGGTCGATAGTGCAAAATCTAAAGTATTGTCCAATTGATGTGGGAAGTTGGCATGAAATGGAAAAACAAAAGGAAACTGAGATGTTGAATCTTATCCAAGTATGTGAATCAGATTGCATAGCATTTGACATGTTGATCCCAAGTATTATACTCACAATAGCAATATTCATTATTTCAGGCACTTTTTGACATATCATTGGCTGATGAGACTCAAGTATTCAAGTCAATTATTGCTAAATTGAGGAATTGGAAACACGATTTGAAAAAGAACTATTAGGTTCCTAATGTCACTTAGTACCCTGATCTTGGAGAGGACACTCGTGTTGACAGAGGTCAATGGATGAATCTTTGCAATCTTTGGAATATATCTAAGTCACTAGTAGGTTTTACTTTTTGTTCAGAAGTTGCATTTTCTTTTTATATTGATTGACTGATATGTACCTCTGTTGGTACCACATACACAAAATGTGAGAAGAACAAGATAGCTAGGTCTAAGAAATGTATGAACCATGCTACGGGGAAGTGTTCGTATGCTGAAGTTTATGAAATTAATGTTACAAAGCTTGATATTCATTCTAAAATTTTTGATTAATTTATTATCTGATGATATTCTGATTTTGATATCTTTTAAATGTAATTAGAAACAAGAACTTGGACGTAACCCCTCTTAGGCTAAAATGTTTGGATATTGCTATGCTAGGAAGACTGGAACTCCTGAATGCGTTTTATGTCTTGGTTAGTATGTTGTTTGCACTATTTGTCCTTTGGTTTCATACATATAAGGAGCAATTAAGATGTTCCAATGTTATGTTGTGGCATGCTTTGCTTATGAAATTTCAGGCAGAAATTGAAAAACTCGGAAGTGAACTCCTGGAAGGTGAGGAAGATGGCATATCTCCAGATGATATATTTGTGAAAGTTGCTGGCCTGGATAAGGGAGGATATGTGAGAATGGTTGGGACATGTATCTCCCCTTCAAATGTATGGGGTGATGTCCCAGGGCGTAAACCTACCAAACGGGCAATGTTAGAACAGAAATCTAGGATTGTTAACTTAGAAAAGGAACTTTCAGAGATCAGGGAAAAATTATTAACTTGCGATAGTGAGAGTTCAGAGCATAGTGCCAATTGTGGTCGTCATATAACCTATGAACCTCAACAGCTCTAGGTACAATATTGCAAGTTATGTTATCAAAACGTTTGCTACAGTGCTGGTTATTTACAACTTATCTTTCAAAATTTCAGGTTGGTTGTTATGTTCATCTCAGAAGCATAATTGATCAAAGTAAGATAGTCCATAAAGGCTTCATTAGTAACACAAATGAAGATACATAGGCCGAAGGCCAAGTTTTATGACCAGCATGGTGCGAAGTCAACATTACGGTGGTAGTTCACTCTGAAGAGCATTTGATTCATTCATATGACAACTACCATACCCTTGGAAACACCCTCGACATAATGGTTGCATGGAATGTGAGTCTGGTTACTCCGGTGCAAAGTACTTAAGGTGTTAGTGATTTCAAGGCATTAGTGATTGCATCGCCGATGGAAGGTTCCCAATTTCTTCAACTAGCTTTTTCAAGGATTTTAAGAACTTCATTTATTTTAGTTTCAATAAACTGTGCTTAGCAGCACGTATGTCAACCTTTTAGTTCTGCAAGTTCATCTTTTTTAAAGTAATTGTAGCTACGATATGTCCATTTTATGTGCATAATTTAGTACTATTATAGGCTACTTTTATGCTCTTTTATTATCAAGAGCTTCTGTTTTACCTTGAAGTTCTCTTAGGAGGGGTAAGAGTAACTTTACGCTCTTCTACCTCTTCTAAGTGGATTTTTCATGACAAGGGAAGAACATGAAGATCGGAGGTCATTAAAGATATCATTTTTGAAGACTTTTGAAGACTTGCTTAAAGGACATGAAGACCGGAGGCCATTGAAGACCATTTTTGAAGACATTGAAGAGTTGAAAAATGAGAGAAATTGCTATGAAGATGAATGTGTACCACAAGAAGAAGAAAATAAAATAGGATTAAATTCTGGCACCCATCGCGAGTCGCGATGGCCTCGTCAAGAGACCGTCGCGAGTTGCGATGAGCCTGTCGCAAGTCGCGACTAATGGGTGGCCAGAATTTAACCTTATCATTTCTGTACTATAAATAGCACTCTCTTTCCTCTCATTCATATCTTCTTCATCTACATTTTTGGTACTGTTTAGAACCCTATTTTCTTCCATTTTCATCTTTGAATTCTCTTGTATTATGTTTAGTTGTTTAGCATTAATTAGTATAAACTCTTGTAGATAAATCTAGTTTTGGGAGCAATTAACTAAGGCTTCCAAGCCCATGTCTTAAGAACAATTTGTAGCCTATTTAATACTCTTACTATTATGCATTTATGGAGCATTTAATTTGTTTGTTAAAAAAATTATTAAAAAAATGGAGGCTCGACCTCCAATTTTCATGAGTCACGATGGCCTCGCAAGGGCCGCGTTGTGAGTCATGATGGATTGGTCGCAAGTCACGATGTAATCAGAAATCTTGTGTTAAAATTCAGCTCCCGACCTCGATTTTTCACGAGTCGCGATAGCCTCGTGAAGGACTCATCGCGAGCCCTCAAGATCAGTCAAACCCATAATCCCATCAGCCCTTCAAGACATCATCCCATCGAGACCTCGAGGTAGCAAGCCCTCGACTCGAGCAGAACCTGAAAGTCCATCATCCTCTCAAGGCCACTTCTTGAGACCAGCCCTCCATACCTCGAGGCAGCAAGCCCTCGACTCGAGCAGAACCAAAAAGTTCATCACCCTCTCGAGGCAAGTCCTCAAGACCAGCCTTTGAGTCATCATCCCCTGAAGACCTCGAGGCCACAAGCCCTCGACTCGAGCCAAACTGGAAAGTCCATCACCCTCTCAAGGCCAGTCCTCAAGACCAGCCCTCGAGACCTCAGATCCTCGAGGCTGCAAGCCCTCGACCCGGGTTGCAAGCCAAACCTCTTGAGACCTCGAAGCCGCAAACCCTCGAGGCCACAAGCTGAACCTCTCGAGACCTCGTGTCCTCTAGGCCAAAATCCCTTGAGACCAGTGAAGCCTTTTAGCCCCTAAGGACCCACACCCCTGGAGATGTCATCTTTCATCCTCGAGCCTAGCCAGACCCTAGCCCCTCGAGAGCAAATCTTTCATCCTCGAGCCTAGCCTGACCCAAACCCTTTGAGAAAACCCATTGAGATTCCCAACGAATACATCACGAGTCCCGACGGTCGTACATGTTTGCTTTAAAAAATGGGCAAAACCCATTTTGTCACAAACATATCCACACTTCCGCCGCTGCTCTTCATCTTCCTCCGCCTTCCCTTCACTAAGCGACCGCCGCTCGCTGCCGCTAATAGCCACCCTCTATCGCTTACAACCACCACTCTATATCTCATCCTTTTTTCCCAATCTCCACCCACAAATCGCCATAAAATCTTTGAAGAACACAAACCCTAGAATTTGGGAATTTTGTGACTTTGGGCAATTTGATTTCGAATTGATTGTAGGATTCCTCCTTTCTTTGTCCTAAGCATCTAAGTGGTACATTTCTTCACTTTTTTAATCTTCAATTGTGATTATGAATGTCTACTCTATTTATTGGATATTGTGTAGATTATGTGTGACGCCTTAGGAAATTAAATTGTTGGACATTGGTTGATTTTGGTGAATATGTTGTGCTTGCAATTTAATTTGATGGGTATTGTGTGCATATTTTGTGGTTGCGGTGTGGATTGTATATTTTGTGGTTGCGGTTTGGATTGTATTTTTCTTGTTTGATTTTGGATTGTGTGCATTTGTGTTGCTTTAGATGAGAATGGATTGTGACCTATGCTAGATATAAGCCATGTTGGCCCTTGATTAAACATATTTGTTACTTGGATAAAATGTTATTGTGCTTTGAAATGATATTTTTCTTAGGGTAGTTTAGCCATAGGACGTGGATGTTGACATTGTAAATATACTAATGGTGGCTAAACTAGTTGAGTACAACTGTGATTTTGAAATATAGCATATTTATTTCAACTATGTGAGAACTTCATGGACATGAGAATATGAGTTTGGTGGACATAATATGGATTGTATATGCAATTGTGATTTGGACTTGAACTAGTTGACTTGATTTTGATTTGGCTTGTGATGATGAACTAGTTTAAGGTCGAGTATGAATTTGCAATATTACATATACACATATTCCTGTGGGTTTGACTTGTTTGCTGTGGTTGTTAGATACGGCCCCCACGAAGAGACCTAGGGCTCCCCCCCTGAGACGAGCGTACAACTGCTCCACCTCCGCCTCCTCCATCGGCTCCAGAATTAAGCCTTGTACCTCTCCCCCAGATAGTTACATGGGTTTTTGATCCGAATCACCGGGTCCTATGCGGAAAGTTGGGAGGCCCTAGAAAGGTGTCAACTCAAGGAGATAAGCTTGTAGATATGCCCACATTAGATACTCTTGGGCTCACTCAGCCTATCAAATGCCTCCTCGCTAAGGGGGAAATGGAATATTTCATGAGTAGGAGTGCGCCCTCTTACCCGAGGTACATGCTAGAGTTCTTGTTTACGGTATGTATTAGAAGCATGAGAGGTGATCAACCATTTGAGAGGTACATTAATTTTCACTCAGATGATATATCTAGGAAAATGACCGTCTTGCAGATTGGGGAGGCCTTTGGATTTGACACCTCGGAGATATGGGCCAGGCTGGACCCACGGGCCCAGGAACGATCGATTGAGGATGACATGCACTTTTGGAATATCATCAACATGAGGCTGAAGAACTCCCATGATAAGAGTAGCACTATTATCCACCCTGCACTCCGTTATGTGCATCGGCTGTTGGCTGGCACAGTACTTTGCTCTGCAGAGGCGACGAATGTGCCAGACAATGACATTCACTTTCTGTGGCACTTAATGAGTGAGGGACCAGTATACGGGCTGTGGGAAGTGTTTTGGATGAAGAGAATTGTGGAGGTGGTTGGAAAGCCAAAGGGGAAGATCATGGTCATAGGCATGATAGGCCTTTTAGCAGAGTACTTGGGATTGGTTCCTCCGGCTGACTTTCTGCGCTTAGAGAGGTGCACTTTTTATCTTATCACTGCTGGGAGGTTAGTTAGATTTGAGATTTTCAGTGCCACATGGATCACGGGGCTATTCCATTGGTTGTATGGCACGAGGAAGGTCACATTCATGACACTTCCTCAACCTAACAAGACGAAGCTGGAATTTGACACACCTCTAGGAGACTTGGTGATTTCACCTGACTCCTCATGTAGAGATGATTTCTAGTGCGAGCTCTGCGACCTTGGCCCAGCTCCTGTCTAGCATGATGATAGCAGTCTACCTCCCTCTGAACGACAAAAGTAGCAGCAGTCCACACAGCCTCCACCAGAGATAGAGCCAATACAGGAAGACGATGTGCCATCTCACTATACCCAGCCTCCACCGGACTTCTACGAGCGGATGATGTAGACTATGCAGGATGGATTCTGTCGCCATGACATCATGATATTGGAGCATAATGTATTTGTCACCCAGACCTTGATCGATATGGATAAGGAGATTGACCACCTGTCAGCTTGCATCCATGAGATGCAGTCCTAGGCAGGCGGTGCATAGAGGCGGAAAGCTAGGAGGCAGAGGAGCAAAGAGTGGCTGGCACAACATCAACGACGCTATTTTAGCGGTGGCCCTTCTTCATCACATCAGTGATTTTGTGAGCATGATATCTTTACCCTTTCCATACTTCACTTTGTACATTTTTGCCCTATTATCTACATTGAGGGCAATGTAGTGTTCTAAGTATGGGGAGGGTTACCTACTCTGAGGTGATTGGGATTGTAGACACTTTTGGGGAGAAGAATTAGAGGCTAAATGTGTGGAAAAAGGTGAAATTTAAGCCAAAAAAAATGACGTGTGGCTAGGATGAAAACCCGAAAGGGCTCCTAGGCGAAATGAGAGAAAATGAGAGACATTGAAAAATGTTAAGTATTCACTCATTTGCCGGCGTTGGATTCATAAGGTTATGGTGGCCATGCGGATGGATTGGGTAGCTTGACATCTTGAGAACCTCTTGGGATTAGAAAATTTAGTGGGAGAAGACGAAGTAAGTTATGAAACTCTTGATCGTTAATATGCTTCGTTTTTAGGTTGATATTTTGATATAAAGTGGAGCATGTGTTTTGAACCTTATACATGTCTTTAGCTTCACCTTGTGTCATTGGATTTGGGATTGTCAATTCGGGATTTGGAGATGTTTTAGGGATATCAATGAATTGATCGGTTGATATGGTTTGGGTAGATTTAGGAATGGGGTTGTGGGAAACGTCTCATTTGACCTTAACATTGGGATGTGTGATATTGAGTGTTTTGTGAGTTATTGACTTGGGAGAATAGTTGTTAGGATGTGAATATGTCATTTCCTTCGTATGTTTGGATCTTTTCTTACTCAAGGGCGAGAAAGGTTTAAGTGTGGGGAGGTTTGATATGTCCATTTTATGTGCATAATTTAGTACTGTTTTGGGTCACTTTTGTGCTCTTTTATTATCAAGAGCTGGTGTTTTACATTGAAATTATCTTAGGAGGGGTAAGAGAAACTTTACGCTCTTTTAACTCTTCTAAGTGGATTTTTCATGACAAGGGAAGAACACGGAGGCATGAAGACCGGAGGACATTAAAGATCACATTTTTAAAGACTTTTGAAGACTTCCTTCAAAGACATGAAGACCGGAGGCTATCGAAAATCATTTTTTTAAAGACTTTGAAGACTTGAAAATTGAGAGGAATTACTATGAAGATAAATGTTTACCACAAGAAGAAGAAAAGAAAATAGGGTTGAATTCTGGCACTCGTTGCGATGGCCTCGTTGCGAGTCGTGACAAACCCATCGCGAGTCGCAATGAACCCATCGCGAGTCGTGACCAACCCATCGCGAGTCGCGACCAACCCATCGTGAGTTGCGACCAACCCATCGCGAGTCACGACCAACGGGTGGCCAAAATATAACCTTCTCATTTTTGTACCATAAATATCACTCTTTTTCCTCTCATTCATATCCCATTCTTCTGCATTTCTGGTATTGTTCCAAACCCTATTTTTCTTCCATTTTCATCATTGATTTCTCTTGTATTGTGTTTGGTTGTTTAGCATTAATTAGTATGAACTCTTGTAGCTAAATCTAGTTCTTACGAGAAATTGATTGAAGCTTCCAAGCTTATGTGGTAAGATTCTATGTTTTCTCATTTATGAACATTTATTTGAGAGCATTTATTATGTCATTAATGTTGTGTTTTACCTCATTTATACCATGGGTTTTTTGAGTATATGAAATGTTTGTAAGAATTAAATGCTAGAGTGTTAGGAAAGTTGCAAATTTCTTAACTCATTTGATATAGAAATCCAAAAGCATGGATTTAGAACTTCTTGTGTATAATGTGTGGTAAATCTTGCTAGATGAGTATGTTAATGTGGTTTGTTTTCATATTTGTCACATAGATGCAAAGAAAGGTAGAACCTTGAATGTTGTTTGTTCTAAGTTTAACCTAATAAATGCTTTGTTTTGTTAAACGATTATGTCTTTGGTAGAAGTCTTGTTGTTATCAAACCTATGGTTCTTTGGGTGAAACAACATTGATAAAATACCCATATGATGTTGTTTGTCTAGGGTGATCATCAATGAGGTTTGCAAATGGTCATTGTTTATCTTTGCAAACTACTCTTAAGGAGGCATGAATGTATATCTTTGAATAAAAAGTGATAACATTCCCCATAGAAAATAAATGTAATTGAATGAGTGAATGAATCAATGAGCTATATGAAGTTTGGAAGTGGAAGTCGATTACCCCCAAGGCTCCGTTAATTATCATTTACATCGTATCTTTAGTTGTATTACATGCTTAGCATATTTCTCTTGCTTTACTAGTTGTTGTATTTCAATTTTATAACTTAGGATAAAAAACCAATCCCCCCTTTTGTTTACATGCTTTTATATGTATCTATGTATGTATATGCCTAGCATGTTTTCTCCTATATATGTTTAAACACTTGAAAAGAACCCTGTTCTTGTAGACCACCCCGACTTTCCATTATCTACTTAATTGTAGATAGGAAACATTAGGGCTTAAAAATATTAACTTTAAGAGGTATGGAAACGACCTCCCACTTACTAAACTCACCCCTCTCTCTTGGCACACGAGACATACTTTTCACAGAATATAGCAACCAACCACATATAAAATATTGCAAAAGAAAGTTCTCCTGATCACCTCTAACACCGAATAATTTCTCCCAAATAAATATACCAACCACTAGTTTCCAACTTCACAGACATGCAAGCACAATACCACAGTAGAAAAGTCAGTCTGATTCTCCCAAAATAAATTTAAGTTCAGCCAAAATTACCTCGAGTGGCTAGTGTGGTGGTGTCTCCACTCGAGGTTTATGCACCACTTCTTCTGAGGTGAGTCCAAGCAACTCCAATGCTACCAAAAGGTATTGAAAGTTTTAGCCCTCCGGAGAAAATGTAGATTTTTCTGAATCTTCCACTAATAAACTGCTCGGTTTTATGGGTTTTCTGGGGTAAAGTATTAGTGAGTTGGATAGAGCTTATATGGTATGGAAATATTGGGTGAAAAATGAGAGAGTTATGGTTGATTTGGTGAGAGATGGTTGATTAGAGGGTTCTAGGTGAGAGAGAAAGGGAGGAGAGTAGAAGGCTGGTATGGAAGAGGGTTGTGGGTTTAAGGATTTTAATAGGTGTTAGGCAAGGCTATGATTGGGTAAGGTGGGAGACAGCATGGATCACAGGGTGAGTCCCGCACCAGCACTTAGCATCCAGGTCGGGCGCTTGTCAATTTGTGTTACCTACACACTCGTTCCATGCCAGTCTGTGCCAGCTTCGTGCTTTATGGTGACGTAGTGGTGTAGTCAGAAGATATAAAAATATAGCTCTGCACCCCATTCTTACTACTACGCTACCTATTGGGTAGTTAGCAGGGGTTTGTCCACAGAGATGCTAGGTCTAATGTATCATTTCAAAACACAACCTCATATGGGTCGTCAATCCATACAAGTGAAAGGAATAGCTAGTAAAGCAAACACACAAATAGGGGGGAGGTTGGTTTTTCAAAGTAACAACTACTAAACATGAAAGTAAAAACACAACTACAATATTAGCTAAGAACTTGGGGAAATCATTGAGAAACATGGTAAATCTAATGCTTCTCTCCTTGATTCATTCATATAGAGATCTAGGCAAAACCTAATGGAGTGTCCATAATAAGTGGTGTCGCTGATGGCATACGCTTCCCCATCCTTGTCACGGTGGGTGATCTCGTACCTTTCATCAACATCGCCATCATAATTAGGGGATTACAACAAGGTCCGACTGTTGTTGTAGGTCTATTTCTCCACCGTGCAATTAAGTCTCGGGCTTCCACCACAAATGCTCGACTTCCCTCGGGTCCTATCAATTAGGCCCAAGAGTCGTAGGTACCTTATCTATGATAATAGAGTTTGTTGTAACCCTAGCTTGCTAATATTTAGCTATCTGTACCAAGAACCTCTCGAACAACTTTAGAAAGTCAGCTAAGACTGGTGCGATGGTAAGTAGATCAGAGTGACCTTAAATCCCCTGTGCACACATCCATGTGGGCGCGTTCTCCTCTACCCATTCTAACAACCACGTTCCTTTTCCCAATGGGGTATAGATATTTGCACCATACATGAATATAGCCCAAAGTGTGTGCTTATATATGGTGTACTATTCATGTATTTAAACTCAAGAGCAAATCACAATAATATCATGAACACAAAATTAGGAAGAACTAAATATTTGAACCCCAAGATATATAGATTAAACCAAGTCACTGCAATTTAACCCCAAGCTATAGAAACTACTCACTTAACATGGAATTCAAATAAAATTTTTAATTCAACATCTTAGGATCAAAGCAAAAGAAGAAAAAGATAAAGTTACTCCTAAGGAGAGAGTCTCCAAATTACTCTTCTAATCTAATGTATGGTATGTAGTATGTGAAAACCTAGTAGAAAAAGGTTTTATATATTGTAGTAGGAGATTGGGCCTATACATAAGCCCATAATAGACCAAAATAGGGTAAACCCTAGCTCAGCCTCCGCCCGGCGCGGGATAACACGGATGATGAGGCTCATGGCTTGTCCCTTCATGTGTGTGGGGTCCGGATCTGGGGTGTGGCGTATTTCTTCTTGATGTGCAGGGTGAAAGGCTTCTCATGGGCTGCGTCTAACCTTTAGATCAGGCCACGTTGTCTCCCGTGGGGCATCATTAGGGTGCTTTAACTTGATGTTCTAATCCGTGCCCATGGCCATTAGTGTGGGCCATTGTTAGAAAAGGTGATTTGGTCAAAAAAATTGGTGTGGACCATGTGATTTCCTACACCCCACCGGCCGGTCTTGGCATATTGAGCTTGGAGTGGCACCGGATGCCAAATATGGGACGTCTCGTGCCCATACTTAGTTGTGTGGAAGGCTCTTCACTTTTTTCTGTTGATCAGTGGTCTTTGGCGTGGTCTGTGCCATAGCCTCGCGCTAGTTTCCTTTGCTATGGGAGAACTGTTAGTCTGATTTGAGAGTTTTAGTAGTAGATTTTGTATTACTTAATAAGATGAATCAAATGGAACCAGACTTAAAGGATAATTATTCTTGGAACGTGCTCGGACTTAAGCACAAATCATCGAACCATGATTCCCCATTTCTTCGTTGGCCGATTTGAACTCCATTGCCATCTATCTTTGGCTTCAATCCTTTCCTACCACACATTGATGATTGTGGCCTTCGTCTACTACTATTCTAATGTGAATGCCCTTCGTCTCAACTACCTTCCTTGCGAATGGCCTTCAATATCATCTACCGTCTTTATGAACGGCCTTCACATAGAATGTAAGCAAAAAGTACCTACATGCAACCTACTAAAGATGATCACAAGGAAGATCAAGAAGCCTGTGAATACAAGATATCCATTAGTACCAATTAAGTTTACAAAACTCAGGATTTAGACATGAAAACCAAACATGGCCATCTAAACCCCTTGTCACGTAAACTCAACTAATACTAGAAATCCACCAAGTAAAAGTAACTAAAAAGTAAGCCAAATGCATCAGTCAATGAACACATCATGAAGCATATTAGACTAGGTTAAAGAGGTGAGATCATTTTTTTGGACAACTCTACAGAGAGAAACACTCTCTCATTTTCTTTTCTTTCCTTTTATTTTTTCTTTGATCCGATGATGTGAAATTCAAATATATATATGAATTCCATATCTATGTAGTAGTTTCTATAGCTTGGGGATACATTTTAGACACATGGTTGAATCTTTGTTTGTGAGATACTATAGTTCATTCTAATTTTGTGTTCATGATATTATTGGGATTTGTTCTTAAATGTTTTAATTGTATGAAGAGTACTAGCACACACTTTGGGCTATATTCATGTATGGTTAAAATATTGTTTCCCCCTTAGGAAGGGAAACCTGGATATTAGAATGGGTAAAGGAGTACGTTGCATCTGTGTGGGTGTGTGCACGGGAGACCTGAGTATTGCTCTGACTTATTTTCCATCGCACCAGTCTTAGTTGATTACATAAAGTATTCCAAGAGGTTACGGGTAGAGATAGTGAAAAAGTTATTGGGAAGTATTGCATTCATGGTGGAAGTATGGGAAGTAATCTCACGGGAGAGACACAAACCTACAACAATGGTCGGACCTTGTTGTACTCCCCTAATTACGATGGCAGTGTCGATGGAGGTTTTCGAGCACACCCGACATGAGAGGTATGAAGAAGTGTTTGACATCGGCCGCACAACGTATTATGAACACCCTATTAGGTTTGTCTAAATCTCTATGTGAATGAATCGAGGATTGAAACATTAGATTAACCATGTTGCACAATGACTCCCCAAGTGCTTAGCTAATTAGATTGCTTGCTTTTTAATTTTATGTTTTGTACTTGTTAGTTTGAAAAACCAACCCCCTCCCCTCCTTTTTTGCGTTTCCAAGATATTCCTATCACTCATACAGATTGACGACCCGTACAGATTGTGTTTTCACTGGTACTTAGGCTCTAGCATCTCTATGGACATACCCAGGTTTATCGCTAACAACCCTATGCATAGTGAAGTAGTGAGAACGGGTGTAGAATATAAATATTATCTTTGACCCTTTCCACAAAGCCTCCACTTGGGTTAATTAGATACAATTAACGACCCTGATTATAGGTGAGTCAATTTTTGGCGCCGCTTCCTGGGATGCTATTCAGTCTAAGTGTCAATTAGCATAGCGTGTTAGTAGAGTAGTTAGTAATTTCATTTTTTTTGTTTTAGTTTGATAATGTGTTTATTGAGCTGTTGTGATAGTTTTTTTGTTTCATTTTATCTGTTTGCTAGTGTTGTATTCAGAAGGGTATTGTTAGCCCTAGTTTTTTGTACACTCCCATACCACTAATCTAGGCATCTTAAACTACCCGAATGAGAACACATGTGTTTGGAGGAGAAAGAGATGAAGAACAAGGGCAGAAGTTCAACTGAGGCAAGAAGTGTTGGTGGAAAACCACAAAGAATGACGGAAGACAATTGTACCATACGGGAGCTTATGGCACCCAACCTGGAGAATCAGCCACTATGCATTACCTTCCCATCATTACCCGCCAATGTTAGTTGTGAGTTGAAAAGTGGCATGATCCATTGCCTACCGACATTTCACAGACTGGCGGGGAAGGACCTAAACAAGAAACTATCAGAGTTTCACTTGATGTGTACAAAAATGAAGCCTCCAGGAGTATCCAAAGATGACTACAATTTGAGAGCCTTCTCATTTCCCTTCAAGACGGAGCAAAATATTTGCTCTACTACTTGACACTGGGATGTATTGGTTCTTGGATAGACATGAAGCGGAGGTTCTTAGAGAAGTATTTTCCAGTGTCCAAGTCGACTGGGTTGAAAAAACAGCTTTCAAACATCATCCAAGGGGCTACCGAGAGCTTGTATGATTATTGGGAGGGCTTCAAGCGATTGTTGGCAAGTTGCCCCTACCTTCCCCTCAAGGATGGGGATCTAGTGTATTATTTCTTTGAGGGGCTACATGATGAAGATATGTGAATGGTGAATACCGCTTCAAATGGTTTGATAGCGAACAAGATCCCTAAGGATGTAATGTCTCTCTTTGAACAAATGGCTAATGGTGTGCGACAGTTTGGAACGAGGTCAAGGATTAAGGTTTTGGATGAACCTGCACAATCACCTAAGTTGGAGGAGCAAGTCAAAGCTCTTACTTCCATTAGGAATGATCTTTTGCAAGGAAAAGTTCATCAAGTCAAAGTGTACGGAGTTTGCAACCTTAACCACAACTCTGAGGAGTGTCCTGAGGTCGTAGATGATTTGCAAGAAGTGAAGGTTGTTGATTACAACAACCGAGAGAAGCCACAATTTTCTAGGGGTCGACCACAAGGGTTCCAGGGGAACCAATGAGATGCAAGGATGAATCCCTATGAAAACTCGTTCAGCAGAAAATATCGAGATCATCCAAATTTCTGATGGAGGGAGGATAACCAAGCTCAAGGATATCAGGGTGGACAAACCTATCCTCAACCATACCCTCGAGGTGAAGACCCTTCCAACAACCATGCCTCAGTCTACAAATCGGATCGAGAGGATATCTTAAAGTCATTGGTCAATTGGGGAAGAAACATGAAATCTTTACAGAGAGGACACAGTGTGATATTGAAGACCTTAGTAATAGAGCTTTTGCAAGTATAAAAAATCTTAAAGTTCCAGTTGGGAAACTTGCCACCTCAGTGAACCAACTTGAAGCCTAGGAGTCTGACAAACTCCCTTCCCAACCGAAGATCATCCAAGGAACGCGAGTGCTCTCAGGTTGAGAAGTGGGAGGGAAGTTTGTGAGTCCGAGAAGAGGGTTATGCAAGAGGATGATGGGGTATTGGAGGCTACTAAGGCACACTTCGAAGAAGAGGAGATTGTGGTCAAGGAGGAACCTTCCAAGAAGCTTCCTCTTCCCGAGGCATAAGCTACCATTCCACATCCATTTCCAAATGCTTTGAGAGGAAAGCCAAAGGTGGTGACCAATGATGCGAATATTTGAATAGTCTTTGAGAAGGTCGAGGTAACCATCCCTATCTTGGAATTGATTGAAAATATGCCATCATATGCTAAATTTCTTAAAGTTGGATGCACAAAGAAGAGAAGTAGGTTAACTAAGAGGTTAGGACATTTAAAAATGGGGGATTTTCCATTTTTAACCATAAAAATTTGCCTAAGAAATGCGACGACCTCAGAATGCTCTCTATCTTCATCTCTATAGGTGGTAAACTTGTTGAAAATGCCATGGTAGATTTAGGCGCATCCATCAATGTGATCCCATATAGTCTATATGAAATCCTAGAAATAGGTGAGCTTAGGGACACTAGAGTGATTGCCCAACTCGTCGATCATTCCCAAGCCAGTCCTCTTGGACTAGTAAAGGATCTGATGTTGCGAGTTGGTAAGTTGGTTTTTCTGACAGACTTTTATGTCCTAGATGTGGCGCACGAAGGAAGTGCACCCCCAATACTTTTAGGGAGACCTTTTCTAAAAACATATAGGACTAAAATCGATGTCCACTTGGGAACCTTGACTCTATAAGATGAGATGGATAGATTGAAATTTGATATCTATAAATCTAGGCATGATTCAACAAATTCTTCTCTTATGTGCAAAGGTGTGACCCTATGTGATGAGCATGAATTCTGTGAAACCTCTTGTGTTTCCAATGAGCATGAACATTTGGATGAATCCCATGTTGATAGTGTTGTTGATGAGTCCGATAAATTGCATTATGCTATTGGTAGTATGTCTGTGCTAGATTATTTTTCCATGCTAACTAACTTGCAGCGGGAAAGGGAGAGTTTCAAGGGTTTAAAACCTCCTAGACGCCCCCCCCCAGCCCCAAAGTGACATTCACTGACTCAATTCTTACAAGACACGGAGATTCATTTCCTATGATTGACAAGAGGTCTAAAGGTAAGGATGACTCATTGTGGAAACTTCTCAACACTGATGTTATCGTGGGTTGAGTCGCCGATGGCATTTCTGGAGACCCACAGGTAGGTGTATCTAACTAGATTGTATGAAAAGAATATAAGTCGTGAGGACAAAAATAAATATATGGTGTTTCTTTTTGCTTTCGTATTTTGAGTAGTGATTAGATAGATTTTGCATGTTCTTGTTTGCGATGAGGATTTTGAGATGAGACTATTGTGTGACTTGAAAATTTAATTTTGAGACTCGTGATTGTGTTTGGATGAAATTAGATTTGATGGGTGACATAGCTTTTTTGGAAAAAGAGGAAAAACTAAGGATTAGGTCAAAATGTTTGGCAATCTCGTGCCAAGATCTAACACGGTTCACACCAAGAGCTTGGGTTCGTTCCAGGAGTGTTAGCACGAGGGGATGCCTTGTGGTAAGGGTTGATTCATTCCAAAATGTTTGACACGAGGCCTTGTTTCGTGTCTAAGGTTTTGCACGAAGCGTGGATCGTGCCAAGCACATTTTGCGCTAAAAAAATCAATTTTCCATTGCCAACTTGTTCTAAAAATGTAATTTTTTGAAAATTCTGAATTTCAAACTCAAAAATCCATAAATACTCACTCTCACACACTCTTGGTCAAACTCAAAAAATCCTTTCTTAAAAAAATTAGCAATGCTTGCTTCTTCTTGTGTGGATCTTACAGCTCTTAGCTTCAAATTTCGGGTAATCCATTGAGCTCTTTGTTTATATGCTTTATTCATATTGTGGTGGTGTTATGGAAAGAATGATTCTTGAATGAGTGTGAGTTATTGAGATAAATTTTTGGGTTTGTATACATGATCTTGTGTTGAAGAAAGTTTGGGTGGTCTGATGAGCTATTATGCTTGAATGATGTGATCTTCATGTTGATGTGTCCATTTTATATGCATTATTTAGTAGTATTTAGGATCACTTTTGTGCTCTTTTATTACCGAGAGCTTGTGTTTTACCTTGAAATTCTCTTAGGAGAGGTAAGAGCAACTTTATGCTCTTTTACCTCTTCTAAGTGGACTTTGTGTGACGAGGAAAGAACACGGAAGCAACGAAGACCGGAAGACATTGAAGACTACACTTTCGAAGACTTTTGAATACTCACTTCGAAGACATGAAGACCGGAGGCCGTTGAAGACCATTTTTGGAGCCGTTGAAGACTTGAAGATTGAGAGGGATGACTATGAAGAAGAAGAAGAAAACATGCAAAATTCTGGCACCCGTCGCGAGTCACGACGGACTCGTCGCGACCAACATGTTTGTCGCGAGTCGCGACGGCCACTGACCAGAAATCCACTTTATCTTCTTTGCACTATAAATACCACTCTCTTTCCTCCTCTTCTCCAGCTTTTGCGCAGCCCATTTTTCTCTAGTTTTAGGGCTTGAAAACCCTTGGTTTTCTTCTCTTTCTTTTCTTAGTTTTTGTAGTTTAATTATGTCTTTTGTTGTTCTAGAATGGGTAAAGGAGTACGTTGCATCTGTGTGGGTGTGTGCACGGGAGACCTGAGTATTGCTCTGACTTATTTTCCATCGCACCAGTCTTAGTTGATTACATAAAGTATTCCAAGAGGTTACGGGTAGAGATAGTGAAAAAGTTATTGGGAAGTATTGCATTCATGGTGGAAGTATGGGAAGTAATCTCACGGGAGAGACACAAACCTACAACAATGGTCGGACCTTGTTGTACTCCCCTAATTACGATGGCAGTGTCGATGGAGGTTTTCGAGCACACCCGACATGAGAGGTATGAAGAAGTGTTTGACATCGGCCGCACAACGTATTATGAACACCCTATTAGGTTTGTCTAAATCTCTATGTGAATGAATCGAGGATTGAAACATTAGATTAACCATGTTGCACAATGACTCCCCAAGTGCTTAGCTAATTAGATTGCTTGCTTTTTAATTTTATGTTTTGTACTTGTTAGTTTGAAAAACCAACCCCCTCCCCTCCTTTTTTGCGTTTCCAAGATATTCCTATCACTCATACAGATTGACGACCCGTACAGATTGTGTTTTCACTGGTACTTAGGCTCTAGCATCTCTATGGACATACCCAGGTTTATCGCTAACAACCCTATGCATAGTGAAGTAGTGAGAACGGGTGTAGAATATAAATATTATCTTTGACCCTTTCCACAAAGCCTCCACTTGGGTTAATTAGATACAATTAACGACCCTGATTATAGGTGAGTCAATTTTTGGCGCCGCTTCCTGGGATGCTATTCAGTCTAAGTGTCAATTAGCATAGCGTGTTAGTAGAGTAGTTAGTAATTTCATTTTTTTTGTTTTAGTTTGATAATGTGTTTATTGAGCTGTTGTGATAGTTTTTTTGTTTCATTTTATCTGTTTGCTAGTGTTGTATTCAGAAGGGTATTGTTAGCCCTAGTTTTTTGTACACTCCCATACCACTAATCTAGGCATCTTAAACTACCCGAATGAGAACACATGTGTTTGGAGGAGAAAGAGATGAAGAACAAGGGCAGAAGTTCAACTGAGGCAAGAAGTGTTGGTGGAAAACCACAAAGAATGACGGAAGACAATTGTACCATACGGGAGCTTATGGCACCCAACCTGGAGAATCAGCCACTATGCATTACCTTCCCATCATTACCCGCCAATGTTAGTTGTGAGTTGAAAAGTGGCATGATCCATTGCCTACCGACATTTCACAGACTGGCGGGGAAGGACCTAAACAAGAAACTATCAGAGTTTCACTTGATGTGTACAAAAATGAAGCCTCCAGGAGTATCCAAAGATGACTACAATTTGAGAGCCTTCTCATTTCCCTTCAAGACGGAGCAAAATATTTGCTCTACTACTTGACACTGGGATGTATTGGTTCTTGGATAGACATGAAGCGGAGGTTCTTAGAGAAGTATTTTCCAGTGTCCAAGTCGACTGGGTTGAAAAAACAGCTTTCAAACATCATCCAAGGGGCTACCGAGAGCTTGTATGATTATTGGGAGGGCTTCAAGCGATTGTTGGCAAGTTGCCCCTACCTTCCCCTCAAGGATGGGGATCTAGTGTATTATTTCTTTGAGGGGCTACATGATGAAGATATGTGAATGGTGAATACCGCTTCAAATGGTTTGATAGCGAACAAGATCCCTAAGGATGTAATGTCTCTCTTTGAACAAATGGCTAATGGTGTGCGACAGTTTGGAACGAGGTCAAGGATTAAGGTTTTGGATGAACCTGCACAATCACCTAAGTTGGAGGAGCAAGTCAAAGCTCTTACTTCCATTAGGAATGATCTTTTGCAAGGAAAAGTTCATCAAGTCAAAGTGTACGGAGTTTGCAACCTTAACCACAACTCTGAGGAGTGTCCTGAGGTCGTAGATGATTTGCAAGAAGTGAAGGTTGTTGATTACAACAACCGAGAGAAGCCACAATTTTCTAGGGGTCGACCACAAGGGTTCCAGGGGAACCAATGAGATGCAAGGATGAATCCCTATGAAAACTCGTTCAGCAGAAAATATCGAGATCATCCAAATTTCTGATGGAGGGAGGATAACCAAGCTCAAGGATATCAGGGTGGACAAACCTATCCTCAACCATACCCTCGAGGTGAAGACCCTTCCAACAACCATGCCTCAGTCTACAAATCGGATCGAGAGGATATCTTAAAGTCATTGGTCAATTGGGGAAGAAACATGAAATCTTTACAGAGAGGACACAGTGTGATATTGAAGACCTTAGTAATAGAGCTTTTGCAAGTATAAAAAATCTTAAAGTTCCAGTTGGGAAACTTGCCACCTCAGTGAACCAACTTGAAGCCTAGGAGTCTGACAAACTCCCTTCCCAACCGAAGATCATCCAAGGAACGTGAGTGCTCTCAGGTTGAGAAGTGGGAGGGAAGTTTGTGAGTCCGAGAAGAGGGTTATGCAAGAGGATGATGGGGTATTGGAGGCTACTAAGGCACACTTCGAAGAAGAGGAGATTGTGGTCAAGGAGGAACCTTCCAAGAAGCTTCCTCTTCCCGAGGCATAAGCTACCATTCCACATCCATTTCCAAATGCTTTGAGAGGAAAGCCAAAGGTGGTGACCAATGATGCGAATATTTGAATAGTCTTTGAGAAGGTCGAGGTAACCATCCCTATCTTGGAATTGATTGAAAATATGCCATCATATGCTAAATTTCTTAAAGTTGGATGCACAAAGAAGAGAAGTAGGTTAACTAAGAGGTTAGGACATTTAAAAATGGGGGATTTTCCATTTTTAACCATAAAAATTTGCCTAAGAAATGCGACGACCTCAGAATGCTCTCTATCTTCATCTCTATAGGTGGTAAACTTGTTGAAAATGCCATGGTAGATTTAGGCGCATCCATCAATGTGATCCCATATAGTCTATATGAAATCCTAGAAATAGGTGAGCTTAGGGACACTAGAGTGATTGCCCAACTCGTCGATCATTCCCAAGCCAGTCCTCTTGGACTAGTAAAGGATCTGATGTTGCGAGTTGGTAAGTTGGTTTTTCTGACAGACTTTTATGTCCTAGATGTGGCGCACGAAGGAAGTGCACCCCCAATACTTTTAGGGAGACCTTTTCTAAAAACATATAGGACTAAAATCGATGTCCACTTGGGAACCTTGACTCTATAAGATGAGATGGATAGATTGAAATTTGATATCTATAAATCTAGGCATGATTCAACAAATTCTTCTCTTATGTGCAAAGGTGTGACCCTATGTGATGAGCATGAATTCTGTGAAACCTCTTGTGTTTCCAATGAGCATGAACATTTGGATGAATCCCATGTTGATAGTGTTGTTGATGAGTCCGATAAATTGCATTATGCTATTGGTAGTATGTCTGTGCTAGATTATTTTTCCATGCTAACTAACTTGCAGCGGGAAAGGGAGAGTTTCAAGGGTTTAAAACCTCCTAGACGCCCCCCCCCCCCCAGCCCCAAAGTGACATTCACTGACTCAATTCTTACAAGACACGGAGATTCATTTCCTATGATTGACAAGAGGTCTAAAGGTAAGGATGACTCATTGTGGAAACTTCTCAACACTGATGTTATCGTGGGTTGAGTCGCCGATGGCATTTCTGGAGACCCACAGGTAGGTGTATCTAACTAGATTGTATGAAAAGAATATAAGTCGTGAGGACAAAAATAAATATATGGTGTTTCTTTTTGCTTTCGTATTTTGAGTAGTGATTAGATAGATTTTGCATGTTCTTGTTTGCGATGAGGATTTTGAGATGAGACTATTGTGTGACTTGAAAATTTAATTTTGAGACTCGTGATTGTGTTTGGATGAAATTAGATTTGATGGGTGACATAGCTTTTTTGGAAAAAGAGGAAAAACTAAGGATTAGGTCAAAATGTTTGGCAATCTCGTGCCAAGATCTAACACGGTTCACACCAAGAGCTTGGGTTCGTTCCAGGAGTGTTAGCACGAGGGGATGCCTTGTGGTAAGGGTTGATTCATTCCAAAATGTTTGACACGAGGCCTTGTTTCGTGTCTAAGGTTTTGCACGAAGCGTGGATCGTGCCAAGCACATTTTGCGCTAAAAAAATCAATTTTCCATTGCCAACTTGTTCTAAAAATGTAATTTTTTGAAAATTCTGAATTTCAAACTCAAAAATCCATAAATACTCACTCTCACACACTCTTGGTCAAACTCAAAAAATCCTTTCTTAAAAAAATTAGCAATGCTTGCTTCTTCTTGTGTGGATCTTACAGCTCTTAGCTTCAAATTTCGGGTAATCCATTGAGCTCTTTGTTTATATGCTTTATTCATATTGTGGTGGTGTTATGGAAAGAATGATTCTTGAATGAGTGTGAGTTATTGAGATAAATTTTTGGGTTTGTATACATGATCTTGTGTTGAAGAAAGTTTGGGTGGTCTGATGAGCTATTATGCTTGAATGATGTGATCTTCATGTTGATGTGTCCATTTTATATGCATTATTTAGTAGTATTTAGGATCACTTTTGTGCTCTTTTATTACCGAGAGCTTGTGTTTTACCTTGAAATTCTCTTAGGAGAGGTAAGAGCAACTTTATGCTCTTTTACCTCTTCTAAGTGGACTTTGTGTGACGAGGAAAGAACACGGAAGCAACGAAGACCGGAAGACATTGAAGACTACACTTTCGAAGACTTTTGAATACTCACTTCGAAGACATGAAGACCGGAGGCCGTTGAAGACCATTTTTGGAGCCGTTGAAGACTTGAAGATTGAGAGGGATGACTATGAAGAAGAAGAAGAAAACATGCAAAATTCTGGCACCCGTCGCGAGTCACGACGGACTCGTCGCGACCAACATGTTTGTCGCGAGTCGCGACGGCCACTGACCAGAAATCCACTTTATCTTCTTTGCACTATAAATACCACTCTCTTTCCTCCTCTTCTCCAGCTTTTGCGCAGCCCATTTTTCTCTAGTTTTAGGGCTTGAAAACCCTTGGTTTTCTTCTCTTTCTTTTCTTAGTTTTTGTAGTTTAATTATGTCTTTTGTTGTTCTAGCTTAGTTTTTACCTTGGGAGCAAAGGATTGAAGCTTCCATATCTATGTATTGAGAACCATTTATATCTATCTATTTGGTGTTTTTGCTATTGTGCATTTATTGGGCTTTGAATGTTAATTGTTGATTTCATTGATGTTGTTGAGAGCTTGATCATATGAAATACTTGTATGAATTGCTAGCTAGGGTTTGGGGGATTTGGATTGATTTCCCCCTATTCTTGTTAGGAATGTATGAGTATGATTTAGAGCTTTTGATTGTGTTGATGGATTGATAATGTGCTAGATGAATGTGATTGATGTTGAACTCTTCATCATGTTCGTTTGTGTAGCAAACGAGAGAGTTATATGCTCTTGGATGAATGTGCATTGCACATTCATCCAATCTTGTGTAATTGCATGAATTGGTTAAAGCTTAGTCACGGTGTAGTGGTCATAAGCATTGCCGAGCTTGTTGATCCTTCGTGCTAAATGCCATCAATGGGATACCTTGAGTCATGGTCTCGACAACGGGAGTCATTGGTGAGGTTTGACAAGAGATGCCGAATTCACTCTTGCAAACTACGAACTAAGAAGGATGGAAGATTTATCTTCACAACAAGTAGTTGAAGTATTGAATAGAGGATTTTAATTCATCCTTGAAGCATTTGTTATTTAGCATTTATGTATTCTTGATGGTGTGTTTCACTTCATTTGTGCCATGAGTTGTTTGAGAATAGGGAGTGTTTGTATGATTGAATTGGTTAGGTGTTAGGAACGTGACGAATTCCGTAGCTCCTTTGCATGAAAATCTTTGAATGTGAACTTAGAACTTCTTGTGCATAATGTGTTGTGATTCTTGCTAGAGAGGTATGTTAATGTTAAGCCAAGTAACGAATGCGATAGGATGTGTGAATGGTTCAATGATTCACATTAGGTTTGGAAGTGGATATCCATTGCCCCCAAGGCTTTATCTTTGTAGTTTTAAAACCCCTTTTCTTAGTTTTGTCTGATGATTAGCATAGTCACTTGACCTTGCTAGTTATCTTGTCTTTTCACTTTCGTAACTTAGGAACAACCAACCAACCAACCCCCCCCCCCCCCATTTTACTTGCTTTTATGTGTGTGTATATATATCTACTCCTAGCATAATATCAACCATTTGTGCTTAAGCGCTTAGGAAGATCCCTCTTCTCCTTGGACGACCCCGATTTGCCGCTATCTACCTAGTTGTAGAAAGTAAGCAAAAAGGGCTTATAAATTATCTTTGCATAGAGGTGCGACGACCGCCCGCTATCACATGTATTGGGTGATTTAGGAGAGGATGAATCTTGATTGCATGATCTTATTAATGGGTTGGTGAGAACTTATATGGGTTTATTGTTTGATTTCGAATATTCTTGTTTAAATAGCCGACATGCTTACATTATCATGTTTTTAATGGTTGGGTTATTTGGGAGAATGTTGTCTTATTGAATAATATTGTAGACCATGCTTTGTTTATGATCATATCACAACTCTTGCCATCATTTTGATAGGATGTCTCCCAAAAGGAATACATCGGAGAAGGGCAAGTCCACTCAGGGTGAGAAGAGGAAGAACTGGCGAGGGGTGCAAACCCCGAGCCAGTGACTTCCATTCTTCACAACCCCAAGTTTGTGACTGAATCCAACATCTCCAGAACTGCAGTCCGGAGGTGGAGGAACTTGAGAGAGCTGAAAAGGAGTATCCTAGAGACTGGATTTGCATGCAAGGAAACCTTGCGGCTCTAGGCTTACTCAATCTTGTAACTTACCTATTGGGACGAGTATGTCTAGAGGGATTTCTTGAGAGACACTCGAAGACGTATGTGAGGTGAACCCTAGAGTTCCTAGCGACTCTTTGGCCGGTCGTGGATGACGATGGACGCAAGGTGATCAAATTCCACCTGGATGATAAGGAGTACAAGATGACCCACCGAGAGGTAAGGCGCGCCCATGGATAGAGGTATGGCAAGGAGATCTAGAAAACACACAGCTAAGGGATGCCTTTTTCTCTCAGATGTTTTTGGGTACAACTGACAGGTACTGATTGGAAGAACTTTTGCAAGAGTACTTCCCTGGTTCACCCGGCATTCCGTTATGTTCACCGACTGTTAGCTATGGGAGTTTTCTACCATAGTGAGCTGACGCAATACCCAGGTTCAGATGTTCATTGCCTTTGGATAATGACAGCCGAGGGTAATTTTTACCCAAACTTGGTAGGGTATTTTGAGCTGGAATGTTTAGCGATGAGGGATAGAAAGAGTGGTAAGATATCTATGGGCGGTATGGTAGCTCTATAGTCACAATACATAGGACATCCGGTCACACAGAAATCGTTGGCTAACTTGGGACGATCAGGTACAAAGTATAACATTGAGAAGTTAGGCAAATCATCTATGGTGGGACCTACGACATCTGATGGTCAATATGTATAGCTTTATGGTGGAGCGAGCACTTATAGTTTCTTGGCACCTCTACAACCAGAGCGCACCTTCATCAACCATGACACATGTTTAGATGACCTAATTATTGATCCCGACCAGTGATTTGAGAGAACTTTCTACAGAGTTTTAGCCACCCCGGAGATAGATGTTGAGGAGCCTGAGGGAGAGAGCTCTTTGAGAGCACCTCCTAGTCGTTCTCGCATATCCATGCACCTCACGGAATAATTTCAATATCTTAGAGAAAAACTTTGGAGCTCTACCCATGTTTAGCAAAAGGTTATCCAAGAAATGGGAAGAATGTGATCACAATTGGAAAAGATGAGTGCAAGAATGGACTCCATGGAGGCAACACTTCAAGAAATGGGATACATTGTGAAGAGCTTCACGAGTCATGACGAGGAGGAAGGCCCTTTGGGGCTGCAAGAGTAAGTGTCACGATTTCTCCCAACATTACTTAAGTGTTAACATGAGTTTTTTGTTGCATTGGAGACGATGCATTGGTTAAGTGTGAAGAAGGGAGTAGTGAGCACGTAAGGAGTTTCATTCTTGGATTTCTTCGGTGCATTCTATGTTTTGTATTGGTAGTTTTTCTTGATTGTTGGTGATTTTATTGAGGGATGCTTTTGGATGGACATTTAGTGGCAAGACATGCTATTCTAGGGTTACTAATTTGCATGGGGTAGGTTGTTTAGGATATTGGTGGTGTATTTTTTGTTTTGAGCTTATCTTTTGTAGTACAAAGCCCACTTTGGGGCAATTTTGTGCAACACAAAAAAATTGAAAATTTTTAAAAATGAAAAAATATAAAAACCCGGACAAGTTGAAAACTCGAAAGGGCAACTTGGGTAACTTTGGAAAAGGTCTGGATAGGTTGAAAGACCTAGGTTGAAATAAGAGGCTAGGCCCGGCTAGGTATACCACCCTAGGCAAAAATGAGAGGCCGTGTGGAAAAAGGTGAGAAGTGAGTACCCTTTGTGCGTTAAAGCTAGGAAAAATGAGAGAAAACAAAAAAAAAACTAGGTTATTAATACATGTGACTCCTTGGTTGTAACTAGGTAGAGAATTATGAACTATCCCTATGTTGCAACCAAGTCGGCAGCTCCTGGATTTCTTTGGTGGATTGTTTTTGGGAGAAGACTCTTTGATTTCTTTGGGGATCATTTTGGAAAAAGTAATCTAGCTTTATACTTATCTTATTGGCTTACCTTTTTTCCACACTTTACTTTGGGTGGTTAGATTGCTTATGTTCTTTGGGGAGTGTGAGAGTTGTGAGATTCTTACTCTTTTTGGGGGAAACATGGTAATCTAGGAATAAGTTGGATGCCTCAGTTAACTTATGCTTGCATGCTACATTTCGCTTAATTATTTTTCTTGTCTTTATTTAATCAAGGACGAGTAAAGGGTTAAGTGTGGGGAGTCTGACGTGCTTCATTTCACGTGTGTCAATTGTTGCATTCAACATAGTTTTTATCTTTTTTTTATTTGGTGGATTGCTAGTATTAGTTAAGTTTACGTCAAAGGTGATGGTAAAGCACAACAACTGAGTGCGATTAACACTGTTACTACGTGCGATTCTGTGTGCGAAATACACACCAACGTCACTGTTCTTCTTCCTTCTCTAACTTTTCCCTATAACGGCTCTTTTACTGATTCTGGTTTCAGACCATGGCGTCTTCGACGCCTAATCAAAACCTAGATTCTACCGCGGCTACTAACAAAAGCTTCCTCCAAGCTCTAAACACGAAACCTTCCCCGCTCATATCCTCCCTTCCAGACACGCCCAACCTTCATCCTATAACTGAGTATAAGGGAAAGATTGCCTATATCCTCCCTCCGGAGGAAGGCGAACTTCTTGGTTCACATTACCAGAATGCTTTGGTTGGCAAATTCAATAGGGGGAAACCTCCTATGGAGAAACTAGTTGCTGCCTTCAAATCAATTGAATTTAAGGCTAAATTTCAATTGGGATCTATTGACTATCGCCATATTCTTATTCGATTTCAGGAAAGTGAGGATTATCAGCTCTGTTTGATGAAGGGTCAATGGATGATCCAAGAATCAACAATGAAGGTTCAGAAGTGGTCTCCGGACTTTTCCCCTGCCGCCGAATCCTCCATTGTAACAGCATGGGTAACTTTTCATCAGCTTCCTATACATTTCTACAATACCTCGGCTATTATAGGCATTAGTAGCCAGATAGGGAGATTTCTCAAAATGGATGCAGCTACTAATGCTCTAACAAGACCTTCTGCTATAAAAGTTTGTGTAGAAATTGACCTAATGTCTCAACTCCCTCCTACTATTGTGGTAGGAATTGGAAATAAAATTGCTGATTACCCAATTGAATATGATCAGTTGCCTTCATATTGTACACATTGTAGGATAATTGGACACAGCCAGGCAAACTGTAATTTCCTACACCCAGAATTGAGAAACGATAGAAAAGTCTTAGCTGAAACCAAAGAGAATAAGGTTAGACAGGCCTCAGTCCAAGCTGACACTCAGAAAAATTTAGGAATTTCTCCTAAGGTAACTGTTGATGTGGAAGGTACATCAACTCTATCAGTTTCCCAAAAAGAATCTGATTTCCACTTTCAAAATAAGATCTCAGGTTCTCCTGGGGAAAACAACTCAAACTCTCTCAGAGTTAGTCACATGAATAGAAATACTCCTTTCTATTCATTGGATGATATCTCTAAACCTATCTCCAATTTTTTTTTTGGAGAAGAAAGACTAAACAGCCTGAACTTCCTCCTATCCGGGAAGATTTAGTTAAGAAGGATATAGTTACTATATCAAATGCTTTCCACACTTTAACTGACTTACATGATGATGATCATGATGCTCAAGATGAAGAAACAATGGACATTTTCCACGAGTCTGTGGAATCACAGGAAGCAGTGGCACACCAGTCAGGTCCACAAGAGGTAGACACTGTGGTCATTTGCTTGTCTACCCATGCAGAAGAGCAGGTTGATCCAACTGAGCTAGTACTCAACACTGCAATCAAAGACCTAGCCATTAATGCAGAACACAACAGAGCTGTAGAACAAACTCAGCAGGAGGTAAGTATTTCAACTGCAGACAAAAAGAGTATAAGTGATGGTAAGAAGGGTAAAAATAGTATTGCACATGTATCTAAACTAAGGACACTAAGATCATCTCAAAAAGCAAGCCCCCCAGATTTTAATTGATAAAGTACACCAAAACAGGGAAAATATTGGTCTGGAATGTTAGGGATTATGGCACTTCACTGGATAGATTAAAGACTCTAAACAGGTAACACAAGATTGACATTCTATGTTTAATTGAACCATGGCATAATAAACAGAACTTAAACACTTTGATGCATGATCTTGGTTACAATAATGCTCTCCATGGCCAGAATGCTAAAATTTGGATTTTATGGAATCATGTTTTCAGTTTAACCATTGCAAATGAATCTGATCAGTATTTACAGGCTAGAGTAACTGATAATGCCACTTCTGTTTATTGGAATGTTTTCTTCATTTATGCTAGTGTCCATAGACAGTTGAGGGAGATTTTATGGTCTGATTTACAACCTCCAACACCAGATCCATCAATTTACATTGGTGATTTTAATACGGTAGCCTCGGTTTCTGAATATAAAGGTAGGAAATTAACACCTAGTAAAAGCATGAAACAATTTAATTATTTCCTAACTAATATGGACCTACATGATATCCCTACCGTGGGAAACTCATTCACTTGGAGTAACAATAGATATAGGGATAAATGTAAGGACCTACAGTTTCAAAGGTTAGACAGGGGATTGAGTAATTTAGACTGGCTGGAACTTTTCCCCAACAGTTCTATCCAAGTACTAAATAGAATGACATCTGATCATTCTCCTCTTTTATTATCTATTCAATCCGCTGTAGAACAGGTTCCAAGGCCTTTTAGATATCAAGAAATGTGGTCAAATAGACAAGATTTTCAAGATTTAGTTATCTCTAACTGGAATTTAATGTCACCTCTCACTGGGATGCATAGATTTGTACACAAACTAAAGAGGCTTAAGATTGTAATTAAATATTGGAACAAAAATATTTTTGGTAATGTAAATCATAATCTTTTACAATCTGAATCAAAAGTCAATGATCTGGAAATTCTGTTCCAGCAGACTTAGGATGAATTAGTTTTAATTGAACTTATGAAATCTAAAGCTTTGCTTCTGAGATCTCAGAAGGAATACAATATTTTTCTGAAGCAAAAGGCTAGGTTAAATTAGTTTAAACAGGGAGATGCAAACACAAGTTATTTTCATCACACAATTAGAGAAAAGAAAGCAAGATCTAGAATTGCTAAAATTAAAGATGGTAATGGGAACTGGATAACTGATCCAAATCTGATTAAAGAAGGAGGTGTTAGATTTTTTCAGAAATTACTGAATGAGGATGTCTCACAAAAAGAGGGAACTTATCTAAATCAATTTCTGCAAGAAATACCTACAGTACTAACTGATCAACTGAACCTCCTTCTGCTTACCCCTTTCAACACACAGGAACTGAAAAATACAGTTTTTGACTTTAATAAATCTACTGCACCGGGTTCTGATGGTTTCTCGGGTGATTTTTATATTTCTTTTTGGGAAACCATTAAGGAAGACCTCTTAGAAGCTACAAATGAATTTTTAAATAATGGATACATCCCTAAAGCCATGTCTAGCACCTTGCTCACTTTAATCCCCAAAAAAGCTATTCCAAATACATTTGCAGATTTCAGGCCAATTAGCTTATCAAACTTCGTTAATAAAGTTTTCTCTAAACTGTTAATGGAGAGGATTAAGCCACTAATGCATTTACTGATTTCCCCTAAGCAAAGTGCTTTCATTAAAGGTAGGGATATTTCAGATAATGTGATCCTAATGTATGAAATGACCAGATTACTGTCTAGGAAGACTAAGATTTCAAATCTGATAGTCAAATTAGATATGCAAAAGGCTTTTGATAGGGTTTCTTGGTCTTTTCTAAATTCCATTCTCCTACATTTTGGTTTCCATGGAAAATTTGTTAGATTCATCATGCATAACATTGCTTCTGCAAACTTTTCAGTACTAATAAATGGAGTAACATCAGGTTTCTTCTCTTCCTCAAGGGGCATTAAACAAGTAGACCCCCTCTCACCTTTTCTGTACAATATTTTATCAGAGGCTTTTTCCAGAGGTCTAAAGAAAATGTTTAGCACTGGATATTTACAGTATTTTAGTCTTCCCAACTCCTGTTCTTCTCTTACTCATCTCATGTATGCCGATGACACTGCTATTTTTTTGAATACTAAGACTAGCAATTTGAGGCGGTTTAAACATTTTTTGAATGCATATGAGATTACATCAGGTCAAAAGGTAAATTTTGCAAAATCCAAATTCTTTTTCTCTCACAACACACCTCTACTGCAAGTCTAGTCTGTTAAAAGGTTACTAGGGATGGAGAAAGGCTCCTTTCCCTTTAAATACCTTGGAGTCCCTATTTTTTCTGGTAGGAATTTAAAGGTGCATTATCTACCTTTAATTGAAAGAATGGATAAATTGATAAATAATTGGAAGAATAGATGGTTAAGTTCTACTGGTAAGATCATTATGATTAATCATTGCTTCCTTTCGATTCCAACACATATCTTTGCAGTTCTAAAACCCCCTAGGATAGTTTTAAAAACAATGGGAAAAATGGCATCTAGCCTATTCTGGGGAAAAACTGATCTTACTGATAGAAAAAGGTGGAGATCCTGGAAAAAAATGAGTTACCCGGTGGATGAAAATGGGATAGGCTTTAAGGATTTGAATGCTATAGTAGATGCCTTTTCATGTAAATTATGGTGGAAGCTCCAAACTAATGAGACCCAATGGTCAACTCTTTTATGGACACTACCTGTCTCTTACAAAAAATCCCACATTTGGGGTAGAATCAGCAGAGTAACTGCAAGGGCAAACAGTTTAACTAGGGTTATTTTTGGAAAAGGGGATTGCTCATTCTGGAATGCAAATTGGATGGGAGATGGTGCTCTCTGTTATAAATGGCCTGAGGAAATGGACCTTCCTTTTGAGGATATTTCCCTGGGGTCTTTCATTAAAAACAAATCTGCTTTCTTACCAAATCTGGAGCCTCATTTGGCTACCAATATCATTCATATATTGCAGGAAGTAAGGTTGGAATACTCTCATGTGGACCAGCTAGTTTGGACTCCAACAACTGATGGGAAGTTCTCAATTAGATCGGCCTACAGCATATTCAGACAAAAAGGACCTGAAATCCTACATCTCAATAAGGTTTGGTCTTCCTTCATACCTAGAAAGATGTCAGTACTTCTTTGGAGAGCTCTAAATATCATCCTTCCCTTTGATAATATCTTAAGTATGATGGGTCTAATTTTGGCTTCTAGGTGTCTTCTCTGCCTGAACAATAAGGATAATCTTGATCATTTTTTCAATTCATGTCCTTCTTCCTGTTCTGTATGGCAAAGAGTTTATTCAATTTTACAGCTACCACATACAGGTTTTAGGAATTTAAAAAGCATGGTAGAATTTTACTTAACTTTCAAGGCTGATTCTAAAATTCATGCAAACTTGATAACTGCTGCTTTTATGGTTATTTTTTTTTAATTAAACCATCATTAGATGGGGAAAATTATATTAGGCCTTCCCAAGCCGTAAAATAAACAAAAACTGAAAGGTAAAGAAAGAGAGAAGCCATTGGCTTAGTTGATATGTACATTTGTGTCCCATAGGCTCATTGAAGCAACATTTGTTGCTTCCAAAATGAATAAAAGAGTATAGCTAATTGTGAGAGGATTACTAAAACTCTTAGTTGAAAATGGAGATCATCGAACTTATTAGTGGATCGTAATGACGAAACACTGGTCAGTCAAAATCACCCCATCTAAACTAAGAAGCTTATCCCCTACAAAGATAAACAGTGGAAAGAAAAGCTTCGATATCCAAAAAAAGTTCCATCAAGCAACTCATCACTGTAACCGAGAGCAGCCATGAAGCATCTAGTAGCATCCCTCAAGCATCAAGCAAACCAGCAATGAAAAGACAATTAACCATTGCGCATTCCTGAATCTCCATGGAAAATCTCCATGTTGTGCATCCTTGTGGTCCTAGTAAAATCAAACTGCCTCCTTGTGCCTACAAAAGGTGAAAACATTTAATCAATAGCATCCATACTATGTGAAATTCTTAAGGAGGGAGTCCCTAACTGATCAAGCCTAATCAGACCCTGAATATGATTAGGTAACATATGAAAAGAGAAAAAGGATTCACTTGTCCCATCTTTGAGGCATTTCTTTGCTAGTGCATCAGCTACAAGATTTGCTTGCCTCCAAATATGAGTAAGTTTGAATGGACTCAGAGATTGTTTAATTTCATCCGCAAGTTGGAACAATTTCCAAGGGGCAAGTAACGGATCTGATGCTGACAAGACAGTATTCTTACAATCGGATTCTATGCATACATTTACCAAAGAACCATCAATTTTTGATGTGGCAAACTGTATTGCCCTCATTTCAGCCTCTTGAGGAGATTTAGCATTTGAAATTTGAGTATGAGCAACAATAAAATTACCCCTACTATCTCTTAGGATCATGCTAAATCCAGTCAAGTTCAGATGGGAATTCCAAGCAGCATCAACATTTAGTTTATATCCCCTGATAGGTTTAGAGCAAGCAATTTTAAAGATTTTCAGTTTAGGAGGGAGCTTGATCAGTGGCAGAAAAGAGTGATTTGCAATATCTTTGTCAAAATTTGATCTAATGAAAGCAGGTTTAGCAGTGAACATATAGAAAATTTGTTCTTTGATGCTTGCTATCACCAAACCTGTCATAGGCAAAGCTGAATCAAAAATGATTCTATTTCTCATTTTCCACAATTGCCAACAAGTTATAACAGCTGCAGATTTAATGATATCAGTATGAAGGGCACTTCTACCCGAGATAGTTAGATAGCAAGAGAGTCTCTCCCAAATAGAGGAGTAATTAGCAGCAGTAATCCCCATGAAAGAATGAACAGTTTCCCAAATTTGAATTGCAAATGTGCAGGAGTTGAAAAAATGGTCTAAAGAGTCCTCATGATTATTACACATACAACATCTTGAAGTCAATGAGAAACTCAGTTTGCGCAGCACATTATCGAAAGGGAGCAAAGAATTCATCATTTTCCACATAAAAATAGAAACTTTTTTCTCAATTCTAGTATTCCACAAGTACTGAGCAGATTGAATATTACCTCTTTGGTGTCGTAGCAATATGTAAGTAGCTTTAAAGGAGAAATCACCATTTGTACCTGGTTTCCAAATGAGTCTATCCTTTCTATGCGGAGATAGGGTTGCTTCCTGCAATAAAGTGGCAGCATGAGAAGGGAGAAATGGAGCAATTTCTTGAAGCCAAGAAGCTTTATGTTTGATGAAGTCAGAAACAGTGCTTGATTGAGGTATATTTACAGTAATAGGATTACACCAATCCTCAACCGATCCTATACCTAACCAATTTGAAGTCCAAAAGTTACAGTCTCCGTTTCCCACTATAACCCTAGAGTTAGCTTCTGCCCAACTATTAATATCACAAATTCTCCTCCAATTTTGAGAGGTTCTATAGGATGGAGGTAGAGATGTCAGAAGGGAAGACCAAAGTACCTCTCCCTTTTGGAATTTCCACCACAACCTAACAGAGCATGTCTTTAGGATTGTATGAATAGATCTAAACCCAAGACTATTTTGATCAATGGGATAACAGAGTAAATCCCACTTTCTCCATGTTCTTTTTGTTCCTTGATCAGTTGTGCCCCAGAAAAACCTACTAAGTTTTTTCTCAATGGTGAGGATAACTTCATTCGTAGGTTTTAAAACTGACCAAATATGTTAGGGGATGGAGTATATACATGACTGGATTAAGATGATCTTACCCCCCATGGAAAGCCACCTGCTCTTCCAACCCCCTATTTTGTTTTCAATATGTTCAATTATAGGTTGGAAATAGATTTTTTTGGGTGACCCTGTAAAAATTGGAACCCCTAAGTATGTAAAGGGGAATCTGCCTATTTTCATACCCAACACCCTTTTGATATTACTGATCCTATCTACTGAAACATGCTTTCCTAAAAAGATGTCACTCTTTGAGTAATTAATCCTTTGTCCACTGACCTCCTCAAACTTGGTAAGAAAAGCTTTAAATCTGATCAAAGATTGGTTATTTGCAGTTAGAAAAATAACTGTATCATCAGCATAAGATAAATGAGAAACTGGAAAGGTGTTACCTGGAAGATGATAGTATGATAGCTTACCATTCAGAAAAATGTAAGCTAAGCTCCTTGTGAAGGATTCAGAAAATATATTAAAGAGAAAAGGGGAAAGGGGGTCACCCTGTTTAATTCCCCTAGAGGCCTGAAAGAAACCGACAGGCTTACCATTTATGAGGATTGAGAACCATGCCTGAGATAAGTTCTTCATGATGATAAAGATGAATCTAGCAGAAAAACCAAATCTTGCAAGAATTGAGTATAGAAATGACCATTTAACCCTATCAAAAGCTTTCTGAAGATCAAGTTTAACAATGCAATTGGGATCTCTTTTCTTTTTGTTTAAAAACCTTACCATTTCCTGTAGGTAGATGACATTATCAGAAATGTCTCTACCTTTAAGAAAAGCAGTTCGATGTGGTGAAATAATTTTTGGCATTATAGACTTTAGCCTTTCCATCAGTACCTTTGAAAAGATTTTGTTTATAACATTGGAAAGGCTAATTGGTCTATAATCATCAAAAGATGTAGGAGTTAATTTTGTGGGGATAATAGTGATCCAGGTGCTGCTAATACCTTTGGGAATATTTGTAGCAGATAGAAAATCATTTACAGCAGACAATAAATCATCTGCAATAATATCCCAAGAGTGAATATAAAATTTAGCAGTAAAACCATCAGGGCCCGGGCTGCTAAGCTTATTTAAATTAAGCACAATATCTCTAAGTTCATTAAGAGAGGCTGGTTTAACTAAACCATCATTATCATCCTGAGTAATCAGTTTAGGAATTTGGCTGAGGAAGTGTGATGTGTAGAGATTAAAATCAGAAGAGCTATCCTCAGCTAAAAGATTATTGTAATAGTGAATGGCCTCATTTTCAATTTCCTGAGCAGTATCAACCCATAGGCCATTACTATTTTTGATTTTTGTAATCTTTAATCTACAGTTTCTCTCCCTAATAGATTTATGGAAAAAACTTGTGTTATTATCCCCCTCTTTAAGCCATTTGACCTTTACCTTATGCTTCCAAAAACTTTTCTGCTCTACAAGTGATCTAACTAATTTAGCTCTGGCTTCTTTCAGTTTCAGTAAGTTCACATCAGAATTAACCAGGTCATAGTTCTGTTCATGAGCTAGGAGATCAGTTTCTGCATTTGTAACATTATCCATGATGTTACCAATTTTTCTCTATTCCATATCTTGAGCTCCTTTTTTAATCTAATCAGCTTAAGGAAAAACCTCAACATACCAGAGTTATTCATAGGCATTTCCCAATTATTTTTGATCACCTGAGTGAATTCTCTCCTTTTATACCATGTATTAATAAACCTGAAAGGTCTAGGAGATGAGGGGACATCACTACCAATAGTAAGTAACATGGGACTATGGTCTGATGAGATTCTATTCAGAATGTGTACTGATGAGGAATGAAAATTAGAAGACCAGGAGGAATTACATAATCCCCTATCCAGTCTTTGAATAGTAGGGGACCTAAGCCTGTTATTGCTCCATGTAAACAAGTTCCCAACAGTATTGATTACTTCTAATGCCATGACACTAATAAAATCATTAAAATCCTTCATACTACCTAATTTAGGAGTAGCAGGACCTTTATACTCATTTATTGATGTTATGGCATTAAAATCTCCAATAAAAATGGAGTCAGAATGAGTCAGTGATTTTAAATCTGACCAAAGGGACTTCCTTCCATTTCTGGTCCGTAGGCCATAAACAAAAAAAGCATCCATGCTTTTGTTGAGAGTTAAACTTAGCACATTGACAGCAAGAAACTGCAGGTTATCACACTTTAGTGTCAAAGAAATGTTGGAATTCCAAAAGAGCCAAATTTGACCACTACTAGCATACATACAATTATCAAAATCTAAAGCATGCCTGGACTAGCAGGAACAAATACATTTTTGAGAATAGACCTTTCTCAAGTGAGGCTTGTGTCCATGACATTAAACAAACGATTTATATAATTTTCACAGCTCACAAATTGATAGGTAATCGAAAAAGGCATAAGCAATGGATTCAGGCTAATATCATTCCTCAAATTTTTCAAAAAAATAAATCTGCTATTACTGCTGTGCATTGGAAAAAACCACTAACTGGCTATAAGATTAATACTGATGCATCATGGATCTCTAGTGGACTTTCCTCTGCTGCAGTAATTGTAAGGGATTGGAATGGTAATGTGGTTAAAATGAGAGTTAAAATTTTTCAAAGTCCATCTCCTTTGCATGCAGAATTGGTTGCAATCCAATGTGGATATGACACCTGTTCAGAACTAGCTTTAGGTAAATGTGTAATTGAATCTGATTGCTTAACTGATGTTAGGGGTATTCAAAACCCATTGTGCAGCCCTTGGAGAAGTTACTCTATCTGCAAAGCACTTAATGTAGAACACTCCTCACACCCAATCCAACATACACCTAGACAAGCTAACATGGCGGTGGATTTCTTGGCAAAATTTGCTAGGGAAAAACATTTACAAGGTGATTTAGACATTAGGTCAATACCCCTTTTCCTTCGGGGATTGTTATCACTCGATAGTATTGGTTTCCCAGCAATAAGAATTGGATCTCCTATGGATACCAGTAGGAAATAGATATGGTCTTATCCTTTTGCTAGTATGTGCATCTTGACTGTTTCTAAGGAAGTTTCTATTATCTTCTTTTAGTACAAATACTACTAGTTTCTCTCCTCTTGTAATTTCAGTTTTTAGACTGTATGCATGGATACGAGGTAGGGCGAAGAACTGGACTACTGCTGATTCTGACGATGATGTTTTTGATCTATTTCATACTCTCATGCTGAATGGACTCTATGCCACTGAATCTCTGGGAATTACTACAACATGATGCTCCCTTCCACTGTCTGAGAAGAAAAAGTCTTCAGCACTCCTATGTTGACAACATTTGGGAATCCTCTTGGCTTGTATATCGTTGACAAATAGGTGTCTCGATCCTTCGATTTTCCGACCGATTCGTGGTACTACAGCTTCAGGGTTTCCTTAGTAGGCTTACTTTTGTACATGGATTAACTCTAGTTTCGACCAGGTACATCCACCGCTTTTGGTAGCAAGTTCTTTTGCTTCAAGAGCTTATTTTAGCTCTTGGATCATCATTACAATGATCAACTTGTAACATTCATAAACTTTCAACGCCTAATTTGGCTTATTAACTCGGCTTGGGGGAGCCTAATAAATACCCCCCCATCCTTTGATGGTTTAAATTAAAAAAAATAAGTTTGCGTGACAAGGGGTTTAGACGACCATGTTTGGTTTTCATGTCTAAATCCCACATTTTGTAGACTTAATAGTACTAATAGACATGTTGTATCCATGGGCTCTGAGAGGTCATCGCCATACCTCTCAAAGTTAATACTTTTAAGCCCTAATGCTTCCTATCTACAACTAAGTAGATAATGGAAAGTCGGGGTCATCCATGAGAAGAGGGATCTTTTCAAGTGTTTAAACATATAATGGAGAAAACATACTAGGCATATACATATATAGATACATATAAAAGCATGTAAATGGTGGGGGGTGGGGGGTTGGTTGGTTTTTTATCCCAAGTTATCAAATTGAAAGACAACAATTAGCAAAGCAAGATAACTATGCTAATCATGCAATACAACTAAAGAGATGATTAAAATGACAATTAACAGAGCCTTGGGGGCAATCGACTTCCACTTCCAAACTTCCTATAGCTCATTGATTCATTCATTCATTCAATTACATTTATTGTCTATGGGGAATGCTATTACTTTTCATTCGAAGATCAACATTCGTTCCTTCTTAATAGTAGTTTGCAAAGACAAACAATGATCATTTGCAAACCTCATTGACGATCACCCTAGACAAACAACGTCATAGGGGTATTTCATCAATGGCATTTCACCAAAAGGACCATAGGTTTGATAACAACAAGTCTTCTACCAAAGACATAGTCATTTAACCAAACAAAGTATTTATTAGGTTAAACCTAGAACAAACAACATACAAGGTTCAACCTTTCTTTGCATCCATGGGATAAATATGAGAACAATCCATATTAACATACTTATCTAGCAAGAATTACCACTTATTATACACAAGAAGTTCTAAATCCATTCTTTTGAATTTCATGTCAAATGAGTTAAGAAATTTGCAACTTTCCTAACACCCTAACACTTCAATCATACAAACATTTCATATACTCAAACAACCCATGGTATAAACGAGGAAAAACACAACATTAATGGCAATAAAATGCTCTCCAATAAATGTTCATAAATGAGCAAACATAGAATCTTACTACATAAGTTTTGAAGCTTCAATCAATTGCTCCCAAAAACTAGATTTAGTTACAAGAGTTCTTAATGATTAATGCTAACAAACCAAACATAATACAAGAGAATTCAAAGATGAAAAATGGTGAAAACTAGGGTTAGAAACAGTACAGAAACGCAGAAAAAAGAAGATGTGAATGAGAGGAAAGAGAGTGCTATTTATAGTACAAAAAGGATAAGGTTAGGTTCTGACCACCCGTTGGTTGCAACTCGCAACGGGCGCCAGAACTTAACCTTGTCTTCTTTTATTTTTCTTGTGGTAAACACTTATCTTCACAATGATTCCTCTCATTTTTCAAGTCTCAACTCTTTGAAGAAATTCTTCAAAGTCTTCAAAAATGGTCTTCGACGACCTCCTATCTTCAAGTCTTCATGTCTTCGAAGCAAGTCTTCAAAGTCTTCAAAAAGTAATCTTCAATGGCCTCCATGTTCAAAGTCTTCAAAGTCTTCAAATTCTTCAAGCCTCCATGTTCTTCCTTTGTCACGCAAAATCCACTTAGAAGAGGTAAAAGAGCGCAAAGTTGTTCTTACCCCTCCTAAGAGAATTTCAAGGCAAAACACAAGCTCTTGATAATAAAAGAGCATACAAGTGACCCCAAAAACTACTAAATTATGCACACAAAATGGACACATTAAACCTCACCACACTTAAACCTTACTCGCCCTCAAGTAAGAAAAGATCCAAGCATACGAAGGAAATGACATATCCACATCCTAACTACTATTCCCCCAAGTCAATACCTCACAAAACTCTCAATATCACACATCCCAATGTTAAGGTCAAATGAGAAGTTTCCCACAACCCCCATTCCTAAATCTTCCCAAACCATATCAACCTATCAATTCATTGATATCCCTAAAACATCTCCAAATCCCGAACTGGCACCTGGTTTTTAGCACCGGTTATTAAAACCGGAGCAAAAATTTTAATAGGACCGGGTTTTTTTGTTAGCACCAGATTTTAAACCGGTGCAAAATTTACACCGGTTTGTGTAATTGTATTACCGGTAACACCGGTAAAATAAATAGTGCTAAAAATGATGAAAACCGGAGTTTAACTAACACCAGTTTAAAAACCGGTGCTAAAAATTACAAAAATCGGTTTAAAATTTGCACCGGTGCCAAAAATTTCCAAAATCGGTGAAATGCAAATTTTGGAACCGTTTTTAAAAACCGGTGCTAAAAAATTTTAAGAACTGGTGTTAAAATAATTCTGGAAAAAGAAGAAGGAAAAATGGCACCGGTTGATGTATCACCGGTTAAAAACTGGTGCTAATGGGAAAAATGGCACCGATTTTACGTACTATTCAAAAACCAGGTGCTAAATAGAGCATTTAATGCTTCGAACTAGCACTCAAATATTAGATCTGAACTTTTAATCTACTTCTCTCTTCATTGATGGAAGATGTTTTGGATGGTGAGCAATAACTCAAAGCAATGAACACCCAAGGGTGTAAGTTTTCCTTATCTTTTTTGAATTTCAATCAAATAGTAGTTATAATGACCATGAATGCATGCATGGAGAGAGTTTATTTGTATTTATTAATGGTTTCTAGACTTTAAGTTGGTTTAGTATCATGTTTCGAGAGTGTAAATGATTGTGGATGTAAACATAGTTGTGTTTGTTTTGGTAGATGGTATATATATAATTATATATATATATATATAATTATATATATATATATATATATCCCAAGAAAAAGTTGATCGATACACATACATACACATATACACATGACACTTTTAGTATTGAGTAGCAAATTGATTGTTTTTATTTTATTATGTTTGAACAATGAATATTTGTGTAATTGTTTGTATTATTTTGATTTGATACAATGGACCAAGAATCGATCCTTGCGTTGAGAAAAAAATGGTTAGCTATCCAAGTGTAGCTAGAAGGAGTGGTGAACATATTGCATTTATTGATTCGTTTCTTGATTAGGCCTTTGGTCGGGAGGAGAGGATACTTTGTCCATGCAAAAGATGCTTGTGTCGTGAATGGTTTGATGATTGTGGGCTTGTTAGATTTTTCTTGCTGAAGAATGGATTTGATGGAGGTTACATTGTATGGACATTTCATGGAGAGGCTGAACATCAACATAATGGTGGTGGGTTTGACAAGGTAGATGGAAACAATTGTACCATTGATGCTATGTTCGAAGACATTGTAAGAGATTTTCAGGGGAAGTCTAAAATGTTGAGTGCTTTGGTCGACAAAAAGGAGAAGCCATTGTATCCGGGATGTAAAAGTAAGGATACCATAATCTCCTTTTTTATGGAGGTTTTCAATTTGAAAGCTACAAGTTCTTGGAGTGATACAAGTGTGAATTCAATCCTAAACCCTCTAAAGGGTAAGTTTCCGAAAGGGAATGGAATACTGAAAAACATTTATGAGGCTAAGAAAATATTGTGTCCACTCGGTTCTGAATACAAGAAAATGCATGCATGTCCTAGTGATTGTGTGTTGTATGACGGTGATTTGAAAGACACGGTTGAATGTCCTGTGTTCAATCATTCAAGATATAAGGGTGTGAGAAATGATGATGATGGGTGTTTGGCTAAGAAGAAGAAGAAGGTCCCATCGAAGTGTATGTGGTATCTTCCCTTAATTCCAAGGTTGAAGAGGTTATTTACGAATTCAAAAGATGCAAAGAACTTGCGATGGTATGGAGAGCGGGAAAGACCAATTGACCACAAGATAAGACATCCGACATACGGTGAACAATGGAGAAATTTTGACAAGCGATATCCTTCATTTGGTTCAGAAGTTAGAAATTTACACCTTGCATTGTGTACTAATGGGATGAATCCATTTGGCAATATGTCATCGAAGCATAGTTCTTGGCCCGTGATGTTTGTTATATATCATTTGCCCATTTATTTGTGCATGAAATGTAAATATGTTATGATGCCACTGTTAATCTCAGTACCTAGACAACCTGGGAATGCGGTCGATGTGTATTTGAGACCATTGATTGATGATTTGAAGATATTGTGGGGAAAAAAAGGGGTGATGGTATTTGTTGCCCATATGAATGTGGAGTTTCAAATGCATGCCATGCTTTTTTGCACGATCAATGATTTTCCAGCCTATGGAAATTTGTCGTGGTATGTTGTGAAGGGGCACAAAGCATGTCCTATTTGTGGGGAGAAGACAGAATTCAAATAGCTAAGATATGGAAGAAAGACAGTGTATCTTGGCCATAGAAAATGGCTGCAAGGAAACCATAAATACCGGGATGATGTGGTAAATTTTGTTGGGGGAAAAGAACGAAGGAAATCCCCTACACCACTAACTGGTGTGCAGATTCACAAGAAGGTTAAGAAATTGAGAGTGGTGTTGGGAAAGTATAAAGGCAATGATAGAATACATTGTGTGGGTCCATGGAAGAAAAGGTAAAAAAAATTTATCTACCGTATTGGGAACATCTTCAGGTTAGGCATTACCTAGACATGATGCATATTGAGAAAAATGTTTGTGAAAGTTTGATAGGCACCCTGTTGAATATTCCCTGGAAGATGAAAGATAGTTTGAATGCTCGGTTGGACTTGGTAGATTTGGGAATCAGAAATGACCTCGCTCCAGAAGTGAAGGGTAAGAGGACTTACTTGCCCCCTCCACCTTGTACATTGTCAAAGGAGAAGAGAATATCAGTTTGTGATAGTTTGAAATTAGTGAAGGTCCCAATTGGTTATTCATCGAACGTTAGTCAGGTAGTTACAAAGCATTGTCAGATGACTGGGTTGAAATCTCATGATTGTAATATTTTGATGCAACAACTCTTACCTATTTCTATTCGCGTGGTAATGGAGGCCGACGTAAGGTACTCAATCACTGGACTTTGTTTATTTTTTGCTTCCATATGCCGGAAGTCTGTTAACCGGGACCATTTGGATGTCCTACAAAAAGAGGTTTCTGTGCTATGCAAGTTGGAAACGTATTTCCCTCCATCTTTTTTTGATATAATGGTTCACTTGGTTGTTCATTTAGTGTGGGAGATAAAGATATGTGGTCTGGTTGGTATGCATTGGATGTATCCTTTTGAGCATCACATGAAAGTATTCGAGGGATACGTAAAATGTTTGAGTCGGCTAGATGCTAGTATTGTTGAGAGGTATGTTACCGAAGAAGTAGTTGAATTTTGCTCTAGCTATTTGGAGGAACATAGAAATTTTGGGGTTCCCCAGAATTGACATGTTGGAAGAAAGGTGGGCAAACCGAGGTCAATGGGAATGTTATTTACTCCATTGAATAGTGATCTGATGTCAGTTCATTCGTATGTCCTGAGGAATTGTAGGGAGACTGCTGCTTATGTGACCGAGCACCTTAATTCGATCACAAAGTCTCATCCCACATGGCCCCCTAATAAAGTTCAATTGGAGAACAATGACATGTTTGTGAATTGGTTTTATGATCTATGCAATGTAGATGATTACGACCCAAAATTAGAGCATTTGCAAGGAATTCTAACTACACGGTCTTGAGGTATTCTGGATATTACATGAACGGTTTCTCTTTTGCTACTAGGGACCAAGATTCAAAGAGCACAACACAAAATAGTGGGGTATACATTGAGTCTGAGACAATGTGGCAAGCAAGTAAGAAAGACAATAAACCTGTCCTAGCTGTGATGTCGTTTATGGTGTTATTGATGAGATTTGGGAGCTAGACTATGGAGAATTCAAGATTCCAGTTTTCAAGTGCCAATGGTTTGATAACACAACCGGAGTTCAAATTGATGAGCCAATGGGATTTACCCTTGTTAACCAGAGTCATGAAGTATATGAAAATGATCAGTTTATTTTGGCCGAACAAGCAAGAATAGTTGTCTACATTAATGATTTGTACAATGTAGGTTGGTCTGTTGTGTTACAAGGTAAGAAATACTCTTTCCGTGATGAAATTGATTTTGAAGTTACAAGTGGAAGGTTAGAGTTCCCCTCTATTTCCCCCCTACTTATAAACGACAGGATTGAGGAGGGAGCAATACGGAGGAAACACAGAGATGTCATTTGGATAGATGAAGATGGCCAAGAAATTGGAGACATTCAATTCAAAAAGAGGAAGATGGTTGAATACTAGTGGCTTACAAGCAATGAATTCTCTAATTAATTTATGTACTTTTGTAGTATGTTGTGTTTTGTATGACTGTTAACTATTCTAGAACTATGTTCAAAATGGTAATTATTTGGAGCAGCTCTGAGAGCGGAAGCGCGCTACCGCTCTTTATGTAAAGCTTGGATAAAATATGCTTCATTTTTCCTTTTTTACGGTTGCCTGCTGCAGCGCGCTGCAGCTCCTTTGGTTCAACTGCGAAATAGTAACCCTAAAATTCCCTATACTTCCACTGAGAGCAGCAGTGTGTAGTTGCTCATTCAGTTCATCTAAGACAAAAACATGAATACGTTACAAGCCTAGAATTGTCAACTTCCAAAATCAGAGAAAATAGATGCCCACAACTAATAGCATCGAAATTCCACAGTCATAAACTACCAAGTCAAATCCACAGAGAAGCAACATATTTTTTGGAAATCAAAACCCGATAAAATAGAGATTCCTAATAACCGAGCAAAATAAATAAGTTGAGAAGATAAAGATGTGAGCATAATGAGGGTAGTCAATCCCCGTGCGAACTGTGTTCACCAGTGTTGGAAAATGGTGAATCTATAGTAGGGATTGGACCCAATTCCTTGATTCTCTGGCCACACATGGCTCTTAGGATCTTCCCAACCTGCTCAGTCTATCGCACTAAGTGATCAACCTTCACATTCAATGCTACCATGTCCCCATCTGAACTCTCCTTAGATGATTTACTTGATCTCGGCCTTGATGACACAGAAATTTTGACAACCACCTTCCACGCACAAAGCAGTAATGAGGAAGAAGAAGCCTATACAGTTATGGGCATTGAAACAATCCCATATGTACGCCAGTATCGTACCCCCAATATTGATGCTCAAGTTCTTCTTGATCTTGTACAACAGCAACATACGTGAACAATGTACCTCACTATTCATTTTCACTGCCAGCAGGCGGGCAACTATGAAACTGTACCACACATTTATCTCCTCACTCAGGTATTTCTTCTCAATGTTAGACCATTCTGGTGGTAGGTTCTGGATAACTTCATCACCATCATCACAGATTTCTCTTATGATCTGTTCCCAAGAAGCTTTTTCAACAGCATTTTTCGTGGCTTCGTACACACTTGAGGGCTTTGGTGTGATCTTGTAGAACTCGTTGATCACATCCAGTTCGAGCACAACAAAATGACCACGGAAGAAAACCTTTGCTGAATTCTTGTACTTCATCAGGGACAAGAACTTGCATGCTAGCATCTTGTTCACACGATCTGGTTGTGCGATGAAGCTTTCCCACCCTTGCAGGTTGACATAGGAATGTAAGGCTTTTCCAGTCTCAACCCTCTCTCCAGTATAGGCCCCGGATAATGAATTATTTGTATACATTCATTGCCTCCGGACAACCTGCCACTGTTATTGGTATTACAGAGTTTTCCTGCACCATCCGAGACATGTTGTCTCACTCCTCCATATCGCCAACTCTGGCCTTTTTCCTTGAATTCTGGTTGTTGGTCTTCCCCTTGGGTGCACTTTTTTTGGGGGCCATACCTGGTACGAAAGGGGCAAGAAAATGTTAACACAAGTAAAATTTGCATCCAGAATGTCAGCCCATGGAAAATAAATGTCAGCCCATGAGAAGAAGAAAAACTTAACGGGCAGAATATTAACACAAGAAGAAAAATATTCTCCATCCAGGATGTCAACACATGGAAAGAAAGACAGGAAAAATGGCATAAACTTCACATCGTGGTTGTGATCACCCTTTACTACACCAAAAAAATTAACGAAACCATATCGAAACCCTAATATTGTATCCAAAAAACAAAACAAATTAAGATATATAAGAAGAGTACATAGACCCAATCTCTCAAAACATTTTAACTAGATACAGGCCTGAGCAAGGTAGAACAAAACAGTGGTTTTGACTAACATAACACAGGGATATGACTGTATTCTCATAAGCAAACCAATATTCACATTGAACATAGGCATAGAACTTTAGACTTAGAACATAGGCATAGAAATGTATCTTGAGCATAGGTGTCCACCATATCTAAAACATAGGCATAGAATTGTATTCGCATAAAACATATGCATGGAACTATATTCCCCAACACACACACTCTTAAAATATCTCTCGCATCTCTAAAACAAAATCACAATTTGGTATTTTCACAATTTGGTACTTTCATAAAATCAAACAATCATCATACCAATAATGTTGACAATCCCTAGGAAACCCAAAACAAAGGGTATACGCTTACCTAGTTCAGAGAAGGGTTTGTTGAGGAAAAGTGTTTGGACGGCGGACGGAGCTTGGTAGACAGAGCTTGGTAGACAGATCTTGGTAGATAGAGCTTTCCAAATGGAGCTTGACGGACGGTAGCTTGGTGAATGGTGGATGGATGGTGTGCGGTATATTGAAGGAGGACGAAAGGTGGAGGGAGCATGGGATGGCGGAGCTTGGCGGAGGTGGAATGGAGCAGGGATGGTGAAGGGAGCGGAATGGTGGAAGGAGCGTGGACGGAGCTTGCCAGTGAAGGGAGTGGGGAAAGTGAAGGGAGCTTTGAGGAGGAAAGGTGTGAGGGTATTGGGTTGGGAAACCTCATTTTACACACACATGGGCTTCATTCTACTAACGATAATACAAACAAATGAGTTGAAAACATATGGGGCAGTGGCCTGAATTGTAAAAAAGAATGCTACAAACATAAAGAATATTAAACTATGTACCTTCTAAAATACAAACGACTATAATAAATATTATTTTATTATGTAAAAAATGTTTTTTCCAAAAAATATATTATGTATAATATATTCATAAGTTAAGAAATTAATTTACATATCAGTGTTCTATATACACTAGTTAAGTATATATGATCGTGTGCTATAAAAATAAGGGTTGGTCAAAGCCTAGTCAACATACACGTGCATCGACTTTACCATATCCATTACTTGATAACCCATACGGTGGTCTACAAGCCGCCCGTAGTCAGTGAGCATTCCATGTACACCACGTATTCGACTATAGCTTAATTGGCAATCCATATACACTAGTTATCAACAATTGTACAATACAAGGGTTTGTCATATCGTATTCAACATAATCAAGCTCCCATTTTAACGTATCCATTACTTGGTAACACATACTGGTGTCCACAAGTCACTATTGCTGCATAAGCGTTCCATATACACTGGTTAATCGACTATGACTTAATTGGCGATCCATATACACTAGTTATCTGCAATCGTACAAGACAAGGGTTGGTCATACCCTAGTCAACATAAACATGCTCCTATTTTAACGTATCCATTACTTGGTAATACATACAGGTGTCCATAAGTCTTCATTGCTCCGTGAGCATTACATGTACACTGGTTAATCGACCATAACTTAATTGGCGATCAATATACACTAGTTTCCAATCGTACAAGACAAGGCTTGGTCATACCCTAGTCAACATAAATATGCTCCTATTTTAACGTATCCATTACTTGGGAACTCACATATATGTTTGAATTGACTCATACTAATTCCTGGTTAAACTCTGTTTCTCTGGCCATTTTATATATACAAGTAATAGTATTTAACACTAAATACACAATTATAGATAGGCATGTCTATCATAATTAAACAGTATCTAGACCTTCATAAATATGTCTAGAAATATTAATTTTCAAAAAATACAATACTATTTATGCTTTTCCTATGCTTTGCATCTATAAATATTCTAAACCTAACTCAATACAAAATACTATAAAAATCTCATAAAATGAGCAAGTTAGAGAAACTAAAGAGCCTGAAAATTTAACTCCCAATGGGCCCAACGAAGCAGCAAGAACGGTTAAATTTAACACCCAATTAGCCCAACAAAGCATCATTTTGGTTCCCTCCCAAATTTTCCCTCTTCCCTCCATAACCTTATCCCCAAATTCTTGCACCTCCCTCCCCAACACACACGTCCTTGCTGCGATTCTACTTCCCCTTCTCGTTGCCATGATTCTACTTCCCCTTCTCATTGTCGCGATTCTACTTCCCATTCTCGTTGCTTGCAATTTTGGTCGCAAATCTACTTCACTATTGCTTGCAATTTCGGTCCAGTAGAGCTTGTGCAGAGCCGACCGGTGGCAAAAGACATTGCCATAAGTGTGTACAAATAAGGTATGAGCGACTGGTTTTTGCAAATGTCTTCAAGAACTCGTTATATGGGTGGTAGTTTGGATTTTTTTTTCCAGGTTTAATGAATAGATATATATAGGTGGGTCTGTTAGTTTGTAAGTTTGTGATTTAATTTGTTGGTTATTAGTGTGGGTAGTTGTTTATGTAGATAGATGATTTGTTTGCTAAGAATTTTAGACTTTTTGCCTAATTTGTTTTTGCCTCCTTTAGAATTTTTGGCATATTATCTTCATAGGTCAATATGTTCTTGGTTGTTTGTTTTTGGATACCCTAGTCTTTGGATGTGTTATGTTAAGGTTTTTTTTTGTTTTATGCATACAAGCGAGTGAATGGCAAAGGCGGAGAAGAAATTGTTTAACTTCGGTGCTAAAGCTGTAGAAGACAATTGTGTTATCCTACAAAAGAAGACAATTGTGATGTGAATAACGAGATGATGAATGATGCATCCAAATTATGCACGGGATCTGAAAACTTGGGGGAAGAAGAAGGAACTACAACAAAGGAAGACATGAGCGGGAACTTCAACAAGTTTGAGATTAAAGAGTATTGCAAGCATACAGGCACAACCACTTGCAAGTCTGTGTTGCTTGCAAAGCAAAAGAAGCCCCTAAAAATATTCTTCGACAATGACTTCGAACCCTTGGTTATGCGCAGTTGGTGGTCGATGTATGTTGGCTATGCCTTCCGACGAAGAATCCGCTTTGGGACATGGCATAATTGGAAAGTTTTCCCCGACCATGTAAAGAAAGATGCATGGGAAGACATTCTCGTAAGTGTTTTCATTTCAAGTTCCTCCATTACAAGTGGGACATTTCCTAGATTAACATTTATTCATTTCAAGTTCATCACATTTTGCACTAACAACACATATGTTTGTCTGCTAGATTAGCTAGGATATACAAACCAAAATGACATTCAATGAGATGAATCAGTTCCGAAATAAAAGGAAAATTTATGCAGATGAAAAGTGGAGGAATTGGAAGGCTAAGGTGGCTCACAAGTACATTGTGCAAAAAAAAATCAGGTTCTTGTGCAGGGACTGATTATAAAATGGATGGAAAAAAAATAGTGGGAGCTATTTGTGAAACATAGATCAACCCCTCAATTCAAGGTTATTCCTAAAAAAATCGTAAGCTAAAGTCATTACTTTGTGAGCATTTTACTAATCGATAAACATATATAAGCATTAAGTGATGCATCAAAATTCAGTGCCTCACATAAGGACTACATCCATCACATGGGCAGTGGAGGCAATTGTGGGCTTGCTATAGAACTCGAGAAGAGGAAAAGAAGGGATAAAATTGGCAAGCTTATGGAACAAGGTCAAAGCATAGAAGAAGCAGAGGCTTTAGTTCAAATCATGGATTACAAACTAGACCACTCAGAGGTGTTCCAAGAAGCTAACTGGGACAAGAAATTATCGATCTACACCAACGACACCGTTAAGAGAGCAGCCCCAACTATTGTGAGCCAAATTCACAATTCATTCTTTCTCTATTAATATTCTCATATGCAATGCATACTAATGGCTTGCATGTGTTTCATTTAGTAGAAAAAACTTTTGGATAAGAAGCAAATGGGAGAGGTTGTTATAGAAGGAAAAAAAGATATTCTCTTTCAAGCAACGGGTAAGAAAGATCATTGGGGTCGTTGGAGAGGTTTCCCCACAACGGCCAAGGTGAACGAGGCCCTACCACATATTGTTGTGAGCCGTTATGCATCTAGTCAATGTGGGAGCACAAACACGAAACCATTCGAAGAAATCTCAAATTCAAAGCAACTACCCACATATGTCTTCAAGCTCAACAGAAGATTTGTTGCCTTATTTGAGGCCCAAACAAATTGGTTGGCCGGACGATTGGGTAAACCTGTTCCCCCACACTTGGATGCCCACAATTTCCTTGCTACATCATCCAACCCCGCGAATAAAGACAACTGGGTATTCATTCCTTCAACATTTGGATGTGGTGACCCATAAGGAAACGTTGCGGATAACAAGGTATTCAATACCATGAACATCATCTTTAACTGCTTTCTTGCGGATGTTGATTGTTAGTTTCTGGATTTTGATTTCCTGCCCAATTAATTTTGGATGCTATTAGTTGTGGCCATATATTTACTGGTGTCACGTTCATTTTGGATGTTGGTAGTTCGGGCCTAGTAATATATCTTCATCTTGTCCTTTTCTCAGTTGAACTGAGAAAATGTCTCTCTGCCAAATTAGTTAATTTAGAGACAGTTTATCTCAGCTGAACCTGGAAGCTGCAGCGCACTGCATCTTTCAGCCACAACAAACTAAATTGAGGTGTTTATTTTATCCCAGCTGGACCAAAAGAGCGCATGACGCTGCAGCTTTTAGCAGCTATATATAGAATGTATTTCTTATTATAATCAACTTTTCGGGCCATAGAATCTTCAAACAACCTTGGTCCCACTTGAGATTGATTACATTCATAACATTATTTAATTTTAGATTACTTCATAACACTAACATTGTCCAACTGATGTTATTTACCCTTTTCATGAATTTTGTTCTCGGAAAGGAAAAAAGTGTTGCCTACATGTTTTGAACCATAATGGAGAAAGGGATGTAGCTGCATTTGGTATCTTGTTTTCAAAGGATAAGGAAATGGACTTACCCATCAAGTGGGAGTGAGTAAAGGTTCGTGAACCTGTGATCATTCCCAAGGCACCTTTGCCGATTGAACACAAAGAATTTGAGTTTGTAACTGAGGCCATTGGATATAACATTCTATGGCCGGGAAAGCTAATAAGTGTCATTGGGCAACATGATGATGAGGTGTGACAATTGTATTCTTGTTCTTATCCTATCATATATATCTTTCCAGATATTACTAAAACATAATTCGTTATTCATCTGCTTACGTAGGAGAACGAGAAGCAATCACCTCAGAAAAAATTGGTAGTAGATGAAGATGGAAGTCTTGAATAAAACTTACACCAAAAACTGCCATGGAGAGAGAAGAGGTTAAAAAATAATTATATTAACTAACTATGACTTCCAGATACATATTAACACACTCTCCCTCACAGGAGGTATTGGTTCAGGAAGATGCTCCGAATGGAGAGGTGGTCGCTCGATCAGTAAAATGAGAGATCTAACATTCCCCCAGACTTTTTCAATCCGACCTATTTTTTTCAATGGCTGACTAACATTTTACCCATTAGCAAGTAGCATGAGAAAATACTACATTGACGGAGAATAGGCAATCAAATCCTCCCATGTTGGTGTCTCACCATTACATTTTTGTGAGAACTCATTTTATCATTTACAATATGATCCACTACTGAATTATATACATATACAACTCAACTAGCATTATTAGATTCTCAATCTAATTACAATATCGTGTATCTTTTAGGGGGTAACGGAAGACAAAGAATGCATCACTGCCGTTCAACAGATTAATGATGTTTTAAGGCTATCTACACAAATATGTGGACCTAACAAAGTCTTCCGCATCAATTTCAATGCAAAGGTGTTAGGATCAGAAGAAGTGTACACAGCCATATTTACTGACAAGATAAAATTGTTCATCAATAGCTTGGACGTAGAAAACAAAATGGAGTGGATCAGTGAGAGCCAACTTGATATATGGGCATCGTAAGAATTGCATGCTTACATTATTTATAGATGTATTATTATATTTATTCACTTACAATATTATTTTTCCAGATACCTTTGTGATGGGTTGGTTGATCGAGGCCACGTCCAATTTATTCCGGCCTGTTCAAATTCAATAACTCAAAAGGCAAATCAGAGGGTCGAATTGACAACGGACGAGGTTTCAACTGTTATGTGCCCCGCTCAAGCAAGGATGTACGACTTCCCGTACAACCGAGAGTAAGTTTTATTCTTTTTTGTGTTGTTTGACCAAGCCACATGGAAGCAATAACAACCATATTTTGTGATTTTATTTTCAAAAAATATTCAAAGTATTCAAAACCGCATTAGGTATTTTGGTGTTTCCTTTTTTTATATAGGAGCCATTGGTTTTTGCTTGTCTTTGTACCGGAAATCGATCGAGTATATTGCATCGACTTGATGAGTGGGGGAATTCGTAAACGTAATAGGCTATGCCTTAAATTGATTCATCTGTAAGTGGAACACATTTTTGTCATTCTATGTGATTTAATGTTATACAAAATTGTTTGTTCATGTAAATGTAGTCCATGTAGGTTTCTAACTTTCGTTGCTCGATTATTTACAATTAATATTTGGTACAATGACATTCATTTTTCTATTCATTACTTGCGTTCATCATTACATGTTGGAAAAGGTTATACCTAATTAAACTATTATGTGTGATGGCCATTTTCTGAAAATATATTTTTCCATATTGATATAAATCTATTTTCATGAAATTGTTGGATTGCAAAAAAATATCGACGGTTCAATTCCGAGAAAAATAGATCCTACCCTTCGAACTACTCATGGAATGTCATAAACATCAATATACGTATTATCCCGTAAAGTCATATTCCCTCTGTCAATTTTGTGTTCGCGATCATTTCAGCAAATTCTATTTTATATTAGCACAAGATACAAAGTAGTATTTGGAAATGTGGATACCATTGCATGTATTATATGGAAAAAATTGTTAAGCACATGCATGACATTGACATTATTCCGGTACGTTTTCCTATATTGTTTTTTTGTATTTGTTAGTCTCTCACATGTATATCCTTTTCTAACATGAAGTTTACTACATTGTTTCAGCTATTTCTAAAAGATTACACTCCTCTTGGGAGCGATCAACTGCGAAACATTGCTCTGAAATGGGTTTGTATTTTTGCGAAATGTACTCTGCCAAAATGAATAGCTCAATTTTTTATTTTTTTAAAAAAATGGATACCGATTTGTTAACACTATGATCATGATCAATATTCGACACAAACTTGCTATGATTAAAGCAGTCTAAAGCTACTTCCAAGCCACAGCCAAAATAAAAGGGTGGCTTAGTTAAATAGGAAATGAAATTCTAAGGTGGAAAACTAATGGAGAACTCGCACTGTAATCTGATTGTTCAGACAGAATTCTCGGTTCTTGGTAATAAAAGCATGCATAGCAAGAGCCGGTGAAGGGAAACGCACGATCGCCATTCTCATTGGAAATGGAAATGCTTGCCTGAAGAATATTTGCATGGATGATGAATCACAGGAGCAACCAGACAGAAAGCGCAATATATCCTCTGGTAAAGCATTACGAGGAATCCCTTGTAGTAAAATCGATTTTCCATCATAGGGTGTTGAGTATCCCACTTGGAACCATCATCCTGCTCTAGTCTGTAGCGACCCTTCCTTGCAACTGATCTAATTCCAATATCGTAAGCCGGCCTAGAAGGAAATCTAACATGCACTGCCACTGGCATATAGCTGGGATTGTAGTCGTGCTTGATATCATCCGTAGTCAAATTGTTGTCCGACAACACATTCAGAACATCAGATTTCGACGTATGCTTTGTAACGCCATACAATCTTGCATAAAACGCACCTTTGGGTGGAGCTTTACGGAACGGGTCAAATGTAGCGGCCGGGCTCGGTTGCCGGGCCTCCGTGGAGAAAAGTCTGTACTCAGGACGGCGCGTGAGTGAAGATACATGAAATACGCGCGTGCTTGATTTCGCGGCAGTTCGGAGTTTATTCATGTCGGCGCCGGGATAAATCAAAGTTGCCTCTGCGAATGTTTAATCGATGTGCAGTGTCGATCAGAACAGGCAGCCACTAACGGAATATCTCAACTGAATGTCATACAAGGACTTGCCTCCATCATTGGATAGTAATTATTAGTATTATCTCTTAAAAAAAGGTAATTTTCCTCCACTTTTGATACTCGTCATATCTATGATGAGGGGGGTTCACGTATCTTATGTAGGGTTGTAACCAAATTTTTGGCCACTAAGATCCACGTTTCATGCACTTCTTTCGCTAGTCAAAAATTATAGTTGATCAAATTCAATGCTTTTTTGCACCTACTTGTTGTCTATGCATGATGATTGTTGTATTTATTGGGAATTGTTGTTGGGAATTTGTGCAACCTTTATAGGAGCACATATTTAAGTAATCTACGCACAAATGAAAATCAGTGCTATCTATGAAAAAGAACGCACCGCTTTGGAAAACAAGCGTAAATATAAAACTGGCTGCGTGAAGATGGACTAAAAGAGCGGCAACACGCTGCAGCTTTCAGTGACCAGATTAGTCACAACGTTTACAGCAGTTCTTACAAACCAACGCTAAAACAAAATAAACCGGTGTAAATGGGCCACACATTTAACACCGGTTTTTGCTAAAAAAATAATCGGTGCTAAAATATCATACAATTAGCACTGGTTTTAAAACTGGTGCTAAAATTACACATTTAGCTCCGGTTTTAAAACCAGTGCTAAAAAATAACCGGTGCCAACAATACACATTTAGTACCGGTTTCAAAACCGGTGCTAAAAAATAACCGGTGCTAACAATACACATTTGGCACCGGTTTTTAAATCAGTGCTAAATATAATCGGTGCTAACAATACACATTTAGCACCGGTTTTAAAATCGGTGCTAAGATACAACCGGTGCTAAAAATACACATTTAGCACCGGTTTCAAGACTGGTGCTAAAATATAACCGGTGCTAAATTACACATTTAGCACCAGTTTTAAGACCGGTGCTAAAATATAACCGATGCTAAAAATACCAATTTAGCACCAGTTTCAAAATCGGTGCTAGTAGGACACAAATTTAACACCGGTTTTTATAGCACCGGTTATAAAATAAACTGGTGCTACTTCGGTACATATTAGCACCGGTTTTTCTAAACCGGTGCTAAATAAAACTAGTGCTAAAGGTAGGAATTTAGCACAGGTTTTTCCCAACCGGTGCAACTGTTTCAACTGTTTCAATTGTTACTTAGGCACCGGTTTTTTTCCTGAAATAACCGGTGCTATAACCAAAAAGACTGGTGCTACAGGGTGGTCTCCGTGGTAGTGCAAATCCAATGGTACAAGGTGAAGCTAAAGACATGTATAAGGTTCAAAACACATGCTCCACTTTATACCAATATATCAACCTAAAAGCAAAGTATATTAATGATCAGGAGTTTCATAACTTACTTCATCTTCCCCCGCTAAATTTCCCACTTCCAAGAGGTCCTTAAGATGTCATGCTACCCGATTTAATGGTATAGCCACCACAACCTTAAGACTCCAACGCCGGCAAATGAGTGAACACATAACATTTTTCAATTTTTCTCATTTTCTCTCATTTTGCCTAAGAGCCCTTTCGAGTTTTCATCCTAGCCACACATCATGTTTCTTCAGCTTACATCTCACCTTTTTCAACACATTTAGCCTCTCATTTTTTTCCTAGGTTGACCTCTCGGGTTTTCGACCTATCTAGGCGCCCAATGTTGCCTAAGATGCCCTCTCGGGTTTTCAACTTAGCGGGATTCTTTTTATTTATAATTTTTTTCATTTCCAATTTTTTTCTATTTTATCATGAGTCTCCAATCCAAAAAGTAGTAAAGTGCTTCCCAAATGTTAAGGCTAAAAGGTAAAAAACCATCTAAGTACATCAAAAGAAAAGCATCTAAGTACATCAAAAGAAAAGCATCCAAAAATAAAAGGTAAAAAATATCCAAAACAAAACAAAAGATTATCCAAAAGTAGCAAGTCTAACAAAATATCTCCAACCCCAACCGTGCAATCAGTAGATACCTCTCTCCACACTTAGAACACTACATTTCCCTCAATGAAGACAGCAGGGCAAAAGCGTACAAAGCAAAGTGGGAGGCCGTCGCCGTACCTCTCAAAGTTAATATTTATAAGCCCTAAATACTTACTATCTACAACTAAATAGATAGCGGCAAGTCGGGGTCGTCCACGAAGAAGAGGGATCTTCCTAAGCATTTAGGCACAAAAGGTTGATATTAGGCTAGGAGTAGATATATATATACATACATATAAAAGCATGTAAATGGGGGGGATTTGGTTGGTTGGTTGTCCTAAGTTATGAAAGTTAAAAGACAAGATAACTAGCAAGGTTAAGTAACTATGCTAATCATCAAACAAAACTAAGAAAAAGGGGTTTAAAACTAAAAAGATAAAGCCTTGGGGGCAATGGATATCCACTTCCAAACCAAATGTAGATCATTGAACCATTCACTCATTCTATCACATTCATTACTTGGCTTAACATTAACATACCCATCTAGCAAGAATCACAACACATTATGCACAAGAAGTTCTAAGTTCATGTTCATAGATTTTCATACAAAGGAGCTAAGGAATTCGTTACTTTCCTAACACCCGAACACTTCAATCATAAAAACACTTCCTATTCTCAAACAACCCATGGCATAAATGAAGTGAAACATAGCATCAAGAATACACGAATGCTAAATAATAAAGGATTCAAGAACTAGTGAAACAATCTATTCACTACTTCAACTACTTGTTGTGAAGAGAAATCTTCTATCCTTCTTAGATAGTAGTTTGCAAGAGTGAATTTGACATCTCTTGTCAAACCTCACCAATGACTCCCTTATTACTAAGAGTATCCCATTGATGGCATTTAGCACGAAGAATCAACAAGCTTAGCAACACTTATAAACACTACACCGTGTCTAAGCATTTAACCAATTCATGCATTTACACAAGATTAGTCAAGAATGATCGACATTCATAGACCTCTCTCATTTGCTACCTAAAATAAACATGACAACGAATTCGACATCATCACATTCATCTAGCAATTATCAACACACCAACATCATTTAAGAAGCTCTAAATCATACTCATATATTCCTAACAAGAAAAGGGGGAAATCAACCCACTTCCCCCAAACCCTAGTAAGCAATTCATACAAGTATTTCATATACTCAAGCTCCCAACAACATCAATGCAATTAACAATTAACATTCAAAGCTCAATAAATGCACAATAGCAAAAGCACCAAATAGATAGATATAAAGGTTCTTACTACATAGAAATGGAAGCTTCAATCCTTTGCTCCCAAGATAAAACTAAGCTAGATAATCAAAACTCATAACATAAAACAAAGATCTACAAAGAAAGAAGAAGAAATGGAAGAAAAATGGTGAAAAAACTAAGGTTTGAAGCCCACAAGTCGGGCTTAGAGAGTTGGGAAGAAGTGGGTGAAGGGGTATTTATAGTACAAGAAAAAGGGGAGAAAAAAACAGGCTGCAGGGCAAAATTCGCGAGGCTATTGCGACTCGCGACGAAGCATCGCGAGTCGCGACCAGATCAGTAAAATTTAGTCCTGTTTTGTTTTTCTTCCTCCGGGTGAACCGTTGATCCGTTTTGGGAGTTATTGTAGTCGATTTTATAGTACTCGAGAAGAGGAATCCAATGGTACCACTCTTGGAGGCTGATTCTTCTCGGAAAATTCTGAAAACTCTGCTTCAAAACATAGATCATCCTTCACCCTTTGCTTTGCTCTCCTTTCTTCACCACTTCAACTCTTCATATCTTCAAAAAGCTCAAATGCAAGTCTTAAAATATTCAAAGATATTCTTCAAAGTCTTCAAATTTTTCAAAGTCTTCAAACAAATTACCTTGTCACACAAAATTCTCTAAAAAGTGATAAAAACGTCAAAGTCGCTTTTAACCCTCCTTAGATAATTTCAAGGCAAAATATCACATTTAGAGCACAAAAGTGTACAAAAGTTAATCCCAAAAACCCTAATATAACCGTATAAAATGGGCACATCACAAAGTATGGAAAGGGTAAAGATATAATGCTCACTAATCACTGATGTGAGGAAGAAGGGCCACCACTGAAATAGTGCTACTGATAATGAGTCAGCCAATCCGTGCTCCTCTACCTCCTAGCTCTCCACCTCTCTACTCCAGAATCAGGGCCTAAGACACTGCCTTCCTGGGACTGCATCTCATGGATGCGAGCTGATAGGTGATCAATCTTCTCATCCATGTCGATCAAGCTCTAGGAGACAAACACGTTGTGCTCCAGTATCATGCTATCTTGATGGCGGAATCCATCCTCCATGGTCTGCATCATATGCTCATAGAAACTTGGTGGAGGCTGGGAGTAGTGAGGTGGCACATCATCCTTTAGCACAGGCTACTAGGAGTGCTGCTGTTGTCGCTCGGAGAAGGGTAGGCTGCTGTCATCGCGCTGGAAAGGGGAAGAACCAAGGTCGTGGAGCTCACACTGGATGTTCTCTATGCATGAGGAGTCGGGTGAAATCGCCAAATCTGCTAGAGGTGTATCAAACTCCAACTTTGTCTTGTTGGGCTGAGGAAGTGCCATGAATGTGACCTTCCTGGTGCCATATAACCAATGGAAAACCCCCATAGCCCAGGTGGTGCTGAGCATCTTGAATCGAACCAACCTCTCTGTAGTGATAAGGTAGGAAGTGCGCCTCCCTAAGCATAGAAAGTCAGCCGGTGAAACCAATCCTAGGTAGCCTGACTAGAGGCCTATCATACCTCCAACCATAATCTTCCCCTTTGGCTTCCCTACCACCTCTACAATCCTCTTCATCCATAGCTCAACCCATAACCCGTATCCCAGTTCCTCACTCGTCAAGTGCCATAAAGTGAATGTCGTTGTTTGGCACATTCGTCAGCTCTACCGAGCAAAGTAATGTGCCAGCCAATAGTCAATGTACGTAATGGAGTGCGGGGTGGATAATGACACTGCTCTTATCGTGGGAGTTCTTTGGCCTCAAATTGATGACACTCTAGAATTGCATGTCCTCCTCAATCGATCATTCAGGTGCATATGGGTCCAACCTCGCTCGTATCTCTGCAGTGTCCCATCTAAACACCTTCTCAACTTACGAGACGGTCATCTTTTGAGATATATCATCTAAGTGGAAAGTAATGTACCTCTCCCATGGTTGATCATCTCTCATACTGCATATCCTGACAGTGGACAGGACCTCCAGGGTATAACGCCGATAAGAGGGGGCACTCCTTCTCATGAAACCCTCCATCCCCCCCTGACAAGGAGGTGTCGGACTGGTTGGGTGATCCCAAGAGCGCCCAAAGTGGGCACATCTACAAAACTTATCTCCTTGGGCTGACGGCTGGCCAGGGGCTCCCATCTCTCAGTATAGGACCCGGTGATCTAGGTCAAACCCATGTACCTATCCGAAGGAGGAGGTACAGGGCTCGACTCCAGAGCCAGTGGTGGAGGTGGAGGCGAAGCGGCAGTGCGCCCACCTCGTGAAGGAGCCCTAGGTCTCTTGGTAGGGGCCATATCAAACAACCACAGCAAACAAGTCAAACGTATAGGAATATACATATATGCAATATTTCAAAGTCATACTCAACCTTTAAATTAGTTTTCTCCATGGGAGGTCATCGCCGTACCTTCCAAAGTTAATACTTTTAGGCCCTTAATGCGTCCTATCCACAATAATGTAAATAGTGGCAAGACGGGGTTGTCCACATGAAAAGGGATTTTTCTAAGTACTTAAACACATATACGAGAAAACATACTAAACACATATATACATAGATACATATGAACACATGTCACCGAACAGGGGGGGTTTGGTTGGATGGTTCCTAAATTAGCAAATTAAAATACAACAATTAGCAAATCAAGAGGATGATGCTAATTATGTAAACGCAAATAAAGATGTGATGAAAATACAATTACGGATCCTTGGGCGCAATTGACTTCCACTTCCAAACCTCTTATCCATCATTGAACATGCAACTTATTTAAAACTTTCACTACTTGTCGTGAAGACTAAACTCCTATCCTTCTTAGATAATAGTTTGCAAGAGTGAGTTCGACATCTCTTGTCAAACCTCACCAATGACTCCCGTTGTCGAAACACGACTTAAGGTATCCCGTTGGTGGTGTTTAGCACGAAGGATCAACAAGCTCGGCAACACTTATGACGACTACACCGTGACTAAGCATTTAACCGATCTATGCATTTACACGGGATTGGTCAAGAACGTTCAACGCTCATAGACTTATCCCATTTGCTACAAATGATAAACATGGCAAAGAGTTCGACATTGCATATCTATCTAGCAATCATCAATCCATCAACATAATCAAAAGCTCTAATTCATACTCATACATTTCTAACAAGAACAAGGGGGAGTTTAACCCAACTCACCCAAACCCTAGCAAGCAATTCATACAAGTATTCCTATACTCAAACTTTCAATAACATTAATGATATCAACAAACACATTCAATACCCGTAAATACATAATAGCAAGAGTAATAAACAAGCTACAAATTGTTCTTAAGACATGGGTTTGGAAGCTTTGGTCAATTGCTCCCAAGAGATTAGATTAGCTACTAGAGTTCATGATAATCTAACTAAAACAACAAATCAAAACAAAAAGATAAATCAAAGATGAAAAATGGAAGAAAAGGGTTTAGAACAGTACAGAATCGCAGCTGCAAAAGTCTAGAATGAGAGGAAAAAGAATGGTATTTATAGTGGAAAGAAGATAAGGTAGGATTCTTGTCCGTCGCGACTCGCGACAGGTCCGTCGCGACTCGCGACAGGTCCGTCGCGACTCGCGACAGGTCCGTCGCGACTCGCGACAGGTCCGTCGCGACTCGCGACAGGTCCGTCGCGACTCGCGACAGGTCCGTCGCGACTCGCGACAGGTCCGTCGCGACTCGCGACAGGTCCGTCGCGACTCGCGACGGTAACAAGAATTTTTGCATTAATTCTTCTTCTCCTCCTTGTGGCATGTAGTCATCTCCATAGTCACTCCTCTCAACTTCCAAGTCTTCAATGGTTTCAAAAGTGATCTTCAGTGGCCTCCGGTCTTCACGTCTTCGAAGCAAGTCTTCAAAATCTTCAAAAGTGTAGTCTTCAATGGCCTCCGGTCTTCATTACTTTGTCACACAAAAATCCACTTGAAAGAGGTAAAAGAGCGCAAAGTTGCTCCTACCCCTCTTAAGAGAATTTCATGGTAAAACACAAGCTGTTGGTAATGAAAGAGCACAAAATGGATCCTAAATAGTACTAAAATAAGCATATAAAGTGGACGCATCACTCCAATCATCACAAACCAAATCAAATCCACGCCAACTAGTTCAAGTCCTAATCACAATTGCATATAAAATCCATGTTATATCCAACATGCTTGTACTCTCAAGTCAATGAAGTTCTCACATACTTGAATATCTAATATGCTATATCTAATAATCACAGCCATGCCTAACTAGTTTTAGGTACCATTAGTACATTAATAACGTCACCATTCAAGTCTCATGGCTAGAATATCCTAAGCAAAATAACATTGCATCCAAATAACAACTATGTCTAATCAAGGGGCCAACATGCCTCATTGATAGCGAGCGGTCGTCGCACCCCTATTCAAAGATAATTTATAAGCCCTTTTTGCTTACTTTCTACAACTAGGTAGATAGCGGCAAATCGGGGTCGTCCAAGGAGAAGAGGGATCTTCCTAAGCGCTTAAGAAAAAATGGTTGATATTATGCTAGGAGTAGATATATATACATACACATAAAAGCATGTAAAAAGGGGTTTGGTTGGTTGGTTGTCCTAAGTTATGAAAGTAAAAAAGACACGATAACTAGCGAGGTCAAGTGACTATGCTAATCATCAAACAAAACTAAGAAAAGGGGTTTCAAAACTACAAAGATAAAGCCTTGGGGGCAATGGATATCCACTTCCAAACCTAATGTAGATCATTGAACCATTCACTCATCCTATCACATTTGTTACTTGGCTTAACATTAACATACCTCTCTAGCAAGAATCATAACACATTATGCACAAGAAGTTCTAACTTCACATTCATAGATTTTCATGCAAAGGAGCTACGGAATTCGTCACGTTCCTAACACCTAACCAATTCAATCATACAAACACTCCCTATTCTCAAACAACTCATGGCACAAATGAAGTGAAACACACCATCAAGAATACATAAATGCTAAATAACAAATGCTTCAAGGATGAATTAAAATCATCTATTCAATACTTTAACTACTTGTTGTGAAGATAAATCTTCCATCCTTCTTAGTTCGTAGTTTGCAACAGTGAATTCGACATCTCTTGTCAAACCTCACCAATGACTCCCATTGTCGAGACCACAACTCAAGGTATCCCATTGATGGCATTTAGCACGAAGAACCAACAAGCTTGGCAATGCTTATGACCACCACACCGTGACTAAGCATTTAACCAATTCATGCAATTACACGAGATTGGATGAACGTGCAATGCACATTCATCCAAGAGCATATAACTCTCTCGTTTGCTACACAAACGAACATGACGAAGATTTTAACATCAATCACATTCATCTAGCACATTATTAATCCATCAACACAATCAAAAGCTCTAAATCATACTCATACATTCCTAACAAGAACAGGGGGGAAATCAACCCAAATCCCCCAAACCCTAGCTAGCAATTCATACAAGTATTTCATATGCTCAAGCTCTCAACAACATCAATGAAATCAACAATTAATATTCAAAGCACAATAAATGCACAATAGCAAAAACACCAAATAGATAGATATAAATGGTTCTCAATACATAGATATGGAAGCTTCAATCCTTTGCTCCCAAGGTAAAAACTAAGCTAGAACAACAAAAGACATAATTAAACTACAAAAACTAAGGAAAGAAAGAGAAGAAAACCAAGGGTTTTCAAGCCCTAAAACCAAAGAAAAATGGGCTGGGCAAAAGCTGGAGAAGAGGAGGAAAGAGAGTGGTATTTATAGTGCAAAGAAGATAAAGTGGATTTCTGGTCAGTGGCCGTCGCGACTCGCGACGAAGTTTGTCGTGACTCGCGACGAACATGTTGGTCGCAACGAGTCCGTCGTGACTCGCGACGGGTGCCAGAATTTTGCATGTTTTCTTCTTCTTCTTCATAGTCATCCCTCTTAATCGTCAAGTCTTCAACGGCTCCAAAAATGGTCTTCAACGGCCTCCGGTCTTCATGTCTTCGAAGTGAGTATTCAAAAGTCTTTGAAAGTGTAGTCTTCAATGTCTTCCGGTCTTCGTTGCTTCCGTGTTCTTCCCTTGTCACACAAAGTCCACTTAGAAGAGGTAAAAGAGCATAAAGTTGCTTTTACCTCTCCTAAGAGAATTTCAAGGTAAAACACAAGCTCTCGATAATAAAAGAGCAAAAAAGTGATCCAAAATACTACTAAATAATGCATATAAAATGGACACATCAAACCTCCCCGCACTTAAACCTTACTCGCCCTCGAGTAAGAAAAGATCTAAGCACACGGAGGAAATGATATATCCATATCCTAACTACTAATCCCCCAATCAAGGCCTCACAAAAACTCTCAACATCATAAATCCCAAAATAAAAGCTCACATGAGAATTTTTTCACACACATCCCCAATCCTAAATCTAACCAAACCTACCACTTATAAATTTACTACCCATAAAAATATTTCAAAGCCCCGAATTGATATTCCCAAAGTCCAATGACACAAGATGAAGTTAAAACCATTTAACAGGTTTAAGCACATACTTTACCTAATGCCAATATATCCACCAAAATCCAATGACATAAAATGAAGCTAAAGCCATATAAGAGGTTCAAACACATGCTTCACCTAATGCCAATATATCAACCAAAAACGAAGTAGAAAAGGATCAAGAATTTCATAACCATACTTCGTTTTCCTAACCCACTAAGCTACCCAATCCCAGGAGGTTTATAGATGTTGAGCTACCCGATCCATCCATGTGACAACCGCAACCTTATGACTCCAATGCCGGCAAATGAGTGAAATCATAGCATTTTTCAATTTCTCTCATTTTGCCTAGGAGCTCTTTCGAGTTTTCATCCTAGCCACACATCATGTTTCTTTAGCTCACATCTCACCTTTTTCCGCACATTTTAGCCTCTCGTTTTTGCCTAGGCCGCCCTGTTGGGTTTTCGACCTATCCGGGCCCCCAATGTTGCCTAAGTTGCCCTCTCGGGTTTTCAACTTAGCGGGTTTTCTTTTCTCTTTTTTTTTATTTTTTTTCTTTTCCTCATGTTTTTCCAATGAAAAGTAGCAAAAAGCATTCCAAAACAATCTAGCATGCATGTGATTCCTCTAACCCCTCCCCACACTTAAAACATTACATTGCCCTCAATGTAAACATGTAAGGCAAGAACAATAAAAATCAAGGCAAGGGGGTAGAGTGACACCCGTTTCTCCGCATAGTCGCCGGTGATATAGCGCAATCCAATGTAATTGTATGGTCCCAAAATAGGTTTCAGAACCGGATGGGGGAGCAAAGATGCCGTAGAAGAACTCACCCCTCGAGAAAAGCATTGTCTCCGTGGCGCCGTTTGATCAAGACTAACACCACAAAGAACAACATTAAACTCACAAGTACATAAGGATTTGGAATACTAGGTTTAGCATAGAGAATTAATAACCATAGTATTCTCAAAGAACAACCAATCCACCCACAACCACCACTATAAGATTATGCATTAAAAATATCCAACATATATTGACATATATACAAGCATCATTATAGGATATGCACTCACGGTCACAATGATGTAATCAGCATACTACAATCAACAAAGATACTATAATGATGGAAGAATGTTCATATGTCAATATATGTAGGATGGTGGAGGAATGAGTGGGTATGTGGTGGTTCTTGGGAGTGTTGGGTGGAGAAGAGGGAAGAATCATGCAATGTTTAAGATCAAATGAAAACTTGGATTTTTCATCGTGACTCGCGATTGAACAGGTCGTGACACGCGATGAGTTCGTCGCGGCTCGAGACAGGTTCGTCGCGACTCGCGAAAAGTCGAGGCCGGGAGCTGATCTTTAGCAAAAATGTTCTGATCTCGTCGTGACTCGCGACCTCGATGTCGCGACCCGCGACGAGACCTCGCGACTCACGGAAAGTTGGTGCTGGGAGCGGATTTTTCTCCCCTGTTCGTTGCGACTCGCGACGAGCTCATTGCGACTCGCGATGGCAGGGTATCCCAGGCTTGAAAATTTTTTCTTTTGCTTACCAACTGTCCAAGCTTTCTTCCCTTGTTCGTTGATCTCGGTCCTTCATCTCCTCCATTGCAATGCACTTCACTTTGCTACAAAATCACAAAAAAACACGCCATAAAAACAACAAAACAAAACAACAACAAAAACAAACTAAGAAACACAAACTAAGAAACAAAAACTAAAAGAAATGCCGAATTTATTTTACGTCGTCGGCACAACGAAGCTCCGTATTTTTATGGTCATCGGCACGACCCTAATGTTATCCGTATGGTGAAGGCTTGAAGCTCTTCACCATGAGCATCCAAAATAAGAGAGGTGGGGGCACAAAACTTTCAAGAGGAAAGTCTTGTGGAGGTGGAGATGGTTCAAAGGGAATTGAGTGGTTAGGGAGCTTGGGATAATCTTTCGGCTCCTCTCTTGTTTCCCTCAAAAATTTCGAAAATATTAGAGTTGGTTCATTAGGTGGGAGAAGGTGTGACGATGCTAATGGATGTAGCACTATCACCTCTTCCTCCATTATTCTATCCTCAACAACCAACTCCTCATCCCTTTCAAACTCAAAATCATTCTTATTGGTGACCTCATTCACCGAGTCATCGAATTCAAGTTGAGATGGTGTATTTTCGGAATCACGAGCTTCCATGCGGGCCAATACCTCTAATATGTTCCTCAAATGCCCCTCAATGGCCTCAACACTAGAGGAAAGCTGGGTATCCGGCTCCTCACTAGTAAAGGAGTTCAAGTTTGCTATGGTATTTAAGACATCCTCACGTGTCAAACTTGAACTTCCTTGTTGGGCTTGGTTTTGGGGTATGGTATAGGGTGGTGATGGCCAACTAGGTTGTTCGTATGGTTGGTTTTCCAGCTCATTCTTATACCACCAATCCGGATTACCACTCCATTCCGGATTGTAAGAGTTGTGGTATGGATAGCATTCATGAGCTTCTTGCCCTTGAAAACCAACATCTCCTACCTCTTGGTAGCACTCTTCATAGTACCCATGGTTTTGAAAACCAAGGGTTCTTTCTTGGTCATAGTGCTCTTCCCACAACAAAGGGCAAGATTCGGTAGGATGATCGGAATGACACATCCTACAAAACCTTGCTTGTTGAGCCTCTCTTCTCACCATGAGTTCCCTCAAGGTGAGACGCTCCATTAAATTTTTTTTTCAAAAGTTTGGAATCATAGTGCAATAATTCTCGATAAAATAAATTACCAAGAACTCAAGCAATACCTACTCCGAACAAAAACAACCACCAAGTAGTGGAAAATAAAAACAACTAGCTAATACACAACCAAATACACCTAAATACTTAAGAATAAACGCCTCTTCCCCGGCAGCAGCGCCATTTTGATAGCGGGTGGTCGTCGCACCCCTATTCAAAGATAATTTATAAGCCCTTTTTGCTTACTTTCTACAACTAGGTAGATAGTGACAAATCGGGGTCGTCCAAGGAGAAGAGGGATCTTCCTAAGCGCTTAAGAACAAATGGTTGATATTATGCTAGAAGTAGATATATATACATACACATAAAAGCATGTAAAAAGGGGGGGTTTGGTTGGTTGGTTGTCCTAAGTTATGAAAGTAAAAAGACACGATAACTAGCGAGGTCAAGTGACTATGCTAATCATCAAACAAAACTAAGAAAAGGGGTTTTAAAACTACAAAGATAAAGCCTTGGGGGCAATGGATATCCACTTCCAAACCTAACGTAGATCATTGAACCATTCACTTATCCTATTGCATTCGTTACTTGGCTTAACATTAACATACCTCTCTAGCAAGAATCACAACACATTATGCACAAGAAGTTCTAAGTTCACATTCATAGATTTTCATGCAAAGGAGCTACGGAATTCGTCACGTTCCTAACACCTAACCAATTCAATCATACAAACACTCCCTATTCTCAAACAACTCATGGCACAAATGAAGTGAAACAAACCATCAAGAATACATAAATGCTAAATAACAAATGCTTCAAGGATGAATTAAAATCCTCTATTCAATACTTCAACTACTTGTTGTGAAGATAAATCTTCCATCCTTCTTAGTTCGTAGTTTGCAAGAGTGAATTCGACATCTCTTGTCAAACCTCACCAATGACTCCCATTGTCGAGACCACGACTCAAGGTATCCCATTGATGGCATTTAGCACGAAGAACCAACAAGCTTGGCAATGCTTATGACCACTACACTGTGACTCAGCATTTAACCAATTCATGCAATTACACGAGATTGGATGAACGTACAACGCACATTCATCCAAGAGCATATAACTCTCTCGTTTGCTACACAAATGAACATGGCGAAGAGTTCAACATCAATCACATTCATCTAGCACATTATCAATCCATCAACACAATCAAAAGCTCTAAATCATACTCATACATTCCTAACAAGAACAGGGGGGAAATCAACCCAAATCCCCCAAACCCTAGCTAGCAATTCATACAAGTATTTCATATGCTCAAGCTCTCAACAATATCAATGAAATTAACAGTTAACATTCAAAGCACAATAAATGCACAATAGCAAAAACACTGAATAGATAGTTATAAATGGTTCTCAATACATAGATATGGAAGCTTCAATCCTTTACTCCCAAGGTAAAAACTAAGCTAGAACAACAAAAGACATAATTAAACTACAAAAACTAAGGAAAGAAAGAGAAGAAAACCAAGGGTTTTCAAGCCCTAAAACCAAAGAAAAATGGGCTGGGCAAAAGCTGGAGAAGAGGAGGAAAGAGAGTGGTATTTATAATGCAAAGAAGATAAAGTGGATTTCTGGTCAGTGGCCGTCGCGACTCGCGACAAAGTTCGTCGTGACTCGCGACGAACATGTTGGTCGCAATGAGTCCGTCGCGACTCGCGACGGGTGCCAGAATTTTGCATGTTTTCTTCTTCTTCTTCATAGTCATCCCTTTCAATCGTCAAGTCTTCAACGGCTCCAAAAATGGTCTTCAACGGCCTCCGGTCTTCATGTCTTCGAAGTGAGTATTCAAAAGTCTTTGAAAGTGTAGTCTTCAATGTCTTCCGGTCTTCGTTGCTTCCGTGTTCTTCCCTTGTCACACAAAGTCCACTTAGAAGAGGTAAAAGAGCATAAAGTTGCTCTTACCTCTCCTAAGAGAATTTCAAGGTAAAACACAAGCTCTCGATAATAAAAGAGCAAAAAAGTGATCCTAAATATTACTAAATAATGGATATAAAATGGACACATCAAACCTCCCCGCACTTAAACCTTACTCGCCCTCGAGTAAGAAAAGATCCAAGCACACGGAGGAAATGATATATCCATATCCTAACTACTAATCCCCCAATCAAGGCCTCACAAAAATTCTCAATATCATAAATCCCAAAATAAAAGCTCACATGAGAATTTTTTCACACACATCCCAATCCTAAATCTAACCAAACCTACCACTTATCAATTTACTACCCATAAAAATATTTCAAAGCCCCGAATTTATATTCCCAAAGTCCAATGACACAAGATGAAGTTAAAACCATTTAAGAGGTTTAAGCACATACTTTACCTAATTCAAATATATCCACCAAAATCCAATGACATAAAATGAAGCTAAAGCCATATAAGAGGTTCAAACACATGCTTCACCTAATGCCAATATATCAACCAAAAACGAAGTAGAAAAAGATCAAGAATTTCATAACCATACTTTGTTTTCCTAACCCACTAAGCTACCCAATCCCAAGAGGTTTATAGATGTTGAGCTACCCGATCCATCCATGTGACTACCGCAACCTTATGACTCAAACGCCGGCAAATGAGTGAAATCATAGCATTTTTCAATTTCTCTCATTTTGCCTAGGAGCTCTTTCGAGTTTTCATCCTAGCCACACATCATGTTTCTTTAGCTCACATCTCACCTTTTTCCGCACATTTTAGCCTCTCATTTTTGCCTAGGTTGCCCTGTCGGGTTTTCGACCTATCCGGGCCCCCAATGTTGCCTAAGTTGCCCTCTCGGGTTTTCAACTTAGCGGGTTTTCTTTTCTCTTTTTTTATTTTTTTTCTTTTTCTCATGTTTTTCCAATGAAAAGTAGCAAAAAGCATTCCAAAACAATCTAGCATGCATGTGATTCCTCTAACCCCTCCCCACACTTAAAACATTACATTGCCCTCAATGTAAACATGTAAGGCAAGAACAATAAAAATCAAGGCAAGGGGGTAGAGTGACACCCGTTTCTCCGCATAGTCACCGGTGATATGGCGCAATCCAATGTAATTGTATGGTCCCAAAATAGGTTTCAGAACCGGAAGGGGGAGCAAAGATGCCGTAGAAGAACTCACCCCTCGAGAAAAGCATTGTCTCCGTGGCGCCGTTTGATCAAGACTAACACCACAAAGAACAACATTAAACTCACAAGTACATAAGGATTTGGAATACTAGGTTTAGCATAGAGAATTAATAACCATAGTATTCTCAAAGAACAACCAATCCACCCACAACCACCACTATAAGATTATGCATTAAAAATATCCAACATATATTGACATATATACAAGCATCATTATAGGATATGCACTCACGGTCACAATGATGTAGTCGGCATACTACAATCAACAAAGGTACTATAAAGATGCAAGAATGTTCATATGTCAATATATGTAGGATGGTGGAGGAATGAGTGGGTATGTGGTGGTTCTTGGGAGTGTTGGGTGGAGAAGAAGGAAGAATCATGCAAGGTTTAAGATCAAATGAAAACTTGGATTTTTCATCGTGACTCGCGATTGAACTGGTCGCGACATGCGATGAGTTCGTCGCGGCTCGAGACAGGTTCGTGGCGACTCGCAAAAAGTCGAGGCTGGGAGCTGATCTTTAGCAAAAATTTTCTGATCTCGTCGTGACTCGCAACCTCGATGTCGCGACTCGCGATGGCCCATCGCGAGTTCGTCGCGACTCGTGATGAGACCTCACGATGTCATCGCGACTCACGGAAAGTTGGTGCTGGGAGTGGATTTTTCTCCCCTGTTCATTGCGACTCGCGATGAGCTCATTGCGACTCGCGATGGCAGGGTATCCCAGGCTTGAAAATTTTTTCTATTGCTTACCAACTGTCCAAGCTTTCTTCCCTTGTTCGTTGATCTCAGTCCTTCATCTCCTCCATTGCAATGCACTTCACTTTGCTACAAAATCACAAAAAAAAACACGCCATAAAAAGAACAAAACAAAACAACAACAAAAACAAACTAAGAAACAAAAACTAAAAGAAATGACGAATTTATTTTACGTCGTCGGCACGACGAAGCTCCGTATTTTTATGGTCGTCGGCACGACCCTAATGTTATCCGTATGGTGAAGGCTTGAAGCTCTTCACCATGAGCATCCAAAATAAGAGAGGTGGGGCACAAAACTTTCAAGAGGAAAGTCTTGTGGAGGTGGAGATGGTTCAAAGGGAATTGAGTGGTTAGGGAGCTTGGGATAATCTATCGGCTCCTCTCTTGTTTCCCTCAAAACTTTCGAAAATATTAGAGCTGGTTCATTAGGTGGGAGAAGGGGTGACGATGCTAATGGATGTAGCACTATCACCTCTTCCTCCATTATTCTATCCTCAACAACCAACCCCTCATCCCTTTCAAACTCAAAATCATTCTTATTGGTGACCTCATTCACCGAGTCATCGAATTCAAGTTGAGATGGTGTATTTTTGGAATCACGAGCTTCCATGCGGGCCAATACCTCTAATATGTTCCTCACATGCCCCTAAATGGCCTCAACACTAGAGGAAAGCTGGGTATCCGGCTCCTCACTAGTAAAGGAGTTCAAGTTTGCTATGGTATTTAAGACATCCTCACATGTCAAACTTGAACTTCCTTGTTGGGTTTGGTTTTGGGGTATGGTATTGGGTGGTGATGGCCAACTAGGTTGCTCGTATGGTTGGTTTTCCGGCTCATTCTCATACCACCAATCCGGATTACCACTCCATTCCGGATTGTAAGAGTTGTGGTATGGATAGCATTCATGAGCTTCTTGCCCTTTAAAACCAACATCTCCAACCTCTTGGTAGCACTCTTCATAGTACCCATGGTTTTGAAAACCAAGGGTTCTTTCTCGGTCATAGTGCTCTTCCCACAACAAAGGGCAAGATTCGGTAGGATGATCGGAATGACACATCCTACAAAACCTTGCTTGTTGAGCCTCTCTTCTCATCATGAGTTCCCTCAAGGTGAGACGCTCCATTAAATTTTTTTTTTCAAAAGTTCGGAATCATAGTGCAATAATTCTCAATAAAATAAATTACCAAGAACTCAAGCAATACCTACTCCGAACAAAAACAACCACCAAGTAGTGGAAAATAAAAACAACTAGCTAATACACAACCAAATACACCTAAATACTTAAGAATAAATGCCTCTTCCCCGGCAGCGGCGCCATTTTGATAGCGGGCGGTCGTCGCACCCCTATTCAAAGATAATTTATAAGCCCTTTTTGCTTACTTTCTACAACTAGGTAGATAGCGGCAAATTGGGGTCGTCCAAAGAGAAGAGGGATCTTCCTAAGCGCTTAAGAACAAATGGTTGATATTATGCTAGGAGTAGATATATATACATACACATAAAAGCATGTAAAAAGGGGGGGTTTGGTTGGTTGGTTGTCCTAAGTTATGAAAGTAAAAAGACACGATAACTAGCGAGGTCAAGTGACTATGCTAATCATCAAACAAAACTAAGAAAAGGGGTTTTAAAACTACAAAGATAAAGCCTTGGGGGCAATGGATATCCACTTCCAAACCTAACGTAGATCATTGAACCATTCACTCATCCTATTGCATTCGTTACTTGGCTTAACATTAACATACCTCTCTAGCAAGAATCACAACACATTATGCACAAGAATTTCTAACTTCACATTCATAGATTTTCATGCAAAGGAGCTACGGAATTCGTCACGTTCCTAACACCTAACCAATTCAATCATACAAACACTCCCTATTCTCAAACAACTCATGGCACAAATGAAGTGAAACACACCATCAAGAATACATAAATGCTAAATAACAAATGCTTCAAGGATGAATTAAAATCCTCTATTCAATACTTCAACTACTTGTTGTGAAGATAAATCTTCCATCCTTCTTAGTTCGTAGTTTGCAACAGTGAATTCGACATCTCTTGTCAAACCTCACCAATGACTCCCGTTGTCGAGACCACGACTCAAGGTATCCCATTGATGGCATTTAGCACGAAGAACCAACAAGCTTGGCAATGCTTATGACCACTACACCGTGACTAAGCATTTAACCAATTCATGCAATTACACGAGATTGGATGAACGTACAACGCACATTCATCCAAGAGCATATAACTCTCTCGTTTGCTACACAAATGAACATGACGAAGAGTTCAACATCAATCACATTCATCTAGCACATTATCAATCCATCAACACAATCAAAAGCTCTAAATCATACTCATACATTCCTAACAAGAACAGGGGGGAAATCAACCCAAATCCCCCAAACCCTAGCTAGCAATTCATACAAGTATTTCATATGCTCAAGCTCTCAACAATATCAATGAAATTAACAATTAACATTCAAAGCACAATAAATGCACAATAGCAAAAACACCAAATAGATAGTTATAAATGGTTCTCAATACATAGATATGGAAGCTTCAATCCTTTGCTCCCAAGGTAAAAACTAAGCTAGAACAACAAAAGACATAATTAAACTACAAAAACTAAGGAAAGAAAGAGAAGAAAACCAAGGGTTTTCAAGCCCTAAAACCAAAGAAAAATGGGCTGGGCAAAGCTGGAGAAGAGGAGGAAAGAGAGTGGTATTTATAGTGCAAAGAAGATAAAGTGGATTTCTGGTCAGTGTTCATCGCGACTCGCGATGAACATGTTGGTCGCGACGAGTCCGTCGCGACTCGCGATGGGTGCCAGAATTTTGCATGTTTTCTTCTTCTTCTTCATAGTCATCCCTCTCAATCTTCAAGTCTTCAACGGCTCCAAAAATGGTCTTCAACGGCCTCCGGTCTTCATGTCTTCGAAGTGAGTATTCAAAAGTCTTCGAAAGTGTAGTCTTCATTGTCTTCCGGTCTTCGTTGCTTCCGTGTTCTTCCCTCGTCACACAAAGTCCACTTAGAAGAGGTAAAAGAGCGTAAAGTTGCTCTTACCTCTCCTAAGAGAATTTCAAGGTAAAACACAAGCTCTCGCTAATAAAAGAGCACAAAAGTGATCCTAAATACTACTAAATAATGCATATAAAATGGATACATCACTCATATCTAGTACAAGTCACAATCTATTCTCAACCAAAGCAACACTAATAGCACAATGTAAGCACAAAACCAACACGAACAAATCAACACACTCAAAGTGAGTATAATGCTATCCCACATCCAACCAAACCGTAAACACATTATATTCACATAATCCCCATCAAATCAAATTGCAAGCACCATATATTCAAAATAATCTACAATGTTCCAACAATCAAAATTACTAAGGCATCACACAAAATCCACACAATATCCCACAAAATAATTTATTCAACATAATCACAATTGAAGCTTGAGAGATTAAAGAATTGTACCACTTAGATGCATAGAATGAAAAAGGAACTAAGCCCACAAGCAATTTGAATTGCCAAAAAACAAAAAACCACCCAAATTCTTGGTTTTTGTGCTCTTCAAAAAAATAGGGTGATTTGTGGGTAGAGATTGGGAAGATGGGATTGGGGTGTATGGAGTGGTGGTTGTAGGGTATTGTTTAGGGTATAGCGGTGGTGACTTGGTGGTCGGAAGGAAGTGGCATGGTTGGAGGGGTAGAGAAGGTGAAGGGAAGAATAGAGATGGGGAAGAATTTCAATTTTTGCCCGCTATTTAAAACTGCTCAAGATGCCCGTCACGGCTTGCGACATGTAGGTCAAAGGGTGCCTTATGTCAAAATTCACATCGCGACTCCTGATCTCTTCATTGCGACTTGCGATTGGACCGTTGCGACGGGACCATTACGACTCAGGATGGGACCATCACGACTCGCAAAAAATGGAGCCTGAGGGCTCAATTATTCAGCCAAAAGTTCTGATTTGGTTGAGACTCGCGAACACTTTATCATGACTCACGATGGTCTGTTGTGACTCACGAAGAGGCCATTGCGGCTCATGAAAAGTTGTGTCTGAGGGTTCAAAATTCCCCAAAACTTTCTGAGCCTATTGCGACTTGCAGCGAGGTGGTCGCGACTCAAGATGGGCTACCCACCTAGTACTTAGAAATTTTTTCTAATTTCACCTCTTTTCCAAGTTTTTCCTTCTTGACTCCAAGCATTTCTCCTTTCAAAATTCCAATGTTTTGGTTTCAAATCGCTACAAAATCGTGGAAAAACTAACTGTGAAAAGCATAAAGCAAAATAATGGAAAGTCATGAATGACGATCCGGATGATCAAAACCAAGTATTTTTAACATTATTGGCATGACTAACTCCTTTTTCTTAGAGTTTACTCGCAAATCAGATCGAGGAGATCAACATCCTCTCCCTTTTCCGACACAAAATTCTCGTGGTAAGGCTTCAGACGTTGTCCATTGACTTTGAATGTATTAGACTTAGCTTGATCTAGGATCGCCACCGTGCCATGTGGGAATACATTCACCACCTCAAAAGGACCGATCCATCGGGACCTCAAATTACTAGGATATAGGCAAAGGCGGGATTGGAATAGGAGGACTTTTTGACCCACGTTAAGTTCCTTCCTAATGAGCATCTTGTCATGCCACACCTTTGACTTCTCCTTATAGATTTCGGTGTTCTCATAGGACTCTCTCCAGATCTCATCTAGTTCATCCAATTGTAACTTCCTATGCAAACTGGCTTCATCTATATTCAGATTGAATTCTTTGAACGCACAGTAAGCCTTATGTTGAATTTCCATCTGTAGGTGACAAGGCTTACCAAACACTAACCGGCATGGTGACATACCAGTTGGTGTCTTGTAAGTCATCCTATACTCCTACAAGGCATCATTCAACCAAGAACTCCAATCCTTCCAGTTAGGGTTAACCATTTTTTGAAGGATGGACTTGATTTCCCGATTGGAAACTTTAGCTTGCATATTAGTTTACAGGTGAGGTGGTGGATGTCTTGTGAGTGACATCATACTTCTTCAAGAGTGCCTCTATGGTCCGATTGCAAAAATGGGTGCCACGGTCACTAATCAAGGCTCGGGGTACCCCAAACCTAGAGAAGATGTTATCTTTCAGGAATTCTGCAACCAATCCTCATTCCTAGTGGGTTTTCCTTCAAACCACTTCAAAACATAATCAACGACAAGAAGAATATATGGAAAGCCATAGAACTAGGGAAAGGTTTGATAAAGTCAATACCCCAAACATCAAAGATTTCATAATATAGCATAGCTTTTTGGGGCATCTCATTTCTAGATGAGATATTTCCTAATCTCTGACACTTATCACAAGCCTTACAAGATATGTATGCATGCTTATTCAAAGTAGGCCAATAAAAATTACTTTCCAAGACTTTCCTAGCAGTCCTTTTAGCTCCAAAATGACCGCCGCATGCATTATAATGACAAAAAGTGAGAATCGAATGCAATTCATTGTCGGGGATGCATCTCCAAACAACTTGGTCTACACAATGTTTCCACAAAAAGTTATCATCCCACACATAGCATTTAGCATCGCTTTTTAGCTTATCTTTCTGTTCCTTAGAAAAGTGAGAAGGAAAGTTACCAGAGACAAGAAAGTTCACAATGTTGGCATACCATGGTTAGAGGTCCCTGATAGTGACCAATTGTTCATCGGGGAACTCTTCCTGTAGTTGGTCCTTCATTGATAGATTTACCTCACCATCTTGGCATGGTTGTAACCAGCTCAGATGATCAGCCATGTGGTTCTCCATGCCCTTCTTATCTCGCACCTCAAACTCAAATTCACTCAGAAGTAGGATCCACCTAATCAATCTTGGCTTGGCCTCCTTCTTCGTCATCAAGTGAGGAAGCGATGTATGGTCAGTTTTAGCTCTAAAATGACCGCCGCATGCATGATAATGACAAAAGGTGAGAATTGAATGCACTTTATTATCAGGGATTCATCTCCTAACAAATTGGTCTACACAATGTTTCCACAAAAAGGGATCATTCCTCACATAATATTTAGCACCGCTCTTTAGCTTATCTTTTTGTGCTTTAGAAAAGTGAGGAGAAAATTTACCAGAGATAAGAAAGTTCACAATGTCGGCATACCACGGTTGGAGCTCCCTGATAGCGAACAATTGTTCATCGGGGAACTCCTCTCGTAGTTGCTCCTTCGTTAATAGATTTACCTCACTATCTTGGCAGGGTGCCAACTGGCTCAGGTGATCAACCACGAGGTTCTTTGCGCCCTTCTTGTCTCGTACCTCTAACTCAAACTCACTCAGAAGTAGGATCCACCTAATCAATCTTGGCTTGGCCTCTTTCTTCGTCATCAAGTGACGAAGCACTGCATGGTGAGTGTACACCATAACTTTTGTACCAAGCAAGTAAGATAGAAACTTTTCCAAAGAAAATACCACTGCTAGCAACTCCTTTTCTATGGTGGAATAGTTTCTTTGGGACTCACTGAGGGACAGGGATGCATAGTAGATGGCGTGAGGTGCCCTTCCCACCCTTTGACCAAGCATCGCTCCAACAACATAATCACTAGCATCGCACATAATCTCAAAAGGCAACGACCAATCCGGGGGTTGTATAATAGGGGACAAAACTAACCTTCCTTTCAATGTATCGAAGGACCATTTACAACCCTCATCCATAAAAAATTCCACCTCTTTTTGCAATAACTTGCATAAAGGAGATGCTATCTTAGAGAAGTCCTTGATGAACTGACGATAGAATCCTGCATGGCCAAGAAAAGAGCGCACTTCGCAAACATTAGCAGGATAAGGCAAAGTTCTAATTGTGTCTATCTTTGCCTTGTCAACCTCAATATCCTTAGAGGAGAAAGCATGGCCTAAGACAATGCTTTGCTCTACCATAAAATGACACTTCTCATAATTTAACACAAGATTAGTATCAATGGAACGTTTATGAACTTGTGCCAAATTTTCCAAGCAGTTGTCAAAAGAATTACCATGAATGGTGAAATCATCCATGAATACCTTGACAAAGTTTTCAACGAATTCTGAGAAAATGCTTACCATACACCTTTGGAAAGTTGCGAGGGCGTTACATAACCCGAAAGGCATACGCCAGTAGGCAAACATACCAAAGGGGCCTGTGAAGGTGGTCTTTTCTTAGTCTTCCAAAGCGATAGCCACTTGAAAATACCCTGAGTACCCATCCAAAAAGCAATAGAAAGGGTAGCTTGTGAACCTCTCAAGCATTTGATCAATGAATAGCATCGGGAAGTGGTCCTTGCGGGTCTCCGCATTTAGCCTTCGGTAGTAAATACAAACGCGCCACCCATTTTGAACTCGAGTGGGCACCATTTCACCCTTATCATTTTCAACTACCATCACCCCACTCTTCTTAGGTACCACTTGAGTTGGACTCGCCCACTTGCTATCTGAGATTTGATAGATCATGCCCACTTTGAGTAACTTGAGGATTTCTGCCTTTACCACCTCCATCGTTGGCAGGTTTAAATGGCGTTGGGGTTGTCGCACGGGTCTTGCATCTTCCTCTAAAAAATTATATGCATGCAAGTGGATGGACTTATGCCTTTGATGTCGGAAATATTCCATCCAATTTCTTCCTTGTTCTCCCGTAACACCACCATCAACTTTTCTTCTTGAAATGATAACCGGAAGCGTCTCCCCTTCCCCAAGAAATTCTTACTTTAGGTCACTTGGCAACGGTTTAAGCTCAATCACCAGAGCTTTCACAAGTAATGGGAAGAATTTCGGTTCTTCAAGCTCTTCTAAGACTTGAGGGTCGGGACTTTGCACCACTTCCTCAAGAATGCTTAACTCCTCGATGCTTTCCTTTAAGTTAGTACTCATGGAATATACAAGACAATCATTTCAACATCATTTTCCAAAGCAACTAACAAGGAATCATCACCACTCAATTCAAAAACATCTTGCACAACATTGTCAACAAAATCAATAGCATGGCAAGAATACTCTTCAAGAGGATACTTCATAAAGTCATTTATGTTAAAATATACTTTAATTCCATCAAATTACATGGTGAGGGTACCGTTATGAAAATCAATGATGGTCCTAGAGGTCCTCCAAAATGGCCTCCCCAACAAGATTGGGGCGGCATGTTTATCATGCTCCATATCTAGGACATAAAAATCCGTAGGAATTTTAAGGAATCCACCCAAACCAATACATCCTCGACGATGCCCTTAGGGTACACACTCGAACGATCGGCTAGTTGGATCACCACCCGGTTTTGTGCAAAGTACCAAGATTGAGGCTTTCATACAAAGAATAAGGAATCACATTTATTGATGTGCCTAAGTCAAGCATTTCTTTTTCAAAATGTATATTTCCTATCATGCAAGGGATTGTGAACATGCCAGGATCGCTACATTTAAGGAGTAACTCCCTTTGGCACAAAGCGGAGACATGTTCACTTCTCCCATTTTTAAGCTTGTTCTTCGTTCTTTGTTTCTTATTTACTACATATAATTCCTTCATAAATTTTTCATAGCTAGGAATTTGTTCAATCGCATTCAAAAGAGGGATATTTACCTCATACCTACGAAAGACTTCGTAGATGTCCTTGTTGGATTCCTTCCTCCGTTTGTCTTTTAGAGCTTCCGGGAACGGTGGCTCCAGTACATATGGAGGAATCTCCACTACTCTTGCCTTCTTGTGAGGGGGGGATGAAGGTTTGGAAATGGAGGTTGATTTCTCGATGGAAATATCCCCTTCCTTCTCCTTTCCCTTCCTTGATTGCTCCTTGGCCACCTCCTTGTTCTCTTCTTTCACTTATATTTCAAGAATTTCAAACTTTCTAGGTTTGTCCTCAAAAACTTCACCAACCGGGGGAGATCCAACCTCTTTACTACTCCTCAAAGTGATAGCACTTGCATTTTGGCGAGGGTTGATCTCTGGTTAGGAGGGTAGCTTACCCTTTTCCCGTGCTTCCATCTGATTCACCACTTATGCTATTTGGCTCACTTGAGTTTCCAAGTTCTTGATACTTTCCTTGGCTTCATCTTGGAATTTCTCACTTTTCTCCGTACACATGCCTAATCAGTGAATGGCTTGCATCACCTCATCCTCTGTTAGCCCCGAGCTCTCCCCTTGGTCTCGGGGTTTGTCTTGGAGCCTTTGAAATTGTTGTTGGGATGGCCTATATTGTTGTTGAGGAGGCCAATATGGTTGAGGGTTTTGACTTCCTTGAGAGTTTCCATACCGGAGGTTCGGGTTATCACGATTTCCCGAATTGTACGATCGGTTTTGGTACCTTTGATAACCTTGGTAGCCTTGGTGACCTTGGTAGCCTTGCCCACCTTGATATCCTTGGTTTCCTTGGTAACCTTGATTCCCTTGATATCCCATGGAACTCACCTCTTCGACATAGTCCTCTAGAAAAGTAGGGAAAGTGTCCGTAGGATGCGCCAAGTAACAAATTTCATATGATTTAACATGTGGCACATTCCCGGGCTTTATCATCAATGATTTGACCATAGATGAAAGGACCGAGACTTGTTCCTCGAGCTTGCCACTATTGGAAGAGTCACTTGTGGGCGTTGGATTTCTCCTTCTCAAATCGGCCCTTGAGCTAAAGTTTCTCGATTCTTCCGCTAGCTCCTCATACAATTGCATCGCTTTGGATGAAGTTTTGTTCCCAAGAGTGCCACCACATGAACTTCTTACCAACCATTGATCCTCATCAAGAAAGCCATTGTAGAAGTAATAAACCAAATCCCCCTCTGAATAACCATGGTAAGGGCAACTTGCGAGAAACTTCTTGAACTTCTCTCAATAGTCGAAGAGAGATTCTTCATGACATTGGAGGATGTTGCTTATGTCCTTCTTCAAGGCGGCGAATCTAGAGGCCAGAAAGTATTTGGCTAGAAACTTCGTTTTCATATCGAGCCAACTCTTGATGCTCTTTGGTGGTAGGTAGTGGAGCCAATCTCTTGCACCATCCCTTAGTGTGAACTGGAATGCCTTCAACTTATAGAAATCTTCATCCACTCCATGGGGGACCGTACCACCACACAAGAAATGAAATTTGATGAGATGTTTGTTAGCATTCTCCCATTGGCTACCAAGGAAGATGGGTAGCATGTTGATGAACCCGGTCTTTAGCTCAAAGTGCCCATTTGGTCCAACCACGGGATACTCAATACACATTGGTTGTTGATCTAGGTAGGGGGCTATAATGTTTCTTAACAAAGCTTGTCCCAAAGGAATCTCCCATTGGTGGAGAGGAAGAGCTCGCCCTTGGAGAGGAGAATGTTGAGGTTCCCCTCTCGGATGCTCATCTTCGTGCTCAATTTGATGTTCCATAGAGGAAGAGGTATCCACAAAATGATCACTAGGAGGGGTGTTATTCACACTTTCCAAAGAAAGCCTCCTAGCCCATCTCAAATTCAACTCTAACTCGGGGTCGTAGTGTAGGGATTCTTGTGAAGAGGATTGCGTACAAACCATACACCAAGAACTCAAACAATACGTCTTCAAGCCTAGTGAAAATGGAAAATAAACTACGAAATAAAAATAAAAGCAAACTAACAAATATTTACAATTAGCATATAATCACACATAATATCCAAACACTTAAAAATAAATGTCTCTTCCCCGGCAGCGGCGCCAAAATTTGGGAGGTCATCGTCGTACCTCTTAAAGTTAATACTTTTAAGCCCTAATGCTTCCTATCTACAATTAAGTAGATAATGGCAAGTTGGGGTTGTCCACGAGAAGAGGGATATTTTCAAATTTTTAAACATATATAGGAGAAACATACTAGGCATATACATACATAGATACATATAAAAGCATGTAAACAAAGGAGGGTTTTTGGTTTGTTTTTTATCCTAAGTTATCAAATTGAAAGACAAAAATTATCAAAGCAAGAGAACTATGCTAATCATGCAATACAACTAAAGATACGATGTAAATGATAATTCACGGAGCCTTGGGGGCAATCGACTTCCACTTCCAAACTTTATATAGCTCATTGATTCATTCACTCATTCAATTACATTTATTGTCTATGGGGAATGTTATCACTTCTCATTCAAGATCAACATTCATTCCTCCTTAAGAGTAGTTTTCAAAGACAAACAGCGATCATTTGCAAACCTCATTGGTGATCACCCTAGACAAACATCATAGGGGTATTTCGTCAATGGCATTTTACCCAAAGGACCATAGGTTTGATAACAACAAGCCTTCTACCAAAGACATAGTCATTTAACCAAGCAAAGCATTTATTAGGTTAAACTTAGAACAAACAACATTCAAGGTTCAACCTTTCTTTGCATCTATGTGACAAATATGAAAACAAACCACATTAACATACTCATCTAACAAAAATTACCATACATTATACACAAGAAGTTTTAAATCCATGCTTTTGGATTCCATATCAAATGAGTTAAGAAATTTGCAACTTTCCTAACACTCTAACATTTCAATCTTACAAAAATTTCATATACTCAAACAATGGCATAATAAATGCTCTCCAATAAATGTTCATAAATGAGCAAATATAAAATTTTACTACATAAGTTTGGAAGCTTCAATCAATTGCTCCCAAGAACTAGATTTAGGTACAGGAGTTCATACTAATTAATGCTAAACAACCAAACATAATGGAAGAGAATAAAATGATAAATGGAAAAAAAATAGGGTTAAGGATAGTACCAAAAATGCCGAAGAAGAAGATATGAATGAGAGGAAAGAGAGTGTTATTTATAGTACCAAAAATGCAGAGAAGAAGATATGAATGAGAGGAAAAAGAGTGCTATTTATAGTAAAAAAGGATATGGTTAGATTCTGGCCACCCGTTGGTTGCGACTCATGACGGGTACGTTGCGACTCGCGATGGGTTCATCGCGACTCGTAATGGGTTCATCGCGACTCGCGACGGGTTCATCGTGACTCGAGCCAGTTCATCGCGACTTGCGACGGGTTCGCCAGAATTTAACCCTGTTTTCTTTTCTTCTTCTTGTGGTAAACACTTATCTTCACAATGATTCCTCTCATTTTTCAAGTCTTCAAGGTCTTCAACAATGGTCTTCGATGGCCTCCGGTCTTCATGTCTTCGAAGCAAGTCTTCAAAATCTTTGAAAATATGATCTTTAATGGCCTCCAGTCTTCAAGCCTCCGTGCTCTTCCCTTGTCACGTAAAATCCACTTAGAAGAGGTAAAAGAGTGTAAAGTTGCTCTTACCCCTCCTAAGAGAATTTCAAGGTAAAACACAAGCTCTTGATAATAAAAGAGCACAAAAGTGACCCAAAACAGTACTAAATTATGCACATAAAATGGACATATCAAAAAGCATAACAAAAGAGGTGTTAAATTCTCTAAGAAAACATCCATTTTACGTCTCATCAAATTCCTTGCACTTAAACTAGTGCTCGTATTCGAGTAAAAAAAAATCAAAGATCTAAGGGCATAGCTAAGAAAATTTTCCCAAAGAACACCCAACAATTTATTCCTAGGACTACCCTAACCCAAAACACAAGAATTAACAAGAACCCTCATATCCCAAACTAAGATATCCTAAACCACCAAATCATACCAATAATAATAATGAGGTATGATAATCCAAAGAAAAACAAGAAGATAGCTTACTATTGCCCAAAGAACATCCAAAAGGCACAAACAAGATAAGATGAATGTAGTTACGGTAAAGAAAAGAGTAAGAAAAAGAGATCAAAAGGAAGGAGATCAAATTTACAGCTGCATTTAATGTAGTTTGGTCTGTATCAGTGTTTAGACCATAGAAGTTATAGCTGCAGTGCCATGTGGCACAAATTCATTGGACTCAAAGTTTGTTGAGCTAGCTCTTGGACACTAACCGTGTAATTTGGCATGGTATGTGCCCTATGAATGTCTTCAATAGAGTTCATCAAGCATGGTCCTTGTTGTTCCCATTCAATGGGCACGGACCATGTTCCATGATCATGCATGGGCTTTTCGGACCACTTCCTTCCCTTCTTAGCACATTCTTCAATCTACAATCACCAAAAACAAAAAACCCATTGTAGTACTATTCTGCCCTTGAAATTTGAGAAACTCTCTTCTTAAGACACACAAAAACATGCATGGAAAAAAATTACTAGCACAAAATCAACGAAAATGAAAGTCACCGTATATTTATTATCATCCTCACGAAATATTTCTAACACTCATTAATCGATCAAATACAACCTATTGTTGGGTTTCCAGAGTCACTATCTGCGACCCCACCCATGATCAAATCATTGTGGAGAGGCCTCGACACATGGTTATTCTTCTCTTCCACCTTAAAAGCTTTGAGATACTCCTGCTCACCTTTTACCATTGTTGAAGACTTTGGATTTGGTTTATTCTTAGGAGAAGGTAAAGGAGAGTTCAACTCCTTCCCTTTCTCCCTCACCTGCTACACATTAGTGTTTACAACCATAGAGAAAGAATATTCCTTAAGCATAGGCTCAGCTTTTCATCCAAATTTTCAACAATATTTCCATCAAGAAAATCAAGAACATGTAATGTGTCATTGTGATTAATAGGCTCGTCCACTTCATTAGCTATGCATGCATCACCAAAATCATCATCATAACACACATTCATGCCATTGCAAGAATAAGAAGAGGTATAAGCATTTTTAGACATAAAGATGTCAAACGCAATTTTTTTCGTCCCCATTCTCTAGAGTAAGTGTTCCATTGAAGAAATTAATTTTTGTTCTCGACATTTTGTAAAATGGTCTTCCCAATAAAATTGGGGTGCACCCCCATAATGAATTGTGTAAAAAGTGTAAAAGTCTGTGAGATACTCTCACTTGCCTACCCTAACCAAGACATCCTTAACTATCCCCTTAGGAGTAGTTTGGGAATGATCGGCTAGTTGGATTATTACCCTAGTTTCTTGTAATTCACCTAGGTTGAGATCTTTTTATAGGAAACTATTGTGACATTAATTAAAGCCCCTAAGGCTATCATGCCATCTTTAACTAATTAACCTCCCAAATTTATAGGAATGGAAAACATGTTGAGGTCACCACATTTTTTTGGCAAAATCTTGTGACGCAAAGTGGACACTCTCCAATTTTCACTTTATCTACTTTCTTAATAAGTTTAGTCCTCTTCATAGTACAAGATGTTTTGTAAAATTTTAGCATAACTAGGAATTTGATTAATAACATATAGAAAGGAAGTTCTAACCTCGCACTGTTTGAAGACTTCTGAAATTTCTTCATTGTCCACTTTTACCTTCCTCTTGGCCCTCAAAGACACCAAAAATGGTGGTGGAGGGGTAACTTTTTTTTATCCTATTGGTGGTGAGCTTTAATGTGGAGTAAGTATACCCGAGCATTGTTGGAAGCTTGGGCTCTAAGACCTCTAGCTCCCCAGTGCCCCTCTAATGTGGACTTCTCTTTCAAGCCTTCCCTTGGTGCTTTCCACTACAAGGTTCTCTTCTTGCCAATTGCCCCACTTGCCAATTACCTCAGGCTGGGATGGAAGCTTCCCAGATTTTCCTGTTTCAAATAGGCTCCCGGAGTATGCCAATTGCCCCACTTGCACCTCAAGGTTTTTAATGCTCAAGAAGGATCTTTTTCCCATTTCCTCTAAGTCAATTCTTATCTTCTCTGTGAAAATTTTGTTGCTCTTGGTGACTTAAGAAATTGAATCCATCAACTCTTCATGCTCCAATTTATAGTCCCCTCTAACTAAAGTTAGGATGGGCCCTTTGATCATCCTACTAACGGAAGTTGGGATGATCCTGGTTGCAGGGCTTGAAACTATTTGAATAGGGGTCTTGATTCCTTTCATCACCTTGGTTCTGTTAGAACCCTTGTTATTAACCCCCTAACTAAGGCTTTTTCCCTTCAAAATCTTGGCCATTTTGGTAGTTGACAATATTAACCTCCTCCAAACTATCATCTTGAATTTGAGAGCATGCGTTTGTCAGATGGTCAAGAGAGAAAATACCACACACCTTGACTTGTTCAACTCTTCCCTTCAAGAATTCCTTCATCATGGAGGCAAGTTCTTGCAATTTCTCCTCTAGCTTAGGAGAGTGGGCAATCATATTTTCATGATTCCTCATCTTTTTCCTTGTGCCAAACCATCTTGACCCATTGGTCATCTCCTCATACAACGCAATGGAATCCTTCACACTCTTGATAGCTATAAAACCATTGCATGCGGTGTTCACCACGTGCATATCATCATCATAAAGTCCCTCGAATAAATAGTACACCAAGTCACCATCTGTGAAATGATGGTATGATCAACTTACCAATAGCCTTTTAAGGACTCCCATTAGTCATAGAGAACCCCATTGGTACGCCACATATATTCCACATAATAGTACTTGCAGTCAATAACAGGCCAACCGTCTAATGGACCTAGCTACATACTCATTAAGTAAACTGATTGCGCATGAAGCTCTCTTGGTTTAAGCCATACACCTCTTGCACAAGTAATGGCCACAAACTTCCCAACCCTACTCCTTGGCATTAACATTAGCTCGTAATGCTTCAATTACTTCCACACAAAGAGTAACATTCACCTCATGTTTTTCCCGCAATGGATCCTCCAACTCCCGACACATTTCCTTAGGCCGAGCTCATCGGTGTTCCTCACGTTCCACTATGATTAAATCAACAATAAACGGAGCCTTGGGGGCACTCGACTTCCACTTCCAAACTTCCTATAGATCATAGATTCATTCACTTATTCAATTACATTTAGTGTCTATGGGAAATTTTATCACTTCTCATTCAAAGATCAATATCCATTCCGTCTTAATAGTAATTTGCAAAGTAAACAATGACCATTTGAAAACCTCGTTGATAATCACCCAAGGAAAATAACACCATAGAGGTATTTCATCAATGGAATTTCACACGAAAGACTATAGGTTTGATAACAACAAGCCTTCCCCCAAAAACATCGTCATTTAACAAAACGAAGAATTTACTAGGCTAACCCTAGAACAAATCACATTCAAGGTTCAAATTTTCTTTGCATCTATAGGATAAAGATGATAACAATACACATTAACATATGTATCTAGCAAGAATCACCATACATTATACACAAGAAGTTCTAAATAAATGCTTTTGGATTTCATGTCAAATGAGCTAGGAAATTTGCAACTTTCCTAACACCCTAACACTTCAATCATACAAACATTTCATATAATCAAAATATCCATGGTATAAATGAGGCAAAACACAACATTAATGGCATAATAAATGCTCTCCAAAAAATGTTCATAAATAAGCAAATAGAGAATCTCACCACATAAGTTTGGAAGCTTCAATCAATTGCTCTCAAGAATTAGTTTAGGTACTAGATTTCATACTATATAATGCTAACAAATGAAACATATAGCAAGAGAAATCAAAGATGAAAATGGTGGAAAACTAGGGTTTGAATAGGGCCAAATTCGGGTTGGTGGAGATGGATGAAAGAGAGGAAAGAAAAATGCTATTTATAGTACAAAGGGATAAGGTTGTGTCCCGTCGCGAGTCACGATGGGTTCATCGCGACTCGCGACGGGCGCCTGAACATAACCTTGTCTTCTTTTATTCTTCTTGTAGCAAGAACTCTTCTTCACAATAATTCCTCTCATTCTTCAAGTCTTCACATCTTTGAAGCATGTCTTCAAAGTCTTCCAAGGTGATATTCAACGGCCTCTGGTCTTCAAGTCTCCATTTTCTTCCTTTGTTATGCAAAATCCACTTAGAAATGGTAAAAGAGCTTAAAGTCGCTCTTACCTCTCCTAAGATAATTTCAGTATAAAACACAAGCTCTTGATAACAAAAGAGCACAAAAGTGATCCCAAAAAGTACTAAAATATGCACATAAAATGGACACATCAAACTTCCCCGCACTTAAACCTTACTCACCATCGAGTAAGAAAAGATCCAAGCACACAAAGAAATTGACGTATCTACATCCTGATTACTATTCCCCTGAGTACATACCTCAGAAAAATCTTGATATCACACATCCCAACATTAAGATCAAATAAGAAGTTGCCCACAAACCCCATTACTAAATCTACCCAACCCATATCAACCTATCAATTCTTTGATATCCCTAAAACATCTCCAAATACCAAATTGACAATCCTAAATCCAATGGTACAAGGTGAAGCTAAAAGCATGCATAAAGTTCAAACACATACTCCACTTTATTCCAGCATACCATCCTAAAAACAAAGTATATCAACAATCAATAATTTTATACCTTACTTCATTTCTCCCGCTAAATTTCCCAATCCCAAGAGGTCTCAAGATGTCAAGCTACCCGACCCATCCATATGGCCACCGAATCCTTATGACTCCTACGCCAGCAAATGAATAAACACATAACATTTTTATTTTTTCTATCTTTCTCTCATCTTGCCTAGGAGCTCTTTTGGGTTTTAATCCAAGCTACACATCATGTTTCTTTGGCTCACATCTCACATTTTTCCGCACGTTTAACCTCTCATTTTTACCTGGGTCGCCCTTTTGGGTTTTCAACCTATCTGGGCCCCCAATGTTGCCTAAGATGCCCTCTCGGGTATTAAACTTAGTAGGATTCTTTTTATTTTTTTTCTTTTTCATTTTATTTTTTTTCAAATTTTTCAAATTTTTTCAGAGTTATCCAATCAAAAGTAGCAAAGTGCTTTCCAAATTTTAAGGTTGAGAAAAATATCAAAGCTAACATCATCCAAGTACATCAAAAAGGAAAGCATCCCCAAAACAAAGGGGGAAAATATCTAAAACAAATAGAAAAATATCCCAATAGAATCAAGTCTAGAAAAACATCCCCAAACCGAGCAATGAAATCAGTAAATACCCCTCCCCACACTTAAAACACTACATTGCCCTCAATGTAGACAAAATATGGCAAAGTGTACAAAACGAAATATGGAAAGGGTAAGAATGTAATGCTCACAATCACTGCTGTGAGGATGAACCACCATCACCGAAATAGCGCTACTAATAATGGGCCACCCAATCAGTGTTCCTCTACCTCCTCGCTCTAAGCCTCTCCAGTCTAGGATCAGGGCCCGAGGTACCACCAGATTGGGATTGCATCTCATAAATGCATGCTGACAGATGGTCAATCTCCTCATTCCTGTCTATCAAGCTCTGGAAGAAAAAAACATTATGCTATCATACTATCCTAGCGGTGGAATCCATCCTACACAGTTTGCATCATATGCTAGTAGAAGTCAGGCAGAGGTTGGGAGTAGTAAGGTGGCACATAATCCTCCTACATAGGCTCCATCCCTTATGGAGGCTGTGGAGAATGCTTATGCTGTCGCTCAGTGAAAGGAAAGTTACTCTATTCGCAATGAATAGGGGCTCGACCGAGGTCATTGAGCTCATGCTAAAATTTCTCCCTACACTAGAACTCGCATGGAATCGCCAGGTCCGCCAAGGGTGTATCAAACTCCAACTTGGTCTTGTTGGGCTAAGAAAGTGCCATGAAGGTGACCTTCATGGCGCCACATAACCAGTGAAACACCCTTGTAGTATGCATGGTTCGAAGCATCTCAAATTGGACCAACCTCTCTGTAGTGATGAGGTAGGAAGTGTGCATCCCCAAGTGTAGAAAATCAGCCGGTGGGACCAATCCTAGGTGCTCCACTAAGAGGCCGATCATGCCTCCAACAATAATATTTCCCTTCGGCTTCTCAGCCACCTCTATGACCCCCTTCATCCACAACTCGACCCATAACCCGTATCTCAAGCCAAGAATCAGTCAATATCACAACCCACATTTCTCATAGACAGGGCAATGAGCCCATCCCATCTAATTCCTTAACTAGTTGAAAGGCTTTACCACTAAAATAGCAATGCTAATAATGGGCCAGCCAATCAGTTTTCCTCTGCCTCCTCGCGCCCTCGCTCACCTCTCCACTCCAGGATCAGGGTGCGAGGTACCACCAGACTAGGACTGCATCTCATGAAAGCATGCTGACAGATGGTCAATCTTCTCATCCCTATCTATCTAGATCTGGGAGACAAAAATATTGTGCTCCAATATCATATTGTCCAAGTGGTAGAATCTATCATACATATTCTGCATCATATACTCATAGAAGTCATGTTGAGGCTTGGAGTAGTGAGGTGGCACATAATCCTTCTGCATAGGCTCAGTCTCTTGTGGAGGTTGTGAAGAATGCTTATGTTGCCGCTCAGTGAAAGGAAAGTTACTCTCATTGCGCTGAATAGGGGGCTCGACGAGGTCATTTAGCTCGCATTGAAATTTCTCCGTGCACGATGAGTCAGGTGGAATCACCAGGTTCACCAAGGGTGTATTAAATTCTAACTTGGTCTTGTTGGGCTAAGGAAGTGCTATGAAGGTGACCTTCCTGGTGCCATATAACCAGTAAAACCCTCGTAGTCCGCATGGTGCCAAGCATCTCAAATCACACCAACCTCTCTGTAGTGATGAGGTAGGAAGTGCGCATCCCCAAGCGCAGAAAATTAGCCGGTGAGACCAAGCCTAGGTGTTCTACAAAGAGGCTGATTATGCCTCCAACAATAATCTTCCCCTTTGGCTTCTCAGCCACCTCTACAGCCTTCTTCATCTGCAGCTCACCCTATAACCCATATCCTAACTCGTCAAGTGCCATTAGAAATGAATGTCATTGTCCAGCACATTCATCAGATCCGCCGAACAAAGTACTGTGCCGGCCAAAACTCTGTGCACATAATGGAGTGCGGGATGGATGATGACCCACTCTTGTCATGGGAGTTCTTTCCCCTCCTGTTTATGACACTCCAAAAATGCATGTAATACTCAATCGGTTGGTCTTAAACCTGTGGGTACAATCTCATCTGGATCTCAGTCGTGTCCCATCCAAAGGCTTCTTGAACCCGCGAGACGGTCTTCTCTCGGGGTATATCATCTAAGTGGAAAGTGATATACCTCTCGTATAGATGATCATTCTTCATGCTGCATATCTTGACCATGTATAGGAATTCCAGCGTGTATCATTGGTAGGAGGGGGCACCCTTTCCCATGAAACCATCCAACCCTTATTTGGCGAGGAGGGTCCGGACTAGTTGAGATAGCCCAAGAGCATCTAGTGTGGCCACATTAACAAATCACATCTCCTTCAGTTGGTGGGTAACCAAGGCATCCCACCTCTTCACATCGGGCTTGGTAATCTGGGTAAAACCCATGTACCTATCAGGAGGGGGAGGTACAGGGTTTGGCTCTGGAGCCGGCGGCGGAGGTGGAGGTGAAGCGGTGGTGGGCCCACCTAGTGGTGGAGCCTTAGGTTTCCTGGTAGGGGTCATATCTAACAACCAAAATAAACAAGTCAAATGCACAAGAATATACATACATGCAATATCACAAAATCACACTCAATCTCTAACTAGTTAAGCCAACATCACAAACTAAATCAAGTCCAAGCCAAATAGTTTAAGTCTTAACCTCAATTTCATATACAATCCATATCACATTCAACATGCCCATAATTTCAAGTCCATTAAGTTGTAACATAGTTGAACATCCAATATGCTATATCCTATAATCATGGCCATGCCTAACTAGTTTAGAAACCATTAGTACATTCATAACGTTAACATTCAAGTGGCATAGCTAAACTACCTTAAACATGATAACATTGCATACAAATATCAACTATGTTTAATCAAGAAAATATGCCTAATCTCTAGTACAAGCTACAACCAAATTCTCAACCAAAGCAATAATATAAACACAATGCAAGCACAACACCAACATGAAAATCAACACAATCAATACAAGAACAATGTTATACCACATCCAAAACCCATATGAATATAATCAATTCAATCCACCATGTATTAATCAACACTCTATAGCTAAGATATCCATCAAACCAAATCATAAGCACAATATGCACAAGGCCTAGTCAATGTTAAACCACAAAGCATCACCCACATTTACCATTGCAAAATATCCAACATAATGATCTACACAAGATATTTGCAATTCAAGGCACAAATTGTGAAGAAATATCATAACTTACACAATATATATCATTCACAAAATGCACAATTTTCACCAAAATCAAACTACACACAATTCACTATTCAAGTGTTCAAAAGTGAGGAATCGTACCAATAGTGTGTGTAGGAGGATGAAACAATAAAGCCCACAAGCAATCTTAGCCTAATTAGCTAGATTTTAAAATTTCTAAAACCTAGGGTTACGGATTTTTTTTCAAAATTGGGTGGATTTGGTGGAAGGAGATGGAATGGGATTCATGGAGTGTGGATAGGGAGTAGATTCCAGCCTAAAGGAGAAGTTTGGAGGTCGGATTAAATGGAGGAAAATGGGAGAGGATAGCGGTGGCAGTAATGGAGAAAAAGAGGAGGAATTGGGGAAGAAGTTGTGTTCTACCCAAAACTTATAACACACATGCATGCTCTTCACAACTCGAAATAGGAAGGTCAACCATCATCTATGGTCAAAGAAAGGGTTGTGACTCACGACCAGTCCATCGCAGCTCACGATGGACATTCGCGACTCTTGGTGGTACTGTTGTGAGTCGCGAAAAGTGTATCAGTGAGGTTCAAATTTCACAAAATTTTCTGATTTGGCCATGATTACAACCAAACCATTTTGAATCGTGAAATTCCTTCGTGACTTGTGATGCGGCCATTGCGGATTGCAAAAAGTGGCATCTGAGGGTTCCAAAATTGAACCATTTTCCTGATCCCATTGCGACTCACAAAGGGGTGCCTATCTGGTACTTTAAAAATATTTCTCAACCTCACCCATTGCCCAAGCTTTTCCTTCATGACTCCAAGCATTTATCCCTTCATCAATCCAATGCCTTGGGTTAAATTTGCTACAAAATCATGGAAAAACAAATCGTGAAAAGCACAAAGCAAAATAATGAAACTAACGACAAAAACTTGAAACCAAACAACATCAATGAAAAGTCATGAATGATGATCCGGATGATCAAAACCAAGTTTATTTAATGTTTTTAGCATGACTAAATCCCCTTCTTGGAGATTACTCACAAATCAGATCAAGGAGATCAACATCATCTCCCTTTTCGGGCACAAAACTCTCGTGATAAGGTTTCAAACGTTGTCCATTAACCTTGAATGTATTGGACTTAGCTCAATCTAGGATTTCCACAACACCATGCGGGAATATCTTCACCACCTCAAAAGGATCAAACCAGTAAGACCTCAACTTACCGGGAAATAGGCAAAGGTGAGATTGAAATAAGAGGACCTTTTGACTAACGTCAAATTCCTGCCTAATGATCATCTTGCTATGCCACACCTTTGTCTCTCCTTATAGATTGAGGCATTCTCATAGGACTCCCTTCAGATCCCATCTAGTTCTTGCAATTATATATAGCTTTCTATGCAAACCAACCTCATCTACATCAAGGTTGAATTTTTTTGACCGCCTAATAAGCCTTGTGTTGAATTTCCACCGGTAAGTGACATGGCTTACCAAACACTAACTGGTAAGGTGACATACTAATCGGTGTCATTTAAGTTGTCCTATATGCTCACAAGGCATCATTCAGCTGAGAACTTCAATCCTTTCAGTTAGGGTTAACCATTTTTTCAAGAACGGACTTGATTTCCCTATTGGAAACTTTGGCTTGGCCATTGGTCTGAGGGTGATATGAGGTGGATGTCTTATAAGTAATGCCATATTTCTTCAGAAGTACTCTAAGGTCTGGTTGTAAAATTGGGTGCCACAGTCACTAATCAAGGCTCGGGGAATCCCAAACCTAGAGAAGATGTTATCTTTCAGGAATTCTGCAACCACTTTAGAATCGTCACTCCTAGTGGGTTTTGCTTCAAACCACTTTGACACATAATCAACAAAAAGAAGAATATATTTGAAGCCATAAGAATTAGGAAAAGGTCCCATAAAGTCAATACCTCAAACATCAAATTTCACGATATAGCATGGTTTTTTGGGGCAGCTCATTTCTGGACGAGATATTTCCTACTCTCTGACACTTTGATGAATGCTAGTGGGTTCAACCGGCATTGGGGCTGTCGCACGGGTCTCATATCTTCCTCCAACAAAATTTGATACATGCTAGTGGATAGACTTATGCTTTTGATGTCAGCCATAGTCCATCCAATTGCTTCCTTATTCTCCTGTTACACCACCATCAACTTTTCTTCTTGATCTTAGGTGAGTTTTCTTGAAATGATAACTGGGAACATCTCCCCTTCCCCAAGAAATGCACACTTGAGGTCACTTGGCAAAGGTTTAAGCTCTATCACCAGAGCTTTCACTAGTGATGGAAGGAATTCCGGTTCTTCAGTTCCTCTAAAACTAGAGGAGTAGGACTTGGTACCACTTCCTCAAGAAGGCTCAACTCCTCAATTCTTTCCTTCAAGTTAGTACTCGTGGAATATACAAGACATGCATCTTCAATATCATTTTCCAAAGCTAACAAGGAATCATCACCATTCAATTCAAAAATTTCTTGCACAACATTGTTAACAATATCAATAGCATGGTAAGAATATTTTCCAAGAGGATACTTCATAGAGTCATTTATGTTAAACTCTACTTTAATCCCATCAAATTCCATGGTGAGGATACCATTATGCACATCAATTATGGTCCTTGAAGTTTTCAAAAATGGCCTCCCCGAAAAGATTGGGGCAGCATGTTTATCATGTTCCATGTCAAGGACATAAAAATATGCAAGAAATATTAAGGAATCCACCCTAACCAACACATCCTCGACGATACCCTTAGGATATACACTAGAACGATTGGCTAATTGGATCACCACCTCGGTTTTGTGCAAAGTACCAAAGATTGAGGCTTTCATACAAAGAGTAAGGAATCACACTTTTGATGCACCTATATCAAGCATTGATTTTTCAAAAATGTGTATTCTCTACCATGGAAGGGATTGTGAACATATTGGGATCGCTACATTTGGGGGGTAATTCCCTTTGGCACAAAGCAGAGACATGTTAATTTTTCCCATTTTAAGCTTATTCTTTGCTCTTTGTTTCCTATTTTCAACACATAATTCCTTTCAAAATTTATCATAGCTAGGAATTTGTTCAATAGCATTCAAAAGAAGGATATTTACCTCACATCTACAAAAAACTTCGTAGATGTCCTTGTTGGAATCCTTCATCTGTTTATCCTTCAAAGCTTTCGGGAACAGTGACTCTGGCACATAGGGAGGAACTTCCACCACCCTTGCCTTCTTGTGAGGAGGGGATGAAGGTTCGAGATTGGAGGTTGATTTCTCAACGATGATCTCCTCTTCCTTCCCCTTCCTTGCTTTCTCCTTGGCCAATTTCTCGGCCACTTTTTTTACCTCTTTCTCAAACATTTCAAGCCTTTATCACCCAGGGGAGAGCTAACCTCTTTACCACTTCTCAAAGTGAGCACCAGTATTTTGGCGGGGATTGATCTCCGGTTGGGAGGGAAGTTTGCTCTTTTCCTGGGCCTCCATCCACCACATGAGCTATTTGGCTCACTTGAGTTTTCAAGTTCTTGTTGCTCGCCTTGGCTTTATCTTTGAATTTTTCACCTTTCTCCAAGCACATGCTCAACCGGTGAATGGCTTGCATCACCTTATCTTTTGTCAACCCCGAGCTTTCCCCATGGTCTCGGGGCTTATCTTAAGGCCTTTGATATTTTTGTTGAGGTGGCATATATTGTTGTTGAGGAGGCCGACACGGTTTAGGGTTTTGACCTCCTTAGGGGTTTCCATACCAGAGATTCAAGTTATCATGATTACCTAAATTGTACGGCCAGTTTTGGTACCCTTGATAACCTTTGTAGCCTTGGTTGCCTTGATAGCCTTGCCCATCTTTTTACCACATGGCACTCACCTCCTTGACATAATCATCTTGTAAAGTAGGGCAAGAGTCCGTAGCAAGCGCCGATAGAAAAATTTCACAAGATTTAACATGTGGCACATTTTTGGGCTTAGTCAACAAGGATTTCACGATAGAAGTAAGGGCCGAGACTTGGTCCTCAAGCTTTCCACTATCGGAAGGGTCACTTGTAGGCATTGGATTTCTTCTTCTCAAATCAGCCATCAAGCTAAAGTTCCTTGACTCCACAGCTAGCTCCTCATGTAGTTGCATAGCCTCTAATGAAGTCTTGTTCTCAAGGGTACCACCATAAGAACTCCTCACTAGTATTTGGTCTTCATCAAGAAGATCATTATAGAAATAGTAGACCAAGTCTCCCTCCAAATAGCCATGGTACGGACAACTTGCGAGAAGCTTCTTGAACCTCTCCTAATAGTAAAAAGAGGCTCTTCATGCCATTGGAGGATGTTGCTTATGTCATTCTTCAAAGCAGCGGACTTCGACACCAGGAAGTACTTAGCTAGAAATTTTTTCTTCATGTCAATCCAACTTTTGATTCTCTTGGGTGGTAGGTAGTGGAGCCAATCCCTCGCACCATCCCTCAATGTGAATGGGAATACCTTCAAATTGTAGAAGTCTTCATCTACTGGGACAGTACCACCATAGAAAAAATGGAACTCGGTTAGATGCTTGTTTCACTTTTCCCTTGCCTACCAAGGAAGATAGGAAACATGTTTATAAACCCAGTCTCGAGCTAGAAGGGCTACTTTAGCCCAACCAAAGGATACTCGATGCACATCGGTTGTTGATCAAGGTTGGGAGCTATAATATCCCTCAACAAGGCCTGCCCCAAAGGAATCTCCCTTCCTTGGATGGGAGGGGCTCTTCCTTTGAGATGACGATGTTGAGGCCCTCCTCCTAGATGCTTATCTTCATGCTCGTGTTGATGATCCATAGAAGTACAAGTATCCACAAAATGGTCACTAGGAGGGGTGTTATTCACACTTTCCAAAGAAAGCCTCCTAGCCCGTCTCAAATTCAACTCCAACTTGGGGTCATAGTGTAGGGGTTCTTGTGAAGAGGATCGCGTACAAACTATAGACCAAGAACTTAAAAAATACGTCTCAATGACTAGCAAAAATGTAAAGTCAACTAAGAAATCAAAACAAAAGCAACCTAACAAATATTTACAAATAGCACATAATCACACATAATATGCTCAAACACTTAAAATAAATGCCTTTTCCCTGGCAGTGGAGCCAAAATTTGGGAGGTCATCGTCGTACCTCTCAAAGTTTTATTTTCAAGCCCTAATGCTTCTTATCTACAACTAAGTAGATAATGGAAAGCCGGGGTCATCCACGAGAAGAAGGATCTTTCCAATTGTTTAAACATATATAGAAAAAAACATACTATATATAAGCCTATATATATAAATATGTATATAAGCATGTAAATGGGGTGGGGGGGGGGGTTCTTGGTTTTGGTCCTAAAGTATGAATTGAAAGACAACAACTAGCAAAGTGGGAGAACTATGCTAATCATGCAACAACAACTAAAGAGATTATTAAATCAACAATTAACGGAGCATTGGGGGCAATTGAGTTCCACTTCCAAACTTCCTATAGAACACAGATTCATTCATTCATTCAATTACATTTATTGTCTATGGGAAATGTTATCACTTCTCATTTGAAGATTAACATTCATTCCTTCTTAATAATAGTTAGAAAAGATAAACTACAACCATTTGCAAACCTCATTGATGATCACCCTAGGCAAACAACACCATAAAGGTATTTCATCAATGGCATTTCACACGAAGGACCATAGGTTTGATAACAACAAGCCATCTACCAAAGACATAGTCATTTAACCAAACGAAGCATTTCCTAGGGTAACCCTAGAACAACCACATTCAAGGTTCAACCTTTCTTTGCATATATGGGATAAATATGAGAATAATTCACATTAGCATACTTATCTAGCAAGAATCACCACACATTATACACAAGAAGTTCTAAATCAATGCTCTTGGATTTTATGTAAAATAAGCTAAGAAATTTGCAACCTTCCTAACACCCTAACACTTCAATCATACAAACATGTCATATATTCAAACAATGCATGGTATAAATGAGGCAAAACACAAAATTAATGGCATAATAAATTATCTCCAATAAATGTTCATAAATGAGAAAATAGATCATTTCACCACATAAGTTTGTAAGTTTCAATCAATTGCTCCCAAGAACTACATTTATCTAATAGAGTTCATACTAATTAATGCTAACAAACCAAACATAAAACAAGAGAAATCAAGGATAAAAATGGTGGAAAACTAAGGTTGGAATAGTACCAAAGTCGGACTGGAAGAAGAGGTGTGAAAGAGAGGAAAGAAAATGTTATTTATAGTACAAACGGATAAGGTTGTGTTCTGGCCACCTGTGCGTCACGACTCGCGACAGGCTCCAGAACATAACCTTGTTTTCTTTTCTTGTTCTTGTAGCAAGCACTCTTCTTCACAATAATTCCTCTCATTCTTCATGTCTTTAAATCTTTGAAGAAAATCTTCAAAGTCTTCAAAAGGAAGTCTTCAACGGCCTTTGGTCTTCAAGTCTCCATGTTCTTCCTTTGTCATGCAAAATCCACTTAGAAATGGTAAGAAAGCGTAAAGTTGCTCTTACCTATCCTAAGAGAATTTCAAGGTAAAACACAAGCTCTTGATAACAAAAGAGCACAAAAGTGATCCCAAAAGGTACTAAAATATGCACATAAAATGGACATATCACAGCTCCATTACCATTCCACTGATAACCATCTTTTCTTTGCCTAATGACAGTTCAAGTAGTTTCAGCTTCTCTCAAAACCCTTTGAACTTCCCTGCATACTCAACAACACGTTAAGTGGCACCATCAACATTTCACAAGCCTATAATCACACCTTCATTAAGATATCATAACACTAAATAGAAAATATATATGGAAACATTGTACCTCTTTGGTGGAGGCAACCGCAAGTAAAGGTATGAACGCCAATCTCGTGCACACACAATGACCTCCGATGCTGGCAATCGTAACACTTCCATCTAATCTCATGACCTTCGATATACCTTCTCCACACCCCTCGACTCCACTGGACTTGTGCTTTGTGACATTTCCACCAACCACATCTTTTTTTGCACGGTGACATATGCGTGAAGTAACACCCTTCAAATTGCTAACCTCATGATGAAAACTAGATATAAAACCTCGTGTCTACAAACAAATAGCAACATACATTAGAAACCCACATTTTATCACACCCAAAGTCTATATATTGAAGAAGAGTTTCATATCCTCCTTGCATCTACGCTTCCCCACCTTCAGTACATGAGCGATCAGCTCCCGTATAGACTTCATGTAATTCTTCCATTTTAATTATCTACTAAGAAGATTATTATCATTCTATATCAGTATCAAATCACTGCCAAGGCACTTAACATACATAGACTTGTCTTCCCAATCACCAAAGTTGTCAGGAACCACCTACACAAGAACAATTTTTTGACGTTGTAGGCCCAAAAGTCTATAAATACTCAGCATCATCTACCTTGTGATGTGGTAATATGTAAAAAACAATTCCACACTAAAACTCCTCCTAGATTTACGGCACACCCGCTTATAGCTAACTAGTACGGCCACCCCCTTAGGATGAAACTGAGAAAGAGCAACCACAGAAGCCTCAAACACGCTCATAAAGTAATCAGGAACAGGTAGGGTCAGACCATTTTGTAACTAGCGTTCATACACACTGAACATACCCGGCACCGACCTCATCACAAATCTCCAACAAAGGGAAACCTAATCTCACTACCAGGTGAACACAGATGATAATCCTTACGCACAACCACATCAGTCATGGTCTGTATACTATCACACCCAACTTTTGCCATCCTTGAATGTTATAAGTAATTATATGATATTACATGTATCCACCTTAAACTATCTGATAAATGATTATGATAAAAGTTGTTATACACATCCTTGTCGCTCAAAATATATTTCAAACTCATCTCAACATTCTCGCACCACTAACAACAACAACCCAAAAAAGAGACAAACTCAGTCACATATGCCTATATTTCTTTACCAACGAAATCATTACACCCACCATCTTTCAGTTATAACCTTGCAAGTGGATAGAACTCGCCTTATTAACTCAACTCATGATTACGCCTTTCTAGTTCTAATAATAAAGCACGACAACTTAACTCGACCCCTTGGCTAGGGGGCTAATGGTATACATCTCCCTAGCCTAATATAAGTCTAGCCCAGAGGTGACATCTCGCACCTATGAACTGGGAAGTCGTCACAGTACCTCTCAAAGTAATATTTTTAAGCCCTAATACTTCCTATCTAAAATTAAGTAGATAATGGTAAGTCATAGTCATCCACGAGAAGAGGGATCTTTCCAAGTGTTTAAACATATATAGGAGAAAATATAATAGATATAATCATATATAGATACATATAAACGAATGTAAAGAAGGGGGGTTTGGTTGGTTTTTGGTCCTAAGTTATAAAATTGAAAGACAACAACTAGCAAAGCAAGAGAACTATGTTAATCATGCAACAACAACTAAATACATGGTTAAAAAAACAATTAACGGAGCCTTAGGGCAATCGACTTCCACTTCCAAACTTTCTACATATCATAGATTCATTCACTCATTCAATTACATTTATTTTCTATGGGAAATGTTATCACTTCTCATTCAAAGATTAACATTCATTCCTTCTTAATAGTAGTTTGCAAAGATAAATAACTACCATTTGCAAACCTCATTGATGATCACCCTAAGAAAACAATACCATAGAGGTATTTTATCAATGGCATTTCACACGAAGGACCATAGGTTTAATAACAACGAGCCTTTTACCAAAGACATGGTCATTTTAACCAAACAAAGCATTTACTAGGTGAACCCCAGAACAAACCACATTCAAGGTTCAACCTTTATTTGCATCTATGGGATAAATATAGAACAATTCACATTAGCATACTTATCTAGCAAGAACCACCACACATTATACACAAGAACTTCTAAATTAATGCTCTTGGATTTCATGTCAAATGAGCTAAGAAAATTTCAACTTTCCTAATACCCTAACGCTTCAATTATACAAACATTTCATATAATCAAACAACCCATGTTAAAAATGAGGCAAAACATAACATTAATGGAATAATGAATGCTCTCCAATAAATGTTTATAAATGAGCAAATAGAGAATCTCACCACATAAGTTTGGAAGCTTCAATCAGTTGCTCTCAAGAACTACATTTATCTACTAGAGTTCATACTAATTAATGCTAAGAAACCAAACATAAAAGAAGAGAAATCAAAGATGAAAATGGGGGAAAACTAGGGTTGGAATAGTACCAAAGTCAGGCTGAAGGAAGAGGTATGAAGGAGGGAAAAGAAAATACTATTTATAGTACAAAGGGATAAGGTTGTGTTCTAGCCACCCGTGCATCACGACTCGCGATGGGTTCGTCGTGACTCGCGACGGGCGCCAGAACAGAACCTTTTCTTCTTTTCTTATTCTTGTAGCAAGTACTCTTATTCACAATAATTCCTCTCATTCATCAAGTCTTCAAATCTTTGAAGCAAGTCTTCAAAATATTCAAAGGATGATCTTCAACGGCCTCCGATCTTCAATTCTTCAAATATTTGAAAAAAGTCTTCAAAGTCTTCAAAAGGTGATCTTCAATGGCCTCCGGTCTTCAAGTCTCCATGTTCTTCCTTTGTCATGCAAAATCCACTTAGAAAAGGTAAAAGTGTGCAAAGTCGATCTTACCTCTCCTAAAAGAATTTCAAGGTAAAACACAAGTTCTTGATAACAAAAGAGCACAAAAGTGATCCCAAAAAGTACTAAAATATGCACATAAAATGGACAAATCAAACATCCCCGCACTTAAACCTTACTCACCCTCGAGTAAGAAAAGATCCAAACATATGAAGGAATTGACGTATCCACATCCTAACTACTATTCCCCTGAGTCAATACCTCATCAAACTCTCAATATCACACATCCCATCGTTAAGATCAAATGAGAAGTTGCCCATAACCCCCATTCCTAAATATACCCAAACCATATCAACATATCAATTCATTGATATATCTAAAACATCTCTAAATCCCAAATTGACAATCCCAACTCTAATGGTATAAGGTGAAGCTAAAAGCATGCATAAAGTTCAAACACATTTCCACTTTATACCAATATATCATCCTAAAAATGGAGTATATCAAAAATAAGAATTTCATAACTTACTTCGTTTTCCCCTCTAAATTTTCCAATCCCAAGAGGTCTCAAGATGTCAAGATACCCAACCCATCCATATGGCTACCGCAACCTTATGACTCCAACGCTAGGATCAGGGCCTGAGGCACCACCTTCCTGGGACTGCATCTCATGAATGTGAGCTGATAGATGGTCAATCTCCTCATCCAAGTCGATCAAGCTCTAGGAGACCAAAACATTGTGCTCCAATATCATGATGTCCTGGAGGCGGAATCCATCCTGCATAGTCTGCATCATACGCTCATAGAAGTCAGGCAGTGGCTTGGAGTAGTTAGGTGGCACATAATCCTCATGCATACGCTCAATCTCTAGTGGAGGTTGTGGAGAATCCTTTTGTTGTCGCTCAGTTAAAGGCAAGCTACTATCGTCACGCTAAACGGGGGCTAGACCAAGGTCATTAAGCTCGCGATGAAATTCCTCCCTACACCAGTAGTTGGGTGGAATCGCCAGGTCCACCATGGGTGTATCAAACTCCAACTTAGTCTTGTTAGGCTGAGGAAGTTCCATTAAGGTGACCTTCATAGCGCTATATAACCAGTGAAACACCCCCGTAGTCTGTATGGTGCCAAGCACCACGCATCAAACCAACCTCTCTATATTGATAAGGTAGGAAGTGCGTCTCCCCCAACATGGAAAATCCACCAATGGGGTGCTCCGCCAAGAGGCTGATCATGCCTCCAACAATAATCTTCCCCTTTGGCTTCCCAGGCACCTCTATGACCTTCTTCATCCATAGCTCAGCCCATAACCCGTATCCCAACCCCTCACTTGTCAAAAACCATAAGAATTGAATGTTGTTGTCTGGCATATTCATCGGCTCCACCGAGCAAAGTGTTGTACCGGCCAAGAGTCTGTGCATATAACTGAATGTAGGATGGATGATGGCACTGCTCTTTTCATGGGAGTTTTTCACCCACATGTTGATAACACTCAAGAAATGCATGTTGTCCTCAATCGATCATTCCTGGACCTATGGGTCTAACCTCCCCCGGATCTCAGCCGTGTCCTATCCAAAGGCTTCCTCGACCTGTGAGATGGTCATCCCATGGGGTATATCATCTAAGTGAAAAGTGATGTACCTCTCGCATGGCTGATCACCCCTTATACTACATATCATGATCGTGGACAGGAACTCCAGTGTGTATTGCCGGTAGGAGGGGGCACTCTTGGCAAGGAGGCATCAGACTGGCTGGGTTAGCCTAAGAGTGTCCAGTGTGGGCACATTGACAAAGCTTGTCTCCTTCAGCTGGAAGTTGACCAAGGCATCTCACATCTCCACATAGGGCCCGGTAATCCAGGTTAAACCCATGTACCTATCAGGAGAAGGAGGTACAGGGCTCGACTTCGGAGCCTGCGCTGGAGGAGGAGGTAGAGCGGCGGTGTGCCCACCTCGTGGAGAAGCCCTAGGTCTCTTGGTAGGGGGCATATCTAACAACCACAGCAAATAAATCAAATGCATAAGAATATACATACATGCAATATCACAAAATCACACCCAATCTCAAACTAGTTTAACCAACATCACAAACCAAATCAAATCCAAGCCAACTAGTTCAAGTCCTAACCACATTTGCATATACAATCCATGTCACATTCAACATGCCCATAATTTCAAGTCCATTATATTGTCACATAGTTAAACATCCAGTATGCTATATCCTATAATTACAGTTATGCCTAACTAGTTTAGCTACCATTAGTACGTTCATAACGTTAACATTCAAGTGATATGGCTAAACTACCTTAAGCATGATAACATTGCATACAAATATCAACTATGTTTAATCGAGCCAATATGCTAAATCTCTAGTACAAGCCACAACCAAATTCTCAAGCAAAGAAAAATGTAAACACAATGCAAGCACAAAATCAATATGAGTAAATCAACACAATCAAAAAGAGCACAATGCTATCCCACATCCTTAATTCCATATGAATATAATAAATTCAATCCACTATGAACTAATCAATAATTTATATCTAAGATCTCTATCAAACCATATCATAAGTAAAATATTCACAAAAATGTACGATGTTCCAACATTTAAATCCATAAGGCATCGCACATAATCCTCACAATAAATAAGGCATCACAACATAAGGCATCACACATTATACAACATAATCACAATTCAAGCTCAAGAAAGTGAAGGAATGTTGGATAGCGGCAAAGTTAATATATATAAGCCCTAAATGCTTACTATCTACAACTAAGTAGATAGCGGCAAGTCGGGGTTGTCCACGAAGAAGAGGGATTTTCTTAAGCATTTAAACATAAAAGGTTGTTATTATACTAAAAGTGTGTGTATATATATATATATGCATATAAAAGCAAATAAATGGGGAGGGGGGTTTGGTTAGTTTGTTTTCTTAAGTTATGAAAGTTAAAAGACAAGATAACTAGCAAAGCCAGGTAACTATGATAATCATCAAACAAACTAAGAAAGGGGGTTTTAAAACTACAAAACAAAGCCTTGGGGGCAATTGATATCCACATCCAAACCTAATGTAGATCACTGAACCATTCACTCATCTTATCACATTTGTTACCTATGGGGAATGCCAATGGAAGATCAACATTCATTCCTTCTAAATAGTAATTTACAAAGACAAACAACGACCATTTTCAAACCTCATTGATGATCACCCTAGACAAACAACGACCATAGGGGTATTTCATCAATGGCATTATACACGAAGGACCATAGATTTGACAACGACAAGCCTTCTACCAAAGACAGTCATTTAACCAAACATAGCACTCATTAGGCTAAACCTAGAACAAACCACATTCAAGGTCCAACCTTTCATTGCATCTATAGGATAAATATGAGAACAATCCACATTAACATACTTATCTAGCAAGAATCACAACACATCATGCAAAAGAAGTTCTAAATTTATGTTCCTAGATTTTCATGCAAAGGAGCTAAGGAATTCGTCACTTTCCTAACACCCTAACACTTCAATCATACAAACACTTCCAATTCTCAAACAACACATGGCATAAATGAAGTAAAACATAGCATTGAGAACACATGAATGCTAAATAACAAAGGCTTCAAGAACGAGTGAACAATCTATTCACTACTTCCATTACTTGTTGTGAAGATAAATCTTCCATCCTTTTAGATAGTAGTTTGCAAGAGTGAATTTGACATCTCTTGTCAAACCTCACCAATGAATCCCTTAGCCAAAACACGACTAAGAGTATCCCATTGGTGGCATTGAGCACAAAGAACCAACAAGCTTGGCAACATTTATAAACACTACACTGTGTCTAAGGATTTAACCAATTCATGCATTTACACAAGATTAGCCAAGAACGATCGACATTCATTGACTTCTTTCATTTGCTACCTAAAACAAACATGACAACAAATTCAACATCATCAATTTCTTCTAACAATTATCAACACATCAATATCATTAAGAAGCTCTAACTCATGCTCTTGGATTCCACATTAAAAGAGGGGAGAATCAGCTACTTTCTCCTAACCCTAACAAGTAATCATACAAGCAATTCGTATACTCAAGCTTCCAAAAACATTAATTCCATTAACAATTCACATTCAAAGCTCAATAAAGCACAATAGTAAAAGAACTAAATAGATAGATATGGTTCCTACTACATGGATATGGAAGCTTCAATCCATTATTTCTCCCAAGATAAAACTAAGCTAGATAATGAAAAGACATGATTAACCTACAAAAACTAATAAAAGAAAGAAGAGAAAGACTAGGGTTTGAATCCAGAAAAATTGCAGGAAGAAAAGGTTCTTTGAAGAGGAGAGGATAAGGTGAATATTTATAGTACAAAAAAGCAAGAAATATTTCTGGCCATACGTCTGTCGCGAGTCGCGACGGGTTCTTTGCGAGTTGCGACGGAGCCCAATTCCAGCATCTTGATTTCTTTCTTCTTTTTATTTCATGTCCTCCTCTTCACTTCACTTTTCTTTAATTCTTCAAATCTTCAAAAGCTCAAATGCGAGTCTTCAAATCTTCAAAGGTATTCTTCAAAGTCTTCAAAGTCTTTAAACAAATTACCTTGTCACACAAAATTCTCTAGAAAATGCCACATTTAGAGCACAAAAGTGTACAAAAGTGAATCCTAAAAGTCCTAATATAACAGTACAAAATGGGCACATCAAACCCCCCCCCCCTCCCCCCCCCCCCCCCCCCCGCACTTGAACCTTACTCACCCTCGAGTAAGAAAAGATTCAAGCACACGAAGGAATTCATATGTCCATATCCTAAACTAATATTCCCCCAATCAAAACTTCACAAAAACTCTCAATATCATAAATCCCAAAATCAAAGCTCATATGAGAATTTTTCACACACACAACCCCAATTCCTAAATCTAACCAAACCTACTACTTATCAATTCACTACCCATAAAAGCGTTTCAAAGTCCTGAATTGATAATCCCAAAGTCCAATGACACAAAATGAAGTTAAAACCATATAGGAGGTTTAAGCACATACTTCACTTCATACCAATATATCAACCAAAATCAAATGACACAAAATGAAGTCAAAACCATAGAGGAGGTTTAAACACATACTTCACCCAATGCCAATATATCAACCAAAACAAAGTATAAAATAATCAAGAATTTCATAACCATACTTTGTTTTTCAACCCACTAAGTTACCCAATCCCAAGAGGTCTAAAGATGTTGAGCTACCCGGTCCATCCATATGACAACCATAACCTTATGACTCCAACGCCGACAAATGAGTGAAGCATTTCTTCTTCTTCTTTTTTCTCTCTTTCTCTCATTTTGCCAAGGAGCCCTTTCGGGTTTTCATCCTAGGCACATCATGTTTCTTTGGCTCACATCTCACCTTTTTCCGCACATTTGGCCTCTCATTTTTGCCTAGGTTGCCTTTTGGGTTTTCAACCTATTTGGACCCCCAATGTTGCCTAAGTTGCCCTCTCGGGTTTTCAACTTAGCGGGTTTTCTTTTCTTTCTTTTTTTTCATTTTCTATTTATATTTTTTTCAAAATTTTCAATTTTTCAACTTTTATTCTTTTTCTCATGTTTTTCTAATCAAAAGTATCAAAAAACACTCCAAATCAAGCTAGCATGCATGTGAGTCCTCTAACCCCTCCCCGCACTTAAAACATTACATTGCCCTCAATGTAAATATGTAAGGAAAGAACAATAAAGCTCAAGGTAAGAGGTAGAGTGACACCCGTTTCTCCACATAGTCACCAGTGATATGGCGCAATCCAATGTAATTGTATAGAATTGGTCCCGAAATTGGTTTCGAAGCCAAAAGGGGGTGCAAAGGTGTCGTAGAAGAACTCACCCCTCGAGCAAAATGTTGTCTCCTTGGCGCTGTTTAATCAAGACTAACACCACAGAGAACAACATTAAACTCACAAATACATAAGGATTTGTAATACTAGGTTTAGAATCAAGAGTTAACAACCATAGTATTCTCAAAGAACAACCAATCCATCATGCAATCACCACTATAAAATTGTCCAATAAAAATATCCAACATATATCGACACATATCCAAGCATCATTATAGAATATAGCAATTATAGTCACAAGGATGTAGTCGACATACTACAATCAACAAAGATACTATAAAGATGGAAGAATCTTCATATGTCAATATATGTAAGATAGTGGAGAAATGAGTGAAGGTGTGGTGGTTCTTGGGAATTTGGGGGAGAAGAAGGGAGGATTATGCAGTCTTTAAGCACTGTTGAAAAGTTGGTTTTTTCCATCGCGACTCGCGATGCATCATCGTGACTCGCAATAGGTAGGGAGGGCTCGGGTCTGGCTAGGCTCAAGGATGAAAGATGACATCTCGTGGGGCATTGTCCTTCAGATTTGAGAGGCAAGTGGTTCTCGAGGGGTTAAAAGGCTTCACTGGTCTCGAGGGTTTCTGGCCTAGAGGACTCGAGGTCTCGAGAGGGTGATGTCTCGAGAGATGGTGAATTTTTGGGTTCGGCTCGAGTTGAGGGATTGTGGCCTCGAAGACCCGAGGTCTCAAGGGGATGATGTCTTGAGGGCTTGAGCTCGAGTTGAGGGCTCGCGACCTCGAGGACCCGAGGTCTTGAGGGGAAGATATCTCGAGAGCTTTGGCTCAAGTTGAGGGCTTGTAACCTCGAGGACCCGAGGTCTCGAGGGAATGATGCCTTGAGGTTTTTAGCTCAAGTCAAGGGCTTGCGGCCTCGAGGACCCGAGGTCTCAAGGGGATGATGTCTCGAGGGCTTGTCTCGAGGGGCTGATGGATTTTCGAGTTTGGCTTGAGTTGAGGTCTCGAGGGGATGATGTCTTGAGGACCCGTTGGTCACGAGTCACGATGGACCCATCATGACTCGCAAAAAGTGGAGGTCAAGAGCGGAATTTTAGAACAAAGTTTCTGATTACGTCGCGAATCGCGACCACTCCGTCGCGACTCGCGGAAAGCTGGTGCTGGGGGTTAATTTTTCTCCCCTGTTCGTCGTGACTTGCGACGACAGGGTATCCCAGTACTTGGAAAAAATATTTTCTTTACTCACCAACCTTAAAGGTTTTCTTCCCTTGCTCATTGATCTCATTCCTTCATCTCCTCCAATTCAATGCACTTCACTTTGCTACAAAATCACAGAAAAACACACTGCAAAAAGAACAAGACAAAATAAAAAAACTTAAACAACAAAAACCAAAATAAAGGCCAAATTTATTTACGTCGTTAGCACGACAAAGCTCCGTATATTTAAGGTCTTTGGCATGACCCTAATGTTATCCATATGGTGAAGGCTTAAACCCCTTCACCATGAGTATCCAAAAGTAGAGAGGTGGGGGTACAAAACTTTCAAGAGGAAAGTCTTGTTGAGGTGGAGATGGTTTAAATGGAGTTGGGTGGTTAGGAGGCTTGGAATAGGATTTTGGCTCCTCTCTTGTCTCCCTCAAAACTTCCAAAAATGGTGAAGTTGGTTCACTAGGTGGGAGAAGGGGTGATAATGCTAATGAATGTAGCACAATCACCTCTTCCTCTGTGTTTTATTCCTCAACAACCAACTCCTGATCCCCTTCAAACTCAAGCTCATTTCCCATGGTGACCTCACTCACCGAATCCTCAAGTTTGATTTGGGATGGTGTATTTTTGGAATCACGAGCTTCCATTCGGGCCAACACTTCTAACATACTCCTCACATCCCCCTCAATAACCTCAACACTAGAGGAGAGCCGAGTGTCCGGCTCCTTACTAGTAAAGTTGTTCAAGTTTGCTATTGTATTCATGACTTCCTCACACGTCAAACTTGAACTTCCTTGTTGGGCTTGGTTTTGGGGTATGGTATAAGGTGGATATGACCAACTATTTTGCTCGTATTGTTGGTTTTCCGTCTCATTCTCATACCACCAATCTGGATTACCATTCCATTCCGGATTGTAAGGATTGTGGTATGGATACCATTCTGGAGGTTCTTGCCCTTAAAAACCAATATCTCCTACCTCTTGGTAGCACTCTTCATAATACCCTTGGTTTACAAAACCAAGGGTTCTTTCCGCTTCATAGTGCTCTTCCCATAACAAATAGCAAGACTCGGTAAGATGGTCGGAATGACACATCCTACATATCCTTACTTGTTGAGCCTATCTTCTCATCATGAGTTCCCTCAAGGTGAGACGCCCCATTTTTTTTCAAAAGTTTGGAATCATATTACAAGGATTCTCGATAAAAATTCACCAAGAACTCAAGCAATACCTATTCCGAACAAAAACAACCACCAAGGAGTGGAAAATAAAACAAACTAGCTAATGTGCAGCCAAATACACCTAAACACTTAAACATGAACGCCTCTTCCCTGCAGCGGCACCAAAATTTGGAAGGTCATCGTCATACCTCTCAAAGTTAATATTTATAAGCCCTAAATACTTACTATCTACAACTACGTAGATAACGGCAAGTTGGGGTCATCCACGAAAAAGAGGGATTTCCTTAAGCATTTAAACATAAAAGGTTGCTATTATACTAAAAGTATATATATATGCATATAAAATCAAGTAAATGGGGGGGGGGTTGGTTGGTTTTCCTAAGTTATGAAAGTTAAAAGACAAGATAACTAGAAAAGCAAGGTAACTGTGCTAATCATCAAACAAACTAAGAAAGGGGGTTTTAAAACTACAAAACAAAGTCTTGGGGGTAATTGATATCCATATCCAAACCTAATGTAGATCAATGAACCATTCACTCATCCTATCACATTTGTTACCCATGGGGAATGCCAATGGAAGATCAACATTCATTCCTTCTTAATAATAATTTGCAAAGACAAACAACGACCATTTGCAAACCTTATTGATGATCACCCTAGACAAACAATGACCATAGGAGTATTTCATCAATGGCATTATACATGGAGGACCATAGATTTGACAACGACAAGCCTTCCACCAAAGACATAGCCATTTAGCAAAACATTGCACTCATTAGGCTAAACATAGAACAAACCACATTCAAGATTCAACCTTTCATTGCAGCTAGGATAAATATGAGAACAATCCACATTAACATACTGATCGAGCAAGAATCACAACACATTAAGCACAAGAAGTTCTAAATTCATGTTCCTGGATTTTCATGCAAAGGAGCTAAGGAATTCTTCACTTTCCTAACACCCTAACACTTCAATCATACAAACACTTCCTATTCTCAAACAACACATGGAATAAATGAAGTAAAACATAGCATTGAGAACACATGAATGTTAAATAACAAAGGCTTCAAGAACGAGTGAAACAATCTATTCACTACTTCCACTACTTGTTGTGGAGATAAATATTTCATCCTTCTTAGATATTAGTTTGCAAGTGTGAATTCGACATCCCTTGTCAAACCTCACCAATGACTCCCTTAGCCGAAACACGACTAAGAGTATCCTATTGGTGGCATTGAGCACGAAGAACCAACAAGCTTGGCAACACTTATAAATACTACACTATGTCTAAGCATTTAACCAATTCATGCATTTACACAAGATTAGCAAAGAACGATCGACATTCATTGACTTCTCTCATTTGCTACCTAAAACAAACATGACAATGAATTTAACATCATCACATTCATCTAGCAATTATTAACACATCAACATCATTAAGAAGGTCTAACTCATACTCTTGGATTCCACATTAAAAGAGGGGAGAATTAGCTATTTTCTCCCAACCCTAACAAGTAATCATACAAGCAGTTCATATACTCAAGTTTCCAACAACATCAATGCCGCTAACAATTCACATTCAAAGCTCAATAAATGTACAATAGCAAAAGCACTAAATAAATAGATATGGTTCTTACTACATAGATATGGAAGCTTCAATCCATTGCTCCTAAGATAAAACTAAGCTAGATAATGAAAATACATGATTAACCTAAAAAAACTAAGAAGAGAAAGAAGAGAAAAACTAGGGTTTGAACCCAAAAACATTGCAGGAAGAAGAGGTTCTTTGAAGAAGAGAGGATAAGGTGAGTATTTATATTACAAAAAAGCAAGAAATATTTCTGGTCATACATCCGTTGCGAGTCGCGGTGGGTTCGTCGCGAGCCGCGGTGGGTTCGTCGCGAGCCGCGGTGGGTTCGGCGCGAGCCGCGGTGGGTTCGGCGCGAGCCGCGGTGGGTTCGGCGCGAGCCGCGGTGGGTTCGGCGCGAGCCGCGGTGGGTTCGGCGCGAGCCGCGGTGGGTTCGGCGCGAGCCGCGGTGGGTTCGGCGCGAGCCGCGGTGGGTTCGGCGCGACTCGCGGTGGGTTCGGCGCGAGTCGCGGTGGGTTCGTTGCGAGTCGCGGTGGGTTCGTCACGAGTCGCGATGGAGCCCTGTTCCAGCATCTTGATTTCTTTCTTCTTTTTGTTTCATGTCCTCCTCTTCACTTCACTTTTTGATTTGGCCATTTTATGCGGATATTTTAGGGTTTTTAGGATTAGGTTTTGGACAATTTTGTGCTCTGAATGTGGCATTTTGCCTTGAAATCATTTAAGGAGCGATAAAAGCGACTTTGGCGTTTTTATCACTTTTTAGATGATTTTGTGTGACAAGGTGATTTGTTTGAAGACTTTGAATATTTGAAGACTTTGAAAGATATCTTTGAAGATTTGAAGACTTACATTTGAACTTTGTGAAGATTTGAAGAAGTGAAGAAGTGAAGAGGTGAAGAAAGGAGAGCAAAGCAACGGATGAATGATGATCCAGGGTTCTCAGAATTTTCCGAGAAGAATCAGCCTTCAAGAGTGGTACCATTGGATTCCTCTTCTCGAGCACTATAAAATCAACTACAAGAACTCCTAAAACGGATAAACGGTTCACCCGGAGGAAGCAAAACAAAACAGGGCTGGAGTTACTGATTTGGTCGCGACTCGCGATGAAGCTCGTCACGAGTCGCGACGACAGCATCCAGTCAGCCCTGCAGCAGCGTTTTTCTCCCCTTTTTCTTCCCCTATAAATACCTCTTCACCCCCTTCTTTCCACAGCTTTTGGCCCCTGTTCTTAGGCCAAAACCCTAGTTTTTCTCTTCTTCTTTTCTTAGTTTCTATGTCTTTTGTTATTCTAGAGTAGTTATTGTACTTGGGAGCAAGGATTGAAGCTTCCATATCTATGTAGAAAGAACTCATTTTATCTATCTATTTGGTGTTTTTGCTATTGTGCATTTAGTGTGCTTTGAATGTTAATTGTTGATTTCATTGATGTTGTTGAAAGCTTGAGCATATGAAATACTTGTATGAATTGCTAGCTAGGGTTTGGGGGATTTGGGTTGATTTCCCCCCTTTTCTTGTTAGGAATGTATGAGTATGATTTAGAGCTTTTGATTGTGTTGATGGATTGATAATGTGCTAGATGAATGTGATTGATGTTGAACTCTTTGTCATGTTCTTTTGTGTAGCAAACGAGAGAGTTATATGCTCTTGGATGAATGTGCGTTGCACGTTCATCCAATCTCGTGTAATTGCATGAATTGGTTAAATGCTTAGTCACGGTGTAGTGGTCATAAGCATTGCCAAGCTTGTTGGTTCTTCGTGATTAAATGCCACCAATGGGATACCTTGAGTCGTGGTCGCGACAACGGGAGTCATTGGTGAGGTTTGACGAGAGATGTCGAACTCACTCTTGCAAACTACGAACTAAGAAGGATAGGAGTTTAGTCTCCACAACAAGTAGTTGAAGTATTGAATAGATGATTTTAATTCATCCTTGAAGCATTTGTTATTTAGCATTTGTGTATTCTTGATGGTGTGTTTCACTTCATTTGTGCCATGAGTTGCTTGAGCATAGGGAGTGCTTGTATGATTGAATTGGTTAGGTGTTAGGAACGTGACAAATTCCGTAGCTCCTTTGCATGAAAATCTATGAGCGTGAACTTAGAACTTCTTGTGCATAACGTGTTGTGATCCTTGCTAGATGGGTATGTTGATGTTAAGTCATGTAATGCTATATGATAGAATGAGTGAATGATTCAATGACCTACATTAGATTTGGAAGTGGATATCCCTTGCCCCTAAGGCTTTTTATCTTTGTAGTTTTAAAACCCCTTTTCTTAGTTTTGTTTGATGATTAGCATAGTCACTTGACCTTGCTGGTTATCTTGTCTTTTTACTTTCGTAACTTAGGAACAACCAACCAACCAACCCCCCCATTTTACTTGCTTTTATGTGTGTGTATATATATCTACTCCTAGCATAATATCAACCATTTGTGCTTAAGCGCTTAGGAAGATCCCTCTTCTCCTTGGACGACCCCGATTTGCTGCTATCTACCTAGTTGTAGAAAGTAAGCAAAAAGGGCTTACAAATTATCTTTTGCATAGGGGTGCGACGACCGCCCGCTATCACTTTTCTTCAATTCTTCAAATCTTCAAAAGCTCAAATGTAAGTCTTCAAATATTCAAATTTTCAAAGGTATTCTTCAAAGTCTTCAAAGTCTTCAAACAAATTGCCTTGTCACACAAAATTCTCTAGAAAAGTAATAAAAGCTTAAAAGTCACTTTTAACTCTCCTTGGAGAATTTCAAGGCAAAATGTCACATTTAGGGCACAAAAGTGTGCAAAAGTGAATCCTAAAAGTTCTAATATAACCGTGTAAAGTGAGCACATTAAAGACATATTCACTCTTCACACTCTTGTTCTTACTTTTCCATTTTTTTTCTATTGACGGTACACAATTCCTTAAGAAATTTAGCATATCTAGGAACTTGATTTTGAACATTTAAGAGTGGAATATTTACCTCACATCTACGAAAGACTTCGTAGATGTCCTTGGTGTCCTCCTTGGTCCGCCTATCCTTTAATGCCTCCGAAAATGGTGGTTCTGGCATATAGATAGGGATCTCCACTCCTCTTGACTTTTTGTGCGGTGGGGATAAGGTTTCGAGATTTGATCCCGGTCTTGGTATAAATGTCTCCACATCAATCTCTTCTTCTTTTCTCTCTTTGGCCAAATCCTCGGCCTTCTTTTCAAGGTATTCTTTTTTTCAACCATCCTTTCAACAAAAACCCTTACTTGGGGCTATTTCACTTCCCTTCCACTTCTCAATGAGATTGCACTCACATTTTATCTAGGGTTTATCTCCGGTTGAGAGGGAAGTTTGCCTTATTCCTGGGCCTCCATCTAATTCATCACTTGAGCTATTTGGCTCACTTGAGTTTCCAAGTTGTTGTTGCTCTCCTTGGCTTCATCTTGGAATTTTTCACCTTTCTCCACGCACATGATCAACTGGTGAATGGCTGGCATCACCTCATCTTTTGTCAAACCCGAGCTTTCCCCTTGGTCTTGGGGCTTGTCTTGAAGCCTTTGATATTGTTGTTGAGGTGGCCTATATTGTTGTTGAGAAAGCTGATACGGTTGAGGGTTTTGACCTCCTTGAGGGTTTCCATAACAGAGATTCAAGTTATCATGATTACCCGAATTTTACGGCCAGTTTGGGTACCCTTGATAACCTTGGTAGCCTTGGTTTCCTTGATAGTCTTGCCTGCCTTGATACCTCATGGCACTCACCTCCTTGACATTACCATCTTGCAAAGTATAGCAAGTGTCCGTGAAATGCGCCGATAAACAAATTTCACAAGATTTCACATGTGGCACATTTCTGGGCTTGGTCATCAAGGATTTCACCATAGAAGCAAGGGCCGAGAGTTGGTCCTCAAGCTTTCCACTATTGGAAAGGTCACTTGTGGGAATTCAATTTATCCTTCTCAAATCAGCCCTCGAGCTAAAGTTCCTTGACTCCTCCGCTAGCTCCTCATTTAATTTCATAGCCTCTAATGAAGTCTTGTTCCCATGGGTACCACCACAAGAACTCATCACTAGTCTTTAGTCCACATCAAGAAGATCAATGTAGAAATAGTAGACCGAATCTCCCTCCGAATAGTCGTGGTATGGAAAACTCGCGAGCAGCTTCTTGAACCTCTTCCAATAGTCAAAAAGAGACTCTTCATGCCATTGGAGGATGCTGCTTGTGTCCTTCTTCAAAGCGACAGACTTCGAGGCCAAGAAGTACTAGGCTAGAAATTTTGTCTTCATGTCAAGCCAACTTTTAATGCTATTGGGTGGTAGGTAGTGGAGCCAATCCCTTGAACTGTCCCTCAATGTGAATGGGAATGCCTTCAACTTGTAGAAGTCTTCATCTACTCCGTGGGGAACTTTACCACCACAAAAAAAATGAAACTTGGTGAGATACTTGTTGACATTTTCCCCTTGCCTACCAAGGAAAATAGGCAACATGTTTATAAACCCGGTCTCGAGCTCGAAGTGCCCATTTGGCCCAACCAAAGGATATTCAATGCACATCATTTGTTGATCAGGGTTGGAAGCTATAATATCTCTCAACAAGGCTTGCCCCAAATGAATCTCCCCTTCTTGGATAGGAGGAGCTCTCCCTTGAAGAGGAGGATGTTGGATGCTCATCTTCGTGCCTGTGTTGATGCTCCAAATAATTAGAAGTATCCACAAAATGGTCACTTGGAGAGGTGTTATTCATACTTTCCGAAGAAAACCTCCTAGCCCGTCTCAAATTCAACTCTAACTTAGGGTCATAGTGTAGGGGTTCTTGTAAAGAGGGTCGTGTATGAACCATACACTAAGAACTTAAACAATACATCTCCAAGCCAAGAGAATATGGAATGTCAACTAAGAAATCAAAATAAAAGAAAACTAACAAATATTTACAACTAGCATATAATCACGCATAATATGCCTAAACACTTAAAACTAAATGCCTCTTCCCCGGCAGCGGCGCCAAAATTTGGAAGGTTATCGCCGTACCTCTCAAAGTTATATTTTAAAGCCCTAATTCTTCCTATCTACAATTAAGTAGATAATGGCAAGTTGGGATCGTCCACGAGAAGAGGAATCTTTCCAAGTGTTTAAATATATTCAGGAGAAAACATACTAGATATAAGCATATATAGATACATATAAAAGAATGTAAAGAAGTGGGGGGGTTGGTTGTTTTGGTCCTAAGTTATAAAATTTAAAGACAACAACTAGCAAAGCAAGGGAACTATGCTAATCATGCAACAACAACTAAATAGATGGTTAAAACAACAATTAACGGAGCCTTGGGGGCAATCGACTTCCACTTCCAAACTTCCTATAGATCATAGATTCATTCACTCATTCAATTGAATTTATTGTCTATGAGAAATGTTATCACTTCTTATTCGAAGATTAACATTCATTCCTTCTTAATAATAGTTTACAAAGACAAACAACGACCATTTGCAAACCTCATTGATGATCACCCTAGGCAAACACCATAGAGGTATTTCATCAATGGCATTTCACATGAAGGGCCATAGGTTTGATAACAACAAGCCTTCTACCAAAGGCATAGTCATTTAACCAAACAAAGCCTTTACTAGGTTAACCCTAGAACAAATCACATTCAAGGTTCAACCTTTCTTTGCATATATGGGATAAATATGAGAATAATCCACATTAGCATACTTATCTAGCAAGAATCATCATATATTATACACAAAAAGTTCTAAATCAATGATCTTGGATTTTATGTCAAATAGGCTAAGAAATTTGCAACTTTCCTAACACCCTAACACTTCAATCATACAAACATTTCATATAATCAAACAGTGCATGGAATAAATGAGGAAAAACAAACATTAATGGCATAATAAATGTTCTCCAATAAATGTTCATAAATGAGCAAATAGAGAATTTCACCACATAAGTTTGTAAGTTTCAATCAATTGCTCCTAAGAACTACATTTATCTACTAGAGTTCATACTAATTATTTCTAACAAACCAAAATAAAATAAGAGAAATCAAAGATGAAAATGGTGGAAAACTAAGGTTGGAATAGTACCAAAGTTGGACTGGAAGAAGAGGTATGAAAGAGAGGAAAGAAAATGCTCTTTATAGTACAAACGGATAAGGTTTTGTTTTGGCCACCCGTGTGTCACGACTCGCGATGGGCGCTAGAACAGAACCTTGTCTTCTTTTCTTATTCTTGTAGCAAGCACTCTTCTTTGCAATAGTTCCTCTCATTCTTCAAGTCTTCAAATATTTTAAGCAAGCCTTCAAAGGATGATCTTTAATGGCCTCCGGTCTTCAAGTCTTTAAATCTTTGAAGAATGTCTTCAAAGTCTTCAAAAGGTGATCTTCAACGGCCTCTGGTCTTCAAGTCTCCATGCTCTTCCTTTGTCATGCAAAATCCACTTAGAAAAGGTAAAAGAGCGTAAAGTTGCTCTTACCTCTCCTAAGAGAATTTTACGGTAAAACACAAGTTCTTGATAACAGAAGAGCACAAAAGTGATCCCAAAAAGTACTAAAATATGCACATAAAATGGACACATCAAACATCCCCGCACTTAAACCTTACTCGCCCTCGAGTAAGAAAAGATCTAAGCACACGAAGGAATTGACATATCCACATCCTAACTACTATTCCCCCAAGTCAATACCTCACCAAACTCTCAATATCACACATCCCATCGTTAAGATCAAATGAGAAGTTGCCCATAACCCCCATTCATAAATTTACCCAAACATATCAACCTATCAATTCATTGATATCCTTAAAACATCTCCAAATCCCAAATTGACAATCCCAAATCTAATGGTACAAGGTGAAGCTAAAAGTATGCATAAAGTTCAAACACATACTCTACTTTATACCAATATATCATCCTAAAAATGGAGTATATCAATAATCAAGAATTTCATAACTTACTTCATTTTCCCCTCTAAGTTTTCCAATCCCAAGAGGTCTCAAGATATCAAGCTACCTAATCTATCCATATGACTACCGCAACCTTATGACTCCAACGCCGAAAAATGAGTGAACGCATAACACTTTTTTTTCTCTCTTTCTCTCATTTTGCCTAGGAGCCCTTTCGGGTTTTCATCCTAGCCACACATCATGTTTCTTTGGCTCACATCTCACTTTTTTACGCACATTTAGCCTCTCATTTTTACCTAGGTTGCCATTTCGGGTTTTTGACCTAACCGGGCCCCCAATCTTTCCTAAGATCCCCTCTCGGGTTTTCAACTTAACGGGATTCTTTTTATTTTTGTTCTTTTTCATTTTCTATTTTTTTCAAATTTTTCATATTTTTCCAATCAAAAATTAGCAAAGTGTTTTCCAAATGTTAAGGCTAAGAAAAATATCAAAGCTAACATCATCCAAGTACATCAAAAGGAAAGCATCCCTAAAACAAAAGGGGGAAAATATCCAAAAAAAAAGTGAAAAATATCCCAAAAGTAGCAAGTCTAAAAACAAATCCCCAAACCAAGCAGTGAAATCAGTAAATACCTCTCCCCACACTTAAAATGCTACATGATTACGCATTTTTAACTCACCTTATTAACCACCTTAAAAAATCACCTCATGATTACGCCTTTCCAGATCTAATAATAAAGCACGACAACTTAACTCGACTCCTTGGCTAGGGGGACTTATGGTATACACCTCCCCAACCTAATCAAAGTCTAGCCCAGAGGTGACACCTCCCACCCGTGAACCGATGCAACGAACATAAATAGCATCTCGCATAAATAATGCAAGAAGCACCTTGCCTTGAGGATAAAGATGATCAACGTCCATGATCACCTTACCAAAACCATGATCCAGTGATAGTAGGAATGACATGGGCCACTATAAATCGAAATCAAGAACAGTAAGAGATGTAATGACATTTTCCTCAACAGAACCTTTACATCAAAATTAAAGTTGAATTGAGTATCGGAGCTTAGTCTGGGGAACTTCCCAAGACCTTGTTTGCAGGAATGTTGGATGTTCAAGACAATTTGTGCCAATTCTATAGATTATGAAAATCTGGAAGGAAATCTCCTCTTAAAAAACAAATACAAGTTTTAATGTAATCAGTACACATTGTGAGGTATTAAATGCAGTCTATATGAAAATTTGAAAACCTACAATATTACGTAATCTATGTTCTTTGTACTATAAGAATTACATCACGTATGTTAACATATGCATGTTTTAATAAAACATTAGTGATTCATCAGATAACTTGTACACTATCTCCTGCCAAAGTTTTTCTATTCATAAAAGAAAGAGCAAACAACTTATGTGGAAAACAAATCCATTAGGAATAATAAAGGAAAACAAATCTTTGCTGCCAGCTCCTCCTATACCATCTGCAGGTTCAATCCAAAGGAAAAAAAAGCAATGGCATACAAGCATAAACCCTTCCATTTGGAAGGCATCAGATGATAATATGCACAATTATCATCACGAAGAATCCTTTAAAACCCTTCTCCTTTAATTTTGACCTAACTCTGCTTACTGGTCAATTTAAACAGTTAAGTTCGATCCTCAAAAATAAATTTAACTCTCTTCAAGTTTCAGAAACTAAGTAAGCCATTGAGGAACAAGTCCCTAACCTGGAAGTTCACCCACTCAACTCCTGATCCTAGAGGACACACAACTCATCACATCTCCTAAAAACTCTCAGGATCTTGTAGTAGTTGAAGACTCACAGGAGCAGGAACAACCGGGAACTCTGTTGGTACTAAAAACCATACCTATTGAACATGAGATTAACAAAGATAGCTCATTCTAGAACATAGTCATCAATTAATGATCCAGAAGGCCCTAATGATCAGGATCAACAAGGAATAAATCTCTCCAAGTAATAAGTGTACTTCTGATCTTCAAAGTAATACTAGAAATTTTTCAAAAAAAAAAAGTAATACTAGAAAATTTTTTTCAAAGTCCTAATACTATGACTCATGCAAGGTTAAAATCCGATGTTTTCCATGAATATTAAGCTATTATCATGGAATGTTAGGGGTATTAATAGTTCACTAACTATAATTAAAAAAGGTAATTAGATTTCATAACATTAACATACAGCTCATTATTGAATCCAAAATACAATATGACAAGCTGGAGAAATATAGAATAAAACTAGCTTTAAATCAGCCTTCTCATCATATGATTCTAGAACATGGGTTATGTTTAAAGACAACTACAATACTTCAGTTATCCATTTCCATAACCAATTCACATTGATCACTGTAACTAATCTTGTCTCTCAGTGTTCATTTCATATTTATTTTATTTATGGTAAACACTCTAAAATTGAAAAACTCAAAATGTTTAGCTCTATATAAGGTTTATTGCAGACGTGATCAATCCCATCCTTGCTAATAGGAGAATTTAATGTAACTATGACTCTTGATGAATGCAGAGGTAACTACGACCTTCTATTAGCTGTATTGATGAATTTAGTAATTTCATTAATTGTAATGAATTAAATTATCTGTCCACATTTGGAAATATTTTCACTTGGTCCAATAATAGGAAAGCTCCTAATACAGTCCTTAAAAGGATGGATAGAGTCGTAGGAAATATGAAATCGTTTGACTCTGTTAACTCATCTTCATTCCACGTTCTAGCAAGAAAACATTTTGATCATTCTCCATTGCATTTGGAAGTCAAATATAACTTCAAAACATATCCTAAGTCTTTCAAATTCCAAAATATGTGGTTATTTATTCCTCAATCTCTGGATACAGTTAGTACTAACTGGAGTTTACTACTCCTACAACAAGGTATGTTAGGCTTAGTTAAGCTTAAAAAGCACTTAAAGGTGTAGAATAAAGAAGATTTTGAATATATCTTCTCTAACATTAAGTATCTAGCCAAGATGAAAAGCTCCTTGCTTAAATTGTTAAATTCTAACAGCCAAGATGAAAAGATCCTTGCTAAATCTCGGGCTCAATTAACTTTACTACTTTAACAGGAGCAAGCTTTTTGGAAACAATAATCTAGAAATAGGTGGCTTTAAAATGGAGACCTAAACACTAAGTTTTTTCACAATAGTGTTAGGGACAAACTGATGTGTCCATTTTATGTGCATAATTTAGTACTATTTTGGGTCACTTTTGTACTCTTTTATTATGAAGAGCTTGTGTTTTACCTTGAAATTCTCTTAGGAGGGGTAAGAACAACTTTACGCTCTTTTACCTCTTCTAAGTGGATTTTGCGTGACAATGGAAGAACACGGAGGCAATGAAGACCGGAGGCCATTGAAGATCACATTTTCGAAGACTTTTGAAGACTTGCTTCGAATACATGAAAATCGGAGGCCATTGAAGACCATTTTTGGAGACATTGAAAACTTGAAAATGAGAGGAATTGTTATGAAGATGATTGTCTATCACAAGAAGAAAAGGAAACAAGGCAAAATTTGGGCACCCGTCACGAGTCACGATGGCCTCGTCGCGAGACCGTCGCGAGTCGTGACCAACGGGTGGCCAGAATTTCACCTTATCCTTTTTGTACTATAAATAGCACTCTCTTTCCTCTCATTCAGAATCTTCTTCACCTGCGTTTGTATCACTGTTTAAAACCCTTATTTCTTCCATTTTCATCTTTGCAATCTCTTGCATTATGTTTGGTTGTTTAGCATTAATTAGTATGAACTCTTGTAGCTAAATCTAGTTCTTGGAAGCAATTGATTGAAGCTTCCAAGCTTATGTAGTAAGATTCTATGCTTGCTCATTTATGAACATTTATTGGAGAGCATTTATTATGCCATTAATGTTTGTTTTACATCATTTATACCATGAGTTGTTTGAGTATATGAAATGTTTGTAAGATTGAAATGTTAGGGTATTAAGAAAGTTGCAAATTTCTTGACTCATTTGATATGGAAATTAGAGCATGGATTTAGAACTTCTTGTGTATAATGTGAGGTAATTCTTGCTAGATGAGTATGTTAATTTGGTTTGTTCTCATATTTGTCATATAGATGCAAAGAAAGGTTGAACCTTGAATGTTGTTTGTTCTTAGTTTAATTTAATGAATGATTTGTTTGGTTCAATGACTATGTCTTTGGTAGAAGGCTTGTTATTATCAAACATATGGTCCTTTGGGTGAAATGTCATTGATGAAACACCCCTATGATGTTGTTTGTCTAGGGTGATCATCAATGAGGTTTGAAAATGGTCGTCGTTTGTCTTTGCAAACTACTCTTAAGGAGGAATGAATGTTGATCTTTGAATGAGAAGTGATACATTCCCCATAGACAATAAATGTAATTGAATGAGTGAATGAATCAATGAGCTATATGAAGTTTGGAAGTGGAAATCGATTGCCCCCAAGGCTCTGTTAATTATCATTTACATCATATCTTTAGTTGTGTTGCATGATTAGCATAGTTCTCTTGCTTTGCTAGTTGTATTTCAATTTGATAACTTAGGATCAAACCAACCAACCTCCCCCCTAGTTTACATATTTTTATATATATTTATGTATGTATATGCCTAGTATGTTTTCTCCTATATATGTTTAAACACTTGAAAAGACCCCTCTTCTCGTGGACGACTCCAACTTGCCATTATCTACTTTATTGTAGATAGGAAGCAACAGGGCTAAAAAGTATTAACTTTGAGAGGTACGGCGACGACCTCCCACAAACATATTAGGTTGGGCATACAGAAAATTAGGACTCGGGATAACATTTGGATAACAAACCAAGAAAGTATAGGGCAGACAAAAGTTGAATTTTACTCTAAACTCTTAACCGATACTAACAATGACCCCTTGGTCCAAGACTTAATCGATTTCCTAATATACCTCTCTTCATTAATAAATAATCAAAAATACACTGAGCTGCTCATATTAGTCAATCTAGAGGAACTCAAACAAATAGTATTTAATTTAGGTGAACATAGTGTAGGAGGTCCGGATGGATTTTATGGTCAATTCTTTAGGGAAACTTGGTAAATCATAAAACTATATCTGCTCTCTGTAACACGGATCCACATGTTGCAGTGGCGGTGACCTTGAGGGGTGGAGCATCCGACGACGGGCGTGGAGTTAGCGGTGTCGAAGGGGTGGAGGTGACGAAGGGTGAGGCGGTGGTGGGGTGAGGCGATGGAGGGGAGAAGCGACAGTGGGGGGAAGCGCTGGTGGGGAAGAGGTGCTGGTGGGGGGAGACGCGATTGGAAGCGGAAGTAAAATCAAACCCTAAGATATAAAACACTAAGTAAGGAGGCGCAGAAGGGTTCTTAGGCCAGAGGGCTTTCTTGGGCCAAAAAAGGAGCCCATTAAAGGCGGTTCTCCCTTTAGAACTGCTTTTTAAATATGAAAGTGACCTGGGATAGATCTTCCGAACTCGGAAGTGCTTCCGACCCTTCATTAAATGCAGTTTTAAAGGTAGAGCTGCCTTTAACCAATCACTATTAAAGGCGGGATCGCCTTTAATTAATTCGAACCGCCTTTAAAATGACCTGAGAGAGACTTAAAACTCGAAACTCTTTCTGGGCCTCAATTAAAGGCAGTTCCGATGGAACCCTCTTCTAACGCCGTCTTTAGTAAAGCTCTCTCTACTAGTGCCTACTTTTTGCTTATGGTAATAATGAAATGCTTTGTTATAAAATAAAAAAAGTGGTATAGTTGGTGTGCTTTAAAGGGGAAAAAAATAGATCAAAACTGATGTTAAAAGTTACAAAAAACTTAGTTGACTAACTGGGCAGAACAAGACATGGCTGCTGATTTGTGCATAATCTATATTTGAAACCAGCACTCGTACACTTCATGAAGAAGACCACCCGTTTTAAACAAAAACTGCAGGGAGTGGTGGAACCCAACAACTCACGTGTTCCCAACATGAAACTAAAGAGTATCTATAGTGGGAAGGCAAGGATATATAGAGAGAAAGACCTCTCTGGAACAACATTTTGGCTTTTCTTTATATCCTTTCTTCTGCTACCTTATCTCTATTTTTCACCCTATTTTCTCCTTGTTTTTTTGCAGCCTTTTTGGGGGGTGAAAATTTCTTGATTTCAAGAACATCCCTTCTGTTCTCTCACTATCACAACTTATCTTTCCTACTCACTCTCCCCTCCTCACACTGCCCTCCTCATTTATATGTGCATAATTCTTGAATCTGGAAAACCCTGGTTCATCTGATCTCTTCTTCTTGTTAAATTACACTATGAGTGGTGATCAGCCCTACTTGTACAATTTCTTAACTGGCTGGTGTCACTTAAATATCCCTCAAATATCCTCTTCATCAACATCCTCAAATGAGTTTGACCGTGCACTTCTTCCTCCTTCATCACCTCCCAAAAGAGAAGCACTTCCCCTCCTAAATAACCTAAGTTGTTGCAGAAAAGAAGAGGATGATTACTTTTATAATGACTTTGATGCATCCTCCTCATGCAATATAAACAATGGTACTGATGACGTCAGGAGGAGCAACTCTAGATTACCTGATAAAAACTGTGCCCTCAACATAGGGCTTCCAAGCCCTAGTTCAGATGTGTCCTCCCCGGCTAGGGCAATGAATGGTACTAATGGTGCAGTTATACTTGCAGGGATGCCCTTGAACATCCTAAACAAGGGACAGTGTTGGATTCCTTCTCCAGCTCAGATTCTCATTGGCCCAACTCAGTTCACCTGTCCTGTTTGCTTCAAGACTTTTAATAGGTACAACAACCTGCAGGTAAATCAAATGTTGATCAATTTTTTGCATCTTTTGTTATCTGAAGTTTTCTTGCTGAACTATAAATCTAGCAATTTCTACCTGATGAATCTTTAAATCTAATCTCTTGCTCGAACTCAAATTAATCTGTAGAGGTAGTTCAATTAATTCTTTGAGGTTTGGAGCGGCCAAATATTCTACTCCCTTAGACAGGAAGAGTAGAGAAATGATCTCAAATGCAATCAAGAGAGCTTGGAAAAGATATAGACAAATTCTAAAACGTTTTCTTTGTCATGAGAGATAAATTTAACTGCCGGGGATTTAGGGTTCTAGTAATTAGTTTAGACTTCTTCATCTTTGCGGATAAATCTCCAACTTAGAAATGATATACTGTAAAACTAGACACGAGTATATGCATTTATATAGTCAGAGTTTGTCGCCTTGTTTTTTATTTTTTAAAAATTTACCGCAAAATGTCGTTTTGGTGTGAAGTTTTGAATTCTAATTTCTCTCTTCAAATTTACTACGCAAGATTGTTGTGTCCTCTTGTGCTTTCGCCATTTATTATGTTCGGGGGGACAATAAGATCGTTGGAGTTTGTGCTTGACTGAACTATTTTCATGTTTTTCAAAGCAACTGCTGACTGAGATCTGATCATCATCTGTTCATTGTACTGTTCATGCTTCTCCAGATCCACAAAATTCAGCATTCATTTCTTGTACTGTGTGACATAGAGGTCGGTTCTATGAATAGTACATGTAACATCAGTAGCTTTTGCACATAGGAGAGCTTTTAAGTTTTAACCATGGACTGACTTGCATACATGCCACTCTTTGCATAAATCAAGATTTTGCGCTAACCCATTTATTCATTGTGTTATCTGATGTTAGGTTGATTTATCTTACCCAAATTCGTTTCATATTGGGATTCTTTACTTACTTTTTTAAGTTAATGATATTTTGACAATTACTGCAAACATGACAGTTGGTTAAGTAATACTTTAACTAATATTTTATTAATTGTTTTTTTCTAAATTCAAGCCTATTTTATAAAATACTCATTTATAAATGGTTTAGTCTTGAAGAAAGTGTTCTTTTAAAAAATATTTTATAAATTGTTTTTTCAAAATTCAAGCTTACGCTAGTGGAGAAGCCTTGAATAAAGGCGGTTATATCGGACCACAGAAGGCACTTTTGATTCTGAATTTGATCGAATTGATCAAAGGCATTTCAAAAAACCGCCTTCTACCGAGGTCCGAAATAGGTTCCAAATTCGAAACCTATTTATGATATTAAAACAAAATTGCTGTCGAAAACCAAGGTTTCGGACAGCGAATCAATTCCAGATATGGAAACCTGAATTAGAATAGCAAAAATACCGTATATACGGCAAAGCAATCGCTAACAACAATAGATCTGGAACCTAAAACAAAGCAACAGAGGAACAAAACAAAAAAATACAGATATGTTTACCCTAAATCACAGCGTCGGAAACACAAATCCGTTTGAATAAAAATAAACAAAAAAAACAATTCCGAAGTACACGTATTCTGCCTACAAAACAATACTTATAAATGCAGCAGTCTGCTAGCTACAAGTTTGCTACTGCAGTTAATTTAATTTCAAATGCAAATAAATGATTTGGATTAGAATAATTTTGAGGACAAGGATTCGTAAGAATAAGTCAAACATGTTCTCTATGATATAGACTCTAATTATTTTAGAGATTTTACACACTATTTGAACTTCGTAAGCCGTAGAAAATAAGGGTAATAATCTGTGTTTGTATTCATGAATTCAGGATACATTATATAGTAGTACAGGATACCTATAAAAGCTAGAAAAAGGAAATAGAATACAATTACATCTACAATTATGGTAAGAATATAATTCTAATTCTAATTCCTTAACACTCCTCCTCAAGTTGGAGCATGGGGATCGAAAATGTCCAACTTACCAAGTAAAGAATGGAACTGGTTACGGTCGAGCGCTTTAGTGTACGGATATGTTGAGTAATTAGTGCGCCAGATTCAACAAAATCCCGAACAAAGTGACAATCAACTTCAATGTGCTTGGTGCGTTCATGAAAAACCAGATTGGCTGCTATGTGAAGAGCGGATTGACTGTCAAAAAACAATTTCATAGGAGAGGGGTGTGAAACCCCTAAGTCCTTCAGTAAAGAATTAATCCATAACAACTCACAACAGGTAACTGCCATAGAACGATACTCCGCTTCAGCAGAAGACCAAGAAACAGTAGGTTGCTTCTTAGTTTTCCAGGAAACCGGAGAATCACCAATCATAACAAAATAACCAGATAGAGAACGCCTAGTAATCGGGCATGCAGCCCAATCTGAATCACAATAAGCAGTTAATTGTAAAGTACTACGAGAGGAGAGGAATAAACCTTGACCAGGATGACTCTTCAGGTAGTGCAACACACGAACAACAGCTTGCCAGTGAGGAACACAAGGAGACTTCATGAATTGCGCAAGAGTATGAACCGAATAACTAAGTTTAGGACGAGTAATAGTCAGGTATATCAGGTGCCCAACCAAGCGCCGATACTGCTCCGGATCATGGTAGGCTGGACCTTCAACACGGGCCAAATCATGTTGTTGTTCCATTGGAAAATCAATTGGTTTAGAAGCAGATAAACCTGTATCAGATAAGATGTCCAAAGCATATTTCCTTTGCCAAAGAAACATCCCATCCGGTGTTCTACAATCTCTATGCCCAAAAAAAATACTTATGCAAACCAAGATCCCTCATGTGGAAACAAGAACCTAAGTATTTCTTGAACTCAGAGATGAGCGAAGAAGAACTACCAGCAAATAACCAAATCATCCACATAAACCAGAACATGTAAAGAAATTGATCCACGGGAAAAGACAAATAAAGAGTAATCGGCCTTACTCTGAACAAAACCAAATGCTCGTAAAGCCTAAGCCAGTTTAGCAAACCAATTTCTAGGAGCCTGACGAAGACCATAACGAGATTTCTAAGGTCGATAAACCTGACCAGGCGAAACAGCGTAGCCAGATGGAGGACGCATGAACACTTCTTCATGCAAATCACCATGCAGGAAGGCATTATAAACATCCATCTGATGCAGTTCCCAACCACAGATAACAGCAACAGACAAAAACAATCGAACATAACTCATCTTCGCAACCGGAGCAAAAGTCTCAGTGCAATCAATTCCTTCAACCTGGCGATTACCAAGAACCACTAGGCGCGCCTTATGACGTTCAATAGTACCATCTGGATGAAACTTCGTCTGGTATACCCATTTGCACTCAATTGCCTTCTTATCCGTAGGCAAAGGAGACAAAGTCCATGTCTGATTTCGCTCCAGCGCAGTAATTTCCTCAGCCATAGCATCCCGCCAATGAGAATGACGGGAAGCCTCGAAGTAAGTAGTGGGATCTGCACTAGATGTTACAGCACCCAAAAATCTAGAATGCATACTAGAAAGATTATCACAATTTACATAATTAGTAAGAGGATAGAGAACACCTGAGGAAAGTGACGATGCATGAGAGAACGTAGTCAAAAGGGGGGTCTTCAGTAGTAAGAGCACAAGCATAATCATCACAATCGTAATCTGCCAAGTACGATGGAGGACGACGAGATCGAACACTCTGTCTTGTAGGTGGCAACTCAGCAGCGGAACTATCTGGTACCAGAGAAGTCGGTAAAGTAGAGACCGAGGATGTAGCATCGTCGGCTACTGGCGGAGAAGTACCAGCAGCGGACAGCGAAGGTAGGCCGGTGGAGGTACCGGCTTCGGGTGGCGGAGAATGGCTGGCGGATGCCGGTGTTGATTGGCCAGCAATTACCGATGGTAACTGGCTGGAGACTGCCGGCATTGACTGGCCAACATTGACCGGTGTTGACTGGCCAATATTGACTGGCATTGACTGGCCGGCGATGACCGACGGTAACTGGCCGTTAACTGCCAACATTGACTGGCCGGCGTTGACTGGTGTTGACTAGCGAGACTGCAGACGGCAGCAGCTAACCATCGGTGGACGATGAAAGGCCAACGGCGACCGGCGGCGGTGGATCGGCAGCGGAAGGTGGAACCAAAATTCTGTGTGGCTCTGGCGAGAAGGAGGAGGAATCCGGTGGTGGTGTGGTGGCACCGCCAAGTTCATCGGATAAAGCAGATATCGGAGTTGCAGAGTACGGGAACTGGTCTTCAAAGAAATCTGCATCCCGACTGTTAAAGATCACTCGGGATTCCAAGTCAAAAAGGCGATAGCCTTTCTTTCCAGCTGGATAACCAAGGAACAGACACCGCCGACTTTGTGGTGCAAACTTGTTATGATATCTGGGAACATGAGCAGCAAAACACAAGCATCCAAAAACCCATAATGATGAATAATTTGGAGCTTGCCCATAGAGCAACTCAAAGGGAGTACAACCATTGAGATATTGAGTCGGTGTTTGATTGATCAGGTAGACAGTAGTAAGAACACATTCTCCCTAAAATTCAATAGGAAGACTGGCTTGGAACCGTAAAGCAAGCGCCACATTGAGCAAATGACGATGCTTTCTTTCAACTCGACCATTCTGTTGTGGAGTATCAACCATAGATGTCTCAAAAATGATCCCAGATGCAGTAAAGTGAGATCGCAGAGGCAAAAATTCAGTGTCGTTATTAGTCTGAACTTGTTGAATTGTACGGCCCCACTGATTCTTCACTAAGGCACTAAATTCTAAAAATCTAGAAGCTACTTCAGATTTAGCTCCTAACAAATAAACCCAAACAGCTCGGGAATAATCATCTACTATAGTTAAAAAAATAAAATGCACCACTTTTAGATGGAGTTCTATAAGGTCCCCAAACATCACAATGAATTAATTGAAATAATGCAGTAGCATTTGCAGAACTTAATTAAAAACTATGTCTAGTCTGTTTTGCTCTATAACATATAGAGCAGGGTACAAAATGTTTATTAATGCCAGAAGAAATAGAAGACAACACCGTGGAAGATGAATGACCAAAACGCTGATGCCATAAATCGGAAGAAAATACTAAAGAATTGTAGGAAGAGACTGCTAGACAGGACGGTGAACACGAGCATCCAGCAGACGAAGCCAAAACACCACCCCTTTTTGTTCACCCACGCCAATCACTCTCCTCGTACTGATTTTCTGTAAAATGCAATAATTTTCAGTAAACAAAGCTAGACAGTTCAGGGTAGATAACAATCTAGAGCATGAAAGTAAGTTGCATCGCAATGTAGGTATATATAAAACATGCGGCAGAATAAAACCACCAAAGCAAAGAGATCCATATTGAGTAGTGGATGACACCGAGCCATAAGGCAGAAAAACATTCACGGAATTAATAGTAGTAGTAAGATCAGTAAGAGAACCTTTGTCACCAGTCATGTGATATGAGGCTTCCAAATCAAGTATCCATGGTAAAGTATGCTTACCAGACTCATAGCCCGCAAGAGAATTAAACTGATTAAACAAGTGCATGGTCGTGCTCTATTGGTCATCGGGCAGATCAGGGCCAAAATTGGAACGTGCAGGGATAATGCTGGAAGAGGCCGCCGCTACCAGACTAGACCACCGCGGTGGCTGATGGCTGGGAAGCTGACGCTGGTTCTTGATGATGCCGGCTTTCTCCTTCAACTCCTTGAACCAGTCTGTTACACCATGTAACTGTAAACAGGTTTCTTTATCATGACCCTTGCAACGACAATGGGTACAAACAAGATTCTTGCGGTCGGCTGCAGAAGAACAACTGGCGAAGAACTTGCAGGTGGTGAACGTCGGGCAGCATATGCCATGGAGTTAGAAGAAGGCTCACGAGCTTGAATGATAGCTCTATGATTCTCCTCTTGAGCAACAAGGGCATATACTTTCATGATAGATGGCATTGGATCAATGCTCATAATGTGTGATCGCAAGGTATGAAAACCTTCGTCGATGCCAGAGATGAATTGGTAGATCAAATCCTTCTCTCTCTCTCTTGGAAGACTTTCGCAGCAAGATTTCACTGGCATAATTCCTTGCAATCTTCACAGGTACAAACCAGGGGAGGTCGCATGCAGTGATAATCTGCAAACAACTTCTTCAGTTTGGCAAAGTAGATGTTGATGGGCTGACCATTTTGCCTGCAACTCTGAATGGCTTCTTGCGTCTGCAAAAGCTTCATACCATCGGCCAAAATAAATCATTCCTTCAGGTTATCCCACAGATCCTTAAATGTGGAAAATGAAATTGTAAAAGATCTTATCACCGGATCTAGGGTTTGCAAGATCCAACAGACAAGAGTGGCATTAACCCCAGGCCAATCAGCAGCATCAGGATGACCATCCTGGGGTTTTGTAATGGATCCGTCAATGAACCCAAACTTGTGCTTAGCAAGAAATGCGCGACAAATCGCATCGGACCATTCAATATAATTTTCTTAACCTTTGAGCATGGTTGGTATGAGTTGCCAGAACTAATAAAGTAAGGATCAGTCGACATGCGACCAATAGGTAAAGTAGTCTGAGGGCCAGATTGCAACTGCAATTGCTGAAGTAAAGCTGCAATTACATCATAACCACTCATATCATAAAGCTTCAAAGCCTCAGGTGCATCAAAACCAGTCTGTTCTTCAGAGCCAGACATTGTGGTAAATCAGGTACAGATTAGGAGTAGGTACAATAACCAGCGACAGATCGGATCGGCAGGACACACCGGCGCAAACAAGCGGCGGCGCGTGAGAAGTTCGGCCGACGGCGGTGGAACGAAGGCGAACGGCGGTCGGCGAGGAACGAGCGGCGGCAGAAACCGATGGATGGCGCGTGACTGCTGCAGCAGCTTGGAGCAGTGGTAGCAACTGACGGCGCGTGGCAGTTCGCGGCGGTGCGTGGTGATCGGCGGCGGCTCGGATGATTATAGAGCAGCGAAAAATTTTTCTATTTAAGGTTTCAGGATTTTAGGCTCTGATACCATGTAGAAAATAAGGGTAATAATATGTGTTTGTATTCATGAATTCATGATATATTATATAGTAGTACAGGATACTTATACAAGCTAGGAAAATGTAATAGAATACAATTACATCTACAATTATGGTAAGAATACAATTCTAACTCTAATTCCTTAGCATAAGCTTCTCTATTTAATTCTTTAAAATAGAAATTTTGATGAAAGAGAAAATGTAATTCTTTATATTGATAGGCAAAGTTTTAGTAAACACCGTCTTTTCATATGTATATAAAAAGATGGGTTAAACTAAAATTATAGAAAGGTAAAAAGTTTTGATTGCAGTATTAAAAATTTACTATGCAACGTGCAGTAGTTATAAGTTTATAATCCCGATTAATGCAACCCAAAAATTTTATTTTAATTTTTTTCTGCTTTACAGTTTAAATATTGGTATTTCCATAACTTATGGAAAGACAATTCTCAAAAGACGGATTCATGTCGCTAAAGTGAGAAAAATAATTTGGACAATTAAATATCTTCTAGATTACCCTTTATTTAAAACCTAAAGTTTAAGTTAATTTACCAGTATACCATATGTGTTTGATTTTAAGAATTGCAACATTTAGTTTTTGTTGAATCAACAAATAAATTTGATACCTTGAAACCTCTGGTATTTTCATTTAATTTCTTTGTTTCTCTTCTTTAAAATTATCGATTTTCAAATTTTCATAGTATTTAAATTTATAATTCTCGAAGAGTAGTTGCCATGAATCACAACATGAATATGATATAAAGATATTAGTTATTACCTTCTTTATTAAGGAGAAGTGGTGAAAGATCAAACCAATTGTATTTTGAATTTTGACTTTTTAATTTTTTCAGTCCAAGAGATTGTCTTATTTTTCTAAATTATAGCAAAAAAATTGCATTAAGATTTCTGTTAATTTTTATGAATTTTGTTGTCGTTATTGAGAGAATTGTTTGCAGTAAGTAATTGTATTATTGATAACAGAATATATAGAGAGTACAATAGAGGTGTAATAAGGAAAGAACTCTAATCATAATAAATCATAATCTAATCAGTAATCTGATTCATCCTAACACCCCCCCTCAAGAGAAACGTCGGATTCTCAGAGACGCAAAGCTTGGATCTGAAGAACTCAAACAAAAGATGAGAAAGACCCTTGGTGAAGATATCTGCAACCTGTAGAGATGTAGGAATATAAGTAACACGAAGCTTGGTCGAAGAAACCAACTCACGAACAAAATGATAATCAATGTCAATGTGCTTAGCCTGTTTGTGCGCCACTGGATTTTGAGCCAAGAAGATGGCACTATTGTTGTCCCAAAGCAGAAGAGGCACGCCAGAAAGAGGAACATGAAGATCACAAAGCAAATGAGTCATCCAGATGACCTCAGAAGCAGTGTTGGCCAAAGCACGATACTTCGACTCAGTGCTGGACCTGGACACAGTGGGCTTTTTCTTTGTACTCCAAGAAACCAAGTTACCACCAAAGAATACAGCATAGCCACAAGTAGAACGACGTGTCTCTAACACATCAGAATAACTGAGCACCTCCGGAGAAGAAGTTGCACAAAAATTGAGACCAAAATGTAGGGTCCCCCGAACATAGCGAAGAATCCGAGTAACAGCCAAAAATGATCATTCCGAGGGTCCTGAAGATACTGACTAACAGAATTAATAGCATATGCCAAGTTCGGATGAGTGATGGTTAGATACTAGAGAGCACCAACCAAAGAGCGATATAACGTTGAATTCTTGAACTGGGAACTCGTACTGCTGTGAAGCTGAGAATTTGGCAGAAACTGTGTAGAGACTGCCACTGTATCTAATATACCAACCCGAGAAAAAATGTCCCGAGCATACTTCGTCTGTCCCAAAAGAAGTCCCGAGGCAGTGGGCGTAACCTCCAAGCCAAGAAAGTAATGTAAGGCACCCAAATCTTTAATGGCAAACTCCCGATGGGTGCGATCAATGAAATACCGAATAAGAGTGGAATCATTGCCAGTCAAAATGATATCGTCAACATAGACCAAAAGATACAACAATGACGAACCACGAGACAACACAAACAAAGAAGTATCAAAAGAACTGCAACGAAAACCAAACTGCAAAAGATAAGCACCGAAATACTGAAACCATGCTCGAGGTGCCTGCTTTAGACCATAAATGGCCTTCTATAAACGACAAACATAGTTCAGATGAGCGGGATCCTTATAGCCAACGGGTTGCGCCATAAAAACTGGAGAATCAAGAACACCATTAAGAAAAGCATGCTTAACGTCCATTGATATAGAGACCAAGCACGCATAGTAGCAATAGCAAGAACCGTCTGTACTGTAGAAACTTTAACCACAGGGCTGAAAGTATGGTCAAAGTCAAAACCGAGAATCTGAGAGAAACCCTGAGCTACCAAATGTGCCTTATAGCGATCAACCGAACCATTAGGTTTTCACTTCAGTCAATAAACCCATTTGGACCTAACGACGTTGACGTCTGGAGGGCGCGAAACAAGATCCCAAGTATGCTGACTACGAAGAGCAGCCATCTCCTCATCCATGGAAGAAATCGAAGAAGGATCTTGTTGAGCAGAACGATAATCAGTCGATTATGTCCAAGCAAGAAGAGCCGCAAGAAGTCTGTGAGCATGAATATCTGAATAATCTCGGCGCTGAATAACTCCAGTGGAAGAGCGAGTAACCATGTGAGAAGCAGCTGGAGCCAAACGGCAGAGCCGTGATCGACCGTGGCCGAGGTGGGAAGGAGCGGACCATCCGAGGGTGAGTTGGAACCGACCGTGGCCATGGGTGGACATGTGGGAAGAAGACGCTTGTGGTCGTCCATAGCTGTGCGAGAAGAAGACATGTGGTTGTCTGTGGCCGTGCGTGGCCATGCAGGAAGAAATCCTATGGCCGTCTGTGGCCGTGCAAGAAGAAGCCACATGGTCATCTGTGGCCGTACTGCTAAACGCGAGCGCGAGCCATCTCGAATGGGTGTGAACACGGGCAAAAAACCACCATGCGCGGGCACTAACGAGAAACCACCGTGTGTGGGCAAGAGAAGGCCGAGTTCGGCCGCAGGCAAGGAGCCACCGTGGTTGGATTCAGGTCGAGACGGCTCATCATCAGGAAACCGAGGATGAGGTGAAGATGGAACCAAGGCTGGTGGCAGTGCCATCCTGCAATCTGGATCAATAAAAGCAGAGACATCCAAACCTGAGGAAGGAGACCCAGTTCCCGAAGTCGGAGCCAGTGGAAAATAATCCTCGTCAAATCGAGCATGACGAGTAATATGAACCTTGCAAGTGGTAGGGTCGAGACACCGAAACCCGTTATACTGTGAGCTATAACCAATAAAAATACACGGAATACTATAGGGAGATAACTTATGATCAGCAAAAGGGCGGACAAAAGTTAAAACTTGATAACCAAAAGGATGAAAGTTACCATAGATAGGATCCCACTGATAAAGAAGACCATAAGGGGGTCGATCCCTGCAGAATTGGAGTAGGCAAATGATTGATAATGTATACAACAGTAGTGAACGCATCGTCCCAACGAGAAATTGGAAGATGGGATTGAAAAAGCATCGTGAGACCTATTTCAGTAACATGGCGATGCTTACGTTCTGCGCGTTCTGTTCCGGAGTGGCCGGACAAGAAACCTGATGATGAATACCTTTTTTCGCAAAGTGCGATCTGAGTCTAGTATTCAAAAATTCAGTGCCACCATCACTTTGAAAGACTTTAATTTTAGCAGAAAATTGATTCTCAACAAGTGCCTCAAACTGCAAATAAGTGTCAATAAAATCTGATTTGCGACGAAGAGGGTACAACCAAGTGAATCTCGAAAAATCATCCACAAATAATGCATAATACAAAAAACCATTTGTAGATAAAACAGGGGAGGGACCCACCCCATAAATCACAATGTATTAAATCAAGAACATTATCAGCATGTTTAAGGTTCTGAACAAAAGCCAACTGTTGACCTTTTGCTATAACACAGGGGGCGCAGGTGTGTGGTTTAGGCAACAAAGAAGAAACTGAAAGTAAACAAGATTTATATAAACTAGTAATCACTGCACTAGGAACATGACCTAGGCGTGCATGCCACAACACATATCAAGCTCGACTCTTATTCTCCTGTAAAACTAAAACAAATGCTGCATCTCCCTGGTCCAAAATGTACAATCCATCCTCACTGTGCCCCCGGCCCACGACGGCCCTTGTTACTTTGTTCTGAATGACAAAATTTTGGTCATCAAATGTAATTAGAACACCCATATCTCTGGTTAACCGACTAATAGACAGTAAGTTCTTTGTAATATCAGGCACAACCAAAACACCAGACAAATGCAAGTTCTTAGAAACTTTAGAATCACCAATATAAGATATTAGAACTGGAGCACCATTACCAACAGGGGCACGAGATTTACCAGTATAAGGAGTGCAACTGTCTAGGCCTGAGGTGGAAGTCGCCATATGACTGGTAGTGCCAAAATCAAGGTACCAATCTGACAGACGAGAAGAAGTATCGAACTGCAGAGAAGAGTGATGATTTTTTGCCAAATGAGTGCTTGGCGAATGACCAATCTATGCATGTATCTGGTAACATGTCACCGTATAGTGACCGAGTCGCCCGCACCATAAACAGTGAGGACGACCGCGACCAGGGGCCGAACCAGCCGTCTGAGAACCGGAAAAGGAATGTCGGCCACCACCGCGCCTCCCACCAAAGCGACCACCACGAGAAGGCCACGCACGGCCACCTCGAGTGGGCTTGTGATTCCACGCGCGGCTGGCTTGAGGTGCGTCATTTTTTTGGTTAGCTACCTGTCATGCGGCTGGTCCTGAGTGTCCCTGTAAATTCATCAAAAAAGGCCTCGTGGTTTTTGGCATGGGCAAGAACATGCGTATAAAGCGGGGTTGGAACAACATTTATTAGAGGAGTAGAAAATCTTTATACTCAGGACCAAGAGCAGTCAAGAACCATTTGAAAAATCTTTTCATCAACATTTGAAACTAGATTACCCATGACAGACAGTTGTTCAAAAATCTCCTTAAATTTGAGAAGAAGTTCATGAACAGTACCAGACTTACGAATACCATGTGCATCTGCACGAAGGCAAAGAATGGTGGAGGCACTGCTATTCTGATAGATGAGAGAAAGATTATCCCAGATATCTTTGGAAGTGGCACAATCTGGGAGTTCCGCGAGAACTTCAGCGGTGAGAGAGGAAAATAGGAGACTGTAGAGACGTTGATCTTCATCAACCCATTGATCATACTCTTCTTGTGCTTTCAAATGAGCATCCTGGAGATCAACTTTTCCACTGCCACGCGAAAGAGTTTAGACTGTGGCAGCAAAGGAAAGAGGTTGCGATGGTGGCGGTGGTGGTGGGAGAGTAGGACAGGTTTAGTGCCATCAATAAAACCGTACAGACCTTGGGGAAGGAGGACATAACCTGCTTAACGCTTCCAGAGAAGAGCGGCAAGTAAGTAATTGTATTATTGATAACTGAATATATAGATAGTACAATAGGGGTGTAATAAGGAAATAACTCTAATCATTATAAATCACAATCTAATCAGTAATCTCATTCAACCTAACAATTATTTTAGGATTTGAATAAAAAAAATAAAATAGTTATAAGGTAATTAATTTTTCTTCACAAATGAACTAATAAAAATAGTCATATTAATAATTTTGTTACTCAAGTAAATATTGATAAGGTAACCTATCAATTTTTCAAGTAAATATTGTTTTGAGTAACAAAACTTAATGATTTTATCTAAATTACAAAATTAATTATTATTTTGTAATAAATATCAAAGTCGGTAAAAGAATCTATAGAAGTTATAGCAAAAATATACAGAGAACATGATTTTTGAATATCCATTTTAAAGGAATTTATGCAAAACCTGTTCGGTTTGCTCCAACCGGATGACTTGGGTAGGATTGGGATTGTGACAAGCATGGGGAGATATGGATAAGTTTGATTATAAGTACTTGATGCATTATCTAGATATCCAGAATACGGATGAAAAGATTTATTAAAAATTTTCATTTCAGATTTGATGTTAGTTTGCATCAGTTCAACTCATCAATGTTATTTGTAGAAATGATATTGTTTCATTTGTCTCGCTAAATATTTCATTATTATTTATACGTGCATTTGTTATTAGAGAAAGTCTTGGAAAAGACGGTCTCTTGTTATTATTTAAAGTCTCATTATAATATCTAATTTATATTGTTAAATATTGTAACATTTATATATAATAAAAATTGAGTTCGTCTCTTGAAAGATGGACTTTGCATAAGTTATGAAAATACCAAAGTTTAAAGTACAAATTAGAAGAAATAAAGGGAAAAAAATTGGGTTGAATGAATCGAGTTACAAACTTTATTGCCACTACATGTTGCATAATAAATTTTTAATATTGCAACTAAAACATTTTACCTTTTTATTATTCTAATTAAACTCCATCTTTCCATAAACCCATGGAAAGACGGTATTTGCCAAGACTTTGCCATAAAAATTATTGATGAAAATAAGAAATATCAGGACCTATTAAATTATTAATAATTATAGCTAACTTGTGGAGTGGTTTGTAACTTGCCAGCTCACCGGACTAGAAAAAAACAGATTAGAAAGATAAAATTACAGGTCTAAATACATGCTTTTTTGTAGCATCGAACCCTTATTTTGAGGTAGTACATTTTCATCGCGTAAATTTTAACAATATTATTTGACGCATTATATTAGAAAGAGAGAAGTTTGAAAGAGATATGAAAACGTTTTGATTAATGATGCTTATTATCGCGTTCTTAATAACCCCCTAAAATTCTAGTTAAGATGACTGAATTCAACCTTTTGTTTTTGAATTGACAATAATGTGTGCAGATGCACATGTGGGGGCATGGATCTCAGTACAGAAAGGGGCCAGAATCACTTCGGGGATCACAGCCAACAGCCATGCTAAAGCTGCCTTGCTATTGCTGTGCACCTGGATGCAAGCACAACATAGACCATCCCCGATCCAGACCATTGAAAGACTTCCGAACCCTTCAAACGCATTACAAGAGGAAGCACGGGATCAAGCCCTTCATGTGTCGGAAATGCGATAAAACGTTCGCCGTCAAGGGCGACTGGAGGACTCATGAGAAGAACTGTGGCAAAATCTGGTATTGCATTTGTGGCTCTGATTTTAAGCACAAAAGGTCTCTCAAGGACCACATTAGGGCTTTCGGTTCTGGTCATGGTGCTTTTGGGGTTCACGTTTCTGAGGAAGAGGATGAATCAGCATCTGATCTTGACCAAGACAGGGAATATATACTCTAGTTTAGAGTTTATGTCCTAAATAATATTGGGATTAGCTTTGTAACTTGTTCCTTCTTTCTTTAAACAAATTCAGTGGAGTATGGAAGGGTATTTTTCTCCTTATGATTTTTTCTAGTTCCTTACCTTCTGGAGTGAGTGTTTTGCTTCATCATTGTGCAATTAATCTACTTTGTATATGCTAAACAATATTGTCGTTTGACACCAATACTAAATTATGGATTGAGATTATCCCCAATCCTGATTTGTTTGATTCAGGGATGATAACTGCTTTTGCGCACATTTTGTTTTCTCAAACCCTAATAGCTCGGAGTGTTCAAATGACCGGGTACCCACACACTCGAGTATTAGCGAGTGTCTCTAGTGCAGAACAGGATTGTAAACTACTGTTATAGTGGGCGTAGGATAGAAATAATGATCCTCAACCAAAATTGATGGAATTGGACCCAAAAAAGCCTTCAAAAATTTTCTTTGGCCTAATTATCGAACTCGCATCTGTTGCTCTTTAAAGTGCTTCCCGGTCCTTCTCTCTTTGAAATAAGGCGTATTTCTCGAAAAAGTGATTCGATTGATAGGATTTGGTATGAGATCGACGCCGGGAGAATTGGTAATGTGCCAGGAAAAATTATTCCAAAAAGCCGTCAAGATAACTTCACGCGTACTTCTTTAAGTTAGAGTTAAAGGTCAGTGACACCACCATTGTTCATGGTACAAAATTGCGCAGTGATGATTGACCGTCGTGCTTAGTGTGAACCATGCACAGGGGTTTAACCCGTCATGGTACCCTTCGTTTGACGTTGTCCAATGTTCCGGTTCCGAAAGTTCTCTTGTGTGCTTCCAAAAGAGGTGTGTCACCTGAACTATTGTGCCATTTGATTATAATTCGGAAATAAATACTATAGAATAAGGCCCGAAATTGAAACGTTAATCGGTTTACTCGCTGTCGGTTAGAATGTTTTGATTTTTGAATTTTTAACACATTTCAGGTTTATTTTAAAACACCCTTATCAATTTTTAATCTGATGTTAGTTACGAGTCAGAATACATATCGGAAATTTTAGTAATTTTCATAATTTGAGAATTTGAAATGTAGTTCGATAAGATGGAATGACTATTTATATTCCAGTATGAAGGAACTTGGAAAAGTTTAAGGATAAATACTTGAATATCTAACCCTATATTATTGGGCCACTTAATATTGGAGCTCGAAAAATGAGATAACTCAATAGGCTAGGTGGAGTACTGTATATCCTCATCCAAGAAGCTCATGCTCATTTAACCACCATACTCGTATCTTCAATCCTCCAAGGATTTTCATATTCACTTTATTATTATTAAACCTCCTTTGTTTCAATACAATATATATATAGCAGCCTAGATCGCATCGACTCCTTCGCTTGGGGGGGATTATGGTATACACCTCTCTGAATCATGTGAAGCCCAAGCAAGAACACAATTCCTCGTGACACCGAGCCAGTCAAGTGAACCCCAAACGCGGTTTGCAGCACACAGAAAGAAATCTACCTCAAGATGGAAAACGGTCAACGCCTATGATCATTCCTCAAGGCCATTATTATGTAAGATAGGAGCAATGTGAACCACAATCAACGAAGATCACACGATGCCAGCTATATATAGAGATTCGGGGCAAAAATACATATAATGGCATTTTTCGAAGATAAGTTGATACAACCCAAAACACTAACTTAGGGGTCGGAACCAGATCCCGGGAACTTCCCTGGGATCTTGTTTTGCAGGATGGTCAAGCAAAGCACCATTGTTCTAATTCTGGATGTTGATATGGTCAAGAAAGATTCCCCCACATCAAGGTATGCTTGAAAATCTAGTGTACAGTGTGATGGCGGCCCCAGCTGCACTAGTGGATGAGGACTCATTAAAGGTAGCATTAGAAGGCGGTTCCGCGTATTTTTTGTAAAACTGCCTTCTTTTGAAGATTCCCCAATTTTAAAGGCGATTTTGAACCCATTAAAGGCGGTTATTGAGGAACCGCCTTTAATTTGATTGATTAAAGACGGTTATTGAAGAATCACCTCTAATTTTATCAATTAAAGGCAGTTATTGAGAAACCATCTTTAATCTGATTGATTAAAGTCAATTATGTATGTTTTAAAGACGGTTGTGACTACCGATTCTGACTCTGATTTTGTAACTCATTTCTACTAATAAATACTGCCATCTTCCCTCTTCCCTCTTCGCTACCTCTGTTCAATCTTCAATTTCTGTTTCATCTTCCGTTCCCACTTCCATTGCCTCCCTTTCATTCTTCATATCTCACACCACTGCCCTGCAACTCAAAAAAACCCGAAAGGTTTATCCATAAATGGGTTCTCAAATCATCAAAGTATCACCTTTCTCTTCTTCTATTCATCATTTTAAATTTAAGCCCTAAAAAATTATCCTCCACGATAATTGCTCCCGCGGCTCATCTCTTCCAATCAACGTGCGCTAAACCGAATCCCGCAAGCATTTTGGCGCACTAGTTGACTCAACAAAGCAAGAGGGAAATCATGACCATGGCCGGGGAGGGGTCGGTGCAGAAGTCGAAGGAATAATTGAGCGATTCTTTCTCTGGAGTTTTGATATCTCAGGGATAAAGGTACAGAGTGCGTTTAATTCCCTTTAATTTGCTTATATATTTTGAATTTGCCTTTTGAGCTTGGAATTAATGGAGATTTAGTTTGTTTACTTGTTTGAAGAATGACAAACTTTTGGGAAAGATTATTTCTCCATACGCTTATGGAAAGATGGAGTTTAATTAGAATAATAAAAGGTAAAAGGTCTTCGTTGCAATATTCAAATTTTATTATGAAACATGTAGTAGTTATAAAGTTTGCAACCCGATTCATGGAACCCAAAAATTTTATCTTCATTTCTTCTAAACCTTGGTCTTTCCATGACTTATGAAAATACCGTCTTTCAAGAGACGACCTATTCTTATAGAAAAGTCTCAGGAAAAGCGGCATGTCCATAAACTTATGAACAGGCCAGAGACTGATATGCAAAATGGGGTTCATATTGTAATTATTTAAAAAATAGGGTACCTAGTAATTAATTAAGGCTGATTGTCTGTATTAAATTTTTATCCATTTTAATTTTCCTTTTGTCGGAAAGTTTGAGCAGTTAAATTTTTTGAAAACTGCAATCCATTTTCACGCGTGTCTGTCCTCATTATTCAACTATAATTTTCTGTTTTCTCCTCTCTTCGTTTTTCAATTCCTCTATTCTCCAATCTTTGTTTTTTTCAATTCCGCTCTTTGTTCTTCACGAAATCTAGCCGGAATCGTGCTGTTCAAGTTGGAACCGGAATCGCCTGAATTCAGTAAGCTTCATATTCTAGGTTTTGAAATTTCGTTGTTCTTTTCTATATTTGCTTTACAGTTGTTGGCAATTCTGATGTAAGGTTTTTTTGTGTATTTGACCTAGTCTATGGGTTGGGTGAAGGGGAAAGTTATTCTTCCTAAAGCTAAGAAGTTGTCTCAACTTTCTTTTTCTCCTGGTTCGTATTCTTCCTGTTTTCCTATTTCATTCTTCCTGGTTCGTATTCTTCCTGTTTTCCATTTTATTACAACTTGCATTTGTTTGTATGCTTTATGTATTTGTTTCTTACTGCGTGGTATATAATTTTTTTTATGGTAAATAGAAAATGCGGTGGAACATCCGATGGGGCCCCGTGAAATTACAGGCAACTCTATCTAATACAAAAAGTAATGCATGCCCTACACTAAATGATGAAAAGCCTAGGGAAAACTGAGATCCGAGGGGGGGGGGTCCCCAAACGGGAACCAACCCCCCCCCCCCCCCCACTAAAAAATGCTAACCCTAAGTTAGATGGTGCTAAGCCTAGGGAAATAAACGCAAGTCTAGATACAAATGTGAATCTAGACCTATACATAGCAACCAGAAATGTGTACTGGCTCTTCATATGATCTCCTAATCGCAACCGAGACATGGGTCTCGGGTCTTGAAGAGAAGGCGATAAAGAACCCACCAGCGGTAGACATAAAGCGCATCCGAGTGTAGTGTTCTCAGGTCTTGAATGGTTGCCATGATGTGCTGGTGATGCGTAATCCGAGTGAAGCTGGGACCGCCAATGGAGGAGCCGTTTCTACCATATGCACCCCTAAGATGAAGAAAGAAGGGTGTTATTGGCCTTCAAACGTTCTCGTGGTGTGAACTGGGGCTATTTTACAGGGAAAGAGTATTTGTAGGCAATGCCAATAACTCTTGCGGATCCCTCCAAAAATAGCCATCCTAGTGATGAAGAGAACGGACACAACTTATATGGCGTGTGTCAAGCTTGGCAATTCTGTAATCGGCCACTCATTTTTAAGCAAATGGACAGCTATATGCTAATTTAACACAAAGTGTAGCGCGAGCATAGAGCGCGTGGTAACCGTCAAATCCAAGTAACGACTAGCAGCGGGTTAATGAATTTCACGTACGCTAATAAATTAACCCACTGCTCTATCACCCTCATTGGCCATGATGCACAATTTTTTTTCGGCCACCTATTTCTGTGGAATACACGAGCCACTCGAGATAGTGCGTCCCTCGAGATAGTGCTCCCCTAGAGAGGAAACACTGCTCGGACCCACCGTACGTCATCCACCCCTTGAGAGGTTAAACATCCACCCCTCGAGAGGTTAAACATCCATCACTCGAGAGTACGTCATCAACCTCTCGAACCTAAGGTACATGAATCCCTACTTGAACCCATAGCACAACTCAAGAGTACACGGGAGGGTCAGCGTCTACTACTCGAGAGAAGATTATCCACCATTCAAGAGAGTTCGCTATCCATGGTATTCAAACCACCTCTCGAGAGATAAAACATCCATCCCTCGAGAGGTTAAAACATCCAGCACTCGAGAGTACGTCATCTACCTCTCGAACCCTCGGTACACGAACCCTACTTGAACCCATATCACAACTCGAGAGTACACAGGAGGGTCATCGTCTACTACTCGAGAGAAGAGTATCCACCATTCAATAGAGTTCACTATCCACGGTATTCGAACCATCTCTCGAGAGGTAAAACATCCACCCCTCGAGAGGTTAAAACATCCAGCACTCGAGAGTACGTCACCCACCTCTCGAACCCACGGTACACGAACCCCCACTTAAACCCATAGCATAGCTCGAGAGTACACGGAAGGGTCACCGTCTACTATACAGGAGGGTATATGATTATTTTTAGTTGTCCCTGAAGGAGGTGAAGATACTATTCAACATAAAGAACCTGAGGAGGTGAAGATACTATTCAACAAATTCCAGTTCCTGCTGTTCGTAAGCTGGGAAACAAGAAACGGATTACTGTGGGTGTTAAGCAGCTGGAAAATGGTTAAGGGGTATCAACTTTGGGTGAAGGTGTGTCAAGTCAAGAATTTGACTATGACACACTATTGAATGATGTTGTTTGAATAAGTAAAGAAGTAGCTGGTGTTGATGAAGTTGTGGGTTCTAAGGTAGTGAAGAAAGATATTAGGGACATTTTGGATGTCATGATTGATAATGTTGATGCTGGTGTTGAAAGGGTTGATGCTAATGCTGGTGCTAGAGGTGGTGGTGTTTAGTGGAAGGATGTTTCAACACAAATTGATGGTGAAGTTGTTAGGTCTACTGAGAGAAAGGATTTTTCAGCAGAAAATGATGCTAAAGTTGAGGCATATTTTAATGAAAATGATACTGATTTGAATAGGAAAGAGACTGAATCTGTTAGGGAGAAAGTTGTACCTGCTGGTGAAGGTTGTTCTAAGGATGTTGAGAATAATGGGGGAGGTGGGTCCAGGGATAATGGTGACGGTATGAACAGTATGATTAGAGACTATATTAATGAAAATCAGTGGATTTTGGATGTAGTTGCGAAGGCGGAGGCGGAGGCGGAGACGGCGCAAGCTGCTGCGGCTGTGTGAGAGAGGGAGAGTGAGGGTGGTGAAGCTAATGTGGATCTGGTGAGAGTGTTGATGCTCGACATACTGTGGTGGTCTCCTTTGAAGGAAAGAATGAGAAGTCGACACCATTATCCCTCATCCACTGAGAGAAGGTGATGAAAACAAATACTAAAAAAATTGTTGTGAAGAAATCTGGTGGAGTTTTGAAGGAGTTTGCTGAGAAGGTGACGAAAGGTGTTGAAGTGGTGAAAAAACCTAGTTTGAAGAGGAAAGTGGACAGTACTGCTAGTGAAGCTTCAGGGTTAGGAAAAATGGTTGCTGGTAAGAAGGCTAAACAACTGTGCAATCGTCAAAAGAATGGTCAAACGTACTGATGAGGAGGGTAACACGCAACTGTTTCTGTTTACAGTGTTATTTTAATATGTTATAAACTGTACTTGTTTCATAAGATGCTGCATTTAATAAGATTTAGTGTTTATTTGTCATTCACAGTTTGTGTGTCTTCAGTTTTTCATTTTCCTACATGTTGATAAGAAGTTGTATATGTTTTATTAAATGTTGCATATGTTAACATTCGTGTTGTATTTGCTATTTTATTTCCATGTAATTTTTTTGTTTTGTTTTTTATATTGTATATGTTGTTCTTAATGTTGTCTTAGTTAACTATATCATGTGTGATTGATCTTTGTGTTAGATTTAAACTTACACTTTTCAAGACATGTATGCTTACACTTTTTCATATTTTATTTTATTTTAGGTTTGCTAAGAAATTCTCAACCAGTTGTTGTCCTTCAAACTTGAAATTGTTAATTGCCTCGCTCACTCCCGCCCAAAATATTGATATGGAAAATATAGGTTTTGGTAAACTTCTAGCATTTGACATCTCATCCATTCCTTTTGGAATTGTGCCTTGGCTGGTTGACAAGTTGATAATGTGGGGTGATTTCATATTGTTTTATGCCGACTTCAAATTGTTCTAGGCTGACTTCTTTTTTTTTGTTCTAGGTTTGATGTTGTTGGCTGTGTTCAAGAAATATCCAGCTCAAGGTACATCATTACTCCTGATGATGTGTTTGATATATTCTGTATTCCTAGGATTCCAGGCCGTCCTATTGATTTGGTTAGGAACAATGGGAAGATTTTTTCAAGGGATATAGATATTAGGAATAGAGGGAGAGATGAGTTTGGTGCTCATAAATATGGAAATATTTCTCATCATAATATTTTTGAGAAGTTGGGTAAACTAGGTGATGGTGGTGAGCACTTTAAGAGATTTTTTGTTATGTATGTCATGTGTACTTTCTTGGCGCCAACTACCAGTAACTTAGTTGATTTTAAGCTGGTTATTGCTTTAGAGAATGTTGGGACCATTAAGAGTCTTAATTGGTGTGGCTTAGTGCTCGATTGTCTCTGTGAGGGTGTTAGGAGCTTCGAATGTAAAAGAGATGTGTCTTGTGTTGGCAGTTGTGTGTTTGTATTGCTGCTAGCTTATATTTATAGGTTTCCTTTTAGAGGTCAGCCTGACCCTATTAGACTGCTTTTGTTTATGCATTGGTCGAACAAATCTTTGCTCGACATGGCTCATCATCTTGAAAAGTGGGTTATGATAAGGGGGTTATGATAGAGGCTAGTTTTCCTTTGACAAAGGATGGGAGGGTGAAAGATAAAAGAAGCAGCCAACAGCAATTTAAGGGAACTCGCAATGAGAATATTGGCCATGAGGGGCTTCATACACTGACTGCTGCATGTGATGTTATTGTTCAGGAGCCAGGATTTATTTTGTATCGAATACCTAGTGGCGTGATGAGCAATGAAGACATTGACAAAGCTACCAGCAATGTAAGTATTTTTTGTCTTTTTTTTACAGTTTTAAAAAACTAGTGCATGTGTTTTAAAAACTAATGTAGATGTTAGTTAATCTAATGCAGTTTATAGTTCATATTTCATTTTTATACAGTTTCTGATTTTTTATTGGACTGGTCTTTGTTTTTCTCTATCAGCCTTTGTATATGGCTTGTCTCATTTTCAAACGAGACATGGAGGTCATTACAGGCGTGTTGGTTCAAAACCTTAAGAGGGAAAATGTTAGTCCGATTGTGCGACCACAACCGCAACCACAACCACAACCTCAATCAGAATCACAGGAAGAAGGCACAACCACAGTAAATGAGGATCCAATTCATGTCAAGACGACACAGGAAATTATGGAAGACCTAAGGACCCATGAGTGGGTTGATAAGATAGTTGAAGAATACATGAGGAAAACTCATTCTATGATTCCTTCATTCTCCCTTGGGATTGAAGGTCTTGAAGATATGTAGCTTTAGCGTATTTGAAATGTTTTTGGATGATTTGTAATCAACTTATTTTCTGACTGATTGGTTTGTTGGTGATATATTAAACGCAATTGAGACACTATTTTAGGATTTAATTTTAAGGTTCAAGGTGTATTTGGATGATTTGTGACTGATTGTTTTGTGGGTGATATGTTGAGCGCATTTGAGGCGTTGTTTTAGGATTTGTTTGCAAGGTTGCAGGTTTTATGAAACAAATGCATGTAAGTATTATTTGTATGCTTTTTAATTCCAAGTTGATTTTTAAATTATTAGATGTGGTTGATTGTGTTGATTTTCTGAGCTTATAGGAAAACAAATGCAGCTGATAGGTTAATAAACTACAGGAATTACTCAAGTATGAGGAATACAATCATATAGTCAATGAAACATACAAATGAAATTATGAATATCTTAAGGTATTCTCATGGCGAGTTTGTCCAATACAAGTTCCCAACTTGCATCCATGCAATTAGTTCATGACATCCCACATCCTAAATATACGAGATATAACTATGAGTACATAGCAAAACATACATGATAGACCCTATTACATATGTATAAGCGATCATACTCATTCTCTTTTGCTCATCGTATTTTGTTAAACACCGAGTCTTGCTAAGAGTTATGCCATGAATCATTTGTAGAAGATCATTTACAATCTTTCATATTGAACCTATCAAACACCTTACCTAGTAAGTGTTTTGTCTAACGTCAATCATCTTCTTTGATCTACTTGTCTAGATCTTTATGCCCAAGATGTACTTTACCTCTCCTAAGCCATTCATCGCAAAACACTTTCCGAACTAAGTCTTCATAGACTCCAGCTTCTGTTAATCATTTCCAATGTCATCGACATAGAGGAGTAAGGATTCAATCTTGCTCCCACTAACCTTTTTGTATACACAAGATTACTTAAAATTTCATTGAACGTTAATCACTTAATTTCTTCGTTGAAATGTAAGTTCCAACTCCTTAAAACTTGCTTCAATCCATAAATGGACCTCTGAAGCTCGCATATTTTCCCAGCTATTTTGGCCTATAAAACCCTTAGATTGTGTTGCATACACATCTTCTTCCAAAATCCAGTTAAAAAATGGTTATGACCTCCATTTGCCAGATCTCAAAATCAGAATGAGATGCAACTGCTAGGAAAATTCAAATAGACTAAAGCATTCCAACTGGAGAAAATGTCTCATCACAGTCCATCCCACAGACTTGTTTATACTCTTTAACTATCAGTCGAGCCTTGAAAACATAAATGCTTTGTTTCATTTTGAAGACCATCACTTTAGTCTTAACCTTTTAGTAATTCAACCAAATTCCAAACTTGGTTTTCACACATAGAATCTATTCCAAATTTCATGGCCTTAAGCCAATTTGTGGAGTTAGGGCTTGTCAAAGCTTAACTTTAAGTCATAAGTTCATCATTTTCTAAAAGTATGATTTCATAGTTTTTAGTCACAAGGACATAAATGTACCTTCGTATGAATCCTATACCTTTCTTACCAACTAGGGCATGAGCATTTTCAGTAGTCTCTAAGACTTTTCCCGTATTAATCTTCACCCCTTCACATGAAGGAATCGATGTTTCCAAAACTGATTGTTGCTCACCTCAAAACATATTGAAGTTTAAATTCCTCCCACTTGTCATTTTGTAAAGATGATACTTCTCCAAAAGGACACATTCTAGAGAAACAAAACATAGTTCTCAGAATGACTGTAGAAGTAATGCCCCTTTATCTCTTTTCGATATCCACAAAGAGACATTCATCACACTTGGTGCAAGCTCACTGGGAAACCTCGTTTTACATATACTTCGTAAATCCAAATCTTTAAGAGAAAAGTCTTTCAAGGAATCCTTCCTTGTAGATCCCACATATTGTCTTTCTTACCGCTTTAGACAATGTCTGGTTCAGTGTGAACACTAACTTTTTAGAAGAGCATGTCCCTCATAAGAAAATTGGAATACTGGCTTGACCCCTTATTGAACTAACCATATTCAATAAGGTATTATCCTTGCGGACACACCATTCGTTAAGGTGTTCCTACATGATTCAATCATGAAAGAATGTCGCATTCTCTCTGATGGTCAACAAATTCCTAACTCAAATATTCACCACATCAATCCAATTGAAGTGTTTCAATTTTCTTGCCAAGTATATTCTTAACTTCATTATGAAACTCCTTAAATTTCTCAAAATAATCAGACTTACCTCACATCAAGCAGACAACTATATCCTCTCAAATCGCCCGTGAAGCTAATGAAGTCACAAATCTACCTCTTGCAGCTGAACACATTTTGGTCTACAAAACACTTTGTTAATAAGACTTATTAGTTAACTTTCTTCATCATCCATCACTATGAAGGGTGATTTTGTCATTTTACCATCACAATATTTGTAGGTCTCAATCGACTCCAAGTCAAATGATTCCACAGTACCCTCTCGCTAGAGTCACTGCGTGTGTTTTATATTCATGTGGCCAAATCAACAATACCAGTGGTACCCCAGACTCAAATAATTTGTTTTTAGCCCTTTTGATATTTACGCCATAAACTTGTTCATCCATATCAAGCAAATAAAGACAATTGTCTAATTTTGCAAAACCACAACACATCTATTTGAAATGGAACAATCATTACTCCTATTACATTGAAAACCTCTCGTGTCTAACACAGAAATGGTAAATGGTTGCAGTAACACTTAGATCAAAATAACTATTATATGAGTCAGTGTAAGCCCATAAGGCATAGATAAACTATAAGTTCCTACGGTCAATGGAACAACCCTTGCTTTGTTTCCCTCATGTAGGTTGACCTCTCATCAATCTTAACTCCTAATTTATTCTCTCCACATTTTTGAAATTGTGAGAAACACATGTGGTATCCAATACCCATCAGTAGAGTTATTAACGACAGAGATTGTCTATGATGTATATAACTGCAATGTCACATACTCGTCCATTCATTGTCCTCTAAGAACTAGAGGCAGTATACTTTCTAATGGCATGTGTCATTTCAGTAGAAGTATTGGGACATATCAGACTTTACAACTTTCTGATTCCTAGTAGTATGTTGTGTCTTAGGCGCATGAGTACTATGGTTACCCTTGCCCTATCCCACTTCTTCATTCTTCCATTTATGATTCATCCCTTTTGCTTATGCACCAATAGAACCTTGTTCTTGGTCCCAATCTTGACACTTGACTCAAGCTTATTTTAAGCATTCCATGCAGCTTAGTCAAAGTCTTTTCTTTTCCACTTAAATGATTCCAAACCATCATGGAGTGAATAAAGATAAATGTTAGGGCCAACTCTCAACCATAGTCAAAACAATGTATCTCCATGTTATCAAATGATCCAATCATTTTCAAAACATGAGATCCCACTAGTTTTCCTTTCTTGATGTTACAATCAAGAATGGTCTTAAAGTCTCAAACCTCTCAACCCTGGCTTGCTCCTGAATCATATCTCAAAGCTCCAGGTTAATGCAGTAAGTATCTGAGTTCAAAGCTTGCCTTGCAATTTTGGACTTATACTATTCAACATAAGACACTTGACATCAGGGATTTGAATATCAATGACATATTTCTTCTTTTGCATTAGAACAACAACCAAGTTCTTTTGCCAAGGAACTGTTATTCAATTCATCCTTCCAAAGGATTGAACGCAAATTAGAAGAGTTGTTGTTTGTTGTTATGCATGATTACTACAATATAATAAATGCTATAAAAACCATTTAAATTGAATATCCTGCACAAAGCTACAAACCTTATTAGAAGTTATTCAACATTTTATTCTATCATAGTTGGTCCCATGAATAAAATAATTCCAAAACTCTGAAAATCACAAGGTCTTAAGCATGTTTTGGCTTGTCTCAATTCTTTTGATTAGGTAAGTATCTCATTGCTAATAGTATGCAATACTACATTTGGTCGATAGGGTACATCCAATGTACTACCTATCTCATTTTGCCTCAACATCTGAGGACCCCTCACTCATATTGATGAGCAAACCAAAACTAACATGTAGAACCCTTTCACTAGGTCTACTTGCATTTGTCCCAAGATTATAAGTGTCACTATCGCTTTGGCAAAATCTGTCACTAGTGATCGAAAGCTTAATGGGTGTTCTTGTTTTGAAAAGGCAAATTTTTGCCCATTATTACTTTTAGGACCTTGGTTCGTTATGTTGCTTTGATCATTAGTGAACTAACTTCATAATCATCCCACACACATAAAACCAATCGCATGCATTTATAATATAAAGCAATAAATAAATGCAATAAATAAACGCAATAAATAAATGCAATAAATAAATGCATCTAAAGTGATTCTAGTATGGCCCCCTAATCTTGACAAAATCTCCATCTTGTCTGCTGGATCCCATCCTTCGATCTTGTCATTGAACTTACAATTTATTTCAATTTATATAAAAAACTGAAAATAAATTTACAACATATCAATAAATGGTACGCAGCTGTATTTAATTACAAGACTCAATAAACGGTACGTAAACTGTATTTAAATATCTAATTGGGTCATACTAGTAACTGATAACCCTGCACTTAATCCAATTCCTATATGCATCCATTCATTTCTGAAATAAATGACCCAAATATATATTTAAAATAAATTGGGATAAAATTACATAATGAATCATGCAATTACCATACAAAAATAGTTAAGCCAACTAATTTCTAAAATTATTAACCTTAATTATTTTCCTAGCCATATTTAATAATTCTAAATGATTAAAGAACTTAAATATATTAGGCTGTCCATGTACAAATAATAATTAAGTTAACTAATTTCTAAAATTATTAACCTTAATTATTATTCTCGAGGCTCTCTCTTGAAAGACGGTCTTTCCATAAGTCATGGAAAGAGCAAGGTTTAAAGTGCAAATTAGAAGAGATGAATATAATTTTTTTGGATTGTATGAATCAAGTTATAAACTTTATAACTGGTACACGTTGTATAGTAAATTTTTAATATTGCAACTAAGAACTTTTACCTTTTATTATTCTAATTAAACTTCGTTTTTCCATAAGGTTATGAAAAAAATCGTCTTTCCCAAGACTTTGCCATTAATCTTTTTCATATTTAATAATTATAAATTATTAAAGAAAGTAGGTATATTAGGCAGTTCATGTACCAAAAATAATTAAGTTAACTAATTTCTAAAATTATTAACCTTAAATATTATCACCTAATATTTATTATTTTAAATAAATAAAATAATTATAATTTAATAATCAAGCATATCCAATGCCTTGATAAAAAATGTTCATATTTAATTTTAGTTTCTAAAATTAAAATTACTCCTACTCAAAATTAAAATTAAAAATAAATTGTCCCATTAAACTCAGCCCAACCCACTTCAGATTTAAAATATAATTTTAATTTTAATTGTTTTACTGGACCGATCCAATCAAACAAGACCCAGACCGGTCCAACCATTTGGTTTGGCTAGGACCCGAGCGAACTGAGACAATTTCAGGCCACCTGTATGAACCAGAAACTCATTAATCTGAACACCATTCAATGGCCTGAAATATAATACTCAGCCCAATAATTTTAGAGTGAAAAACAATGTGGCCCAGCTAATTGGAACCCTAGTTTCTTCAGCCACTGTCCATTCAACTCCAGCGCCGCCGCCTCTGCTTAGTCGCCCACTGGCGGCTATGAACAGTATTCCTGGCCAGTCATGAATAGTAATTCCAGCCGGGAAATGGTAAAAAAATTATTTTTATTTATGAAATTTTTTGAGTGGGTTTAAATCAAATTAAATCATCAAATAATTAATTTGATTAAAACATGAACACGAATCTAAACACCATATTATGTAGGAAAAATTGCAAAAAATGACCTATTAAACTGAGAAAGTGCAGATATAATCTTGTATAATATGTAAGTACAAAACTAACCCTATCATTTGATCAAATTGTGCAGTTTTACCCAATTTACACTATTCAGACATTGACCGAACAAATTCAGGCATTGACCATTAATGAAAAGATTAATATACCCCTAACCCTAAAACAAAAAATTAAAAGACCATTATACCCTAAGCTTCTTTATCAACCCTGAAACCATAAGCTGCTTCTTCAGCTTCAAACACCAGCGCTGCCCCAAGCACCGCCTCTTCAAGCCCAACCCCACCTGCTCCATTGTTGAGCCTCTGCCCCCTCCCTAGAACTACCGCCATCCCTGCCCAGAACCACTGCCCCAAGCCCAGCCCCACCCGCTCCACCACCTCCGTCACCACCAGCCACCACCTCCGCCACCACCAGCCACCACCTCTGCCACCACATCCACCACCACCAGCCACCACTTCCGCTACTCGCTCTACCCCATCTTTCCTCAGACCCCAGCGCTGCTCAGCCAAGCGCTGGAAATCCGAGACCAGGTGGTTCACCACCCCCACTACCTCTCTGAAACCACCGTCGGTGGTGGTTCACCACCCCCACCACCTCTCTGAGACCACCGCGGGTGGTGGTTCACCACCCCCACCCAATTCAAATCACCACCCCCGATTCAAATCAATTCAAATCCTAGCCCCAATTCAAATCACCAAACCCCTAAATTACATATGGCGGATTCCTCGTACCTGAAACCCTAGCCTAGTACGCTGGCGGAAGAGGCATGTGGTGGCGGAAACGAAGGCCAGCAGCGGTAGAAATGGAGGGACATCGGTGTTGGAAACGATGGTTCAGAAGCGTTGAAAAATAGAATTTTTTGCTCTGCCATGACCACTTAGACCCTAGCGCCGCTTACCCTCCTTCGGCACCAAAAAATCTAGTTCTTACCATTTTGGAAAATTGAGTTTTACGGGTTAACGACGACGGGAGAGACGCAGCAATGCCGACAGGAGACGAGATGAGGAAGACGATGTGTTAAAGCGGGAAGAAAATGGGGACCAAAAAAGAAAATGGAAGAAAATAAAGGAAAATAGGAGAAAAAAGCTAAAGGGTAGTGACTATTTTTTGTTTTTTTGATTTATTTAAATCAGGAGTATAATAGTCATTTTATCGATTTTCGACCAAATTGACCGTTGACAATTTGGTCAACTATTTCTAGTGTTATTTTTGCACTTTCTAAATTTACTAGGTCATTTATGCACTTTCACCCAAAACATAGGGTTAAAATCGTATAGATCAAACTAAAATATGCAAGAGGCTCTGATACCACTGTTGGGAATTGATTAAATCTAATTTAGTTGAAAATCATTACCTAATCACGGATCTCATGCATGTATTTAATTCGAATCTATCTAAGAATTTGGATTACCTTTGTAGCGTGCTTTACCGTCGGATTCGATCAACCACGGAGACGAGAATCACATATGTGATTCCTCTATGTGTATCCACACAACACGATTGGAATGCCTACACCACTGTCAGCTTAGAACGCTGATCAGCAAGTAAAGACCCAGTCTTTCTTCTTCTCTTTACGGTGAAGTTTATTTTCTGAGAATGGTTGAATTGGTTTTTGCCTTCTGGCGTTTGTATTGCCAGGGTTCTAATGTTGTCATGCTGAACATTTCTGAAAAAATATCTATTTATACATAATAGTCATTAGTCCAAGAAACCCTAATCCAAGTCAATTTGGGCCAAGCCCAATTAGATTTAATGAGTTCTAAATTCAATTCTCATATAAATACGATCTGGGCTTTTAGCCCAATAGTCATTTTTTTAATCCAATTTCATGTCTTGTGTGTGATCCTATATGTTCAGTCACAATAAGCTGAAAGTCCAATATAATTGATGTTATCTGATCGAAAGCAATTTCCAAATAAATATTTCGATCACTCAAGATAACTAAATTAATTATCTCCATAATTAATCATCCAACTATATATGAAAAATACACATTGACTTATGGACATTATTCCAACAATATTCACGTGTACTGAGCAATAAGTTAATGTTTTCTAGTATCATTTGGATGGTGCGTACTACCACATTGAAGGTAGCTCCTGAATTGCAGTAGAATTCTTTGGACTGTGAAAAGTGGTGCCGTACTACAAGAACTCAGCATATTTTATGTTGTATTCCTTTCATTTCCAGAGCAATTATATAACGAGAAAGTCTTGTATGACATCGTCTCATAGTAAGACTAGTAATTTAATTGTAAATGAGTTTTCTAATTGAAACTTTAAAAGTCTGGAGGTTGGATGACAAATTTCACGATTTTACATTTAAGTTCATATATAAATATCAACATTTCCTCGTTATTCTTTCATATATTTTAAAACTTTTTCTCTCCTCTCCTTTGCTCTCTCCTATTCAACCGATCCCATTCATTCCTCCTTATTCTCTCTCCAACTCAAATCTATTTCTTTTCTCTCTCCTCTTCATTTCTCTTCCATATTTTTCAATTCGAGCTCATTTTCTTCCATTCGATCGCTCATCATCTTCATTTTTCTTCCCCTTTCTTGCGCACAGTGATTTGTTGCAAATTTTGGAGTTTTCCTGTAAATTTTTTGGCAAATTTTCTGGCGGCCGAACACAATAGAGCTTCGTTTTGTGTTTATCTTTGAAGGTAATGTTTTTACTCAGAGTTTTTATGCATATTTTATTGTTTTTTCCATTTTTTTCTTGTGTTTTTGGTTCGTGTGATTTTCTAGGGTTTATGTTGTTCAATGTATTAATATTTGGAGATTTCTTTTTTTTTGTATTTAGTGAGTTTTTCTGATGGATTTGTGCTAATATTTGTGTTGTTGCCGTTGTTTGTTAGATTTCTAAGGAGATTCGCAATATTGTTGTTGCAATCGAGAAGGAAAAATGATTTGTAAGCTTTCTGAATTTTTGGCTGTGATGTTTCAGGTACGATTAATGATGTTTATCATTTTCGGTGTGATGTTTCAGGTTTTTGGCTTTAAGTACTGTTATTAGTGTTTTTGTGATGTTTTAATTTTAACGCTTGATACTTGTGGTGTTTTTATGCTTAAGTGTGCAATTGATGTTCAGTTTTGATTGTGTGTGATATCTTAGGGTTTTGTTATGATTTGTGCTATTTTTTGTTGTTGTTGTTGAGGTTCCTTAAATGACTAAGAATGCTTTTACCACTGTTGCTGCAATCCATAAGGAAATAGGATGTGTAAATTTTGTTATTTTGCAGATGTGATGTTTTAAATATTATTGTTGATGTTTCAGGTTTTCAGTGCGATGTTTCATGTTTATTATCTGTGTTGGTGTGATGATTTAATTTCAGTATTTGATGCTTGTAGTGTTTTAAGTGTGCAATTGATGTTCAATTTTGTTGTTTTGATTGTGTGTGTGATATCTTAGGGTTTTGTGTTGATTTGTGCTAATATTTGTGTTGCTGCTGCTGTTTGTTAGATGTCTAAGAAGATTTGCATCACGACTGCTGCAATCGAGAACGAAGAATGATTTGTCTTAATTTTCAGCAGGGATGTTTCCGGCATAGGTAATGATGTTTCTTTTCATTATGTAATGTTATCAGTGTTGTTGTGATTTTTTAATTTCAACGCTTGATGCTTGTAGTGTTTTCATGCTTAAGTATGCAATTGATGTTCAATTTTGATTGTGTGTGATATCTTAGGGTTTTGTTACGATTTGTGCAAATTTTTGTGTTATTGTTGCTGTTTCTTAGGTGTTTAAGAACGCTTGCCCACTGTTGGTGCAATCGAGGGGGAAGTAGGATCTGTAATTTTTTTTATTTTTCATATGTGATGTTTTACATACTGTTGTTAATGTTTATGTTTTTCGGTGTGATGTTTCATGCTTTAGGTTTTAAGTACTTTTATCTGTGTTGGTGTGATGTTTTAATTTCAGTATTTGATGCTTGTGGTGTTTTCATATTTAAGTATGCAACTGATGTTCAGTTTCGTTCTTTTGATATTTTAGTGTGTACTGATTGATGTTTTAAAATTTTGATATTGATGTTTTGAATACTGTATTTGATGTTTCAAAATGTAGTTGTCAGTCATGTTATGTGTGCTATTGTGATGTTTTAATTTTAGACATTGAAGTTTTAATTATTGTATGTGATGTTTTATGTTTTTTACATGAACACTTTCCAAGGTAGAGCTTTATGATGTCATTGATGAGGTAATAAAAATATGCTATGAGGAATCATACTCCTGAAGATGTTCCCTTACACAGAGGACCGGAGCCGACCTTCGATCTTGGTGTTGGTGGAACAGAAGAGACATCCTCTTCAAAACCAGAGAAGGCAAGCATGTGAATAAGCGAGTAACAAAGGAAAACAAGTCGGGGGAAAATAGATTTTGATTGGTTGGGATATATTGTTTGAGAATGATGCTTTAAAAATATTGGCTTATTTGTTAGAGATTAGACACTGGATTGTTTGATGTTTTAGGTTCATTGAATTTTTTTTAAGTTTTTATGTTAGTGATGGTTTAGTGCATTTGAATCATTTTGTAATGAATGATGTTTAACAAGTTATTTGAAATGCAATAGCAATTGAATATCAGTGGAACATATGATTATCTTGTTTAAATCAACATCTTCATCGATACTTTTGTAAAACATCACACAAAAAAAATTGCACCATCGCAACATTACATTATAACATCACACAAAAAAATTGAACCATCATAGCAATACAATGTAACATCACACAAAAAAACTGAACCGTCACAACATTACAGTGTAACATCACAATATGACAGTATATAATAATCAAGTCTCAACAAGCTAATTTTTGGATGAACTGAGCATTATGTGTATTTTAGTTTTGTATTGGATGCTATTTTATTATTTTTGAATGTTTAACTTATCTATTTGATGTTTAACTATTTTTGTTTGATGCGTATTTTAATTAATACCTAACATTAAACTATTCTAATTCATTTGATGTTTTAACTATAATCTAGTGTTTTTTTAAATTTTAAATTTTAAATTTTAAATTTGATATTTAATTATTTAATTATTTTCATGTGATGTTTTATCTATTTAATTTATTTTTCTTTAGAATTAGTTTTTAACCTTGATGTTTTAAAATTTTAATAGGATGAATTATAATTTGAAGGTGAAGTTTTAAAAGTTAGGCCCAACTAAAGACAAAGCCTGAATAATCAAGCCAAATGATGTTTTAATAATTTAATAGGATGAAATATAATTTGAAGGTAATTTTTTAAAAATTAAGCCCGACACAAGTGCAAAAACAATCAGACCCAAATTAATGATGTGATCCACCTTAACTAGAAAAACGACCTGTTGTCATTGTCGAAAGGCAAAGTCTTGGGAAAGACGGTCTTTCCATAAGCTTATGGAAAGACGGGGTTTAATTCGAATAATAAAAGGTAAAAGGTCTTAGTTGCAACATTAAAAATTTAGTATACAACATGTAGTAGTTATAAAATTTATAAGCCGGTTCATGCAACCCGAAAATTTTATCTTAATTTCTTCTAATTTACACTTTAAACCTTGATATTTCCATAACTTATGGAAAGACCATCTTTCAAGAGACGCACTATTGTCGAAAAAACAAACCAGCCGGATTTCACCGGAAAAACGCATCCAATACATTGGGTCGAAAATATAAGAAGTGATAATGCATTAAATCTTACCTTTCTTTCAAATTGTAGCAGTAGAATATAGTCAATAATCAAATGCAAATGTCGCCACTGCCTAGTGCCTACCCTGATGAATAGCATCTCAGAGGAACTAATACACTACCCAAACAGGCCAAACGGTTTCATGAGCAGACTAATTTCCCTTACATATACTGCTAGGGGGCTAAAACAAAGAAACCACTGACTGCTGGGCAAGGTACTGTTGCTTAACAATGTTTGATGAACACAATCATGACTTTTGAAAATTCTCGTCCTATGAATTGTTTACAAGACAACAATAAGCGTGGTTATGAGGCACCATCACATTTGAGGCACGATTGCATTTAGTACCTCAAGGATCAAGGATAGTTTATCAACACTTCAGGTTCCAATCATTACTAAACTGACCCTTCTAAATAATGCCATTTTCAATCAAGTACTCTACAAATTCATCTATGAGTAAGGCCAGGCACCATCAGCATCATAGTTTGTAAGCACATGATCCACAGTCTGCATTAAGCAAATATGAAAATGAAGTCAATCCAGCAGAGATCCTATATCACAAATATATAGTTCCCATTGATTCATTGCAGGCTCACATCAGCAGAATTTGGCAAGGTAATCCGGCAACGCAAGAATCTGGGAACGCAACGGCAACACAATCCGTCGAACGCCGCCAAACGCCGACGAACGTGAATCTGACGAACACCGCCTAAATCCGATCAACAACCGCCGACCATTAGCGAATCCAACCTGACACCAACGAATTCGACCTGAGCACCGGCGAGACGAATCGTCCTTCTCCGACGAGAGGCTTCGAATTCGATGTTGATTCGATTTCGTCTGGTTGCTGCAATTCTTCATTGATTCAACCTTCGCCGGAGATGGATCTCAGGGTCGTTGGTTTAACCTTCGCCGATTCAACCTCGAACCTCAGATCCGATTCTCAGCCTCGTCGTCAGGCACTAACCTCGAATCTGGTGGAGCTCAGCCTCGTGGATTCAACCTTCGCCGAGACGACGACGGAGAAGACGATGCGACGGCGGAGAAGGCGAGGCGACGGGAATCAGATGCGGCGGCGATGGCGGAGCAAGCGAGGCGGCGCCGGCAGAGCAAATGATGCGATGAAAGAAGTCGCGTTCTTTAGGTAATTTTCTAATATTTTCAATTTAGTCCCCCGCATTTTTTGCATTTTTCGTTTAATTCCCCAAGTCCAAAGTATTTCATATTCTACCCCCAAATTTGATTTGCTTTTCTCTTATTTTACCTTTAGTCCCTCGTCGTTTCACCATGAGACGGTCTCATAGGAGACAGACTCTGATATAACAAATTATTTTGATTTTAAACATCAATTTTATGAGTTCCAAGTTAAATTAACAATCTCAAATCCAGCCGGCTAGATGAATGCTTTTCAAGTCGTCGCTCTTAGATGATTTTTGAAATGGATATTGAATATATGAATTAGTTTTGGTACTGCCATGTTCTTTTGCCACTGGGATTATTTATGTTGGGCAGTCATTTTTTTTAAAGTTTAAACCATCCGGGGATGGGGGAAAATTTATAGGCTCCCCTGACCTTAAAATTGGCTAAATCGCCTAAAAGTTCGTACATGAATACATAGGATCATTCGTAAGATGATCCGAGAGCAGTCAGAGCAATCAGAAGCAAAGGATTGCTGTCAAAAGAAACAGTAGCTATCAACCTTAGCCTAAAATGAGAATATTGTAAAGAAATTATCTTTCTATATATAACCTTCTGCTGTTTTCCATGGACCGTTCGGCGAATCGAGAAGTCAAAACCCTAGTATGTCCTTGGAAAACAAGCAGAAGGAAATATAAAAAGAAATCAGGCACTGCCTACATAATGTCTATGTATGAGAAGAAGAGGGCTCGAGCAAAAAGGTCTTAGTAGAAACCCTTGTTAGTCCAGCACATTAAGCCAAAATCAGGTAGTCCCATGCATCAGCCAACCTGAAACCAGAGAAAAAAAAACAGAGTAGATTCCATTCGAAAGAAAGAGTGATCAAAGACCTACTCATATGCAAGGCAATCCAATTCTGTCAAGAGATATGAGTCCTCTAAGAACAAGAGGAGCTAGTTGAATGTCTAAGATACCATGTAAGCCATTCTCCAGTGAGTATTTGGCCAAGAAATCAGCAACGTTATTAGCCTCTCTATGAATGTGTGTAATTGGAAATTTCATGTGCAAAAGAGTAAGTGCACTACAAACAGAAAAGTGTATCCAAGGAGCATTCTTAGGATTGTGAATTCCTTTAATAGCAGTTAAGCAATCTGATTCCAGAAAGCAGTTTGATATTTCCAGTTCTGCACATATTTCATATCCAAATTGAATTGCTATTAACTCAGCATGTAGTGGTGAGGGAGATTGAAAAATTTTTGTTCTCATTGTAATTACATTCCCTGAAGAACTCCTAACTACTACAGCTGCAGAAGAGGAACCAGACGTTTTCCATGAGGCATCTGTATTGATCTTATATCCCAAGAAAGGCTTCTTCCATGTTACAGCAATTAAAGGTTTCCGTTTCTTGGAATAAATGTGTGGGATAAGGTTAGACTCAATCCAATACTTATGCTTTTCTATTCTACCAAAGAGGTGGTGAACAGTGAATATGTCATGGATAATACATTTAAACTCATGTAAACAGGCTGCAGTAGAGAAAGGTACATTATCATAAATGTTCCTGTTCCTCATAACCCATAATATCCAGATTGTTACCAGTAAGGAAGCAATGATTATATGAGAGTGGATCTTATTTTCTGCTTTAAAAGATAAAAAATATTCAACTCTATGCACCAACTTATCAAAAGTAGGTTGCTGAAGGAGGATCAAATCTCCTACTGTCTGCCAAACAGCTATAGAGTAAGGACAAGAGTTGAAGAAATGGTCTAGATTATCAGTATGGTTCATGCACATAGGACACCTAGATGCTAATCGATAGCCCATCCTAACTAAAATGTTATCAAAAGGCAAAATGCCATTCATTGCACGCCACAAAAATGACAGACATTTTCTTAGGTATGAAACTGCTCCATACCTTAGATAGGTGTCTGATTCCTACTCTTCTTCTCCTGCAAATGTGGTATGCAGACCTGATTGTGAACGTTCCATTATTGTTTGGGGTCCAGATCAGCCTGTCCTCATATTGATACTCCAATTCTGCAACCTGCAAAATGGTAAGAATATTGGTAGCCAGGTATGGCTCCAGTTGTGGGAGGAGATTAGCTTTATTTAGAATGAAATACCTGAGGGAAATATCCACAAATGGGATATCATGCCCATCAGGCCATTCATAGAAAAGAGCCCCTTCACCCGTCCAGTTTGAGTTCCAGAAGGAACATTCTCCCAAACCATATATCACTTTAGTGTGTCTGTTTGCCACTGCAGTGATATGACAGATTCTTTTCCAAGTGTGAGAATTTTTATAAGACTGTGGTAGTGACCATAACAAAGATGTCCACTGATTTTTATTGGCCTGTAACTTCCACCACAGTTTGCATGAGAATGCATCAACTATTGCTCCTATATCTCTTAATCCTATACCATTTTCATCTAGTGGTAGACTAAGATTCTTCCATGATTTCCATTTTTTCCTGTCAGCATTATCTACTTTCCCCCAGAAGAAAGTGGAAGAAATTTTTTCAATTTTCCTTAAAACTATCTTGGGAGGGCTCAGTACAGAGAAGATATGAGTAGGAATAGAAATTAGGCAGTGGTTGATTAGGATTAACTTACCAGCACTTGTCAACCAAATATTCTTCCAGTTGTTAATTGTCCTCTCCAATCTTTCAAGCAAAGGCTTATAATAAACCTGCAGATTACGACCATAGAATACAGGAACCCCCAAATACTTGAAGGGGAAAGAACCCTGTTCCATTCCCAGTATTCTCTTAATTGAGAGAATGGAAGCAGGGGGGGGGGGTTCTGTGAGAAACATAGAATTCAGATTTCCGAAAATTAACCTTCTGACCAGTAGTAAGTTCATAGGCAAGTAAAAATTGTTTAAATCTCTTCAAGGTTTGAGGCCTAGCATTGAGAAAAATAGTTGTGTCATCAGCATACATTAGGTGAGAGACAGTTGAACAGGATTGAGGTAAACTGAACTGCTTTAGGTAACCAGAGTTAATCAATTTTTTTAAAACTCTTGAGAATGCCTCAGATATTAGATTATAAAGAAAGGGGGATAGGGGGTCACCCTGTTTTAATCCTCTGGAAGATTTGAAGAAACCAGCTGTGACTCCATTAATTAACACAGAAAAATGAGCAGAGGCTATGTTGCTCAGTATTAATTTAACAAGGTTCCCATGAAAACCAAATTGGAGGAGTATAGAGTTCAGAAAAGACCATGAAACCCTATCAAAGGCCTTTTGCATGTCCAGTTTTACTATAATATTATGAGCCTTTGATTTTCTGTTTAAAAGTCTGGTCATTTCCTGCATCTGTAGCACATTATCAGTTATATCTCTACCATTGATAAAAGCACTTTGTTCAGGAGAGATTAATGAATGCATTAAAGGCTTGATCCTTTCCATTATCATTTTGGAGAAGACTTTATTAATAAAGTTAGATAGGCTAATTGGTCTAAAATCCGAGAAGGAGTTTGAGATGGCTATTTTGGGAATCAGAGCTAGCCAGGTACTGGATATAGCTTTTGGGATATTTCCAGAAATCAAGAAATCATTAGCCGCTTCCAGCAGATCAATTTTGATGGTTTCCCAGAAAGTTGTAAAAAAATTGCCTGAGAAGCCATCAGGGCCAGGGGCTCCACTTTTGTTTAAATCAAAAACAGCATACCTAAGTTCCAAAATAGTGAACTGTTGGAGGAGAAGTAAGTTTTGTTCTTCAGAAATTACCCTTGGTATTTCCTTAAGAAAGTAATTGAAGTAGGATCCTAATTTTGGGGTTGATTCCTCATTAAGTAGATCTTTATAAAACCTGATGCCTTCCTCTTTAATCATGTTAGGATCAGAGATCCAAGAACCTGCACCAGTTTTAATTTTGCTAATTCGAGATCTAACTCTGTTCTCCCTAATTGCATGATGAAAATAACTGGTATTAGCATCACCAAACTTGAGCCAATTTAATCTAGCCTTTTGTTTTAAGAAGATGATTTTCTCTTTTTGGGCTCTTAGCAGAAAGGCTTTAGATTTGTTTAATTCAAATAAGTCCTGTTCATTTTAAGTTATTTGGAAAGATATTTCCAGGTCCCTAACTCTCTCCTCAGCTTGAATTAGATTCAGATTAACATTGCCAAAGCTGGTCCTATTCCATTCTTTAATTACAGTTTTGAGTCTTTTAAGTTTATGAACAAAGCCTGTCATTCCTGTTAAAGGGGAGCTTAAGTTCCAATTCCTGATTACTAAATCCTGGAATTCCTGTCGATTAGACCACATGTCCTGATATCTAAATGGTCTAGGTGTCATTTCAGAGGCAGATTGTATAGATAATAGCAAAGGAGCGTGATCCGATGTAATCCAATTTAAAACTTGTATGGAGCTATTGGGATATAACTCCAACCAGTCAAGATTACTAAGTCCCCTATCTAGTTTTTGAAACATGAGATCCTTACATCTGTCTTTTACACGGTTATTACTCCAAGTAAAGGAATTTCCAACAGTTGTAATATCATGCAAATCAGAGTTATTGATGAATTCATTAAATTGTCTCATGCTTTTATGAGGAGTCGTTTTCCTTCCTTTATATTCATTAACTGAAGCTACAGTGTTATAGTCACCAATGTATATCGAAGGTTCAGTTGGTGGATTAGAAAGGTCTTTCCAGAGATTTTCTCTCAAATTCCTGTGAACACTAGCATAGATAAAGAAGCAATTCCAACTAACCAAGGTATCCACTTCAAAGATTCTAGCATGAAGATATTGATCTGATTCCTTAATACAGGTTAAATGAAAGGAGTTATTCCAGAGGATCCATATTTTTGCAGTTTGAGCTGTAAGAGCATGATTGAAACCTAGGGCATGCTTCAGAGTATTTATGTTGGGCAGTCATTTGCATTTTTCTGAACCATATCATCTGTTTGAGCTACATTCAACCTACAGACATTATTGGCTCTGTTTGGCAGATGTTTCAACTAGTTGTGCTTATAAGTAAATCACTTTTAGTGTTTGGTAAAGTGCTAAAATAAAGCTTATTTTGAACATCGACCCAAAACCACTTTTTAGTGTTTGTGTAGTAACATCGACCCAAAATCACTAAACAAAAACCATCGCAGTAGTAAGTATCAGATTAAACGCACAAAAAAAGATTCATCCACACTTCAGACCAACTTCGGGACAATTTAAAAACGGTTTTTCCTCTTTCCTTCCTCTCTTTTTCCAAAAACCACTTCCTCTCTTTCCAAAAACCAGCAGCCCAACTTTAAAACCCTAGATATACTTTTGGAGAGGCTGCCGTCGCTCTCCACCTCCGGCGGTGGCCTCCCCCCTCCACCACCACCACCACCACACTCTCTGTACTCTCATCGTTCCGAACCTCCCCCTTGTAGAACCTTCGTGGCGTCACCTTAGTTTTGCTTTGAAAATTATTTTCGATCTCTCTCCATCCCGCCTTTCTAATCTGTGATACCCCCAATGTTTTCAGACCGGTGGAAGCTTCCCACCGTGGCCGGCTGTAGCTACGACAACCACGTAGCGGCCGTGGCTAGTCAGAGAGTTTATCATCCACAACGGGTGGTGCACATGTGATGAAACGACATGTATTGAAGCATAGATCTGGAGACCCTAAAAAAAAGAAAAGCATGGCTGAGGAAAAATGGGCTTCGACGCGCCGCCTACGTCGGACACGCGCCTCTAACGTCAGCCAGGCGTGGCTGGCCAATGCCACGCGCCGCCACAGCCAGCCATCCCGGAGATCCCAAGCGCCGGTAACCTTCTACAACCGAGGAGAGTTCGAACCTCTTTCTTGTTTTCTTTTTTTCTCTTTTTACATTCTTTTAAGATTAGATGTGGTGGTGGGTTATATTTTAAATTTTGTAGGTCTTTCTTTCTTTCTTTGTTTTGCATTTTTTTCCAGTTTTAAAGGGTAGAGCTCAAATTTATTTTTTTGTTTTAGGTATTGGATTAGATATGTCTTTGTCAATATAAGTTTTACCGGCGACCTTTTTTCCGATAAAACGGTCCGGTTAAACTTTATTGACTTCAAATTTGTTTTTCAAAGCGGTTAGGAGAAATCCGAGTCATAGTCATTTAAACAACTGACTTTTGGCGATACCGGAATTCAGATTTGTAGATTCAGGTACGTTAGGACATTTGGGCAAATTAATCTGATTTTTCGGTTTAAATTGTCATGTCTTTTCGGATACTGATTTAGAGACTATTCTGCGCATTATTTGTGTTTCTTATACACCTACAGTAAAACTTTTGGGACAGTCTAAGCGACCGACTACAGTCTCCTACTTTAGTAAAAGGGTCGGAACAGGTTTAATGGAGACTGATCGGACTTTTAGTTGCAGAGCTTCATTTTCTTCGTTTTGGATTGTCCCAAAGTTGGTCTGAAGTGTGGATGAATCATTTTTGTGCATTTAATCTGATACTTACTACTGCGATGGTTTTTTTCTTGGTGATTTTGGGTCGATGTTACTACACAGCTACGCAGTGAAGACTACCCATCCTACTATACACTCTTCTTATTACCACTCAGGCTTGATTGGATTTTAATTTTTAGTTAGTGCCTTTGTGTATCTTTCTTACTGTCACTTAGGCCATGGTTTAGTATTGTAAAATCTAGATAGTGCCTTTGTGTACACTCTTATTTCCACTTAGGCCATAGATTAGCATTGTTACATCTCTTTTGTGCCTTAGTGTAAATGAGATCATCCCATATCTTGATGTAAAGATCACTCAGATGTAGGCTATTTGGCTAATTTGATAATATAAAGGGTTGGATTCCCTACCATCCCTGTCATTGACAGTTTTAATTAAAAAAAAAAGAAGAAGCTTATTTTGAAAGCAATGTTAGAGTAAATCACATTTCTGATTATATCTTTGATTGATTCTGGATAAGTCATGTTGACTAAGCCAGAGTTCTACTCATATTATGTTTCCTTATTGTACTCTATATATTCTTGTTAGCAATGCAATAATTGATTACGGGAAATATAATTCTATCATGGTATCAGAGCATAGTCTGATCCAAGAACCTAAAACCTAAAAATCAAGTTTGCATTTTTTTCTCCCCTTCCCGTCGCCGACTTGGCTTTTCCCCATCACTTTTCCAAAAAAAATTCACCTCCCTCCCTTCCCCTTTTCCAATCAATTGACACACTTTCCGGTGTCTCTCAACTATCCAAATGGCCGAAGGAAAGCTTTCATACAACACACTGTTTCACATGATGCAAATCAAGCTTACCTCTACCAATTATCTCCCCTGGAAATGTCAGGCTGATTACGTTCTCCGGCCTAAAAAACTCTAGGATTTTCTTGACGGCTCGGCTCCCTATCAGACTCCCGTCTCCACCGTCGGCTGGCTCCTCCTCCTTCGTGTCGGTCATATCCACTCTTCCTGGTGGTGCAAAATCCGATCCTCAGGCAGCATACTTGAAGGCTATGGCTGAGTATGAGGAATGGGTCGATCAAGATCAACGGGTATGCAGTCTTCTGTTTTCTTTTCTCACTCCAGAAGGCCTTGCTGAGATTCTTGAATGTTCAACCTTCAAGGAGATTTGGGATCATCTTGTTGCAACCTATCAGAATAGCAACACTTCCACCATCTTTCGCCTCCGTGCAAATGGCCATGGTATTCGAAAAATCGGTACAGTCCATGAACTCCATATTAAATTTAAAGAAATTTTTGACCAACTGTCTGTTATGGGTTCTCCGATTAATAATGATGATCAAATAGTCTGGTTTCTTACTGCCCTTGGTAATGAATTCAAATATTTTTCTGCTCTGTTGATAAATTCTTCCTCTATGCCCCTTTATGCTGAAGTTTTGTCACGTACTAAGAATGATGAGGCATTTTTGAAAAATCTCCAAGGAAATTCAGTACCTGTGCCTAGCCCAGTAGCATTTTCTGCATGTGACAAACTCCCAGCCGACCGTGCGTGGGATCAAGCGCCAGCCAGGGGTGGCGACACATGGGGTTCACGCATCGCCAAAGGCAGCCGAACTGGTGGTCGCCAAGGCCGTTGGTTCGGCTCTGGTCCTGGTCAGTTCATGGCTGGGGCTGGTTTCGGATGCGGCTGTCCTCACTGTACTTGGTGTGGTAGTCCGGGCCATTGCTGCTACTTGTTACAAGATATTAACGCAGACTCGTTGTTCAGACTCCAACCACTTGGCCGAAAGTTTTTAGAATTCTCTGCAGTTAGAGCCATCATCTCGCACATCAGACTGGTATGTTGATTCTTGTGCTACCAGTCATATGGTGTCTTCAGCTTCTGGCCTTGACAGTGTCGCACCTTATTCTGGTAATTCCTATGTTTATGTTGGTAATGGTGCTTCTATTCCAATTTCTCATATTGGTGATTCTCAGATTTCTGATACTTTAACACTGTCTGATGTTTTGGTCGTTCCTGCCTTCACTAAAAATGTACTGTCTATTAGTAAACTGAACATGGATTTAAATGTATTTGTCTCTTTTGATGACCGAAACTTTGTGATTCAGAACGAGGTTTCCAAGGCAATCGTGGGCAGGGGCCACAGTGATGAAAGACTGTACTTGTTAGACAAGGGTGACACATCACTAGTTTCCTTCTTGCAGCAGAATAAAGAACGGGCATCATATGAGCTTTGGCATGCTCGACTGGGGCACGTGCCAGCGACTATCATCTCTGGTTTACAGAGGGCCGGTCTTTCAGTTTCCTCTTTACTACCTAAACGCATACTTACGCTCCTTGTGTTATGGCAAATGGGCAGCGGTTAGCTTTTTTTGAGAATTATAAGCGTGTTGTGCACGTCTTGGACTTGGTACATTGTGATTTGTGGGGTCCCTCCCATGTTTTATCTGAAAAGGGTTTTTCTTATTATGCCTTGTTTGTGGATGATTACTCTCGCTTAACCTGGTTTTTTCCACTACATCGAAAATCCAAATTTGTTGACACTTACTTGTAGTTTGAGGCCTTAGTCGAGAATCAATTTACGTCCAAAATAAAGGTTTTTTAAAGTGACGGTGGCACTGAGTTCTTAAATATGCGCCTACAATCCCATTTTTCCTCCAAAGGCATTCATCATCAAGTTTCGTGCCCATACACCCCGGAGCAAAATGACCGAGCCGAGCGCAAACACAGACATGTTGCAGAAATGGGCCTCACTATGCTTTTTCATTTGAATCTACCCTTGTCCAAATGGGATGATGCTTTTGCCACTGTAATTTACACTATTATTTGGATTCCCACTCCGGTGTTACAAGGGACCTCTCCTTATGGGCTTCTTTATCAGCGTGATCCGATTTACTCGAACTTCCATCCTTTTGGTTGTCGAGTATTTCCATATGTTCATCCTATGGCCTCTCATAAGTTATCTCCTCGGAGCATTCCTTGTGTTTTCATCGGTTACAACTGCCATTATAAGGGTTTCCACTTCCTTGATCCTTGCACTGGCAAGATTTATGTCGCCTGTCATGCTCGTTTCGACAAAGGCTGTTTTCCTTTTGCCTCATCTTCGACCTCGGCAACTGGTTCCGCTCTCTCAACCTTAAATGTTTCTACCTTTCTGGACACTAACAGTAGTTCTGGCCCGCTACTCTCGGCCCTTGATCAGTCATCATATACGCCCTGCACTATTTACTTGTCGGACTCTGTTCCACCGTCTCTTGACCGGTCAACCCTTCCACGGTCACCGACGGCCAGTCCTACTCCCACAGCGGCATCATCTCCGGCCACCTCGGTCATTCAGCCCCCGGTGTCCTCTCCGGCTCCTTCTCCTCCGGCTCTTTCTCCTTCGGCCTCTTCACTGCAACATCGTACTCATCGCATGGCCACTAAATCATCCACTGAAGCTATTCAGCGTCGAGACTATTCTGATCTTGTGGCTCATGGTCTTCTTTCTGCTCTTCTTGCCCAGTCGGAGCCCACTGATTATCGTTCGGCGTTGAAGGACCCGTCTTGGGTTGCTGCTATGAATGAGGAGATTGCTGCTTTGCGGGGCTAGCAAACTTGGGATATTGTTCCACTCCCATCTGGTGTCAACATTGTTGGATCCAAATGGGTTTATCGGCTGAAGTATCGTCCTGATGGTACAGTCGATCGTCACAAAGCTCGGCTTGTTGCGCAGTTCTCTCAGATTTTGGGCTTCGATTTCGATCATACTTTTAGTCTGGTGGTCAAGGCCTCAACTATCCGAACCGTTCTTTCCATTGCCAGTATGCGCTCCTGGCCTCTTCATCAGTTGGATGTCAAGAACGCCTTTGTGAATGGTATTCTTGATACTCCGGTATATATGGCGCAACCAGTCAGTTACAAGAACTCTCTTCATCCAGATTATGTTTGCCACTTGCGAAAGGCCATTTATGGTCTTAAGCAAGCACCTCGAGCTTGGTTTCATCGGTTTAACACCTATCTCAGTTTAGCACCTACTTGGTTTCAGCTCGGGTTTCGGTGCAGTTCTGCCGACACTTCCCTTTTTGTTCTCTCTCAAAGCTCTTCATTGCTCTATCTCTTGGTCTATGTCGATGATATCATCCTTACTGGCAATGACTCTGGGCTCCTTTGATAGCTCATTGATCGGACACATCGGGAGTTTGCCATTAAGGATTTGGGCGCCCTCCACTACTTTCTTAGCTTAGAAGTATCACCCACTTCTTCAGGTCTACTTCTCGGTCAAACTAAGTATGCTCGGGATATTCACACTCGTGCCGGAATGTCCGATGCTGCCCCGGTCTCTGCCCCATTTGCTCCTGGTTCGCAGTTACATAGCTCCACCAGTCTGCCATTTCAGAATCCGACCCTGTATCGATCCCTTGTTGGTGCCCTACACTATCTGATGATTACCCGCCCTGATCTAGCTTATGCGGTTAACACCGTCAGTCAATTTCTTCAGGATCCTCGTGATGACCATTACACTGCAGTCACTCGGATTCTTCGCTACGTTTGAGGTACTCTCCATTTCGGCCTTACCTTTCGCTTGTCCAGTACTCCTGAGGTTTTGGGGTATTGGGATGCTGATTGGGCTCGTTGTCTCGAGACTCGCCGATCTACATATGGCTATGCAGTCTTTCTTGGTGGAAACCTTGTTTCCTGGAGTGCCAAGAAGCAGCCTACTGTCTCTCGTTCCAGCACTGAGTCGGAGTATCCAGCTCTTGCTAACACAGTCTCGGAGATGGTCTTGATGACTCATTTTCTTCACGACCTTCGTGTTTCGCTTTCGAGCTCCCCACTGCTGTTATGTGACAACAGTAGTGCCATTTTCTTAGCTCAGAATCCGATTGCTCACAAGCGGACCAAGCATATTGACATCGACTATCACTTTGTACGTGAATTAGTGGCTTTTGGCAAGCTGCGAGTTGCCCATGTCTCCTCTGGTCTTCAGATTGCTGACATCTTCACCAAATGACTTTCTCGTCCACTGTTTGAGTTCTTTCGGTCCAAGTTTTGCGACGCTTCGCTTGAGGGGGGATGTTAGAGTAAATCACGTTTCTGATTAGATCTTGATTGATTCTGGATAAGTCATGTTGACTAAGCAAGAGTTCTACTAATATTATGTTTCCTTATTGTACTCTATATATTCTTGTCAGCAATACAATAATTGATTACAAGAAATATAATTCTATCAAGCAGAATCTATTTTTGGGGGAAAACAGAAGCTTGTCTCCCCCTGCTATCAAAATAAGCCAGCTTTGCTTATAAGTACAGCTCTTCCAAACAGAGTCATTATCTCTTCACCGCAAAAAATATGGAGGCATCGTATTCATGCATTTCACCTTTATTTTTCTTTTGGCTAACTAATCTTGAAGAATTGAAGCTTCATGTTTCATCTAAATGACCTCCACTGGTTCTGTAATCAGGCTATTAATTTATTATAGTAAGTGGAAACCTCTAAACTACAATTCCTTGGTGATGAGAAATTTCTGACTATTTTATTAAAAGATATCTCAGGATTATAGAAGAAAATGGTAAATTTATATAAAAAAATGAATAAATGGTTTGATGAGATATTCAGGATGGAATTGTAGGTTGCTAGGAAGCCTAGGATGAAGAACTAGGAATGATGTTAATGTATTTTGGACGAAATACTTTCTTTTGTCAAGGTTTGTTTTGGGAATTGTACCTCTGTGCTTCGAAATGGACTTTGAAGTATTTACAACTATCTTGAATCTTTTAGTATTGCTTTTTGGCTTCAAATTCTGTTAATATTTGTCGATATAGCTTACGAGTTACACCTTAAATATTGCAGTATGCCTAAAGAAATCGCTCCTGCGTTATTGCGCATTACTTTTGGGCACTGGATTCTCTCTTCTGCATATGTCATTCCAGAAAATATTGGGCGGCATTAGGCCCATATTCTCATCTATTCCCACAAATAACATGCGGCTCATTCCGAACTAGGTAACAACTTGTGCTGTTTTTGAAGGTTGATTGATGATGTATTATATGGGCCTGTTTACATTAGTATTATCTGTGAGACCTCCACGTCTAGGTTTCTTTATCTAGAAATATCTTTGCTAGATTAATTTAAGTCCAACCCAGCTGATTTTGAGATGGAGAATGTTGTAATATGTCTGTTTTCTGATGCATTTTAAGTTGAACAGACATAGGATCTTTGCAAGAACTGGTGTTTGCCCCGTGACGCGTTCAAAACGAGATGGAGTTTACAGTGTGCTCTCTGCACACCCTTAGCGAAGGCTACTAAGTTGGTTCAAAATGGATTTCGGGTTATGAAAGCAGTAGTTAAGGTGGTGTGACTAACCAGGCATTTTGTCAATCATCGAATGTGATCAGGTGTACTTTCTGTTCACCATCGAATGTCATCGAATTATTTTGCCATTAAGTTTTAAGTGTAAAGATAGAGAAGATACTTTGTAATATAGTACATTCAGTGGCGGAACCAGGATGATATATTAGGGGGGGCTAAAAAGAGGCAAATCTTTTTTTGCAACGCTAAATACAACAATATTTTAGCAAACAACACTTACATAATAATATGAATACATAATAATTAGATTTTTACAACAAAGAACTATCACTGCATAAAAAACTACGTTCCAATACTTGGGTTGCTAGAACTAGAACCACTAACCACAAGAGACAACTGTATCCTACGATGTTGCATACGTTGATAACGTTGCAAAATTGGTTCATTATCGATCCCAACAAAAATTGTCTTCTCAATATGCACTGTCATAGCATCATTCATCCATTCATCTACCATTCTGTTGTGTAAATCAATCTTGATTCTCTTCATGGCTGAAAAAACCCGTTCAACAAAAGCAGTTGCAACTGGTAGAACTAAGGTTAACTCAATAAGACAATTTACCGGTGAAAAAGTTGTATGCCTAGTTGTTTGAACCATCTTTTGAGCAAGACTTCTAAAGTCCTCAATAGCCAAAAATTCATGATCAAGTTGTACATTATGAATGAAAGTACTAAGTTGTTGATTAGGCGGGAACGATCTTCTAAAGAGAAGTCACTTCGATATAGTTCAGCAAGACGAACTAACTTACCAATATCAAACTTAGAAAATGAATCTCTTGGATCAAGGCAAGCCATACAAGTGAGTAGCTCCGTATTTACTTCCGGAAACCGATTGTTCATTTTATGAATCATCCTATCAACAACCTAGTATTCAAATAATAAAAGGTTAGCATGTAGCAGTGAAAAAAATTACAAATCAAATCAAATCAAATAAGGTATGTAAATTATAAAAGTAATACCTGAAGAAAAGTATCAACACGAAAGAAATCACCATGGGTCTGCATTTGCGTAAGTCGTTTCCAACGACCACGAATTCTTTGTTCATCTTCCATATTAACTACCGAGATGTCATGGTTAACACAAAATGCATTGACTTCATTTAACAACTCATCCCAACAATTTTGTCTGTATTGTTCCAACTCAAACTTCATTGTATTCATCAAACTCACAGCCAACACAATATTTTGATTCTTTTGTTGCAAAGAAAGGGACAAGGCATCTACAAATCCCAACAAATGCTTCATCAAAAACATTACTAAAACAAATTCATAACTCTCCGTTTGCTCAAGAAAACTGCTCGCTGAAGATTTACTCAGATTTGCATCACCATCAACGTGGACGTTTTCAATCAATTGCAAAATAGATTCCCACATAGTAATGAAACGAATAATAGTAGTGTAATGTGACCCCCAACGAGTATCCCCCGACCTTCTCAAACTAGTCTCTTGATTTTTGCCTCTTCCACTCACAATATCTCCATTCTCCAATCCCTCTACAATTCTAGCATACTCTAAATCAAGAAGCATGTCTTTTCTTCTACATGAAGCTCCAACTAAATTCACAATCATACCAAGATAAAGGAAAAACTAACACACAGCTCGATTATCATAAGCAACAACAAGAACAATCAATTGAAGTTGGTGAGAAAAACAATGGACATACCTTGCAGACGAGTTTTCTTTCAATATCAAAGCTTTCAGTCCATTATACTCTCCTCGCATATTTGAGGCTCCATCATATCCTTGACCTCTCAACTTTGACATTGATAATTTATTCTTTGCAAACAATTCATCAATAACACTCTTCAAACTAATAGCAGAAGTATTACGCACATACACAACACTAAGAAAACGTTCAAGAACGCATCTTTGTTTGTTGGCATATCTTAAAACAACCCCCGTTTTCTCTTTTATTGATGCATCTCTAGCCTCATCAGCCAATAGAGAAAAATAACTATCTCCAATTTCATTACCAATAACATTTGTTAACTCACTAGCACAAGCACTTGATAGTTCCTTCTGTACTTTGGGAGAGGTGAGCTTGCAATTTCCAAGGCCATTTTCATTCATGGTCTTAGCAATAACATCATTTTGCTTGCAATACCAGTCAATCATTTCGAGATAATTGCCCATATTCAGAGAATTCAGCCTTTCATCATGGCCACAAAAAAACCATACCTTGATTTAGCAAGAACTGTGTCTCATCCAAAGCGGCTGTCAAACGCATGCGATATGCAATCTCCAATTCACGCATGTGCCTGATAAAAATGAAGGATACTTGATAGCGGGCGGTCGTCGCACCCCTATGCAAAGATAATTTATAAGCCCTTTTTGCTTACTTTCTACAACTAGGTAGATAGCGGCAAATCGGGGTCGTCCAAGGAGAAGAGGGATCTTCCTAAGCGCTTAAGCACAAATGGTTGATATTATGCTAGGAGTAGATATATATACACACACATAAAAGCAAGTAAAATGGGGGGGGTTGGTTGGTTGGTTGTTCCTAAGTTACGAAAGTAAAAAGACAAGATAACCAGCAAGGTCAAGTGACTATGCTAATCATCAAACAAAACTAAGAAAAGGGGTTTTAAAACTACAAAGATAAAAAGCCTTGGGGGCAAGGGATATCCACTTCCAAATCTAATGTAGGTCATTGAATCATTCACTCATTCTATCATATAGCATTACATGACTCAACATCAACATACCCATCTAGCAAGAATCACAACACGTTATGCACAAGAAATTCTAAGTTCACGCTCATAGATTTTCATGCAAAGGAGCTACGGAATTCGTCACGTTCCTAACACCTAACCAATTCAATCATACAAGCACTCCCTATGCTCAAGCAACTCATGGCACAAATGAAGTTAAACACACCATCAAGAATACACAAATGCTAAATAACAAATGCTTCAAGGATGAATTAAAATCATCTATTCAATACTTCAACTACTTGTTGTGGAGACTAAACTCCTATCCTTCTTAGTTCGTAGTTTGCAAGAGTGAGTTCGACATCTCTCGTCAAACCTCACCAATGACTCCCGTTGTCGCGACCACGACTCAAGGTATCCCATTGGTGGCATTTAATCACGAAGAACCAACAAGCTTGACAATGCTTATGACCACTACACCGTGACTAAGCATTTAACCAATTCATGCAATTACACGAGATTGGATGAACGTGCAACACACATTCATCCAAGAGCATATAACTCTCTCGTTTGCTACACAAACGAACATGACGAAGAGTTCAACATCAATCTCATTCATCCAGCACATTATCAATCCATCAACACAATCAAAAGCTCTAAATCATACTCATACATTCCTAACAAGAAAAGGGGAAAATCAACCCAAATCCCCCAAACCCTAGCTAGCAATTCATACAAGTATTTCATATGCTCAAGCTTTCAACAACATCAATGAAATCAACAATTAACATTCAAAGCACACTAAATGCACAATAGCAAAAACACCAAATAGATAGATAAAATGAGTTCTTGCTACATAGATATGGAAGCTTCAATCCTTGCTCCCAAGTACAATAACTACTCTAGAATAACAAAAGACATAGAAATTAAGAAAAGAAGAAGAGAAAAACTAGGGTTTTGGCCCAAGAACAGGGGCCAAAAGCTGTGGAAAGAAGGGGGTGAAGAGGTATTTATAGGGGAAGAAAAAGGGGAGAAAAACGCTGCTGCCGGGCTGACTGGACGCTGTCGTCGCGACTCGCGACGAGCTTCATCGCGAGTCGCGACCAAATCAGTAACTCCAGCCCTGTTTTGTTTTGCTTCCTCCGGGTGAACCGTTGATCCGTTTCGGGAGTTCTTATAGTCGATTTTATAGTGCTCGAGAAAAGGAATCCAATGGTGCCACTCTTGAAGGCTGATTCTTCTCGGAAAATTCTGAGAACCCTAGATCATCATTCATCCGTTGCTTTGCTCTCCTTTCTTCACCTCTTCACTTCTTCAAATCTTCACAAAGCTCAAATGTAAGTCTTCAAATCTTCAAAGATATCTTTCAAAGTCTTCAAATCTTCAAAGTCTTCAAACAAATCACCTTGTCACACAAAATCATCTAAAAAGTGATAAAAACGCCAAAGTCGCTTTTATCGCTCCTTAAATGATTTCAAGGCAAAATGCCACATTCAGAGCACAAAATTGTCCAAAACCTAATCCTAAAAACCCTAAAATATCCGCATAAAATGGCCACATCAATACTCTGTCTTTGACGCTTAAATGCATACAATTGTTTAGCTGCATCATTATGAGCACTACCCGCTACGCCAACATGCTTCTTATAGATATCAAGAGCTTTCTTCCAATTGTTAACCACACTCACAGTAAATGCATCCTCTCCATCTCGACATCCCTTATGTGATACCCTAAAGAGATAGCAACAAAAGCAAAATGTTGCATCCTTTGATGCGCTATACTCCAACCAATCAAAATTTTCAAACCAAGAAGGTTGAAAACATCTATAGTCATTTCCCCGCTTTGTCTTTAGAAAAGAATGACCCTTAAGTTAGCAAGGACCTCTTAAGACATATTCTCTCATCACTTGATCTCTAATAGAAACATCAAAATCCTTAATAGGTTTACGTTTCCCGGGATCATTTATAACATCATCCGAATTGAACTCACATGAGAATGCTTTTGACTACTACCCTCTTCATTAATCCTTTCTTCATTTGGTTCACTCGGTCTTTCAAAAATAGATGATCCACTACTTCGAATTAAGAATTTATCCATATCCTATTTGCCATAAAATAAGAAAAATATGTCAAATTAAATATGTATATGCTATTCAATATTCACAATTGTCAAAAATATGTCTAATTAAATATGTCAAAAATATGTCAAATTAAATATGTCAAAAATATGTCACATTATTCGTATCATATTTAGCACAATTTCACAATTTCAACACAGCCACTAAATATGTCAAATTAAATATGTATATGCTATTCAGTATTCACAATTTATCAAAAATATGTCAAATTAAATATGTCAAAAATATGTCAAATTAAATATGCCAAATTAAATGTGTCAAATTATTCGTATCTATATTTAGCACAATTTCACAATTTCAACACAACCACTAAATATGTATATCAGTATATGCTATTCAGTATTCACAATTTCATACAAATAAACAATTCAATTCAAGTTATTCAACACAAATTAAATAAAAAAAATATTGGGTCTTTGATACCTTGCCCTTGGTTTGGCTTGGACGCGGTCGCTGGTTGTGGTTGAGGAAGGGGACAGCGGCAGGCGGACGGACGGCGGCGGCGGATGGATCTGCGCATTTTGGCGGAAATGGAGGAAGACAAGAGTCAAGAGGTCCTTGTCAATTGGGTTTTGGCGGATGGATTTTTCGTAGGTTTTGAATTTTTATTTGGGCCAATTGAGTTTCAGCCCAATTGGCCTCATTTATTTTTTTGGCTTTACATTAACAAAACGACGTCGTTTCACTTAAGCTAAAACAGAGTTGTTTTATTTAGTTAGAAAAAAAGGAAAAAACATGGGTCATCTTCTCCACAGGGACGCCCAGTCGCCATCCACCGCTGCTAGCCTCAAGGGGGGGGGGGCGGAATCCGGTGGCTTCCGATGGCTCTAAGCCTAAATTCCGGGCCTCCGGATCCTAAGGGTGGTGCTAGCACCCCCTCGCCTCCCCTAGTTTCGACCTTGAGTACATTCATGTAAACTGAATTAGTTGAGTTCCCAAATGTAAGTTATAAAGTTGGAACAAATTCGTTTTCTTTATTAATTGAGTTTTGTTCAGAAAAAACAGAGCTGCATATGATTTAAGCACGGATTTTGGACCATTAAATTGGTTCCGAATTTGGAATCCGCTGTATATTTCCAGAATTCTACGCACTTTCAATGTTGGAAATCACAAAAATCATGTAGCCACTGAAATTACTTCCGAATTTGGAAGCTAATTAAATGCGATTTTATGGGCCTATTTAATCGAAACATATTTTAAAGGCGGTAATCAACATCTTTTAAAGGCGGTTCTAGGAACCACCTTTAATTAATGATGATTAAAGGCGCAACCATAGAAGTCACTTACAAAGTGACTTCTATGATCCGATAGAACTGCCTTTAATGACCACTCTCTCCACTAGTGTTGGTTGCTCCATTCTCACTTCAAAGTTTAGGGGAAATGGTAAAATTCTCCACAATTGATTGAAGGATGATTATCTCGCAGTGGACCTTACAATATAATTCTATACCATTTCCTTTCATTTACAATACTCATGTTATGTTATTGAATCTGTATTCAACACTAAGAGTTTTATCATAAGTTCTTGTCACTAGTGGTTTCTATAGATATTGTTCTTCATTTTGTTTGGTGGTAATGCACAAGGTGTAATGCAAATGATTTTAGTTTCAATACAAGTGTGAGCTTGCAGCCACGTTGCTATGGACAACTTCTAGTTTACAAAATTGAAAAATGACTGAAATTTTCGACAGAAGAATCGAGATCGTAACTATTATCGGATCGACAAGAAAATGTTTGAAAAGTAAAAGTGACCTTAGTTCAAATACTGCAAGTATTACTTCTGGAACCACACCACCTAATCGACTACCCTACGAAAATTGGAATCAAACAACCGAACAGTGTTAAAAATGAGAACCATGACGGCATCAACACCGTTGTATTTACTGTATCATGGCAGTTATACACCGCTGTGAATTGTGGTACGATGAACAACGATGATGCTAGGGATGGTGTGTCAAAATATCCTTCCTAAGGCCACTTTAACCGTCGTTGACACCCCTGTTCTACCCTATTGGGCCCAACCACAACAGTCCATCTTGCAAATCCAAAATTTGACCTGGTCAATCAATAAACCTAATTTCTGACCTGAATTTAGACTGATTTTGATCGCTTTAACCCCGAATATCGACTTAGGAAGCTGGTGACTTTTAATTGTTTTGGCAATTGATGTGCTTCATTATGGGCGCGCTAACCGTTGCATTCGGCATAATAATTGACTCATTTTATATGTTGGATTGTTAGTATTAGTTGAGTTTAAGTGCCAAGATAGACATCCATATTTTGTAGACTTAATTGGTACTAATGGATACCTTGTATCCAAGGGCACCTAGATCTCCCTTCGTGATCATCCTTAGTAGGTTGCTCATGGGTACTTTTCGTTGCAATTTATGTGAAGGCCATTCACAAGGACGATAGAAGAGGTTGGACGCTATTCACATTAGAATGGTAATAGATGAAGGCCACGAACATCACATCGTGGTAGTAGAAGGATGGAGTCGAAGATAGGCGGCATTAAAGTTCAAAATGGCCAAGGAAGAAATGGAGAATCGTGGTTCGAACTACAAAAATTCTGGGTTTTACAACTGTTGCGTTCTTCTATGCAAAAAGAAAACTTAGAAAAAATAAAGCAGTTTGGATCCGAAAAAGTATGCTTAGGTAGTTCTTTCGATGAACACAACAGAATGAAGAGGAATTTGTATAATTTCAAATCCCTCTTCTTATTGAAGAGAAGGAACAAGAAAAACTGAAATATTCCTACTCGAACAAGAAGTCCTATAGTTTACAACTCTTCTTTATATAGAAATTCAACCTATTGCTCAGTAAGAGTTAAGCCGAATTCTGGGAACAATCCAAGAAGAATCAGCCTTTGAAGTTGGTTCCATTTGATTTGTCTCCTCGAAAACCATAAAATTGACAACAAGAATTTTGAAAACGGACTAACAGTTCATCCGTAGCGAAGGAAAGAAGTTCAGTCGGCTGAAGCATCAACGGGTTGGCGCAAACCGCTTATAGTTGGGACTAAGCATGGCACTAATGGTCTGCGCCACACTGTACAGCCACACCAAGGGTCTCTGGCACGAGCCGCACCAATACCCGGCTGGGGCCGTGCCAAACTCAATACCCCTCGTGCTCAAGTGCCAATTTTCACTGAAAAATTGCTAAGTATGGGAGCGGACCGTCCCGTTTTTATGGTCTGCGCCGTTTCAATTGCAAAATGTCAAAACTAGCCGGTGGGATGTGAAGAATTTAGTGACCCGTACCAAAAGACTGAGCAAAAGTCGCACCAAACGATACAGATTGCAGATCAGAAGTGAAAAAATAACTCTTCTAACGACAATCAGCACCAGACGATGCAGACCGCTCTCGACATGACCCGCACTAGATGCCACGGCCTGCACCAAGGATGCGGCACGGTTCGCGCCACATTATACGGCCCGCGCCGCCCTATGCGCCCTGTGCCAGTGACGACTAACTAGGGTTTTAACCTAATTTTGGCCAATTTTTAGGGCTAATTCCTTACTACTATATATAGGAAGGAGCCTTTAGTGTTCTAGAGGCATAAGAGGAACTTGCTTCAGGCCCCAATAATTAATCGTTAAAAAGGGCCTATTTTGTGCTACATCTCTTTGGCAGTTTAATCATTAATAAAGGCCCACTTTTTACTCCATCGCTTTGGAGATCTAATTATTAAAAAGGTCCATTTTCACCTCAACCCCTTTGATAAAAAAGGCGATTAATCAGCTCGCCCTCAGCCGCCCGGCCACCCGACACCACAGGCCTCACTGGAGAGGTAAATCACAATACTCCCGTAGTCGAGCACATGGCCCTCGACTGTGTTCGGTGCGCACAAGGAGTCCTCCCACTGGAAGAACCCCACACTGCCACTGCCGAGAGTCGAACCCGTGATCCAAAGGAGTTAGGCTATGCACCCAACCACTTGGGCGATCGCGTGGATGTAAGTCAACCCCTTTGAAAATACGTGGATGTAGAACTAAAGTTAATGTATAATCTATCATACGAAAGAGGCATGCATCAGCTGAGTAACTTATGTTGTCAGAGATGACAAAATTTGGCACATTTAATTGCTGGATAAGTTTTTGGAGGTAAAAAGGTTCCAAAAATTTCAAATCCTATTTTTCTAATTGCTGAGAATATAGCAGCTTCGAATATTTTCAATATATGACAAGCAATTTGACAATTAAAAATATTTAATTAAATATATGGGCACTTTTTCCTAATTCGCTTTAGACACCTGCAAACTTAGGGCCGACTTTGGCTAATGCCCTCATATCACTACTATATTGGGTTAGAACGCTCTCTAGTACTGTTTACTGTACTAGTACTGTTTACTGTGTGCGATCTCGGTGCGAAACTGTGTGAAACTCTTCTTCCTCCCTTACCAACGGTCAGTAATACAACTCTCCTCTTCCAACGGTAAGCTGCCGGAATCTCTGTCCCTCGGCATCGTGCATCACCATCGGCCATCGCCGTAACGATGGCCGATAACGTAATTCCCAAAACCTTTGCCGCTGCTCTACAGACCAAAGCTCCTCCTCTCTCCAAAAATCTCCCAAGTAATCCCGAATTGGTTCCAAAATCTATTCATCTCGGCGATCCGGCCTGCCTCTATTCGGATGAACAAATCGCCACACTAGCGGCACACTATTCCAATGCATTGGTCGGAAAGTTCACAAAAGGTAGGCTATCAATGGAGCAAATGGAGACAGCTCTCAAAACAATCGGTTTTGAAGGTAAGTACCAATTAGGTTCTTTAGATTTCAAGCATGTTTTACTCCGCTTTGAGAACATTCATGATTATCAGAGATGTTGGATGAAAGGTATCTGGAATTTTAATGGGGTTTTCCTAAAGATGCTTAAGTGGACTCCGGAATTCTCAACGCATAAGGAATCACCCATAGTTCCGATCTGGTGTACCATTAGAGAAGTACCTTTATATTATTATAACTCTGCCTCCATTGAATCAATTGGTAACAGCATAGGGAATTTCATAAAAAATGATCTTGCAACTGATATGCTCACCAGACCCTCGGCCATCAAATTCTGTGTTGAAGTGGATCTACAGAAACCTCTGAGCCCTTATATTAGGCTAGGTTCTGTCTCTAACAACACTAAGTACAAGATTGAGTATGAAGATATCCCCCTCTACTGTAACCACTGTGCTAAACTTGGCCACTCTCTGAGTCAGTGTAGAGTTATCTCTCAAATCACCAAGGATAGACCTGAGGATGTTAGCTTAAAGACTACCCAACCTCCTCCTCAGTGGCAGGCAACAGGAAAAATGTTCACCAACCCTCCTTTGATCAAGGACTTAACTAATGATCTTACTTTAAATGAGGATGAGATGACTGTCATAAACCTGGAAAACAATGCTCCACGAGTAATTAATACTCCTGATAGAAATAAGCCAAAGCAGGCTGAAACCCCTATGAAATCAGGAAGTGGCACTCTAGAGAACCCTGAACTTTCAATTACCAGATTAATTAATGATACTGAAAAAGCTAAACCTGCCAGGATTCCTTATGCTAAAGATGATATTCATGTTGGTTCACTGATGGAACCAAGAAATACTAACAACCCTACACTTTCCTTACCTGGAAAGATGTCAAACAGATTTTCTGTTTTACAGGATGAGGGCTGCTCTTCCCAGTGTCAAGGGGATACAAATGAAGGGACACCAGAGGATCTGCAAAGGGCAATGGATATAGCATCCTCAGATCAACAACAGTTACAGGAGGTATCCCCATCTGAATCCCCAGGTAAGTTTGTACAACAAGGTAAGATAAAAAATAAGAAGGTTACCTACTTGAGTCAGCTCAATAAAATGCTGTTGAGATCAGCCACTAAAGGTAATAATGCAAATGAAATATGATAATGAAGACAAACATTAATTTTCTGATATGGAACATTCGGGGAATGGAAACTTCAATGAATAGGCTTCGTAGTCTGATTAAACTAAAGAAAATTCAGTTGCTATGTGTTCTAGAGCCTATGCATGATAACTCTAAAATCCAGCACTATATGAATGCACTTAATTTCTCTAATAATATGGTACTTCCTAATGGGAAGATATGGCTGTTCTACTCTAATCCTTTGTCAGTGACACTGCTTTCCCACCATGAACAGTTTATGCATGTGAATATCTCCCATCTTACCACTAATCTTTGTATTGAGGCTGTCTTTGTTTATGCTTTAACAAATAGGGAGGGGAGAAAAAACCTTTGGACAGAATTAAAGCTGATATCTAAGGGGGATACTATATTCATAGGTGATTTTAATACTATATCTTCTGTGGCTGAATATAGAGGACCTTCTAACCCTGGCCTTGGTAGTATTAGAGATTTTAATACATGGATGAACTCTAATGGAATTCAAGAGATTAATACAGTAGGTAACTTGTTTACTTGGTGTAACTCTAGACTTAGAAACCCAACATCTAAGAGATTAGATAGAGGACTTTGCACTTTATCTTGGTATACTAAATTCCCTTCATCAACAATTCAGATTCTTAATAGGAATACATCAGACCACTCACCATTACTCCTCCAGCTAAACAATTTAGTAGTCTCATTTCCAAAGCCATTCAGATTTATTAATGCTTGGTTCCAGAGATCAGAGTTTTCAGCATTAGTTCAGGAAAATTGGAATAAGCCACTACAGGAAACAGGAATGCTCAGATTTTACCTGAAACTAATCAGACTTAAAAAGATGCTAAAAATATGGAACAAGGAAAGCTTTGGGAACATAGATGTAAATGTCTCTTTAGCTGAGGAGGCTCTAAGGTTACAAGAACTGGCTTATGACCTGAACCCAACACTGATAGAGAGAGTCAGTCTGAACCAGAAAAAAGCTAAGCTCCTAAAGTCTCTAAAGGAGAAGGAGAAATTTTGGAAACAAAAAGCTAGGCTAAAATGGCATAAATTAGGGGATAATAATACTCAGTTTTACCATAAAGTGGTACAAGAAAAGCAATGCAGATTACAGATCAGTAAAATAAAAAATCATGAGGGTCAATGGATAAGCACACAAACAGAAATTCAAAAAGAGGCTGTCAGATTTTTTACTGATCTGCTAAGTGAGCCTAATCAGAACAACTCAGATACATATAGCTCTCATTTCCTGGCACACATCCCTACAATAATGACTGATAGAGATAACCAAGCTTTAGAAGCCTTAGTTACTGATACAGAACTTCAAGCTGTAGTAAATAGCCTAGACAGTAACAGTAGTCCAGGACCAGATGGGTTCACACCAAAATTCTACAAGAAATGCTGGACTGTAGTTAGGCAAGATCTATTAGATGCAGTCAATGACTTTATTTCTGGTTCTCAAATCCCAAAAGGTATATCCAGTACCTGGATAGCCCTTATCCCAAAAAAAGCCACACCTTGCTCTTTTGGAGATTTTAGACCAATTAGTTTATCTAATGTCATAAACAAAATCTGTTCTAAGGTCTTGATGGAAAGACTAAAGCCCCACATGGAGGATTTAATCTCTCCTAACCAGTCATCTTTCCTGAAGAACAGAAATATTTCAGACAATATTCTATATCTTCAGGAAATGATAAGGTTCCTAGATAAGAAAAATAGAGTTCCAAATTGTATGTTGAAACTGGACCTTATGAAAGCATTTGATAGAGTAAATTGGATTTTTCTTAGTCAGATTTTAACCAAATTTGGATTCACTGGGAAATTTTTAAATGCCATTATGAATAATCTATCCCAGGCATATTTTTCTGTCTTGATAAATGGAAATCCATCAGGGTTTTTCAAAGCTACAAGAGGTATTAAACAAGGTGATCCCCTTTCTCCTTTCCTTTTCAATATTTTCTCTGAAGCATTCTCAAGAAGTCTGTCATTCATTTTCTCAAATAATAAGATTGCTAGCTACCAAGTTCCAGCACCTATCCCTGTTGTTTCACACCTGATGTATGCAGATGACACTATCATTTTTCTGCAAGCATCTAAAAACAACCTGGTTAGGATCAAGGCTTTTTTAGATATCTTTGAAATCACTTCGGGACAGAAATTTAACTTCGAGAAGTCAGAATTTTATATCAGCAAGAGAGCTTCAGCCTTAAGACTCAACCAAGTTAAGACTATACTGAAAATGAAAAAAGGCACTTTCCCATTTACTTACCTAGGTTGTCCTATTTTCAAGGGTAGAACCCTTAAAAGATATTTCCAACCACTGATGGCTAATCTTGACACTAAACTCCAGAGTTGGAAAAATAAATGGCTAAGTGCGGGGGGTAAAATGATTTTAATTAAGCACTGTTTATACTCTTTACCTCAGCACCTGTGGGCAGTCACAAATCCCCCTAAAGCAATCATTAGAACCTTTGAAAAAAGACTAGCCAGATTCTTCTGGGGAGAAACTGAAGGAAAGAATAAAAAAATCTGGAGGAAGTGGTCTGCAATTGCAGTCCCCACTAATATGAATGGTCTTGGGTTTAGGTCAATGAAGGCTATCATAGATACCTGCTCTGCAAAACTATGGTGGAAAGGCCAGTTAGGTACAACTTTGTGGGCAAAACTGCTTTGGGCTCTGCCTTTGTCATACAGGAAATCAGTAACTTGGAAACGTATTTTAGCTGTAAACTCTTTTGCTGAGAGGAATACAAGAGTTATTCATGGTAAGGGAAGTTGTAGCTTCTGGCTGGCAAATTGGTGCCCAACTGGCCCCCTTATTAATAGTATTCCTCAGAACATAGTTTCTGAAATGCCATACCTATCAGTTTCTGACTTCATCCAAGATAAACTTTCTGTCCTATCTCTAATCAATTCTTTCCTAGATTGTGATACTCTGAATTTTCTCCAGGATGCACAACTTATGAAAGATAGAGAAGATAGACTGATCTGGATGCCTGAACCCTCTGGTAATTTTACATCTAAGTCAACCTACAGAGCTCTAATTCTGCAAACAGGTAATTCACCAGCCTCTAAATTTATCTGGAATAATGCAATTCAGAAGAAGGTAGCAATTTTTACTTGGAAGTTGTTACACTCCTATCTTCCCTTTGATGAGGTTCTCATAAAATGTGGTTTCAGTTTGGCATCTAAATGCCCTGCTTGCTGCAATTCTGATTCAATTCAACATTTTTTCATATCATGCCACATTGCTAGAGCAGTTTGGAGTAACATTGCATCTATAGTTGGTTTCTACATCACTCAGGAACACTCCCTATCAGAGAGATTTTTTCTATTCTGGGATTGTCAGGATTTATTGGGCTGGAAGCAATTCATTTGCAAAATTGTGCCATCCATAACATGCTGGTCTTTGTGGAAAGCTAGAAATAGCTTTATTTTTGACTCTAAACCCTTCTCCACACTGGCTATTACCAAGGATATTCAGGAGCTCATAAAAATGTCAATTTTCTCCTCACCAAAAACACTTTTCTCACATCCTGTAATGGATTCTCCTCTAAGCCAATGGATTCCTTTAACTCGACCACCCCCTAAGCCAAATATTTCTATTGTTAGATGGGAGAAGCCACCTACAGGATCAATAAAAATTAACATAGATGCTTCATGGTATATAGATAAGGCCTCAGTTGGTTTAATTGCTAGGGACAACCTAGGGAACCCATTACTTGTTTTATCTGCTCCAACTAATGCTCTTTCACCTCTTGAAGCTGAATTGAAGGCTATTTCAGTAGCCTGCAACAATTTCCATGATCAGGATCAGCACTACATTTTTGAAACTGATTGCCTCCTTGCTGTTCAGATGATAAATGAGCCATATAGGGCAAATTGGAAGCTTTTTGACCAGGCCTACAGAATTAAAAAAATGCTGGGATCATCACTTATACAATATGTGGCCAGAGAATGCAATGTAGTGGCACATTCAATTGCAAAATTACATCATAGCTCAGCCCAGGGTATTAATATGCAGAACATTCCACCACAAATTAAAGGGATGATATCCTTGGACAAAGCTCAGACTCCACATATTAGAGTACATCGCTATTTTCAAAACTGATACTTTTCTTATGCTTATGCAGGTTGGAGGAAAATGTGTTAAGACAGGATTGAGCTGACTCCCAAATGCACACTTGGATGAAGATGCTCACGTTATACTACTGCTGCAGAGTGCTGCAACATATGTAGTTTAGATTTGGAGTTGCCTGGCCACAAGGGAGAACTAACACAAGGGGTGGAGGATCTCGCTTGTGGATCGCAACTCCAGTACAGTTGTTTTTGTAAAGTCTACATCCTAGCTTAGTTATCTAAATTACTTTTGGAGGCAACGAGGTTGCCTCACCATAGTTTCAATTACGATATCTTTATTCTGGTCTGTAGAAACACATTTGGTTTTGGCTGGGACTGGGGAACCCAATATATATCCCCCACCTACGGGTGTTTTCATTAAAAAAAAATACTATATTGGGTTAGAAAAAATTATTTTGTACATGGGGGTGAGGAATGAGTAAAATTCTTGCATGTGGCAAGCGATTAAATAAAAGAAAATAGAAAATACACTTAACTACATTTTAACTACTTGCCACATGTCAAAATCTTACTGGTCTCTCACCCCCACATATACAATTCCCCACATACAAAATTTTTAGTTAACATGAATATTCTTACTGAATTTGTGGGTGATTGAATATATGGGGGTGAGGGCCAAGTAATATTCTCACATGAGGCAACTGGTTAAATAAAAAAAAATAAAAATGCACTTAGCTACATTTTGAACACACTCACTTGCCACATGTCAAAATCTTACTAGTCCCTCACCCCCACAAATTCAATTCCCCCACATACAAATTTTAGCCCAGAAGTGTAGATTCACACAAGAAGAAGCAAAAATTGCTAATTTTTAGAAGAAAAAATTTCAATTTTCGTATTCACCCAAGAGTGTGTGTGAGTGAGTGTTTCTTGAAAGGAAAGAATGTATAGATGATGAAATAAGGGGAAGAGTGGTACAATGAGAATAAAATTTCAGCATAGGTGAAAAAGAGAGAGAGGTACCATTTGGATAAAGATGGAATTTCAAATTAGGGGACAAGTAGTACAATCAATTAACATGAGAAGTACTATTTGCATAAAAAATCTAAGGAAATAGGAAATCTCATTTCTTGAACAAAAAATGCAATTTTAACTTTGAAATTCATACTTTCTTTTCGAAAATTGCATTTTTGAAACAAGTTGGGGGATGGAAAATCAAAATTTGACAAAAAATGATTTCTGCCTAGTTTTTCCATCTTCACAAGGCAGAGTCTCATGCCCATCATCACGGCACAAGACCTAACCTTCGTGACAACCACGGTCACGAGGCTAACCCCTAATTTTCCCTATTCCTTAGTTTTTCTCAACCTTTGAAAGAAAACCATGTTGCCCATCAAAATCCATTCCATCTATACATAATCACACATCTTCACATTTGGATTTTCAAATCAAGAAAGAATTTCATTCAATGGATCATTTATTTCAAGCATGACACGCAAAATCTACCAAGTAACTACTCAAAACAAGCAAGAAAAAGATCCACGTATGTTTATTTTCGTCATCACGACTTATACCCCTTTCATGCATTCACCTTTAAAGAACTTACCGGTGGGTCTCCGGAATCGCCATTGGTGACTCCGCCCATGATGATGTCATTTTGGAGAGGTCTCCACAATGAGCCATCCTTACCTTTGTACCCCTTGTCGGTACATAGAAATGTTTCTCCTTTTCTTGCAAACATCAACTCCTTAAACGTCACCTTGGAGTTAGGAGGGGGACGAGGTGGTATTAGTTCCTCGACACTTCCCTTTTCCCGCTGCAAATTTGTTAGCATAGAAAAACCATCTAGCACAGACATATCATTGATCAAATCATTCAATCCGTCGGGGTCCTCAACAAATTCATCATCAAAATATTCATGCTCATTTACAACACAAGAAGGTTCAAGAATATCATGCTCATCAAAAAGTGTCACACCTTTGCACATAAGAGAAGGTTTTTTTGAATCATGTCTATATTTATAAATGTCAAACTCCACCTTGTCCAATTCATCTTCCAGAGTCAAGATCCTTGAGTGGACATCAATTTTAGTCCTAGACATTTTTAGAAAAGGTCTCCTCAAATGGATTGGGGGTGCACTACTATCATGCGCTATGTCTAGAACATAAAAGTCCACCGGAAAAACTGACTTGCCCACTCGCACCATCACATCCTTCACTAGCCCTCGAGAGCTAGCTTGGGAAATGATCGGTGAGTTGAACAATAACTCTAGTCTCCTTCAGTTAACCAATTTGAAGACATTTAAATAGACTTTTAAAGGGAATCACATTGATAGAAGCTCCTAAATCTATCATGACATGTTAAACAAGTGTCCCACCTAAAGAAATTGTGATAGAAAACATTCTGGGAACATCACATTTCTTAGGCAAACTCTTATGATTCAAAATTGTGACTTCCCTAATTCTTAGCTCCCCAAACTTCTTAGGTGGTTTACTCATTTTCTTAGTACATGCAACCTTAAGAAATTTTGCATATAAAGGCACATCAATTCCAAGATAGGGATAGATACCTCCACTTTTTCGAAGCCTTTCCGAATGTTGGCCTCATTTGTCTCCAACTTCGGCCTTCCTCTCAGAGCACTTGGAAACGGAGGTGGAATAGCGAATTGAGCTTCGGGTGGTGGAAGCTCCTTGAAGGGTGCTTCCTTGACAACCATATCTTCTTCTTCGAACTTCGCTTTGGTAGCTTCCACTAACTCATCATCCTCCTGTGTCACTTTCTTCTCAGTTTTGAAAATCTCCTTCCCACTTCTCAACTTGAGTGTGCTAACATTTATCGGATTCACCTTCGGTTAGAAAGGTAGCTTGCCGGACTCTTTCGCTTCAAGTTGTCTCCCGAGGCGGCGAGTTGTCCAACTTAAATCTTAAGGTTCTTGATACTTGAGAAGGCTCTAGTACCAAGGTCTTCAATTTCTCCCCTTCTCATTTCCGCGAAGATCTCATGTTTCTTCCCCAATTGTCCGATGGCATCTAAGATCTCCTCCCTATCTGAATTGTAAAGTGTAGTATGATAGTTTGATGACCCTTCACTTCTAGGATAGGGTTGGGGTGGTGCTTGTCCACCCATATACCATTGAGGTTGATTTCCATCCCTCCATCGGAAGTTAGGATGATCCCTATACCTCAGATCGAATGAGTTTGCGTAGGGGTCCGACAATGCCTCGCCTTGGTTCCCCCGGAACCCTTTTTGTTGACCCCTAGCAAATTGAGGTTTCTCCCGGTTGTTGTAGTCCACGGCATTCACCTCTTGCATATCACCAATGATCTCAGAGCATTTCTTGGAGTGGTGATCAAGGTTACAAACCCCACACATCTTAACTTGGTGAAAATTTCCTTGCAAAAGCTCTTTCATCATAGATGCTAGAGCTTGGACTTGCTCCTCCAACTTCGGTGTGTGTGCGGGTTCAACCAAGACCTTAACCCTCGACGTTGTACCGAATTTCCTCATCCCATTAGCCATCTCTTCAAAAAGTGCCATAGCTTCCTTTGGGCTCTTGTTGTTGATAGAATTGTTGCACACGACATTAACCATCTTCATGTACTCATCACATAAGCCCTCAGAGAATTAATAGACCTAGTTTCCTTCCTTGAAGGGATGATAGGGAAAAATTACGAGAAGCCTCTTGAATCTCTCCCAATGCTCATATAAGCTCTCGGTCTCTCCTTGAGTGATGTTGGACAACTATTTCTTCAAACTGACAGACTTTGAGGCCGAAAAATATTCTCTAAAAACTGCCGCTTCATATCTATCCATGACCCTATGCACCCTGGTGAAGAATAATATAACTAATCTTTTGCTCTATCTTGTAGTGAAAAGGGGAGCACTCTCAAGTTGTAGCCATCTTTCGACATCCCGACGGCTTAATGTTCGTGCATACCAAATTGAATTCCGATAAATGTTTGTTCGGATCCTCTCCGGCCAAACCGTGAAATGTAGGAAGACAGTGTATCATCCCACTTTTTCAGCTCACAAGTCACATTCGGAGGCAAAGGCGGGAATGTGTTACATAGTGGTTGATTCTCCATGTTAGGAGCCATAAGCTCTCTCAAAGCGCGGTTGTCCTCCACCGTTTCGTGTGGTATTTCCTCAAAACTCAAACCTCTAAATTGAATCTCTGATCTTACTCCCTTCCCTCTTCTCCTCCGCTTACCTATGGAATTAGATAGAGAATGTAAAACACCTAGATTCGTGGTACGGGTATGTACCATAAAATAGGGTCGCACTATCCTTCCAACAACACAATAGCAAAAAGGATCAAACTAATAAGAATACTATAACCAAAGCTCAACTTACAACAATCAAAACAAACAAAAGATCAACAATAAAAGGCACTACTAACTACTCTACTAGCACGCTATGCTCAACTAATAATTGAACTGAAAAGCATCCCCGATAGGGGCACAAAAATTTGACCTACATTGACCGGGGTCGTTAATACAATTGCAGCACTGCAATCAGTTATCTTGATCCGAGGCACTAGTCCCGTGGGATGGTCAAAGATAAGATTTATATTCTGCACCCATTCTCGCTACTAATGCTACCAAAGGATAATAAGCAGCAAGCCCTGGGTTTATCCACAAATATACTAGGGTTCAAGTAAAAGTCAAAATACAGGCTCGTGCGGATCGTCAATCATCACGAGTGAAAAGAATAGCTACTAATGTAAACATGCAAACTAGGGGTGGTGGTAGTGGTTTTGGTATTTTCAACTAACAACTACAAGCATGAAATAAACAAACAAGTAAACTATTTATATTAGGCACTTGAGACTAATTTACCAACACGGTAGTTCTAATGCTTCAATCCTTGATTCATTCACATATAGACATACAAAAGACCTATCAATGTGTTCACAACTCGTGGTGTAGACAATGACATACACTTCCCCATCCCTATCACGGTGGGTGTGCTCACAACTCTCCATCGACACCGCCATCATAATTAGGGGAACACAACAAGGTCTGACCGTTGTTGTGGTTCTGTTTCTTCCCCGTGCTATTACATTCCAGGATTCCACCATGAATGCACTAATTCCCAGTGGTCCTCTATACGTGAGGCCTTAGGTTTATGGACTCCTTATCTGCAATACTAGGGTTTCAACACAACACCTAGTTTGCTACTATCAGCTATCTCTACCCATAACCTATTGTAAAACTGTTAAGTAATCAGCTAAGACTGGAGCGATGGTATGCAGATTAGGGCTACCACATATCTCCCGTGCATACACTCACGCATAATTGTTCCCCTCCACCCATTCAAACATCCAGGTTTCTCTTCCTAAACAGGCATTAATAAGTGCACCATACATTAACATAGCCCAAAGTGTGTGCTCATATGTGGTGTAGTGTTCATGCATTTGTCACATTCAAGAACAATCAAAATAATATCATAAACACAAAGATAGATGGAATGTAAGGAATCACATAAAACATCCAAAGCTACACATGTGCCAAATATGTCCCAAGCTTAATCTAACTACTCCCTAGATATGGAATTCAAATATAGATTTGAATTCCACATCTTTGGGATGAAACAAGAAGAAAATAAAATGAAAAAGTACAAAACCTGCTAAGCAACTTCTTCCTTCTCCCAAATGCTCTCCAAGTTACAAGATATGAATTCTCTGTCCTTAGTATATGAAAATGGGTAGACTAGGGTCCTATATATAGTAGTAAGATATGGAGCCTTAAAATAGGCCCAAAATAAGACAAATGTGCCAAAACCGTGGGTCAGCCGCTTTATTTTCATGGACCGGCTCGGATGCCACGGTCCGTGAAGCCTTCAAGCACGGACCGCCAGATCTGGCATGGTCTATGAACATTCATAGTCGCGGGAAACCACTATCCATGAAGCTGGGCTTGTGCCATGGTCCATGGGTTTTCACGGACAACGGCAACACCACAGTTTCCACTCAATAGTTTTCACGGCCCAACCTCGTTTTCATGGACCGTGAGCATCATGGGTGTTTGCTCAGAACTCTCATTATGATTCATGAAGGTTTTCCCAGACCGACTTCCATACTTCACGGACTGGCATTGTCTGCTAAATTTCTCATCCATGCATCCATACTACCCGGACCGACTTCCATACTTCTCGGACCGTCTTCCATACTTCTCGGACCGTCTTCCATACTTCTGGGACCGACTTCCATACTTAGCTAAATTTCTCATCCATGCTTCACGGCCTGGCTTCATTGTCATGGAATGAAACTGTTACTTTGTGTAGGGTGGACTGTGGGCATCTTCACGTGCCGCTAATGCTTTGTGTAGCGTAGGTTGTCACGGGCCGCTGGTCCTTCGTCGACTGAACTTTGTTTGCTTGCCACGAGTTAATCTTTAGTCCAAATTGGGAGTTCTAGTAGTCAATTTTGTAGTACTCGAGAAGAAATATCCAATGGAACCAGCCTTGAAGGCTTATTATTCCTAGATTGTTCTCGGACTAAGGAACAATCCTTTGACCACGATTCACCATTTCCACCTTTTGCCGTCATGAAATTCAAAGCCGCCTATCCTTGGATTTAATCTCTTTCTACCACACATTGATGCTCGTGGCATTCATCTACTACCATTCAATGCGAATGTCCTTCAAATCTTCTACCTTTAAAAGAAAATGGCCTTCGCAAGAATATAATATAACAAATAGCATTCACGGGTACTTATAATGAAGAGGAGCCTGTGAACACGATATGTCAATAATCACTTACTAAGTGTACAAAATGTGGGATTTAATACAAAACCTAACATGGTTGTCTAAACCCCTTGTCATGTAAACTCAACCAATGTTGCCAAACTGCCAACCAAAAGTAAATAACAACTACTTCAAATGCATTGGTAAAAGCATGCATAATGGTTCAAATAAAAAAACCTCCCATACATTTTGCTCGTTCCATATGGAATTGATTTCGTTGAGAATAGTCCTAGTCTTAATCCATTTTTGTACATATTTTGCAACACAAGAAGCATCAGTTATCCCAACTCCATTTTTGGTCTTTATGGATGACAGAACCTCCTGACCACTCAAGATTCTCACTTCCAGTACACCAACAGGAGGCTTCTATAGCTGTTTGGCTGATACCCTTAAATCAGTACTATATTATGTTAGTAGAAAAATTTGTATGTGAGGGAAGTGAATATGTAGGGGTGAGAGACAAGTATTCTACCATGGGGAAAGGGATTAAATAAAAAAAAGGAAAATGCACTTAACTATATACTGACCTCACTCACTTGCCACATGTCAAAATCTTATCGGTTCCTCACCCCCACATATTCAATTCCCACACAAATAAAATTTTCTGTTGGGTTAGTTCATCAAGAACATGGTATCCCCCTCGAAAGATATTCTCATATACACCCTACCATTTAGTTTACCACATGATTATCCCCATTCTTAGAGGAGACATGCATGGTAAGACCATACCACCTAGTAGTGGGAGCTTTGAAATCAACTATTTTCTCCACACTATTGATAGGATTCAGACATTTATCTAGACTTTCATCCTTGTTAGGTCCTACATCTAGCATGTATTCCACGACCTCCTTTAGCAGCGGAGGCTCAAAGCGGCTTAAGTTCATGAAGATCAGCTGTGTGGCTTGATTCCTTTGATTATCTTTCCGGTGACAAGTCAGAGGATGCAGATAATGCATGTTTGGCAAGAGTGGTTGGCTATACATTTGAAAAATGTTTAACAAAGATGTGTAAGAAAACCTCACGGCCAACTGTATTTCCCCTATCCTTTTCACCCCATTTGGAGTCATGAGCATAAGGGAAATGAATGTGTGTATACCTTCTCAGTTTCAAAAGTAGATAATCGAATCCTTACTTTCCCAATTCAAATCCTTTGCTTTCTCTCTTCCTTACAAATGACAATTATCAAACATACCGACTATGATCACAGTGCATGGATAAAAAATCTCCCACATATATTGCTTGTTCCAACTGGGATTGAAATCATTGAGAATTTTCCTAGTCAAGATCAATTTCTGTCCATATGTCGCAATGGAATAAGCATCAGTCATCTCAATTCCATTTTTGGTCTTCATGGATGACAAACTCTATCACTATGTTGCCCTCATATCGCAGAAAATTTTATATATGGGGAATTGAGTATGTGGGGGTGAGGGATAAGTAAAATTCTGACAGGTGACAAGTGATTGAATAAAAGAAATAGAAAAATACACTTTACTACTCCCTCTGGTCTAGAATAATTGACACTCTTATAATTAGCACACTATTTTTTGAAAAGTAAAATGAGTTGAGGAGATTGTATGGAAAGATGCTACTATTAAAAGATCAAACAAAAAAGGAAATAGTGCCAAAAAGAGAATGTGCCAATATTAAAAAACTGGAGGGAGTACATTTTTACCTCACTCACTTGCCACTTATCAAAATTTTAACAATCCCCCACCTCCACATGTTCACTTCCCCTGGCACAAAATTTTTTGATAGTGCGACCATATTTTCTTGCAGCACCTCTTCCCCTGAACTCATGTTTTTCCTTTTCTGCCGGTTGAAGCTGATGGACATTTTTATTCACACTAAGGCCATCCTTTTGTTTTCCGTAGAATCCCTCATGGCTTCTGCTTATCAAGTTCCTCAAATGTTGCCATGGAACCTTTCACATATGCTAAAATAAACTTCAATAGTCTCAAATGTCCGCCATAGACCACCACCAATATCACAAATTGTTTGTACAGAGAACAAGAAAAGGTGCTTGGGGTGTAATACCATGTATGAAGATAATGCTAATTCTCTAATTGCGTGTTCCTTCCATGGCCACGCCACTGGTATGAACAATTTAAACCGCCTGGTTTTTGCATAATATTTGACTGCTATTCATCTTCCTTACTATAATGATATTTGACTACCCTGTCTATGAGATGTAGTGTTGGTAGCATCTCTAACTCTTCTTGCAAGTAAATGAGTTTACTACATTATCCCGGGATGTGGAAATATACACAGTTACAATTCTGATAACTACGCAAGAACTATTGCATTGTTTAATGACACTTGTTATCTATTTATACATGTTCAGTACGTATACATGAGAGGGAAATATATAAACACAGAAAACAAAAATATGACCAGTGAAAAGGCAATATTTTCCCAGATATACGTAGCAACCAAAAATACAGGTACTCAAAAGTATTCTCCTGTTTCAAGCCTAAAACAAGAGGTATTCTCGATTGTTTTATCCTCGAAGGGAATTCGTGTAACCCAAGGCTGTAATAAGGCCGGATTACTCTTTAAAGAAAGCATAAGTAACGTGACTCACATCGATATCCAAGAAATATTTTACCACAATCATCTAAGCTTGATTTTGTCATTCCATTAGAGTGCAATATTACAGCATCTACCCCAACAATCTTAAAGAGTAATTATTGAACATATTGGATGATAATTCGGTAGTGCATGTGGCACATGAATGAATTGGGTATTAGATGAGGGATGCCATGGTGCAACATGCAGGGTGTGGTATGCATTTGAAATGATGCGCAAGCAAGTATGAATTGGATTAAGTGTAGAAGAACTACATCGTAGCAACATATGCAACATATGGGAAAATGATGACTGCAGTATGGAAATGATGATACTAGTCATAAGGTATGTTACTGTTTTTAAGTAGTACGTATGCAATGAAACATGAAATTAATTGCTAATAGTGGTTAAGCCCAAGAAGGCCATTGGGCCAAAGATGTGGGAGCCCAGTTAGGAGAATATTTAATACCCTGACATAATTACTGTATTCATGGGTAATTAAGGATGATAATTAAGGAGAATGTTATTTAGGACATGGAGTATAAATACAAGATACACAGTTACTTATAATTCATTCTGTCTTAATCATATCAAACGCTTGGGCTAACTTAGGCATCAAAGTACTGACCCCTGGAACCCCCATGGACAGTTTTATTGCAGGTCCATTCGAGAAGAACTCAAGCCTACGAAACGGTCAGTTGTCAGAGATGCATCAAGTGGCACCGTCTGTGGGGACGACTAAGCCGGATCAAGGGTTTTGGGATTTTATGTCGACAGTTGTTTGAAGGAGTGAAATGTTGAGGTTAATAGGTACAGGGGCTGGATCTCCAGCGAGGTTAACAACAGAGAATCCAGGATTAAGAGACGACACCCGTGTTGAGGACATCGAAATGGCTAAATTTAAAACATTGGGAATGGAGTTACGTGCAGAGCCTATTATAGCCATAGGCCACGATGTGGGGAAAATATCAGTGGAATTTGGCATAAATACCCTGGCGCTAATCTAGAATGATGTGTCGGTACCCTCGAGGATGCTGGAAATGACGGGAGAGCAAGAACAAGGAAGCACTGAATCCCTGCTCGAAAGGGTAGCTGATCCGAGGGACGGAAGGTTTGAGAAGGTTTGAGAAGGTTTTGGGAGATTCATATATGGAAGCCTATGGTCAACACGGGCAACAAAATCAGAATACAGGGAGGGTGGCCCCGAATCAAGATGTAGAACGAGTAGCTCAGGTCCTGGCTGCGTCTGGCTATCGAATTACCCCTCCTCTGAGGGATGGCATTACTGCCCTCACCTTTGGGAATAACTATGGGGTGGGCCTCTCAACCCCCATTAACCTACCCTTACCACACATATGCTAGAGAACCATTACAGGCTAGGCCTCAGCCTTCTGATTCCTGGTTATTCCCAAGGTCCCGTATATTTGCTACCTCCGCTAGCCCCATCTGCTCCTGCCTCGACTTGGCTGGTCTAAGAGCGGCATATGAAGTAATGACCTCTTCTGCCATGAAAGGATACATAAGTATGAGAATCAGTCAGGGGTTTTTAAATCCTTATGTCCAACCACCATAACCACCAGCATACCTGAACCTCGGACAACCTTGGATGAACGCTGGATACAGAGTGACTCAACCTTCTTATATGCCACAGTTGGGCAGTCACGACAGGGGGCTGAACCTGCCAGGGGGGCAACAGGAACCCTCCCCGGATGCAAGCGAATTATTAAAGAGGGAATTCGATAGATTAATTGGACCTTTGGGTCAGGCTGCGAGGGCTCCTTTAGCTCAGTGATCACTGGGGTTTGATAGCCAATAGAAGTGAAGCCCTCGGAAGTACTTCCCATGTACAGTGGTGAGACTGACCCTTGAGAGTTCATCCAGACGTGCTTAGGCTTAATGAGTTTTAGGGATTTTGATGAGAAATTAACATACAAGCTGGTAGGTAGCTACCTGTGGGGAAAAGCACATGAGTGGTTCAATAAGTTGCCAAGGGGCTCGCTTCGATCGTATCATAATTTCAGCGGAGCATTGTTGAGCCAGTACGCACAGAAGATGTTTACCAAAAATTTGTTATAACTCTACCAGACAAAGCAAAAGACATGGGAAAGCACAGAAACCTTCTATCATCGGTATGTAGATGAGAGTTTGGGATAGAAACAACAAAGAATGAGGTAATCCAAGGGTACCTACTGGGGATGCAGAACTTAGAATTGTACAAGAAGTTGGGTACTAATACCCCCAAGACTTTGCAAAAACTTCAGGAGGTTGTAGAGCAGTACTCAAGGGTAAATGAGGAAACTAGAAGGAAAATGGATAGCCTTACATAGAAAATGGGAAGAAATGTAGAGTATAGAGGAAAAAGGCTGGTCAAACCCATAAGAACACCATTCGAGAGGTACACTCAATTACCACCCATGCTCGGTGGGAGATCCCCTGCACATATCTTAAGTATACATAGAGGGTTGTTCCGAGCACCCCTACCCTTGCAGAGTTCATACAACTTGGTGGCAGCCTGGAGGGCAACAAATCGGTATTGTAACCATTACATGGATTATGGCCATGCCAGAAATGATTGCATGCAGTTAAGGATGTAGATCAATAAACGTAAGTGAGAAGGACAGTTTTGAGGGCAAGGACATAGGAACCAGGTTGCCCCCTGGAGGCCCTGAATGAACCAATGGTAGCATTATACAAGAAACAATAAAAAAAAATTGGGGCAGGGGAGATAGAATGCCTTGAGAACAGGCGGTTCAAGACATGGTGTTGGAAGGAAGGCAGGATAGAACCCAGGAGCAACATGGGGGAAATCAAGATAACCATAACAGAGAAAATCCACTCGTGCGAAGGGTAATTAATGTCATCAATGGCATGGTGGGTGAGAGATCTTCGAACACTCTGATAAGAGCAGAGGCACGTTGGGTTCCTGAGGAAGAGCCCAGTAACAAGAGGTTCAAATGGACGAGACGGTTACCTTATCAAAAGCGGATGTCGTACTAGACCAAACACCTCATGCGGATCCTATGGTAATTCAGCCATTATTGGAACGTCTTTGATAAAAAGGGTATTCGTTAATGATAGAAGTGGGGAAGAAGTGATGCTTGCTGAGTGTTTTGACCAGTTGGAGATAGGGTGCGACAATTTGAAAAAGTCTGCCTCCCCTTTATCTGGATTCACGTGAAACCTGATATTCCCCGTATGAGAGATAATATTTCCCATTTGGATAGCGGTAACCGACAAAGGTGTGACCATTAGGTGAAACTTTGCTGATGCTCCTTCCCCTTATAATGTGATTTTAGGAAGGCTATGGACGTGCCAGGCTCGGGCGGTCTGGTCACCCTATCACCTGATGATGAAATTCCCAACTAAGAAGGTGGTGGAATCCATTCAAGGAGATCAAACTATGGCTCAAAAATGTAATCTTACGGAATTATAGGAAGCAAGAAAGTAAAGGAATGTAGCGATGGTATACGCAGATATGGGATTAGCTAATACAATACAGATGCCTGTTCGGAATACATGGTCAGTAGCTATTGGGAAGCAAATTCCTGAAGATGTTAAGGGGAGAATGAGAGACTTGTTAGGAGAATATGGATACATGTTCTCGTGGGATACCTCTGACCTTATGGGAGTACCTTTGAGTCTCTCACTACATAGGTTGAATATTGACCACCTGATTAAACCAGTTAAGCAGAAGAGAAGAGTGTTTGCTCCCGAAAGAGCTGCAGCAATTAAAGAGGAGGTGGAGAAGATGTTGAGGGCAGATGTTATCGAGGAGGTTTTCCACCCCTACAGGATTGCTTACCCATTCATGGTTCCAAAACATGATGGAGCATGGAGAATGTCTATAGACTTTACTGATTTAAATAAATCCTGCCCCAAAGATAGTTACCAGTTGCCGTTAATCGACAAGCTGGTGGAAACCATAATTAGATATCAAATTTTGGCATTCTTCGACGTGCATAAGGGGTATCACCAAATCCTCATGGCGGAGGAAGACAAGGAAAAAATATCGTTTATTATCGATGTAGGCACGTAGTGCTATAAGAAGATGCCCTTTGGGTTAAAAAGCACCAAGGCTACTTACCAGAGGCTGGTTGATAGACTGTTCAGGGGAAAGATAGGGAAGAACATGGAAATATATGTGGATGACATGGTTGTCAAAAGCAAAAGTTATGAAGAATTCTTAAGAGACCTGGAGGAAACATTTAGCAGGCTTCGAGGGGCTAATTTGAAGTTGAACCCATCTAAGTGTGTTATTGGTGTATCGACGGGAAAGTTTCTCGGATTCATGGCCTTAGAGAGGGGGATTGATGTAAACCCAGAAAAGGTCGAAGCTTTGAGGACAATGAAAACCCCCCAATCAATAAAGGATGTACAGAAGCTTACATCGTCTCTAGCAGCATTGAGCAGGTTCCTATCAAAGGGGGCAGAGAAGCACTTACCCTTCTTCAATATCCTTCGAAGGGCAAAGAAGTTTGAGTGGAATGGCAAGTGCGATGAGGCATTCAAGTAGTTGAAGGAACACTTGGGGGCATTTCCTACCTTGATGAAACCATACAAGGATGAGACACTATACTTGTATATTTCCGCATCGCCGTTGGCAATCAGCGTAGCCCTGGTAAAAGAAAAAGAAAAGGTTCAACATCCAATTTACTTTGTCAGTCGTACCTTGCAGGGGCTGGGGACGAGGTACACTGTTCTCGAGAGGTTGATTCTAGCCCTCGTACATGCAGCCAGAAGATTGAGACCCTACTTCCAGGGACACAAAATAGTGGTGCTCACGAACCACCCCATTCGACAGATCCTACTAAGGCCAGAAATTTCAGGAAGAATGATGAAGTGGGCGGTGGAATTAGAAGAGCATGATATCCAATATCAACCTCAAGTAGGGAAAGGCGCTGGCAGAATTCATAGTGGAAACTATAGAGCCCCTGGAAGTATGTTTGGGTCCCATTCGAGAGGTGGAAGCGAGCCAAAGAAAGGTATGGAAGTTGTATGTGGATGGTTCATCACATTCAGGAGGAAGTGGAGCTGGGGTTCTGTTAACTAGCTCCAATGGCAAAGATTACCCTTATGCATTAAACTTTGCATTCAAAGCAACTAATAATAAGGCTGAGTACGGGTACTAATCACTGGATTGCACCTCGCAAGGGAGCTGCAGGTGAAGGAACTGGAGGTTTTCAGTGACTCTTAAATTGTAGTTCAACAGGTGAATGGAGAATATGATTCTAGAGAGCGTAACTTGCAGAGGTACCTCGAGGTAGTAAAGAACCTGTTAAAAATTCTCAAATCTTATACTTTAGCGCAGGTTCCGGGGGAAAACAATCATAAAGTAGACGCTCTAAGTAAGCTCACTTCTTCGGATTTGGGGACCCAATCCTAGAAGCAACTACTCATGGAAACTTTGAGCGGGCAAAGTTTTGAAGAACCTGAGGTTATGGCGGTAGAAGTGAAAGACTCTTGGATGACATCGTTCATGGCATATCTTCGAAAGGGTGTCCTGCTGAAAAATGAAGTGGATGCCAGAAAGATAAGGTTGAAAGCTCCAATGTTTGTGTTGCAGGAAGGAATGCTGTACAAAAGGGATCATTTGCAGACATTGCTTCGATGTGTTAACACTCACGAGGCTAATTATCCCTTAAAAGAGGTCTACGAAGGAGTATAGGACAACCACCAGGGAGCTAGGTCTTTGGAAAGGAGGCCTATTCGAGCGGGATTTTACTGGCCGACTATGTTCGAGGATGCAAATCAATATATTCAGCCTTTCCACAAGTGTCAGAGACATTCCCTATAACACATGTTCCACAGGAAGAGATGAGAAGCACCAGAAAAATTCAGATACTTAATAGTGACTATTGATTATTTCACAACATGGGTAGAGGCTGAGCACCTGACAAACATAAGAGGAAAAACAGTCATCTCCTTTTGCTGGAAGAACATTGTGTGCCATTTTGGAATCCCAAGGATGATCATAATGGACAATGGAACATAGTTTGCTCAGGATCCCTTTAAGAAGCGGTGCGAGGAATATCAGATTAAGCAAAAAGTGACATCAGTTTACCACCCCCAAGCCAATGGACAAGTGGAAGTGACCAACAAAACGATAGTAAATACAATATGAGCACGCCTCAAGGGGGCAACAGGCAACTAGATATGGGAATTACCCAATGTGTTGTGGGCATATCGAACAGCTAAGTCTTCTACTATCGGGGAAATGCCTTATAGTCTAGTATACGGCTCAGAGGCAGTAATTCCTGCGGAAATAAGTGTTCCCCAGCCCAAGGATGATGGCTATTGTAGGCGAGATAGTCAACCAGCGAAACCAATGTCTGGATCTGGATATGGTGGAAGAAAAGAGGAAGTTAGCTTATGTAGATGAGGCTAAAGTTAAAGAACAGTTCAGAAGATACCATAACAGAAGGTTAAAGAAGGTTTTGTTTAATCCGGATGACTTGGTAATGAGGAAAAATGAGAAAAGCTGAAAGGAACCTAAAGGGAAGTGAGCTGCAAATTGGGAATGACCTTATAAAGTGATCGAATTGCACCCAGGAGGAAGTTATATTCTCGAACAGATGAACGGGTTCGAGTGCCAAGGAGGTGGAACATTACCAACCTGAGAAAATACTACTAGCTATGATGAGTGGGTTGCTTTAAAGCGGCACTCTAGTCGATGTTCGAGCGGTTTACTTTAAAGTGGTGCTCTAGATGATATTTCCAGCCACGTGTGATGTTCGAGTGGTTTTCTCTAAAGCGGCACTCTAGTTGATGTTCGAGTGGGTTGCTTTAAAGTGGTGCTCTAGATGATGTTCGAGTGGTTTGCTCTAAAGCGGCACTCTAGATGATGTAAGAGTGGTTTTCTCTAAAGCAGCACTCTAGATGATGTATGAGTGGTTTTCTCTAAAGCGGCACTCTAGATGATGTACGAGTGGTTTGCTCTAAAGCTGAACTCTAGATGATGTTCGAGTAATTTGCTCTGAAGCGGCACTCCAGTTGATGTTCGAGCGGGTTGGGGTTTAGGTAGTATGCTTTTAAGCGGTACTCAAAGGCTACTTTTGTAACCTTGGAATGATGAACTAGTGGAAAAGATTAGTAGAATGTAGATGGAAACACCAAACCTGGGTAAAATGCTTGTGTCTCTGAATTTTTCAATTTCTACTTACCAAAGATATTCATACCATGCTTTGCCTATAGAAGTTCCGCGTGGCGCTCATATTCGAGGGGTAAAATATTTGAGATGGAGTATAATAGTCTATTTATTCAAACTTTGTCAATTATTAGAAGTACAATTTTGATACTGAAAAGTACATAAACTTATTCGTCTAAATGTATTCATCTAGTTGGAGGAAACCCCGCCCGAAACAAATCTTCGGTGGAGATAATTTTTCCCAGCCCTTTCACTTTTGCTTCTATATCTTTGAGCTCTTCAAGCTTTATACCACCAGTTCTCCGGATGTCCTTCATTTGTTATTCTACGGAATATTTGGAAGGATTAAGGGGAGGAACGGTCTTACACCGCTTCTTTATGGAATGTTTGAATGGGTCCTTTGAGGAGGACCCAATGCTCTTGCGACATTTTGAGGTAGATCTTTTGGTAACTTTTCTAAAGGGGATAAGATGCTTGCCAGCTTCTTTAATGTTAGATTTTTGTGGCCAAGGAGTAGAACGATAACTCGAGAGGGTGAATCCTTTTACCTTCAGCTCCGCTAACCAATCATGAATAAGGTTAAAAGCCTTTTTCTGCCAAGGAATTCCATTCTCATGGATGTTAACTTCATCCATCTAGTATTGAGCAGCTTTGAGTAGAAATTTTGGGAGCAGATCATTGATGATTAAATATGAGGAAGGAATTCCTTGAGAAAGTATGTGGGCACGAAGACTTGTTTCATGTGCAGCAATTATTTCTTTGAAATCAGTGATATGCCCCTCTAGTTCTTTGGCCTGTACCTTCCAGGCCTCGATCTCCTCTGTGATTTGTGCGTTCTCGAATAAGAGAGATTCTACCAAACAACTATCTTCAACCAGAGGGCTCCTTCGAGGGGCTGGATGAGGTTCGCTTCAAGAATAGGGATCCTTGCTAGCTATGTTCCAAGCGAGTAATTCCTCTTCAAGGCTAGCTACTTTACGCTGAGCTAGTAGATGTTGGTCGGGAAGTAATTACCTTTGGGCTACTAGCCTGCGATTTTCGTCCATGTAACCAATTAGGCGCCCTTCCACTCTTGGAAGCCTGGTCGTAGTAGCAATACATGACTTCAGAGAAGTAAACTTTAAATAGGTTTGACGCATCAGCTCTTCGAGGTCTTTATCTGTGGAATCACGACCCTCGACCACCTCTAAAGGATATGTACCATTAAATTCTTTGCTCAGGAAATCCTTAACAAACCCCTTAAAGGTTGAATGGTCTTTGGACTGCCACAACTTCATCTCAGCTTCGAGTTGGTGGAGCTTTTCCTTCAAGGAGTCCTTCTCTCGATTACAATTAGATAGATCCCTGGTGGCCTTTAATAGCTATTTGTGTGTCTCACTCAACTCTTTTTGGACACTCAAAAGCTCCTCACAAACGCCTTCTAACACTTTCTTCAACTAGTTATGCTACGAAAATAAAACAAAGGCAAAATCAATAAGTCATTGCAAAAGACATAATCTTATATTGATACTCAAAAGAAAAAAAGTTACAATTGGGGACCCTAATCGGAAAAGTTACAATCAGGGATAAACCCTAGAATCATCTTCTTTTGAGGTGGAAGCAATCATTTTTTCCACTTGGACGGTGGTTGAATTCTGCTCCTGGGAGGCATTTGTATCCTCTGGAAAGGTTTATCGCTCGAATCCCTTCAGTAGTGAAGAGCTGCCCCTTGGAATTAATGAAATCCATTAGGGAAAAGGAATGACCGTCGCTCTTGATTGCCTCGTCCCATTTCGCATCCAGGGTGGCTTCGGGTTTTGGGTTGACTAGATCGTCCACCTGCTTAGCAAGATCATCAAACAGGGAGGCGGACACTTGTGGCCTCAGGAATTCCTCTGCAAATTCGCTACCGCCAAGATTTTTGGCCACTCTCAAGAGGTCTATAAATAGCTGAAACAGCTCGGGGCTGTTCAAAAGTTTATGTTTGAAGGCTTCGGGATGTTGAACCTGTGAGGCTGGATCCTCAATAACATGAACCCTCTTCTCGAGGGTATCCTTCTCCAACATCCATTGACGCTTCTCGACTTCAATGCTTCGCCCCTCCCCTTCCAGAATTCTTTGTTTTTCCTCAAGGAATTTTTTTATTTTTCTTCAAGCACCCTATCCTTCTCCTCGATCACCCTATCCTTCTCCTTGAGGAATTTCTTCAACTCCAAAATCTGAGCATTATTTTTGCTGAGCTTTTCCTGGAGGGAACTGTAGCTAAAGATACAAGCAAAGACGAAAGCTACCACCTACTTAGTGGCCTTATGGGAAAAAATGGAGGCCTAGTAAAATAGTTCAACTTAGATTGATACTAGGAAAGTGGACGATAAATAAATTTTGCAAAGGAACGGAGGAAAACCTCAGGGTCAGAGGCCATCCTCGAGAGATGATACTCAATCCTAGATATGGAAGTTGCATAATTCAAAGGGGGTTGGGACTGTTGATGGACATTCTCACCGCCATGTGCTCCTATTAATGGTGTTGGGGAGGTGTTACCAACATTGTTGCCACTTGGCTTGTCTTTTGATGAACATTCCTAGTGTGGGGAGGCTCACCACCACCAATGGTCGGAGTAGGCCTTTCACCACCTACTTTAAGAAGAGAGGCCTGATTTGAGAGAGTGAGGCCTGATTCAATGGAGTGGAGGACTGATTCGAGAAAGAAACAGTCCATTTGGGAGGAGCCTGACCTTGCTTCTAAGGCTCTTATTTCTTTAAGCCGCTAGCAAGACCCACTAAAAAAAAGAGAGAGATAGCATCAGTAACAGTATACTCAACAATACAACAAACATGAGAAGTAGAATTCTATTAAGGCACCTTCGGAGGATTTCGAGTGCCTAAAATCATTAATGAGGTCTCGAGGGGAGGGCCTTCTTTGGGGCCCTTAAGTTCTCTTCTCCTCTTCTTGATATTCTTCCGGAGTACTTTATACACATACTCTACTATAAGACACGAAGTATAGCGAGCGGAGTAGCTTATATCTGGGGTTGATACCAAACTTATCACATCGAGTAAAAAACATCATGATGATCACCAAAACATTGGGATGGACTGGTGCAGGGCTCACTTGGAATTTTTAAAGAAGTTTGGAAAAAAAAGGGCGGAAAGGGAAATGTGAGCCCGCAGCGGAGATGTCTGAGGGAAATGGATGATCTTCCTTCAAGGAGGTTATGAGGGGTATCTTCCCCTCGAAAGGGTTGAAAATTGGCATCTGGGGCTATTCGTTGGCCAAGAGGGATCGAGTCCAAAATCTTTGAGATAGCTGTCCCCACTAATGGAACTGGGGGCTCCCTCCCTGAGTCCCTAAGCCTTAACCTTCAATAAGTCCCATTTTCTTCTTTTTAGTGGCTTTAGCCGAAATGATACCTGAGGCGCTCTCGAGGGTACTCCCTCCTCCTCGTGGGACGTCCTCTCTCTCAAAAGAGATGCATTCTCCTCCTCCTCTATGGCCTCGAGAGACCTTTCCTTGCAGACAAGAGATGTATTTGACCCCCCCTTCCAATTCGAGCTATGGATTCAAAGGAGGTTAGAAACCAACCGTGCCACTCGTAGAGGATCTCCTTATATAGGGTTTTCCCATGCCTGGTGGCCAGTTCTCAACGGACTCTCGAGGAGGCATATCAGTCATTGGAATTACCCTCTCTTCCCTAGGACTGCTAGCAATTTGATTAGACATACTTTCTCCAGCATTTGAATCATATCAAAGTTCTTCGAAATAAGTGCATTATGAGTCGTTAGTAGCTTTTCCCGGCATACTAGCCCCCCGTCCTGCCTACCCTAATCTCCTCGGAAAATCTCTCAGAAACGGAACCCTCATCAGAGCAGGGCATGATTGTAAGGTGAAAAAATGAAAATGTTAGAATAAGAATAGAAATGAACGCACTTACTAATTTTCTGGGAAAGGTGATGGAAGTTTAGATCGCTCGAGAGAGATGTAGAGAAAAGATGCTTGTAAGAAAGTTCCTGCAAATGAGAAAGGTGAAGGAAGGGAGAACGGTGGAGAGGTAATAATGAGGGCTAAAATGGAAGATAATAATTTCCTTGGAAATATAAAAAAGTTATGGAAAGACACAATTACTTTTCTGTCTTCTGACAACGCACTGTTTGGGAAGCAGTGACACGCACACACCTTTTGGAATTGTAACGCCAGAGTTGATTAGAAAACCAGGTTCCCTCCCTCGAAAGCACGGACAATGAAGTGCAAGGTTCATTTCGAGTCTTCAAAGTCCTCGAGCTGTCCCATGCATTCGAGACCTCGAAGAACCTTCATGACTTTCCAGCCTTCTGAGGTCGAAAACCTACTTTTCTGGGGGATCTTGATAGATGCTAAGCCCAAGAAGGCCATTGGGCCGAAGATGTGGTAGCCCAATTAGGAGAATATTTATTACCCTAACATAATTACCGCATTCGTGGGTCATTAAGGGCGATAATTAAAGAGAGCGTTATTTTGGTCATGGAGTATAAATACAAGATACACGTTTACTTATCATTCATTTTGTCTTAATCATATCAAACACTTGGACTAAATTAGGCATCGGAGTGCTGACCCCTGGAACCCCCAGGGATAGTTTTATTGCAGGTCTATTTGAGAAGAACTCAAGCCCATGAACCGGTCAGTTGTTAGAGACGCATCAATTGCATATGCAAAACAGTTAGAAACATTGAGAAAAGTAATAATAAATGTCATAATGATTTTGGCTAGAAAATGAGGGATTCATTTAAATTTCTAATACGGTCTACACCACTCAAATATCCTGACCTCATCGCAATTTCTATGTTTGGTCTATGTTTGGCTTGTAGGATGAGGGTAGAGTAAACATGTTCTATATTATATAATTTTTGCAATATTTTATTCTTTGACTTTCAACCACATGGGATTGTAATGCGTATTTTTTATACACATATCTATAATATAGACAAGTATACACTTACGTGTATGTTTATTTTTAACATACAATATATGTATGTATGCATGATACAGACAGGTGGCTCAGCCTATGCATATGATCATGATGAAAGTTTTTATTAAATACATGGTAGTGTATTCCTGAAAAGACATCATGACGGTAATTTTAATGAAATGCATGATTTTTCTTGTTTATTACCGTAAAACGCAAAAGGTAAAGATGAATGTTCTATGTATTCACTGAAATGCTGAAAATTTTATTTTCAAATAAATGAACTGACGAGAATAAATATTTTTTATATAGTTTTATATGTTCATAATTCATAACACATTATTCTAGAAAATTTTTAATGTGGATGTGTTGACTCTTGAAAAATGAATCTATACACAGTATTCAAGAATTTTGTAATACGGTTGTTTTAGCTCTTGCAAAAGGAAACTAGAGTGTTCATGTAACCAGTCCTTACTCAGGAAGGAAGAAGTGAAATAAAAATTAGCAGGGAAGGTGTGAAACAAATATTAGTAGAAACCTCAACTACTGGTAAAGAGTGGAATGGAAAAAAGAACTGCTGGTAAAGAGGCAGGATAGTTACGAAATTTGGTATATAAAATTTTGTGGTGGCCAAAAGCCAATCAGGCATAATGCCAATTTATGACTTAATAACTCATGATTTGATTTTAGTTGATTTTGTATGATATCAACGAAACCTAGCAGAACATTTGAGGAAGTGACTAGTTGGGGACTTGATAAACAAGTCGGTGAATGGGATGGGTGTAAAGCCTATAAAAATCTTTGATAATTGGATACCCAATTTTGCTCTGATACGAAGTTATAGTAAAATTCAATGTGGAAGGCCTATTGTTTGAGATTGAAACATATGATTTCATATCCCGAAGGTACTATGTTTGGACCTGCATGGATGTTAGGTTGAAGTTTAACTTCTTAATGGATCCTTTGACAAAGTATATTTGCAGGTGTACGATAAAAGAGATTCACCTTATGATGTGTGAAGTGTAGCTGCTTCAATAAGCCCAGGCTTGGCTTTTTATGCACTCATGAATGGATAGGGACAGATGGCTTATATAGTGTCAAGTTTAAACTTTTGAGTTGTATTTGAACTTGTGTATGGATTATCTTCAAGTGTTCAAATGGGTTGAAGGGTTCAATCTTTAGAGACACCCTGATTCTCGAATATTTGCAATGTGTAGTTCACTAAGGTCAAAATTCAATCTTCAAGACATTTTCATTTATGCATTTGTTTGGTTTGGTTAGATTTTTTGAATCAAGGATAATACTTAGATGAGGGAGGATTGTTGGTGTTTTATGAAACACAAGGCTATTAAATATAACTGGATTCGAATAGTTGTGAACTCGAGACGTTAACACAAGTTTAGTGGTGCGGATGGCACACTTGTAAAAACTATCTACGAGTTTGCAGTTGATAGGATAAGGATTAGTTGTGTTGGTGATAGCTAACATGATTTGTCCTATAGTGTGGAAAGATGTATCACTTCAGAGTTTTTTTTTTATAATTCTGACGGTGGTGGTGTGTATTGTCTAATTCCTTGACTGAAAGGATGAGGATAGATAAGGATAGTTTACGGGATGCAGTGTTGGTAGCATCTCTAACTCTTCTTGCAAGTAAACGAGTTTACTGCATTATCCTGGGATGTGGAAAGATACATAGTTACAATTATGATAATTACGCAAGAACTATTGAATTGTTTCATGACACTTGTTATCTATTTATACATGTGCAGTACATATTCATGGGAGAGACATATACAAACACAGAAAACACAAATATGACCAGGGAAAAAGATAATATTTTCCCAAATATACGTAGCAACCAAAAACACAGGTAATCAAAAGCATTCTCCTATTTCAAGCCTAGAACACGAGGGATTATCGATTGTTTTATCCTCGAAGGAAATTCGTGTAACCCAAGGCTGTAATAGGGTCGAATTACTTTTTAAGGAAAGCGTACGTCACATGACTCACATCGATATCTAAGAAATATTTTACCACAATCATCAAAACCAGATTTTGTCCTTCCATTAGAATGCAATATTAGAGCATCTACCCCAACAATGTTTCTGATATTCAAATCACTTGGATACTAATCTAGAGGGAAGAAACACACCATCTTCTTGGCTGTAATATGGTAGAGCCCTAAAAAGAGCCCTACCAAATACAAAAAGAATCCAACCCTAGGTTACGTGATGAACCTAGGGAGAAAAATCCGAGGGGGGGGGAGCGAAACCCTAAGGGCACCACTCCCCCCCCCCCATTTTCTAAATAAAAACTACCAACCCTTAGCAAGATAAGTCTAGGAAAGGGAAAAGAGACAAGTCCCAATGATAATGGAACCGAAAACAACATGAAATGAACAGGCTAAGAAATGCTAGGTAAATGGGATGAGAACAAACTCACTACCCATAAACAAGTGGACCGCTTCTACCCCTAACAAACAGGGCCTTTTTCATTTTCATTCCATAGAGCAGCCGAGTATTATGAGACTCGGGTCTTGAGCAAATTTTTTTTGTTGGAAAGTCGATGAAGATACAAGAATCCAAGGTCCTAATGCAGCTGAGAGTGTTTCGGGTCTTGGATGTCCCATAAAGAGTGAAGCTGATGCCCATAGTTGCACCAATCTGGCACGAGTGGATATCTGCTTCTACCATTTACACCCCTAAAGTGGAGAAAGAGGGATGTTATTGGCCTTCAAACATTCTCTTTAGAGCGTTGAGAGTAATAAAGTGGGCAAGGATGTGTTGAGGTCGTGCCTCATATCCTTGAGAATCCCAGCTAAATCAATCTCCTAAAGATGAGAGAATGGACACACTTATACCGCGTGCATCAAGCGTGGCGATTATGTAATCGCCCACTCCATTTTGAGCAAATGGACAGCTTTATGCCAATTTAACACAGAGTGTAGCGCGGGCATAGAGCGCATAAATAACCGTTAATTCAAAGTTAAAACTAGGCTTAGGAGAAAAAGCATCAGAGCAAGATCCTTACTTTAAATCCTATTGCCTCCTTCATAAAACCGAGTTGCATTAGCCAGAATAAGAAACCAAGAAACCCTTTCATTCTATCAGGCGTGAACAACCTCCTCCTGGCGCGGAAATTATCATCATCGGCCAGCCAGTGGCCAGGAACCAGATCCAGATCCAGCGCTCAATTCCGGTGTCATGGAGATTTTGACTCGAATGCCCACTCAAACACTCAAACACATCCATGACGAATGTCCCATTCGAGCACTCAGCCATCTCCATGAATCGAATGCCCCCTCGAATACTTGAACAACTCCTACGCTCGAAGACCTCCTCGAGCTCTCAATGACCTTCTGGGGCACTCGAATACCTCCCGCACGAAATGCTCCACTCGAGCACTCGAACAACTCCATGATTCGAATGCCACCTCGAGTACTCAAACACCTCCATGACTCGAATGCCCCCTCTAGCACTCGAACTCCTCCTACACTCGAAAACCTCCTCGAGTACTCGAACGCCTCCTACTCTCGAAAGCCTCCTCGATCACTCGAAGACCTCCCTCACTCGAAGACCTCCCTCACTCGAAAACCTCCTGGGGCACTCGAAGTTCTCCAACACTCGATGCTCCCCTTGAGCACTCGAACAACTCCATGATTCGAATGCCCCCTCGAGTATTCGAACACCTTCATGACTCGAATGCCCCCTCGAGCACTCAAACTCCTCGAGCATTTGAACGCCTCCTTCTCTCGAAAACCTCCTCGAGGACTAGAAAACCTCCTCATGCACTCAAAAACCTCCTCGAGCACTCGAAGACCTCCTACGCTCGAAAACCTCCCGAGGTACTCGAAGCACTCGAAGGCCTCCTGAAGCACTCGAAGGCCTCCAACACTCGAATGCTCTCCTCTAGCACTCGAACACATCCATATGTCAAATGTCCCATTTGAGTACTCAAACACCTCTATGACTCAATTGCCTCCTCAAGTACTCAAACACCCCCTCGAGCACTTGAACATCTTCTACGCTCGAATTCCTCTTCGAGCACTCGAACACCTCCTGGATACTCGAACATTTAGGGCCTAAAACATATGCTCATCTGGGAACAAGCGATTAATCACTATGTAGCAATCTTTCGTGACGATTTTTACCACTCGATCGGCACTTGGTTGAGCACCATTCATAACAACACTATTTCTTTCCCTCCAAAGACGATATAAACCGTGGTAATCAAGGCTAGAATTCCAAACTTCTTTTGAACTTTTGAACCCTTTATTTGCCTCTTAACCCAAGTCATGGAGCTTGCAATTGTGGTTGTTTTTCTCCTTAACCCAATCCAATTCCTTATACGCCCCCATACAACTTCTGAAAATTCACACTTGAAAAACAAGTGTTCATTCGTCTCCTCTTCAAGATGACATAAGGAACATATTTTCTCCATGCTATCACCCTCCTCCAATCGATGCTTGTCCTTGGTGTGAAGTCTCCGAATTGCGGCCAACCATGCAATAAACGAGAATTTGGGCAGAATAAAACCACGCCAAATGCTATTAAACACCTTCTCTTCCGATCGGGCATGAACATACAGATTCGGATACTTATGCCGATGCATGAAGAAATAAGCCTCACTTGTAAATTTCCTCGAGCTAGACCAAGAACCAAGATGATCCTTTAATTCTTGTATATCCCCATGAAACATATCACTCAATTCATCCCTCAGCTTGCACAGATCACCAAAATAGCTCAAAAATCTCTCCCCCAGTCTCCCATTCGAAATCCTCGAGTTTAAACTCCGAAAGTCCTCTCCTTGGAGATAAAATGAATGGATCCATTTGACCCACAAGCTGTCCTTCTTCATGTGAATATCCCATAACCTCTGGGCCATCAAGGCATGGTTCTAAATAACAAAATCCCTCAAACCAAGACCCCTAAAAGACTTAGGGGTACATAGTTTCTTCTATGGAACCTTACCCTTATGCTTACCTCCCCATAAGAAAAGTTTACACTTTTGCTCAAGGGCATCCATGACTGTAGTCTGTATGATAAAATTCTGAATCCAGAATCCAGCAACACCTCCTACAATCGAACGAACAAGTTCCAACTTTCCAGCATAGGAGAGGGTGTGACCCTTCCATTTAGCAATCTCCGAATCAACCTTTCCAAGTAGGGTTCCAAACTGAGTGACCTTTACTTTTCTAGAATCAAGTGGCACCCCTAGATACCTTACTGGAAACGTAGACCATGGAATACCTGTGAAAATTAAGTCCTCCTTCAAACCGACTCCAAAAAGCTTGGATTTGGCCGCATTGATAGCTAAACCCGAAGTGCACTCAAATTCATTAAGTGCACTCATAAGAATGTGAACCGATCCTGTGTTAGCCTTGGAGAAAAGCATAAGATCATCAGCAAACGCTAAATGAGTGATCTTGAGTACCTCACACCTCGGATGATAAGTAAAATGTCGTGATTCAGTCCTCCTTTTCAACAATCTCGAGAAGTACTCAATGCAGATCACAAAGAGGAGAGGAGGCAGGGGATCACCTTGCCGAATGCCTCTTTGACCCTTGTAGTGATCGCACAATTTCCCATTAACCGCAATCGAGAATGAAGATGTTCTCACACACATCATGATTCTATCCTTCAGTCTCTCTGGAAAACCTAGTCCAAGTAAGACTTCTTCTAGGAAGTCTCAGGAGACTGTATCAAATGCCTTTTGCAAGTCAACCATGATCAGGCATCTAGGAGAATTTCTCGCCCTCCCATGTCCACGAGCAATTTCCTACTCTAACATGACATTGTCCGAGATACTTTTGCCTTTTACGAACGCCCCCTGGCATGGATCAATAATCCCAGTCCGAATTCCTTCTACTCTATTAGCTATAATCTTAGTGATGATCTTGTAAACCACATTGCAGCACGCTATTGGTCTAAAATCACTCACCTTAAGATTGCCCGGTTCTTCGGTATAAGGGCGACCGAGGTATGGTTTAAGTGGGCTAGTAGATCACCTGTTCGAAAGAATTCCAGAACCGCACCTATAACTTCCTCACCTATAATGTCCCGCTGCTTTTTGAAGAATCCCGCAGTATATCCATCCGGACCTGGAGACTTTTCATCCGCCATTGCAAATAATGCCAGCTTTACCTCACTACTAGCAATCTCCTGATTCAAGAATGCCCTATCTAAGTCCGTAAGGATGCTTCCCGAAGTGAGCACAACATCATCTATGGGGACCCTATCCCTTGGAGCTTCGAATAGGTTTTTGTAGAAATCCGCAAAGAGCTCACCCTTACGAATATTAGAAGTCACGATTCGATTTTCTCCATCAATAATCGCCGGAATGCCTCCTCCTTTTCTCTCCGAGATCATTGTATGAAAATACTTTGAGCCCTCATCCGCCAATGTGACATGATTGATCCTACCTTTTTGAGAGAGAAAGGACGACTCTGCAAGATAATAGAGCATGGCATTTTTTTCCAATGCCCTCAACGCCTCAATGTCCTGTTCAGAAGCAATCAAGGAGTCAAAATTATCAAATGCCGCATTATACTCCTTATCCGCCTTCTTTGCCCTTTCCGAAATATGGCTAAGATCAAGAGAGCCCAAGTCCTTCAATGGGCGTTTAAGCCTTAATAATTTCCTACATACCGAATACTGAATCGAACCCTCAACCGATGGACTCCAAAAGTCTTCTACAATCTGCTTACAATTCGGGTGATCTAGCAACATATTTTGAAGCCGGAAAGGCCTTCTTTTTTCCTCGATTTCCTGCGCCATAGAAACAATCATAGGTGTATGATCCGATTGTGCTGAAATGGAAATGAAGGAGGTACGACATGCATCCGAGTCCCAACCATGATTCAGTAGCACACGATCCAACTTCCTCCATATCTTCCAATCTGCACTATGCCATGTTAAATGCTCCCCTATGGAAGCCGCATCCCGCAATCCACACTTAATACAGACATCCTGAAATTCTCTCATTGGATACAGACTTGGAACCAAAGCACCGTAATGGTCATCCAGACTTAAAATCGCATTAAAGTCCCCAAGAACCATCCAAGGAGAATTTATATTTTCACCAAAAGATTTCAATTCGGCCCAGAGAGGAAAATGAGCAGATCTGCCCTCACCATGACCGTAAACATATGAACAAAAAAATTCAACACCAGTAGAAAGGTTTCCCACCTTGAGATGAATACACTGCGGGGATTTACCAAGAACATCAACCAAGAAACTTTTCGGATCCCATATGATGAGTGTTCTCGAATGCTTCCACAGCTCAAAGTTGTGCGTGAATTTCCACCCCTTAAAACACTTCATAAAAATACAAAACACCTTGTCCTCCAATTTAGTTTCAAGCAAGCCACAAAGTACAACTCTCTGTGTGGAGATGATATTTTTCACCCACCTCCTCCGTACCGGGACTGAGAGACTCCTAACATTGATGGATGAAACATTCATTGGGGACCCAAGGTCCCTTTAGGTTTCGGACCGCCGCCTTCAGAAATTTTACTATCAGAACTGTCAGAGTTGCTCCTCGAAGCATGTAACATACTTTGGAAAGGCTTCTGGATGGCCTTCCCATGATCATGATTACGCGGTTTACTCTTGCTCTGAGCTCTAGTTACTGCCCCTGAAGCAGGGGGGGTCTACTCTTGCTCTTGCTCCTATTCAGCCTCGGGATTTTAGAGCCATGAATTTCAGGATGGATAATTTGTTGTGGCAACTTTCCAGCTCACACAATCAGATAATCATCAGTACCAAAAGCTAGAAGCTGCCTATCGGGTGCTTGTTCCAGCACTGAATTTGCAGATTTGGCACCACAGTTTTTCCTGGACTTCATTCGTTCGACACTCCTGCTGCGACGCAAATCCTGGGCAGCGCTGACTTCTTCAGCATCATCTCTGGCGCTACGGTTCTCAGGAACTGGCGCTGCTGGTAGAGCCTTGTTTGCTGGCAGAACGGAGCTTGCTGGCAGCGCTACTACCATTTGGTTAACCTCCTTTTGCCCAACACCAATAGCAATACCAGGCCCTCAGTTTGCAGCCACAACTTTCACGATATTCTTTCCCGTGGGATCCTCAGCTTTGCCCTTTCCTTTTCTCAATCTCTCCGAAGCCTCATTATCCTAAGAGACATCTTCAATAATCACATTTTCATCCCTTTGAACTGAGCCAACACTTGGGCTTTCTCCAATGTTGTTGGCATGCATCTTCTTGACCCATACTTGGTCTTTGTTCTGGGTTCTCCAATATGGCTTTCGCCTTGCCATTTTAACATTATTCTCCATCCTTCCCGTGGCATTATTCAGCCCCTCTTCCTTGGTTTTCGAAAATTCTTCACAGTCCTCATTGAAGTGATTGTTTTGGCCGCAATTTGGACACCAAGGACGGCAATAATCATAGATAATTCTCTGCATATGTACCTCACCACTTGGAACACGAAAAGACACCTTTTCCTTCAATTCCTTGGAAGTGTCAATCCAAATTAGGAGGCGTGCATAAAATCCCCTTAGCTCAAGTGTTCCATTATCCATAAGAATTGGATCTCCTATGGAAGTAGCAATCTTTTTAAAGGTCTTCTTATGCCAATAGGACTTTGGCAGGTGCTCCATCCTAATCCAAACTGGCTTGATGGCTTGGAGTTTCGAGTCATACTGCCCAGATTCATTAATCTTCAACATAAACAATTTCTTACCATGGAGATAATGGTCAGAACCATTCATCACCAAGTCTCTATCCTCAGCACTGTTGAATTTAAACATGACATATTCATTCTGCTTGCTCTGAACAGTACATGCAACCTTCCACTTCGCTACCAGGAGAGTGCGAATGGCAAACATTCCAGGAAAGAATCCTGGAAAAACACCCAAAAACCCTTAGAAGGGTTTATAGATATCCTTATGAATCTCTTCTTCAGTGAGCACAAAGTCGATAGTATCTCCATTGTCATCAACAATCTCGATAGTTGACTTGTTCATGAGGATGTCTGGATCATCCCACAACCTCCTCCTCTCAAGCATGGGATCGCTCCATTCCCTCGGATGGACTTTTTGGGGTTTCCGAGTTTGATTAGCTCCCTCGGCGTGTCCCTGATTCTTAGGGTTGTTCTTGTTCTTGATATCCGAAGAGGAATCTCCATTCGCCACCATTGTAATCACGAGATCAATCCAACACAACCACTCCGATAAGCAGATCGGAATCACCAACCAAGTGAACAAAGATCCAGTAATGAAATCCAATTCACCACACCAAAATAAACACCAAAACGATACACCACAATTCTTCAAATCACGACCGAATAAACAAAATCTAGTTAACAAATCAGAAGCAACACACCATGCACGCAATGCACCAAATCGAAAATAAACAAACCGTGTTGAGTTTAGATAGCATAACCTGGAAACCGTAGCACCACGAATTCCGATCGAAAGGGTTTGAGTCCTTCGAATGTTTTGCTTCAAATCCGCCAACTCCTTCAAGCAATTCCGATGTAGATACAAGTAGTTCGATTAAAAGTTGTGCTGAAACTCGTAATCAAACCCTTTTAAACCCTTTTCGGAAACCAAAACCAACCAAAGATCGGATTTTTAAAGCAAAATCTCCAACTTGGCTAAGGATCCAATGCATGAATAAGATCCGATTCCAAATCCAAGTCTGAATCCGAATCCGCAATCACGAAAAACAGTACCACGAGCAAGATCCGCAATAGAACTCAAAATTTCGGAAAAAACCCTAACTCCAAGGCCGAATTAGATCAAAAACCCTTCACAGATTTCATATGGTTTTATGCAGAATTCAAAGGAAAATCCATTAAACCACAATTCATCGGTGAAAAATGAATGAAATTGAAGAAATCGGCCTCCAAAGAGATGGAAGAAAGGCTGCGGCTTTTTTCTTCTTATTTTTGCCTCAGAGCTTTCACACCATCTTCTTGGTTGATGCCAGCAGGTGGCACCGTGGCACTTTGATCAGAAGGTTCTTCGAATTCTAACTTGATGATTGTTCTCTTTTTGTTTTTTGTTTGCACGGCTGTGATAAATCCAAAGAGATTTAGGATATATAGAGTGGGATAGATGGACCATATTTGGTATCCAGAGCAAGACTATACTAAATTCTTGCTTAGAAGGTTCTACCTACAATTATTCTTTGATAGTTTGCTTTTATACAATAATCAAAACCCTTACTCGGGGAACAAGTGAACAAAATGGTTATGCATTTCTTCATTGACAACTCTACAAGTCGCTTTTTTCCATGATGCATTTTTCCATGATGCATTTTTCCTTGATCTAACTATTAACAAATGAGAACGCATCAAAGAGAGTTTTCCTTTTGGTTTGTAGGATTGGAAACTACAAATCCTGTGTCATGCATTGAAGAAGATAGTTGGTAAGCCACACATATGTGAAATTTCCAATTTTCATCATTCCGAAGCTCATGTCCACTTCTTTATTATCTGCATTTATTGTCCCTCGGAGACGGTTCTGAGACTTCCGAGCAACATTGTCAATCTGTTAAAGATGCTCAAAGATTGTTAGGGGATGTATAACAAAAATGAAATTTGGTTATATCTAATTAATTCAATTATCACTACTGTGTTCCAACATAGCATATCCAACCAAGTATGCAATAAAGTAAAACATAAACACACGAGACTTGGTTACGCAGTTCAGTGAAATCCACCTACATCTGCGTGGCCATACCCAGTTCAGAATGAATCCACTAATCAGAAAGATACAGTACAAAGTACACCCTACAATATACTTATCTTAACTAATTATAACATGTGAATTCTACAAGCTCCCATTGCTAACGATCCGTCTTGATCAGACTCCCTCTGACCTCGAAACTCGTTGACGCTGGATCTCCTCCTACCGAGGAATTAAATTATATGATTCTGAACTTGATCAACGGTTTAAGTTCATGATGGAATACAGACGAATGACTCTGTAGTACCTCTCGAAAGATAAAATTCTAGATGTAGATTTTTGTTCAATTAATCCGTGAGTGACACAGCCGTGATGTCCATCAATATATATCATGAGTGGATTGGAATTCTCCACATTTGTTTTCAAAAGATTCTGTTTCCAAATCTGCTTCTTAAGCATATCTAAATCCCATAAATAAAGAGATTTTCCTTATTTCAATTATCCCAAAATGTTACATAAATCCAATTCCACAATTATATAGATTTTCCATAAAACCAGTATGCTTCAATCACACGCCTAAAATAATATATTGCGAAATCTCCAATATTCCATAACTCAATATTCACGCAATATCTTCAACTGATTAAATCTTTTTAGGCTTCACCTTTCCATTTGTTTTAACACAGAAATATCTTCAACTGATTAAATCTTTTTAGACTTCACCTTTCCATTTGTTTTAACATGGAAATTCTTCTTACGCATGCAGTCTTGTGCAAATGTAATTCGTTCTCCACATAATAATCTGATTACAATCAAATCTCTTGGATACAAGAATTACCAAATCTAATCCCTTTAAGTAAGGAATTAGAATAATTAGAATATCTCATCCCTATCATAACCATAACTGAATATTTCAATTTCATAATATTAATCAAATCCCACAGATATAAGAACTGGTATATTCTCCAACTCAAATACAACTTGTACGAGATGTATATTTCTCGGATTCCGTCTTCAAACTTTCCTTATTTCACCGAAATTCCTTTTTTGACGTTACAACTCAATAATACCATATTTGCATAATTACCACAAATCGCCAATTAACCAAATCTGGACTTTACAAAGAAAATCTGTCTGGATATGGTTTTGAAATATTCGAAAATGTATTCAAAATGTGAAAAAAGGTATTGTTGACGCGAGGAGGTGTTTTGGGAATGCTGAAAACTTCAGTTTCATAAATTGTTGTATGTGTTTTGAGATGCTTTGTGCTGTCACAAAATATCAATAAACAGTATCACTAGTGAAATTCCAGCGTATCTTGTCAAACAGCAATTTGTGTATGTAGTGTATAGTTTTTGTTATACATGTAGTTTTATGGTATTTAGCGATTTGTTATCTATGCTTCTCTGTCAATTGGATCAAGGTATAATGTGGCTTCTTGCTATCTATGAGGTTTTGATGTAACTTGGTGGTGTTTGCTTGCGTTATCGCCAGTGAGTTAACTGAACGTCTGAAACTGATCATGATAAAATGAAGTTGTTTATTACTGCATGTATGCTTGAAATAATTCTTGTATCTGTAGTGCCCCTCTTTTTGTTGAATATTTGAACTTATTGTTTGTTAGAATATTGATTAACTGCAAATGCATCAATTTTCAGGAGAGAAAGGATTATTTGCATTCTCCCCACCTCACCAAGGCATTGATGGTGAGTGGAGTGATAAATCTGGTGTAATTGTGTACAGATGGAACCAGAAGGACAATAGGCCAAATACTGGGATTCAAACTGGAAAAAGCGATGGAGCTGTTGTGCTGAGTATGATGAAAATGCTCCGACTTGTAGGAAGGGATGACATGTCTCGTATGATGATGGATTCACTTTATACTGATGGTATCTTTAATGAATTCATTATCAAGGATAAACTCTTCTTTGTTATAAGAGTCACATTACAGCATAGTGGCCAGCATGTAATATATCTGCTTAAATGAGTGGTTTAGATTGTGTTATAAATTGCAAATTCTTTGGTTAAGATTTGGTTTGGTGTACGATAAACTGAATAATTACCTAAATGCAGAGTCTTTGAGACGATTAATCGGCTCGCCCTCAGCCACCTCTACCACTCGACACCACAGGCCTCATCGGAAAGGTAAATCACAGCACTCCTGTAGCTGAGCACATGACCCTCGATTGTGTTCGGTGCACACAAGAAGTCCTTCCACTGGAAGAACCCCCACACTGCCGCTGCCGGGAGTCGAACCCGTGTTCCAAAGGAATTAGGTCATGCACCCAACCACTTGGGCGATCGTGTGGGTGTAAATGCAGATTGTTGTCATGTATGCAAATTCTTGTTCTTGCATATTTAGTGTTAGGATAAATCAGATTACTGATTAGATTATGATTTATTATGATTAGAGTTCTTTCCTTATTACACTTCTATTGTACTCTCTATATATTCAGTCATCAATAATATAATTCCTTACAGCAAATCATTCTCTCATGGTATTAGAGCCTCTTATGATCCAAAACCTAAAACTTAAATTTCCGTCACCGTTGGTCACCAGCGGCCCTTCTTCCAGAGGCTCCGTCACGCGCTCCCCCTCCACGCTCGACCCCGCTCCCCTCCAGCTCCCTTTCGCTCCACGCGGCTCCCCTCCGGATGCACGCAGCTCCCTTTCGCTCCACGCGGTTCCTCTGTGGACTCGAACAGCACCCTTCCGATTCATGCGGCTCCTCTCCGGACGCTCCGCTCCGTTGCTTTTCCTCTCCAGTTATGGCTCAAGAAAAACTCTCCTACGACACTCTGCTCCAGATGATGCAGATAAAAATCACTCCATCAAATTATCTTCTCTGGAAGCATCAAGCAAGTTATGTCCTTCGTCCTCAAGGTCTGTACAGTTTCATTGATAGCACTAGATCTCGTCCCACTCTCTCACCACCACCAACACCGCAGACCCTGTCTTTTGCTGCCACAGTCTCAACTCCTTAGGGTGGCAGTAAGGTTGATCTCCAGGAGGCTTATTTGAAAGCAAAAGAAGAGTATGATCAATGGGTTGATGAAGATCAACGTGTCTGCGGTCTTCTGTTTTCCTCTCTCACCGCTGAAGTTCTCGCAGAACTCCCAGATTGTGCCACTTCCAAAGATATCTGGGATACTCTTGCTCTCATCTATCAGAATAGCAATGCCTCCAACATTCTCCATCTTCGTGCAGATGCGCATGGTATTCGTAAGTCTGGTACTGTTCATGAACTTCATCTCAAATTTAAGGAGATTTTTGAACAACTATCTGTCATGGGTAATCCGGTTTCAAATGTTGATCAAATTGTATGGTTCTTGACTGCTATTGGTCCTGAGTATTAAGATTTTTCTACTCCTTTTATTAATGCTATTCCAACCCCACTTTATGCGGATGTTCTTGCCAGTGCCAAAAACAACGAGCCTTTTTGATTAATTTATAGGGACACTCAGGACCAGCCATAGGACAGGTCGCATTCCAGACCAGCGACACACCTCAAGCTGGCCGCGCTTGTGATCACACGCCGACTCGAGGTGGCCGCGCGTGGCCTTCTTACGGCGGTTGCTTTGGTGGCAGGCGCAACGGAGACCGTCAGTCCTATTCTGGTTCCCAGGTAGCTGCTCTGGTCCTTGGTCGCGGTCGTCCTCTCTGTTCCTGGTGCGGATGGCTCGATCACTATGCTGCGACGTGTTACCAGATGCAGGTACAGATTGGTCGTTCGCCAAGCACTCATTTGGCAGAAAATCATCACTCTTCTCAGCAGTCTGATACTTCTTTTCGTCTGTTAGATTGGTACCTTGATTCCGGCGCTACTAGTCATATGGCGACTTCCACCTCAGGCCTAGACAGTTTCACTCCTTATACTGGTAAATCTCGTGTTCTTGTTGGTAATGGTGCTCCAGTTATGATATCTCATATTGGCGATTCTAGAGTTTATGAGAACTTGCATTTGTCTGGTGTTTTAGTTGTGCCTAATATTACTAAGAATTTACTATTTATTAGTTAGTTAACCAGAGATATGAGTGTCCAAATTACATTTGATAACCGGAATTTTGTCATTCATAACAAAGTAACCAGGGCGGTCATGGGTCGGGGGCACAGCGAGGATGAATTGTACATTTTGGACCGGCGAGATGCAACATTTGTTTCAATTTTACAGCAGAATAACTGTCGAGCTTCATATGAGTTGTGGCATGCACGCCTAGGTCATGTTCCTAGTGTAGTGATTACTAGTTTACATAAGTCTGGTTTACTTTCAGTTTCTTCTTTGTTGCCTAAACCGCATACCTCTCCCCCCTGTGTTATGGCGAAAGTTCAACGGTTGGCGTTTGTTGAGAACCCTAAACGTGCTGACAATGTTCTTGATTTAATACATTGTGATTTTTGGGGGCCTTCCCCGGTTTTATCTACAAATGGTTTTTCGTATTATGCATTGTTTGTGGATTATTTTTCGAGATTCACTTGGTTGTACCCCCTTGGTTGCAAATCGGATTTTGTTATTTGTAGTTTGAGGCACTCGCTGAGAATCAGTTTTTACCAAAAATTAAAGTTTTTCAAAGTGATGGTGGCACTGAATTTTTGAACACAGACTCAGATCACATTTTGCCGCAAAAGGTGTTCATCATCAGGTTTCTTGTCCGGCCACTCCAGACTAGAATGGGCGCTGAACGCAATCATCACCATGTTGTTGAAATGGGTCTCACGATGCGTTTCACTACAAACTTCCAATTTCTCGTTGGGATGATGTGTTCACCACTGTTGTCTACATTATCAACCGTTTGCCTACTCCAGTTCTGCAGGGACCGACACCTTATGGTTTTTTTATCATCGGGATCCTATCTATGGTAACTTTCATGGTTTTCGGGTTTTTCCTTTTGTTCATCCTTTTGCTGATTATAAGCTATCTCCCCGAAGTATTCCATGCATATTTATCGGTTACAACACGCAGTATAAGGGGTTTCGGTGTCTCGACCCTTCCACTGGAAAGGTTCATTTTACTTGTCATACTCGATTTGATGAGGCTTATTTCTCTTGATCCGGCATCGGGAATTGAGTTTCTCACATCAAGTTTGGATGTCTCCACCTTTACTGATCTGGATCATGGGTTTGGCGCAGTCACTAGCCTAGGCTCCGTCATCGCCTCAATTTTAATTTCCTGATGATGAGCCATCTTGTCTCGCATCCGGCCTCGGTGGCTCCTTACCCACGGCATATTGTAGTGGATTCTCGCCTATGCTCGATCATGGTGGTCTCTTGCTCGTGGCCAGCCACGACTTGCATGGTGGTCTCAGGCTCCCCGGTTGGCCACAGCCATGACTTGCATCGGACACGCCTACGACCAGCAGCCATGGGCTCAGGCGCCACGGTTGGCTACGGCCACGACCGGTCACAGACGGCCACCTCTTCCCTGCCTCGGTCACGGCCATGGGCAACTTCACAGCCACGGACAACCTCCTTCTCCCTGCCTCGGTCAAGCCCACAGACGGTCAAGGCTCCGCCGCTAACTAGGTTTTTCCACGTCCAGCACCTTCTCGCATGGTTACGCACTCTTCCACAGGAGTTATCCAGCGCCGAGATTATTCAGAGATTCATGCTCATAGTCTTCTTGCGGCTCATCTTTCTCAGAAAGAACCGACTGATTATCGTTCTGCAAAATAAGATCTTTCTTGGGTTTCTGCTATGGATGAGGAGATGACTGCTCTTCGTGGTCAGCATACTTGGGATCTTTTTTCTCGCCCTCTGGACATTAACATTATTAGGTCTAAATGGGTTTATCGGCTGAAGTACAAACCTGATGGTTCGGTTGATCGCCATAAGGCACATTTGGTAGCTCCGGGTTTCTCTCAGATTCCCAATTTTGACTTTGACCATACTTTCAGCCCTGTGGTTAAAGCATTTACAGCTCTAGCTATTGCTACTTTTCGTGCTTAGTCTCTACATCAGTTGGACGTTAAGAATGTCTTTCTTAATGATGTTCATGATTCTCCAGTTTTTATGGCTCAACCCATTGGTTATAAGGATCCCACTCATCCAGACAGTGTTTTTCGTCTACGGAAGGCCATTTATGGTCTGAAGCTGGCACCTCGAGCATGGTTTCAGCATTTCAGTGCTTATCTTTTCCAGCTTGGGTTTCGTTGCAGTTCTTCTGATACTTTATTATTTGTATTGTCTCATGGCTCATCGTTGTTGTATCTTTTGGTCTATGTTGATGATATCATTTTGACTGGGAATGATTCCACTCTTATTTGGCAGTTCATTGATCGCACCCATCAGGAGTTTGCTATCAAAGATTTGGGTGTCTTACACTACTTTCTTGGCTTGGAGGTCACACCCAATTTCTCGGGACTTCTTCTGGGGCAGGTAAAGTATGCCCGGGACATTATTTCTCGGGCTGATATGTCAGATGTAGTGCTAGTCTCTACACCGTTTCTATCGAATTCTCAGCTTCACAGCAGTACGATTTCACAGTTCAAGAGTTCGACGTTGTATCGCTCTTTGGTTGGTGCTCTCCAGTATCTAACCATCACTCATCTGGATTTAGATTTTGCATTTAATTCTGTCAGTCAGTATTTTCAGGACCCTCGAGAACAACATTTTTTGGCTATCACTCGAATTCTCCGCTATGTTCGGTGGACCCTACATTTTGGTCTCAATTTTTGTGCAGCTACTTCTCTGGAGATGCTCGGTTATTCTGATGCAGATTGGGCCATATGTTTGGAAACTCATTATTCTACTTATGACTATGCTATCTTTTTAGGCGGTAACTTGGTTTGTTGAGTGCGAAGAAACAGCCCACTGTGTCTAGGTTCAGCACAAAGTCGGAGTATCGTGCTTTGGCCAACAATGCTTCTGAGGTCATCTGGATGACTCATTTGCTTCGTGATCTTCACGTTTCTCTTTTTGGTGTGCCTCTTCTGCTTTGTGACAACAACAGTGCCATCTTCTTGCCTTAGAATACGGTGGCGCATAAGCAGGCTAAACACATTGACATTGATTATCATTTTGTTCGTGAGTTGGTTTCTTCAGCCAAGCTTCGTGTTGGTCATGTTCCTACATCTCTAGAAGTTGCAGATATCTTCACCAAGGGTCTTTCTCATCCCTTGTTTGAGTTCTTCATGTCCAAGCTTTACGTCTCTGAGAATTCGATGCTTCGCTTGGGTTGGGGGGGCTCTGTGTGTGTGTGTGTTAGGATTAATCAAATTATTGATTACATTATGATTTATTATGATTAGAGTTATTTCCTTATTACACCTCTATTGTACTCTCTACATGTTCAGTTATCAACAATAAAATTTCTTACGGAAAATCATTCTCTCATTTAGGAACTGAGAATACATGTTACAAGCTTAAGCTGTTGAATTTCTGGAGAATGGCAGTTGCCTTTTTTTCAGGATGTCTATCAAGTTTTCTGTTAAGAGCACAATCAAGAACTAAACTTTCATGTTAAACATATTGATTAAAGCTTTACCTTCCTTCATGATCTGCATAATTTAGGTGGCGTTTGGTATTAGATCAAATCTTTTGAGTAAAGTACAGAGACTTTCGACGAATATTTCAAGATTCCAATTCTCTATTCCCGTACCATAAATCGAACAAGGTAAAAGTAAAAGTAGAACCAAAACAGGCGGTATATGACGCAGAAACAAAAGCCTCCACTGACAAAATTATACATTGATCTCAATTCACAGTTTTGAATGACTGATGAAGGTGCGTCAGTGCTTCTTGGTCCCTATTCCACTCTGTAGTTGGAGCATTTACAAAATGAGCGTACAACTTATTCTTGGCGCAAGTCACTGAGATCAAGCTATGAGCTCCAACTCCATCGATCTCGTACTCATAATACACTTGTCCCTCATCATCCTTCCTCTCATTGGATGTCACGCTGTCGGCACTCGAAATGAGATCCTGCAAACTGACATCAGACAATGCCAGATTGTTGAGCACAGCATCCTTTGGCGCCAGCTGCCGGAAACCAGCAAGGTACGTCAAGTACTCTTTCTCAGTTTTCTTCTTGGGGTTATAGAACTCGCTGTCTGTCCCATTTGTTCCCTTCTCCACCTTGGACACCAGCCGCTCTTTCCATCCGTCCGGGACGTCGTAGATGTACTCTGCGGTTGTCTTCTTGTCCGAGTTGCCGCCGTAGCCGCCGTAGTTGGCTGCACTGGCGGCGGTGCCGTAGTATATGAAGTAGTCTGCGGCCAGTGAAGGGGGCACTGAGGAGGCGAGGAGTGTGGTGGCTAAGGCAGTGGCGGTCAAGGCGGTGGTTAAGGTTGAGGGCTTCTTGGGCGGCGGAATCGGGAGGTGGGGTTTCGATGGCGGTGGCGGAATGGTTGGTTTGGAAGTGGATGGGGAGAGAATGGCTGAGGGAGAGAAAACGGTGGCCATGCTGGAGTGGAGTGGATGCGATCAGTACTGCAAAACCTGTGGATAAGGTTGTTTTGTAGTCGTGCCTTCGGATTTTGGTGGGGACTAACTGCTCTATCGTTCAACACATGTCTGATCGCTCACAAATAACCGAAATTTGTTTTTTAGTCTTTAAAATTTAGTCGTCCTACTAATTTTGTTACTCCCTCGGTCCCAGGGAAATCTGCAAACTTTCTTTTTTATTTGCACAATTTTTATTTTAAAAAAAAACTAATCCAACAAAAGATTAACTTACCCTTAAACAAATAAAATTTTACATCTAAACCCTACCTCATATCCAGCCCAACCCACTACTTCATCTTCATTTTTCACCCCAAATTATTTCATCTCTGCTAACATTTTCTCTCCACCACCATTCAAATCCTCTCCACCACCTCCGCCACCCATCTCCGCCATCCTATCAGTGCCACCTCCTCCTTCCCTCGCCTCCGCCTCTGCCACCACCTCTACCACCCATCAGCGCCACCTCCTCCTTCCATCGCCTCCGCCTCTGCCACCACCTCTACCACCCATCAGCGCCACCTCCTCCTTCCATCGCCCCTGCCTCTGCCACCACCCCTCCCCCTCCTCTTCGTCCCCGCCACCTTCTTCGCTAGATTTTGTGGCTCCTCCACCAGATTTCGTGGCTCCTCATCTCTTCCCCGACTCTTCTTCCTCTCTACCACTTCCGCCAACCATCTCCGCCACCCCATCAGCGCCACCTCCTCCTTCCCTCACCCCCGCCTCTGCCACCACCCCTCCTCCTCCACTCCGTCCCCGCCACTTCCTCTGACAGGTTTTGTGGCCCCTCCGTCAGATTTTGTAGCTCCTCCTCTCTTCCCCGACACCTCTTCATCCCCGCCACCTTCTTCGCTAGATTTTGTGGTTCCTCCACTAGATTTCGTGGCTCCTCATTTCTTCCCCGACTCTTCTTCCTCTCTACCACTTCCGCTAACCATCTCCGCCACCCATCAGCGCCACCTTCTCCTTCCCTCACCCCCGCCTCTGCCACCACCCCTCCTCCTCCACTCCGTCCCCGCCACTTCCTCTGACAGGCTTTGTGGCCCCTCCGTCAGATTTTGTAGCTCCTCCTCTCTTCCCCGACACCTCTTCGTCGGAGACCATCTCGTCGTTTGGTAAACCCAAAAAGGCTAATCGTAGGTCAGCGTGCGGTGGTGTGGAGCAACAAAACCGGTGAAGATTCTGGGTTTGAGTTTCTGGGTTTAGTTGTTTGTGTTTCTGGGATTTCAGACGAGGGTTTGGATTGTGGTAAAGATAGGTGGTTGCAGAGGCGGTGGGGGAGGTGAAGGCTGGTGGCTGTTGGTGACAGTGGGAGGGTATGGTGGCTGTTGGTGGCGGTGGGAGGGAACGGTGGGAGAAAACAGAGAGAGAAAACGCAGGGAGGAAGAGAAGAGGTGCAGAGAGTTTTGGTAATTTGACCCAGGGGAAATTTTGAGAGAGAATTTCTCTCTCTGCAGAATCCCCTAGGACAGAGGGAGTATCATGTTTTTGGATAGAGTATAAAAGCGAAGGGAATATGATCTCTCACTTGTTAATTGATTGGTTGGTGAGTATTTATAAATCGAGTTCGTCTCTTGTAAGACTGCCTAACGACAATATCATGATATTGTAAATCTCCTTTGTTTAGATTTTGGCTTTTACATGCAATTATATTGGACTCGATTAGTTTTGAAATTCATTAAAATTTAGAAAACTTGCTCTTACATAGTAAAAAAATAAATCTCTCTTTACTTATAACTGAAGCAATTAATAGTTATATTTCAAGCACCTACAAGCTTGGATGAAAACACCTACAACTTATACTTGAAGCACCAACAAATATAAGTCGAAGCACATTCAAAGTATAATTTTCTCAAATTGTTATTGAAGTACCTACAAGCTATATTTCAGGCACATAACTTGAAGCACTTACAAGTATGGCTTGAAGCACTTACAAGCATGGCTTGAAGTACTTACAAGCATGGCTTGAAGCACCAACAACTATAAGTTGAAGCACATTCAAAGTATAATTTTTCAAATTGTTAATGAAGTACTTACAAGCTATATTACAGGCACATAACTTGAAGCACTTACGAGAATGCCTTGAAGCACTTACGAGAATGCCTTGAAGCACTTACGAGAATGCCTTGAAGCACTTACGAGAATGCCTTGAAGCACTTACGAGAATGCCTTGAAGCACTTACGAGAATGCCTTGAAGCACTTACGAGAATGCCTTGAAGCACTTACGAGAATGCCTTGAAGCACTTACGAGAATGCCTTGAAGCACCTACAACTTATACCTGAAGCACCAACCACCATAACTTGAAGCACATTCAAAGTATAATTTTCTCAAATTGTTACTGAATTACCTACACACAATATTTCAATCACATAACTTGAAGCACTTACAAATATGGGTTGAAGCACCAACAAATATGAGTCAAAGTAAATTCGAAGTATAATTTTCTTAAATTGTTATTAAAGTACTTCCAAGCTATATTTCAAGCACATAACTTAAAGCACTTAAAAGTTTGGCTTGAAGTACCTACAACTTATACTTGACACACCAACAAATATAAGTCGAAGCACATCCAAAGTATAAATTTCTCAAATTGTTATTGAAGTACCTACAAGCTATATTTCAGGCACATCAAGTGAAGCACCTACATCTCACACTTGAAGCACCTTTAGCTTATATTTGAAGCACCAAGTATACGTGAAACACTTTCAAACTTGCTTTTTCCTAGAAGTTAATATTGAAACGGAGCGTCAGAGATCATTAAGACATTTGAGAAAAGTAGTGATACATCAGAGTCTCTTAAACATAGTGCACTAATCGACAAAGAGTTACAACATTATAAACCTTTGTTGTATGCAGTATAACATAGCTACTTACAGTACTACCATGATTATTATCATTGCTTAGGTCTACAAAAACATAACATGATTCAGAAATTCGTTAGATTGCCCTAACGACTAGGACCCTGAATACGATGTTGTTGGAATTCGAGAGAGTGTAGCAGCGATCAATTGCAAAAACACAATCCATCTAATGCGCAACTTTATGTTTCTCTGGGAGCATTCTTCGAGACGCGAGTCTTAGTAATGAGCGAGTTCAATCATCCACGCGTGTTCAGAAGTGTTCAGCAGTATGACCATTTTCATCTCTCTTAGATCATATCGCTTCAAGAGCCTCAATGGAATGGTCCATAATAAAACACAAACGTTTGATTGTTAACTTACTTCAGAAAGGAAATAAGATTTATATGAGCTTTGTTTACCAAATAGTTGTGCTTCATATGAAGTTTTTCGATGTATGCTAGGAAATCCATCTTAAATGAGCATCCTGCTTCACAAACATTGTTAATCAAATTCATTTATCAAAAGAGTGACTGAATTAATGCTATCTGTACACAAATATGGCAAACTTATGAAACTTGTAACTTCCTCCCCATACTGCCAAATGCATCGGGCATTTTGAAAACAATATTACATTTTAATCACATATAATAGGGATATTATCAAAGAAAAACTCACTCTTTTTTGCATTCTTCCTGGCCATTAGTTCCGCCCGTCTCAGATTGTCAAAAGGGTTAGTTAAATACTCAAATTCCTCTCGCAGATACCGAGATCAAATAATACATGTACTTGGACGACCATACAATCATTTTTCTTAAACCAAAGAAGGTTGTTAAGTTTGATTTTATTCAGCAACAGAAAATCATGCCAAACAAACATAAAAAAAGGAAATCTCAATGCATTCATTATGAACTACGCACTAAACTAAATTGCACACATGAATCGTACAATAAATAAGATGTGTACTTCCATTTCCAAAACCTGATACTAGAAAAATGTTGTAAGCACATGCACTCTCCCACAAACATACAATATGGAGGCCTGTTAAAACTAAAGATTCTAACCTGCTGCACCAAAACTCTTCGGGCTCACCGCTGAGGCACATCATCTATTTGCCTCAAACTCACAATGAAAGTGCAACTGACCAAAATGATAGCTTGGTACAAACGGCACCATTTCAATCTGGCAGTCCAGAACAAAATGCAGCAGCACTATGTGTGCCTCATACTCACATGGAAAATGGTACAGATCAGAATGGCAGCTCAGTACCAAAAGTAGTCGCTCAATTTGGAAGGCCAGTGTGAAATACAATACTCCCTCCGTCCCAAATTAAACTGCACACTTCATAAAACGTCACCATTCACTGTCCAACTTTGACCACTTATTTGAATAGATATATAAACAATAATATTATCATATGTTATATGATTTTATTCGTCGTACAACGTTGTTTATGAAAAGTAACTTTTTGTATGCCAAAATTATATGTAATTAAACATATTAACGATTAGACAAGTTTCTTGATGAGCGTGAAATTTTCTCTCATACCATTTAATTTGGGACGGAGGGAGTAGCAATATATGTGATAAATAATGGCACAACTTACTCAGTTTCCATGACATAACACTCACTCAAATGCTACGGTGATTAAAAAAGACACTAGTTGATCCCACAACTATTTATAATATGTTAAGGTATAATGTGGACTATTGATGTTACCTCTTAAGCTGACAAAACATCTACGTATACATTTTTGCAGTCCACAACTGACTCTTGCATCATTCTAGGGATTTAATATGAATACCCATTGTGTTGTGCGGAATGGAGAAAGAAGAGAAAATATGAATGAAAATAACAAGACACAAGATTTACGTGGTTCACCAATTTGTCTACATCCACGGGAGACGAATTCACTAATTTTGTGCGGAACAGAATTAGAGTCGGTTTAAAGAGAGAAGAGAGACACTTTATATGCTGTCTCCACTAAACCCTAACAAACTGGGCCAAAAACACAATTCGGCCCAAATCAACAGCAGTCCAATAAAGAGACAAGCTATACCGTCGGACCGGGGGCGACTCCGCCCCCGGACCCCCAGGCCAGGGTGCGCTCCGCCCCCCTGGACCCCCCGACTCGCTGACCGGACCGCGAGACCCCCGTTTGTTTCCCGGGGGTGACTGCCGCCCCCCCGGACCTCCAGACCAGGGTCGCAGAAGCAGCTATTACCGTATTCAAGGCATACCAACACATTGGCTAGTTTTGTATAGCAAAACTCTCCTTGGATACTCTTCTCATGTTTAATTAAACCTGAAATATACTCATTAATGCCCTTATTTAGACCATTTAACAGACCACAAAAAATAATTTCACCACCAAAACAAATTTAGCCATCTCTGCAATTTGAATCACCAATGATCCTATAACTATGAAAATTATATACGGCAGAAGAAAACTCATTGCAAGTCAACAAAGCCCACTGAAATTTGAGTTACAAAAACACCAACCATTACGAAAACACCAATCATTACAAAACAGCAATAAAACTCTTCCAGGAAAATCCAATAACTTGCAGAGTCCCAAACGTTAGACTCAAAAAAGCGAAAAATCAACCACAAAATATGCAAGGACTAAGACCTAGTTTCAATTATTTTTTTGAAATCATTAGAATCACCCGTGATGACGTTTCCATAGGGAAGGTGCTTTTCAGTTCGAACCGGCTAACACTCGCCCTAATTGATCTCACTACAATAGCTTCACCATAGGAATCGGTTGTGAAAGGGGAAGGAAAGGAATGGAATCGCCAGTAGTTTCATGTTTGAAATCGGTGGCGTCATGGCGGGGCGGAGAGGAGGAGTTGCAGAGCAGAAAGGAGAAGAAAGGGTTGCGGGATTGTAAAAGAGATTCTTATGTAATGTTACGACCCGAAATCAAGGCTTATGATATGACCTGAGAATTTCATTTAGTTTAGAAATAAATTAGAACAGTTAGATTGAATGTATAAACCAATCAGATATGTTCTCACACAAGTGAGTGTTCTCACATTACATTAAGGAGGTGTATTCTCACCTGATTCCAATTCTATGTATATGTATGTATATGTATGCTATTATCCACCCTTATATGATGAACCCTTTGGAAAATTTCTCTTCGTGGACGACCCCGATTTGTCACTCTACTTAGTTGTATTTAAGAAGTATTTAGGGCTATAAATTATATATTTTAGAAGTACGGCGACAACCTCCCAAATTTTGGCGCCGTTGTCGAGGAAGAGGTGTATATTTTTGTTAGAGCTGTCCTAAGGCTGTATTACAGCGGTATATTTTGTGTGTTATATATAGGATGTATTTGTGCTTATCTGTTTATAATTAGGGGATATAGTTTCCTAGAATAGATCATAGGATGTGTATAAATCAAGGCTTTCCTGTGAATAGAAGTATTGAATTCTCTCTGCATTATCTATGGTTTACATGGTATCAGAGCTCTGAAATTCAGAACCTTCGAACTTTAGATTCAAAGCCTCCGAAATTCAGATTCAACCCTTGGCCCTTCACTCGCATATCTTCTTTCCTCCTCAGATTTGTTCTCGTTAGCCTTTGTTCTCCCTAGCCATTATCCTATCCAATGGCTGAAAATAAGTCTGAAAATAAGCCTGAAGTGGTTTCTGTGATTTCTAAAATCACAGACAGCAAACTGAATGGTTCTAATTATTTGGAATGGAGCAAGATGGTTAAGTTCTATTTGCGCAGCACCAATAAAGATGATCATTTGATTAAAAACCCTCCAACATCAGAAGATCAGAAGTCAACGTGGCTCAGGGAAGATGCCCGTTTGTTCCTGCAGATTCAGAACTCTATTGACAATGAGGTAATTGGCTTAATTAGTCATTGTGACTCAGTCAAAGAATTGATGGAGTATTTGGAATTTTTATATTCGGGAAAAGGCAATATTTCTCGAATATACAAGGTTTGCAAGGCATTCTACCGTGCTGAAAAACAAGATCAGCCTCTTCTGGACTATTTTATGTCTTTCAAGAAGACATATGAAGAGCTCAATGCGTTGCTGCCCTTTAGCGCTGATGTGAGAATTCAGCAACAGCAACGAGAGCAGATGGCTATAATGAGCTTTCTAGCCGGACTTTCTCCAGAATTTGAATCTGCTAAAGTACAAGTTCTGTCTGGGGCTGATCTCTCCTCCCTGCAAGACGTTTACAGTCGAGTTCGGCGCTCAGAGAGTACTCCACCTTCACCAGTCAGCGGAGCTTTAGTTGGCCGCAACACTTATGGGTCAGGGAGCACCCATGGTTATAGCGGACAGAAAGGTGGTGCAGCATATGAGGGAGAAACTGGACAGACAAGTATTGGAAGTACTTTTTGCAACTATTGCCGAAAGCCAGGCCATACGAAGTTTGAGTGCAGAATGTTGCAGTATAAAAATCAGCATAAACCCTCTGCTAATGTTTCCACCACTCATGGTACCTCAGAACGGCAAGTTCTTATCTCTGGAGATGAATACGCCAGATTCTCACAGTACCAAGAATCACTCAAAACACTTCTCCCTCTACTGCAGTTGCCAATTCAGGTAAATCCACCAAATGGGTCATTGATTCTGGAGCCACGGATCATATGACAGGTAATCCAAACCTCTTTTCTTCATACCAATCTGCTTCCTGCTCTCCAGTTACATTAGCTGATGGATCATTATCTTCTGTTGATGGCTGTGGCATTGTTAATCCAACCCCTCTTCTTTCCTTATCATCTGTTTTACATTTGCCAAACTTTTCTTTCAATTTACTCTCCATCAGCAAAATAACTCGTCAACTTCGGTGTTGTGCCTTATTTTTTCCTGATTATTGCTTGTTTCAGGATCTTATGACGAAGACGATTATTGGTAAAGGACATAAGGTTGAAGGTCACTACATTCTTGATACAACTCCATCACGCCATATTGCTTGCTCAAGTGTCAACTCTCCCTTTCAAGCACACTGTAGGTTGGGCCATCCATCTCTTTCCCTACTTAAAAAGCTTTGTCCCCAGTACAAGTCATTACCTTCCTTAGACTGTGAGTCATGTCAGTATGCCAAACATCATCGTATTAGCTCAAGCCCTAGAGTCAATAAACGTGCAAGTACACCCTTTGAATTAGTCCATTCTGATGTTTGGGGTCCCTGCCCGGTTTTGTCTAAACCTAGATTTCGATATTTTGTTACTTTTGTGGATGATCATTCTCGTGTAACTTGGCTATAATTAATGAAAAGTCGTTCTGAATTGTTTTCACTATTTTGTACATTTTGTACTGAAGTTAAAACTCAGTTTAATACTTCGGTTCGTACTTTACGTAGTGATAATGCTAAAGAATACACATCTGGTGCATTTCAAAATTTTCTAGCTAAGAATGGAATTATTCATGAAACTTCTTGTGTTGACACTCCCTCGCAAAACGGGGTGGCAGAACGGAAGAATAGACATCTTTTAGAAACTGCCTGTGCTCTCCTTTTTCAAATGAATGTTCCTAAATCGTTTTGGGCTGATGCAGTTTCTACCGCATGTTTTCTCATTAATCGTATGCCATCCTCTGTTCTTAATGGTGATATTCCCTACAAAATTCTTTTTCCAAAGAAATCTTTGTTTCCTATTGATGCGAAAATATTTGGAAGTACGTGTTTTGTTAGAGATGTTCGTCCACAGGTCACTAAATTAGATCCTAAGTCCTTAAAATGTGTCTTTCTTGGCTATTCTCGAGTTCAGAAAGGGTATCGGTGTTATTGTCCTAAACTTAACAAATACTTGGTCTCTATTGATGTTACTTTCTTGGAAGACACACCTTACTTTCCATCTTCATCCACTCTTCCTAGTCGAGAGGATGATAATCTATTAGCATATTCAATCACTACTCTTACATCAGAACCAGCTCATCCTACCCCAAGTCTTACCCCTACATCAGAACCAGCTCATCCCCCTACATCAGAAGAAACTCTTGTCCAACCTGACCCACCCAACTTCCACCCTCCTATTACCCAGGTTTACACTAGACGCAAGTCGGCATCATGTCCTTCACCAATACCTGCTTCGTCATCTGATCCAGCTTCAAGCGATGATCTTCCAATTGCTTTACGCAAAGGTAAACGAGAATGCACTTATCCTATTTCTACCTTTGTTTCTTATGACCATTTATCATCCTCTTCTCGCTCTTTTGTTGCTTCACTTAGTTCTGTTTCTATTCCTAAAACCGTCCGTGAAGCTACTTCACATCCTGGTTGGCACGAAGCTATGATTGAGGAGATGAATGCTTTAGATGATAATGGTACATGGGATTTGGTTGATTTACCTACAGGGAAACAGGCTATAGGTTGCAAATGGGTGTTTTCTGTGAAGTTTAATCCAGATGGGTCAGTTGCTCGATTGAAAGCACGCCTAGTTGCTAAGGGTTATGCTCAAACTTATGGTGTCGATTATTCTGAGACATTTTCTCCTGTTGCCAAGTTGACGTCTGTTAGATTGTTCATTTCCTTGGCAGCAACTAATAATTGGCCCTTACACCAACTTGACATTAAAAACGCTTTTCTCCATGGTGATCTTCTGGAAGAAGTGTATATGGAGCAACCACCTGGTTTTGTTGCTCAGGGGGAGTCCGGGCGAGTGTGTCGCCTTCGAAAATCTCTGTATGGTTTGAAACAAAGCCCTCATGCTTGGTTTGGCAAGTTTAGTCAGGCTATTGAGAGATTTGGCATGGTGAAAAGCAAGTCTGACCATTCTGTATTTTTTAGACACTCAAAGGCTGGATTGATTATACTGGTAGTATATGTAGATGATATTGTTATCACTGGAAGTGATGCTGGAGGAATTTCAGGGCTGAAATCTCATCTTCATAATCAATTTCACACGAAGGATTTGGGGGTTCTAAAGTATTTTCTAGGTGTTAAGGTGACTCGGAGTAAACAAGGTATATTTCTATCTCAGAGAAAATATGTCCTTGACTTACTTAGTGAGACTGGAAAATTGGGGGCCAAGCCTTGTTATGCTCCAATGATTCCTAATGTGCAGCTTACACAGGATGGAGAATTATTTGAAGATCCTGAAAGGTATCGAAGATTGGTTGGGAAGTTGAATTATCTTACTTTGACTCGTCCAGATATTGCATATTCGGTTAGTGTTGTTAGCCAATTTATGTCATCTCCTACCGTTCATCATTGGGCAGCATTGGAACAGATTTTGTGTTATTTGAAAGGAGCACCAGGAAGAGGTATTGTGCATGCTAATCATGGGCATAACCGAATTGAGTGTTTTTCAAATGCTGATTGGGCTGGCTCGAAGATTGATAGAAGGTCTATTTCTGGTTACTGCGTATTTGTTGGGGGAAATTTGGTCTCATGGAAAAGTAAGAAACAGTCAGTTGTGTCACGGTCTAGTGCGGAATATGAATATAGGGCTATGGCACAGGCTGTTTGTGAGATTACGTGGATAAAACAATTGTTGACTGAAGTAGGGATTACAACTTCAGTTCCTGTTAAGCTGTGGTGTGATAACCAAGCTGCTATTCATATTTCAACTAATCCCGTATTTCATGAGCGGACCAAACACATTGAAATAGACTGTCACTTTGTTCGTGAGAAGATTCAATAAGGCTTGATTGTTACCTGTTATGTCAAGACTGGAGAAAAACTAGGGGATATCTTCACAAAGGCTTTGAATGGTGCTCGAATAAACTACCTATGTAACAAGTTGGGCATGATTAACATCTATGCTCTAGCTTGAGGGGGAGTGTTAGAGCTGTCCTAAGGCTGTATTACAGCTGTATATTTTGTGTGTTATATATAGGATGTATTTGTGCTTATCTGTTTATAATTAGGGGATATAGTTTCCTATAATAGACCATGGGATGTGTATAAATCAAGGCTTTCCTGTGAATAGAAGTATTGAATTCTCTCTGCATTATCTATGGTTTACAATTTTTAAGTGTTTGGACATACTTATGTGACTATTTGCTAGTTGTTCTTATTTGAATTGTATTTTAGTTTGTTTTGTGTTTGGAGACGTATTGCCTTCATTCTTAGTTTATGGTACGTACTCATTCAAAGAACTGAGAACCTGTGAACTACGACCCAAATTCTTTTTTCTTCTTTGTTTTTGTTTGCTTTTTTTTTTGGAATAGGTATTGCTTGAGTTCTTAGTGAATTTTTACCGAGAATCCTTGCAATATGATTACGATTTTTTGAAAAAAAACAAAAAGAAAAGAAAAAAAAAATGATTTGTCATTCCAACCATCCAACCGAGTCTTGCTATTGGTTGAGAGAGGATCACTACAAGAAGGAAAAAAGCATTGGCTTCCAAAACTAGGGGCATTATGAAGAGTGTTATCAAGAGGTTGGAGTTGTTGGTTTTTGAGGTTAAGGAGGTCAAGAATGGTATCCATACTACGATTCTTACAATCCGGAGTAGAGTGGTAATCCTGATTTGTGGTATGAGAATGCACCGGAAAACCAACAATACAAGATATATGCTTGGCCTTCCCCATCTTATACCATGCCCCAAAACTAAGCTCAAGGAGAAAGTTTAAGCTTGACACATGCGGAGATCATGGATCCAATAGACAACTTGACCAACTTGGCCAAGACTAATGAGGAAGTTGAAACTCAAATCTCTTAAAGACTCAAGGCTGTGGAGAAGCATATGAGCAACATGATGGAAGCGGTGATCCGAATGAAAGCTCGATATTCCAAAGATACACCATCCCAAGTTGAACACGAAGAAACGCTGAATGAGGTTACCATGAAGAAGGAATATGAGTTTCAAGGGGATGATGAGGTGGTTGTCGAAGACAAAGAAGTTGAGGAAGAGGTGATTGTGTTACATTAATTTTTCTTGCCATAACCACCCCTAACCACATCAAATGAACCAACTCCACCATTTTTAGAATTCTTGAAGGAGACAATAGGGGAGCCAAATGATTATGCCAAGCTTCCAAACCACCCGTATCCTTTAAAACCAACTCCACATTTACAAAATCTCTACTTTTTGATACTCATGGTGAAGGGGTTCAAACCTTCACCATATAGATAACTTTGGGGTCATGCCGGCGACCTTAAATATATGGAGCTTCTTGGAAGGTAACCCGAGCTTTTAAGTTAGGCTAGTATTTTTCTTTGATTGAAAAAAAAATTATCAACCATGTCCTCAAACTCTTACCCAAAACCACAAAAACACCACCACCTAAAACCACCACAAAAACCACCATCTAGGATGACAACATTTGGTACAAGTAGAGCCAGTTCCTCCCTAGTTGGTATGTATGGGTTAGGATTGGAACCCCAATATTGACTTGCATTTATGCTGAATCCATTTCTCAGCTGGTATAGAAGGCCTTGCATGTATGAGGTAGAAATGGTATCTTGGAATTGGGTAGTGAATTTTTTTTCACCTCTTCTCAATATATCATTCATTATCTTCTATTTTTCCCATTCACTATAGGGATATGCATGTAGTCTACCCTGACTTATCGATAGTTAGCTTGGGGTTAGTAGGAACCACATTGTATTACGGGAGGCTGCACTTCAAAGGCATCCACCCGGACATTCCACAACTTTTTTATTTACCATTTTACCATCGAAAAAAACCCACCATCTAGGAGTACTACTAGTTGTTTCCGTTTGGGAGTGTTCGAGATTTGAATAGTTGTGGATTTGTAGTGGATGGGTCAAATGTGCATATTGGGCGGAGTTCAGGAACATGTAGGAGAGAACATTCATTGAGAAGAGAGCATTTCTACCACCGGGAAGAACCTTAAGGTTCTAGTTGTGAGTTTTTTTTCTCTCTCCCTTATTTCTTTATCTTGTCCTTTTGTTCACATTAAAGACAATGTGTGTTTCAAGTGTGGGGAAGAGAAATATATTCCATTGTATTGTGTTGTAGTATGCATATGCTATACTTTTATTTGTTTTGTTTGAAAAAACAAAATCCCGCTAATTTGAAAACCTGAGAGGGCAACTTAGGCAAAGTGGGGCTCATGGATAGGTCAAAAACTCGAAAAGGCGACCTATGCAAAAATAAGAGGCCAAATGGTGTGAAAAAAAGGTGATGGTGAGCATTGAGAAGGGAAAAAAATTGTGAAGCTAAGATGAAAACCTGAGAGGGCTCCTAGGCAAAATGAGAGAAACTGAGAGAAGCGGAAACATTCTATGCTTCTCTTAGTTTGTGTATTTGGTAGCTTCTTTGGTAGAGTAAACTAGTTTTACACTTGTATTTTGTACCTCACCTTTGATTTGTATGATGGTTGTTTAGATTATCTTTGTCTTTGGGATGTGAGAGTGTGAGAGATTCTTATGTCTTGGGGCTAGGGTAGTCTAGGAATAAAATGTTAGGTGTTACTGGAAAACCTTGCATGCTAGTTTACGCTTAGGTTTTTACTTGTTCTTGTTTACACGAGGACAAGTAAAGGTTTAAGTGTGAGGGATTTAAGGAGATCTGAAATGCATGTATTTTCCAAAGAATTTAACATTTTTCTCTACAACAGACAACACCTATTACCTTGGTTTTTCAGGGATTTTTACCTCATTTTTTCCCATAAAAACCTGAGGTAAATATGGGCGAAGTAAAAAGTGTACTTTTTACCTCAGCTCAAACCCGAGGTAAAAACTATCTTTTACCACATTTTTTAGACCGACGTCGGCAGATGTTACGTGCAACATCGCTCCTAGCAATAATGGCAACGATATGGTACAATATTTGTGACATCATTCATATCAACGTCGGGATATAAGATGAACGACGTCGGCCACACCAACAAGACAAGCGATGTGAGATAAAAATCTACGAAATCGTTCTGAAGAACTATGACATCGTGCAATGCGTTGCACCGATGTTGTGTGCATGCTGACGTGGAACGATGATTCATATGACATCGTTTTGAATGGGCAATGTTGCAAAAATAATTACACGTCGGTTCTACATGCAAAGTCTCTTTTGTGCCACATGAGCACCTGTAAGTGCAACGTTGTACATCAGTTGTGGAGAGAACGTTTTGGTTAAATATTATAATATGAAATATTTGATGAAACAAACAATTGTTCATCAATAGTATTGGATTACTCTAGACATGGTTAAACATCATAGAACAATCAATTGTCATTAAATTCACGTGGAAAAATTAACAATGACATGTTAAAATCCAAAATACTAGCTATAACATATATTGCAAATACATGTTACCATATATAATAATACATAAAGTTGATATTCAATTTAAACATTAAATGTATTGAACCACCATATTGTCTATGTTGTAAGGCATTAACACTGTTAAGGAGAGTAGTGAAATGACAAGTCATCGATGAACAGTCCATCGATAACTCTCGTTGTCCTATTACACCCAATACACATGAAACAAAATTTATGTTAAAATTGGGCAGTCCCGAGTTGAAAAACACATAATATAGTCATACTTAGACGACATGAATGTTAACTTGGGAAAAAATGGATATGGGTAGAAGCGACGTCGTACATTAGAGTAATTGATATCGCTAAGGCTGACCTAAGTGCGATTTTAGACATTCAAGATATTTCATGCTTTTTATTGACATGTGCGTCGCCAGTCTTAATTTAGTCGTACATTGCAAAGGCCGACTAACAGTGACCGACGTCGCACATTCATGTTGTGTTCATATGAAAAAGTAATTATTGTACACAATTAGCCCTGATATAAGCATTTTTTTCTCATTCTTTACAAACATGGGATCATCTTGGAAACAAAAACAATATACACTATATAACAAGTTACACAATCATCATACATTATGAAAATATACAAGCTTTGATCAATGAGAAAAATAACATATAGAAGGTATGGTAATTAAATTGCTAAATTAACATTGAATGTATAGAAATTGGGTAATTTTTGGCGACATATGTGGTTCAGTCGTCGATCAGCATTTGGCGACATACACTCGAACGCACACGAGGGCCAATGGGTAACTTTTGAAAAGTGTTGTAAAATACTCCATTTTAAAATTTGGGCACCTTCCGTCGACCATTTTGATACCAGATGAAAATGACAATGCCATGCAAATATGAATAGAAAAATGTTATCTACAAATTTGCATTTGGACTTGAACCACTTTCTTGGAGGGATCTAAGTGTAAATATTTAAAAGTTCACTGGTTACCCCAAACTTTATTCCGATCGTCTAAATAATAAACATTGTCATATCTAGTCAAACTTATAATAACCGAGAGTAACAAATGAGAAACTGCTCTTATTCCACAGAGACTTCCTAACCATGTTCTTCCAACTAACCCCTTGTATAACTATAAGTAATCATCTAAAATTTACACTAGACCACGTACCAGCGCTTTCTAAAATACACGGAATTTTATTATATTTTATTTAAAAAAACCAAGAATAAGAAAATTCATGTGATTCTATGTGATGGAAATTATCGTTCCCATAACGCTTATCCTAAGGGTATAAATGGAAATACTAATACAAATGAGGGATGATTACCCCATTCCATTGATTCGGTCATGCCTAAATTGGAATACATTGGTCCTAACAATGTGAATTAGATTAGGGTATCTCCACATTTGTATTTACTCTTCTCCCACATTCGTGGAGGGATCTAAGTACAAAAATTAAAAAGTTGACTCGTACTCCCAGAAGTGATTCGAAACGTCCTGGAAGGGACCTTTGCCATCCTCAGTCAAACTTATAATCCTTGAAAATGATAAATAAACAGGCATGCGCCCACAGAGACTTCCCAACCAAGTTCTTCCAACTAACCCCTTGTATACTTATAAGTAATCATCTAAAATTTACTCTAGACCACGTACTAGCGCTTTCTAAAATATGATGGACATAATTTTATTATATTTTATTTTCATAAGAAACCAAGAATAAGAAATTTCATGTGATTCTATGTGGCGGACATTATCGTTCCCATAATGTTATCCTAAGGGTGCAAATGAGGGATGACTACCCCGTTCCATTGATCTGGTCATGCCTAAATCAGAACATCTTGGTCCTGTCAATGTGAATTAGATTATGGTATCTCCAAATATGTATTTCCACTTCTTCCACATTCGTGGAGGGACTTAAGTACAAAAATGAAGAGGTTGACCCGTACTCCCAAAAGTGATTCCGATTGAAACAGACATTAATAAAGTTCATGGATAATTATAAACTCAATAAGTATTTCTAATATACTATAGAGCGTTATTAAGGTCAATTATATATTTTTTGGTCAAATGCGGGCCATTTCATATGCTAGTGGGCGGAAATTGTGAGGCCTGAAATCACACTTATCGACGTCGTTCATATGCTAGCTATTATTTTGGTAGGGCTGGTTATTGTACGACGTCGCATTAACCGATCCGATTTCACAGGGGCTCTTCATGACTACATATATAGAGCTCGCCTCATAATTCATTTCAAACTTCTAAGTTTCACTCGAATTCCAACAATCTTTCAACCACATTTCTAAAAGGTATGGTTCCTAGATTATTTAGATTTCTTTCAATTTTGTATTTTGCAATAGACAATATCATTATGTATATGATGTGTAAAATATGTGTTCTCTATGTTGTTTATTTTATGGTTTTGCGCCTATAGTTTTCAATGACATCATCTTACCCTATTAGTACTTAGAATTTGTAACACAGTATGACAAACATCTGTAACATTAAGACTATTTTGTTGAAAGTGATGTTTATCTAAATTAAACTTGAATCTATTTGTTGAATGATATATTTAAGTTATTGAATCATTAATATTTAACCTACCCTATGAAACAAAAATTTTATGTTACGATCATACATACTACTATAAAATACTCGTGTGTAATGATTATTTTGTTACAACCATTCTTAAAATAGAAAATATTTATCTTCGCCAATATTTTTGAATAAATTCAAAATTTATTTTAGTATATTTGTTTTCCCACTTAATCATGCGATGTTGCTATAAAGTCGGTCATCTATTGACAGATACGATATGGGTGCAATGTCGCACAAACCGCGACAGACAACACAAGGTCCTAAAATGATGCCGTTTAAAAATGCTATAAATAAAGGGTCCCTCACAATCAATTTAAGCTCTTCATTTCCTAGCCTCCCGCGAATACCAAGAGTCTCTCCACCCTTTTCCTCTTCCCCTTTGAAAAAGGTATGGATTTCTATTCTTATGGTGCCTAAGTTTTTGTAATTGTTACTTTACCTTGTTTAATTAATCTATGCTTTTTGTATAGGTTGTATTTTTGGTTTTCTAGTTCTTACTCAGTTTTGTTAGAGTGTTATGTTTTGTCACACATAAACCTAGGTATTATGTTCTTGTTTGTTTTAGGACATTTTTGTATAAGTTTGTCACCTTAATGCATGTTTTTTGCTGGATTTCTATGTTTTTTCCTGTTGCTGTCTCTGACACATGCAAAGTTGGTCTCTTGTCGTGCCTCAATTAATTTGTGCATTCGATGTCGCACATTTTTATTTCAAGTTATGCATAAGCCATCGCAGCAGTATCGATGTATACATCGATATTACCAATGTGTTAGCAACGTCGCATGTAGGCATTTAAGTTAACTTAATGTTTATTTTTGCCACCTTGAGTGATTGATTTTATTGTAATTTCTATTCTAATATTGCAAATGAGAAATATTTTTGGAACAATGGATTTCTAACTCTAATATTAGATGTCGGTGTTATAATACAACGATGGATTTTTGGTCCTTACGAGCATCTAGATTTATTTATGTGAGAATAATTTGTAGATGCTCTTAAGTACTTTGGGGTAGTTTAATGAAGTCCACGAGTAAAAATGTGGTAGATGATAGAAGGGTCAAAGAAGGAAGACAAAGAAGTGGATGAATTGTTATCCAAAAGTTTGAACCGAGTTTTGCTAACGATCTGAGAAGAACCAGCCTCCAAAAGCGGTACCATTGGATTCGTCTTCTCAAGCTCTATAAAATTGATTACAAGAACTCCCAAATTGGATTTAATCGTAGCAACACATACAAGTTGAAGAAAAGAGCAACTGACCGGGTGTGCGGCTGCGTGCCCAAAGCAAGGAGCAATCAACCCTCTGATAGAAATGTGCGGCCCGTGCGATGTAGTGTGCGGCCGTGTACGGGTTGCTCAGACCATGCCCGATGGGTGCTTTAACGAGCGTGCAACCCGTGCATTTTGCTCGTGGCCCGTGCACTTCTGCTACACTTTTGACTCTTTTTGGCCAATCTTGACCACTTAGACTATAAATAGTCCTCCCTTCTTCCCTATTTGAGTAAACCCAACTTGGGGCCTCAAAACCCAAGTTTTTCTCATATTTTCTTAGTTTTTGTACTTTTGCATGAATTCTTGTTGATTTGTTATGGATTTTTATTATCTATGCTAGTTTTCTTCTTGGGAGCAATTGATTAAAGCTTCCAAGCTCATGTGGTGAGAACTTGTTAAACTCTATTTAGATATCTTGAATATTATGTATTTTTCTATGCTTTAAATGTGATATCTAGCTTCATTTATGTGACTGGAAGTGTGAGAATATGAAATGTTTGTATGATAGCATGTTAGGAATTTGGGAAAGTGTACAATTTCCTCTCTTTTTGGTATGAAATCCAAGAACATTGAATTATAACTTCTATTTGTGTTGATGATGTTAAGATTGCAAGATGAATGTGATAAGTCGATCTTTGTCATGTTTATCCTAAGGTAGTACTAATGGGAAAGTCTTGAATGTCGATCTTTCTTGATTAACCCTAGGAAATGCATTGTTTAGTTAAATGGTTAGGCATTTGATAGAATGCTTGTAGTTGTTATCAAATCTATTGGTTCTTTGTGCATGATGCTATTGATGAAACACCTTCAGACGTTGTTCGTCTAAAGTGATCATTGGTGAGATTTACAAATAGTCGTTGAACGCTTTTGTAAATTACTCTTAAGAAGAACAGAATGTTTATCTTCAAAATGGAAGTGGTATCATTCACAATAGGTAACCCAGATAAGTATATGAGTGATTGTTTCTATGATCTATAAGATGCTTGGAAGTGGAAATCAATTGCGCCCAAGGCTTTGTCACGTGTTTTTATCCTCTTTTATTAGTTTATATCTTGATTAGTCTAATTCTGATCTTGATATGCTAGTTGCCTTATGTTTCCTTTCATAACTTATAAAAACCAAACCAAAACCCCCCTATATATGTATATGCTATTATCCATCCTTGTATGCATGAACCCTTATGAAAATTCATTTTTTTTTTGGACAATCCCGATTCGCCACTATATACTTAGTTGCATTTAGGAAGCATTTAGGGCTCTAAGTTGTATATTTGAAAGGTACGAAGACGACCTCCTAATTGGATTATGATAAGACACATATCCTTACATGGAATGTGTATATTTATCTTAACATGATTGGGAGAATTACGAGGGATCATGTTCCTTCAAATATTAAGTCACTCTTCTATCTTTTCATTCATTCTTGATCACACTTGATACATTATCTAACTTGAGTATCAGAGCTTCTCCTCCCGGCCACCCCACGGGCTTTATTTTGCAGGTTGCGATCATGTCAAGATGAAGTATGAAGTCCGATGCTAGTGTCAATTTTATGACGCATCAATTGGCGCGCTCAGTGGAAAACAATTTTATTCAGCACTTTTGGATTTCTTTGACATGGAAGCCGTAACCTCAAATCAATGAGCAACTAAATTGGTCAAATGTATTATAATATATGTGATGTCTATTGTGTATACTTGTAGTTTCATATCGTAAACTTTAATAAGCAATACATTTAGACTGATGTGTGATTTTGGGGTATTTATAGCATGAATACTAACGCTAGCTTATGTGTGTTATAGCATTAATTATTAAGCCTTAACATACCAGGTGCATATTCTGCCCAATTTTATATGATTATTGGTATATACATATGACCTATCCAGCAAACTTAGTAAAAATAGAGAAGGCGTAGCGACTGCTTCACAGAATCACATAAATTCACCCAATCCATGAAAATCATAAACACAACAATGCCACTAACTGGAAAACCGTGAAAATAGCAGAAGATAAAGCTCGTCACAACACCCCATTATTGGACCATGATCCAAAGAGGAGTGCACGATAATTGGACCATGATCAAACGATTGAAGACCTATAAATAAAGATAAGAAACAATAGAAAAAGTAAGTAACATTTACTCCACAAAAAATATACATAATCAAGCCATACTGACTTGAGCGTCAGAGTTTCCACCCTGGGACCAACCCATGGATATTCACAAGTACTTGAAGAGGCAAGGACTTTCCATGAGTTGATTCTGGGCACTATCATTAATTGCTTGGAAGAAATTTCACACATCAGTGGCACCGTATGTGGGAACCATTTTTTTCCTGAGTTTTAATAGTTCCTGGGAAAGGTGGAGCCTATGCCAAAGCTGTCACCAGCATAGCAGATACATAGAGAGAGAAACATATAATTCTCGCACTCAGATTATCAAGTAAATGGAGGACAAACACTACCCCGTTAGGAAGACCTTTAACGATGGTACATTTACACAATTAAAAATTAACCCTACTAAAGATGACCTACAACAAAGGTATGTTCCAGTGGTATGTAGGCACATCAATCTAGACAACATAAAAAAATAATTACATATTGAGGCTAATATTATACAAGGAAATTAGCTACACGAACTGGATCATAATTGAATTAGTAAAGAATAAATTAGTAAGCATGAGATCTATTGTCCCCTGTTCAAATGAAACACATGATATCCTTAAACGACATAAGTGAAAGGACCATGCAGGCATCGTTAGAAATTTTCAAGGTCGCCGTTAAAGATGAGATTTATATGTTGCTCCAGCTGTTACTCCTATCAACCATAATGTAGACAGTGGAAAATCCAGGTGTCATCCACAGGGATAAAGGGGTTGGAGCTATAGCGTCACTAAGTTTACCCTTGGGCGTCACTAGCCAAGTGTGTGTCAGGAATAACAAACATAAGGTGGGGTTTTATATTGATAAGAGTTAATGACTACGAACATAAAACTAAAATGAGATTAAGATAATGATAACTAGCTGGTGTATACCTAGCCCACAAACCAAAGGTTGTTGGCCTTTAGGCTCATCCCAAGATTCAACCACGAATTGAGAAGGATGAAGTCAGGTCTAAGAAGACTCAGCCACAAACCGAGAAAGGCAAAGTCACGTCTAAGAAGGCTCGGCCACAAACTGATAAACAAAAAGTCATGTCCAAGACTCAGGCACGAACCGGAATTATAGCAACAACAATGGAATCCACGATCTAAAACCCTAGTAATGCGGAGCCACGATTGCAGTCGGCTATAAATATAAGGAGAGCAACTCTGATTCAGGTAAAGGACACTAAACTGAGAAATACCAATTCTCTAAGGAAAAGAACTGACTTGATCGTCAGAGCCCTTTCCTGGGAATCACTTCCGAGACCTTTCTTGCAGGTTCACGTTTACCAATGGTTATCATTAGCCATTTTCCTGACTGGTAATACCACATCATTGGCGCCGTTTGTGAGGACGAAGAATAATTTTTAGTCCTTTATTCCCTTCAGGATAACCATGGTTTTCACCAGAAGCTAGAGACGTCAGAATCATCATACACAAGAGCGAACAACCAGACATAATTAAGATATGCACCCTCGTCGAGATCAGGAATACGTTCCAAGTAAAGAGCAGGAGCACAACAAAGAAGATACATACGGCAATGAAGAGGAAGCTAAATCTCCCAACACAAATCAAGAAAAGAAGAGGAGGGCTTTCACAACTTTCTTAGAAACAAATAGAGAGCATCTGTATAACCAGTTCCTAGCAACTACAAAGACAAAATCCCCAAAAAGAAATAAAAAAGTAATTCATAGGCACGAGAGCCTTAATTATGAAGAAGCATTAAGGGATATAGTGGCATAGGATGATACCGACTGACCACTGTTAGCACTGCATCTTCGTAATTTCAAAATTCCAAAATAATATAAACTACCGTTGCATGTAAAAATCTATGATGGGAAAATAGACCCTAAGGAATTCTCACATTCCTATCGCAACAGTATGCAATTTTGGGATGCGAAAATTGAACTAGTATGCAAATATTTCCCCATTTTCTTATCGGGAACAATGATTACATGGTATGATGACATACTAAGTAGAAGTATTTAGTCTTGGGCGCATCTATGAGACTTGTTTTTAGGGCACTTTTGTCAGAAGCAAAAATTTAACAAAATGATAGCTGACTTAAACAACATAGCTCAGCAAAGTGATGAAAGCCTTGCAGAATATCACAGTAGGTTCATAGTCAAAAGTTTTCAAGTACGAGATCTATCGTTCCAATCATCACTAGCACTACCACAAAGACCCCCCTCTGGCACCAGTTTTTTAACACCGGTTATGAAAACCGATGCAAATCATGTTTTGGCAACGGTTTTTTGTGTGTTAGCACCAGTTGTAAAACCGGTGTTATTGTGGCACCGGTTAAAAATATTTTTGCACCGATTATTTAAATAAAAACTGGTGTTATTTTTACACCGGTCAGGAAACCGCTGCTAGAATTTGTGGAAACTATTGAGAGTTTAGCACCGGTCAAGAAACCGGTGCTAAGAACAACGATAACCGGTGTTATATTCACACCGGTTTGAAGACCGGTGCAAAGAATCCTAGAAAACCGTCGTGATGTATGTTTTTGGCACTGGTTATAGGAACCGATGTTATGGAATGTAGAAACTGTTGCTGAATGCATTCGTGGAAAAAGGCGGGAAAACTGGCACCGATTTTGTGTACTATTGACAAAAACCGGTGCTAAATCGAGCATTTAATGCTCCGAACTTACCCTCTTAAATTAGTTCTGAACTTGAATATCCATTATTAGATGGTAGATTTCTTGGGAAGGTGTGCAATAACTCAAACAAATGAAGACTCATGGAAGTAAGTATTCATTAATTTTTGGGAATTTCAATCAACTAGAACCATAAATGCATGATTGGAGGTATTTTTTTTGTATTTATTATTGGTTTCTCTATGCCTAGCTTATGTTGGTTGAGTATCGATCATGTTGTGAGAGTGTAAATTAATGAGTGTTGATGTGAACATTTTTGTGTTTCTTTTGGTAGATGGTATATATATTTATATGTTTCCCAAGAACATGCAGTTGATTGATTCGCATACTTATACACGGACATGACACGTTTAGTATTGTGTAGCAAAAAGATCGTGTTCATTTTTTGTATTTTTGACCAATGAAAATATGTGTAATGGTGTGTTTTGCCTTGTTTAGATACAACGGACCGAGAATCAATGTTTGCGTGGAGGGAAAAAATGGTTAACTGTCCAAGTGTAGCTAGAGGGAGTGGTGAACATATTGCATTTATTGATTTGTTTCTAGATTATGCCTTTGGTCGGGAGGAGAGGATACTTTGTCCATGCAAAAGATGCTTGTGTCATGAACAGTTTGATGATCGTGGGGCTGTTAGATTTCACTTGTTGAAGAACGGATTTGATGGAGGTTACATTGTATGGACATTTCATGGAGAGGTTGAGCAAGGACATGACGGTGGGTTTGACAAGGTAGATGGAGACAAATGTACAGTTGATGGTATGTTTGATGACATTGTGAGAGATTTTGAGGGGAAGCCTACAATTTTGACTGCTTTGCTCGACGAGAAAGAGAAGCCATTGTATCTGGGATGTAAAAGTAAGGGTAATCTCTTTTTTGATGGAGGTTTTCAATTTGAAACCTACAAGTTCTTGGAGTGATGCAAGTGTGAATTCACTACTAAAGATTCTGAAGGATAAGTTTCCGGAACGGAATGGAATTCCGAAAAACTATTACGAGGCCAAGAAAATATTGTGTCCACTTGGTTTGGATTACAAGAAAATACACTCATGTCCAAATGATTGTGTTTTGTATGACGGTGATTTGATAGATGCTGTTGAATGTCCCGTGTGCCAAAATGCAAGATATAAGGGTGTGACGAATGATGATGATGGGTGTTTGGCTAAGAAGAAGAAGAAGGTCCCATTGAAGTGTATGTGGTATATTTCTATAATTCCTAGGTTGACAAGGTTATTCGCGAATTCAGAAGATGCGAAGAACTTGCGATGGCGGGAAAGACTACATGACGACAAGATAAGACATCCGGCAGACGGTGAACAATGGAGAAATTTTGACAAGCGATATCCTTCCTTTTCTTCGGAGGTTAGAAATCTCCGTCTTGCATTGTGTACTGCTAGGATGAATCCATTTGGTAATATGTCATCGAAGCATAGTTCGTGGCCCGTGATGTTGGTTATATACAATTTGCCCCCATATTTGTGCATGAAACATAAATATGTTATGATGCCTATGTTAATCTCAGGTCCTAGAAAACCTGGGAATGAGGTTGATGTGTATTTGAGACCATTGATCGATGATTTGAAGATACTGTGGGAAGATAAAGGGGTGTTGGTATTTGATGGCCATATGAATGAGGAATTTCAACTTCGTGCCATGTTTTTTTACACGATCAATGATTTTCCAGCCTATGGAAATTTGTCGGGGTACGTTGTGAAGGGGCACAAAGCATGTCCCATTTGTGAGAAGAAGACTGAATTCAAACAACTAAGACATGGAAGAAAGACAGTGTATCTTGGCCATAGAAAATGGCTCCACGGAAACCATAAATACCGGGATGATGTGGTCAATTTTGTTGGCGGGAAAGAACGAAGGAAATCCCCTACACCACTAACTGGTGTGCAGATTCACAGTACGGTTAAGAAATTGAGAGTGGTGTTGGGAAAGTACAAAGGCAAGGACAAAATACATTGTGGTGGGCCTTGGAAGAAAAGGTCAATATTTTTTGATCTACCATATTGGGAGCATCTTGAGGTTAGGCATTGCCTAGACGTGATGCATATTGAGAAAATGCCCTAATTTTTGCCCGGATATGACATCAACAGTTTTTCTTTTGCTACTAGGGACCAAGATTTGAAGAGCACGACACAAAATAGTGGGGTATACATTGAGTCGGAGACTATGTGGCAAGCAAGTAAGAAAGACAAAAAACCAGTCCTAGCTGTGATGTCGTTCTATGGTGTTATTGATGAGATTTGGGAGCTTGACTATGGAGAATTCAAGATTCTGGTATTCAAGTGCCAATGGTTTGATAACACGACTGGGGTTCGAAATGATGATCCAATGGGATTTACCCTTGTTGACCTGACTCATGTGGCATATGAAAATGATCAGTTTATTTTGGCCGAACAAGCAAGAAAAGTTTTCTATGTAAATGACCCGTGCAGTGTAGGTTGTTCTGTTGTGGTACAAGGTAGGAAATTCTCTTTCCGAGATGAAATTTATTTTGAGGTTACAAGTGGAAGGTTAGAGTTCCCCTCTATTTCCCCTCTACCTAATGACAACGGGATTGAGGCGGGAGCCATACGGAGGAAACACAAAGATGGAATTCAGATAGATGACGATGGCCGAGAACTTCGAGACAGTCAATCCAAGAAGATGAAGTTGGTTGTAGACTAGGGGGGTCGAACAATGATGTCGAAGTTAAAATTTATTTACTGTTTATACTTTGTTGTGTTTTGTTGCCCCTGGCAACTATTGTAAGAATATCTCCCAATTTGTTGCCATTTCGAGCAGTTCTGTCCGTTGCAGCGTACTCCAGCGCTTTTGGTAAAGACTGGTAAAAAAATTGGGTTTCTATTCCTATGGTAGGTTCTGGCCTCTGCAGCGCACTGCAGCTATACTGGTTCAGCGCGCTGCAGCAATTTTACACACACATGAACCTGAAACTAATTACTCATGCAGTTCGTTTAAGACAACAGCAAAAATTCGTTATGTGGCTTGAAAGCTAACATTCCAAAATCACATCCAAACATAACCAACAAAGGAGCAATGTATGTTTCGAAAGCAATCAATGTATGAGTCAGACATCCAAATTAAACTAGCAAATGAAACAACTTGATAATACGAAGATGTGAGCTCAATGTGGCCAGTCATTTCCTGTGCGCCCTCTTCTCCACCGTGTTGGGCCTTGGCGAATCAAAGGTAGAGATTGGACCCAATTCATTGATTCTCTCGCCACACATGGCTGTGAGGATCTTCCCAACCTGCGATGTCCAGCGCACTAAATGATCCACCTTCAGTTGCAATGCAGCCAAGTTCCCATCTGAGTTCTCATTCGATGATTTACTTGTTGCCGCCCTAGATGACTCAGCAACGTTCTTCTTTTTCGAGAATATGAGAGGGTTTATGGGGAGCTTTGGCATCATTGTGACATCATCATCTTTGTATCTGCAACCTGCTTCCACGCATATTGCAGTGATGAGTGAAGATAAGCCTATGTAGTTATGGGCATTGACACAATCCCAGATGTATGCCATTATTGTACTCCCAACATCGATGCTCATGTTCTTCTTTATCTTGTAGAGCAGCAGCATACGGGACCGATGAACCTCGCTATTCAATTTCACGGGGAGTAGCCGGGCAGCTATGAAACTGTACCACACGTTCATGTCTTCATTCAAGTACTTTTTCTCTATGCTGGACCATTCTTGGGGTAGATTCCGAATTACCGCATCGCTGTCATCACATATTTCTGTGATGATGTCCTCCCATGAAGCTTGTTCAACGGCGGTGTCAGCAGCTTCGCACAAGCTCGAGGGCTTCGGTGGGATCCTGTAGAACGTCTTGATCAAATCCGAAGACAACTCGACCAAATGACCCCGGAGGAAAATAGTTGTAGAACTCTTGTACTTCATGAGCGACAGGAATTCACACGTCATGGTCTGGTTTGTACGCATCGGTTGTGCGATGAAGCCTTCCCAGCCGTGCTCCTTCACATAGTTCCTGAAGGGCTTTTCCAGCCTCAACCCTCTCTCAAGGATGAGGCCCCTCGAGATGAAGTCCTTGTACACAGTAATTTGCTCAGTACAGTCTGCCTCTGCGGCTGGTATGGGCTCAGTCGACGGAACAATCTGAGTCCCGTGCTCGACATCCTCCCCCTCCACCACTCTAGCCTTTTTGGATGGGTTTTGGGTGTTCTTCTTTTGCTTGGTTGCAACTTTTTTGGGGGCCATGTCTGTTAAACTAAATGTGTTACCAGAAGCCAGAATGCAAAATGGTAAATAATACACAATCAGGAAGGTAAATAATACGGAATCAACTTATTCTAAATGAAGCATTTTTTCTCGTAGGCTGAATATGGAATAATGTTTATTCACAGTGAATCCCAATTTCAGATAATATTAACAGAAGTAAAATAATTAAACTAGATGGACATTCTATAAATCCTGGGATGAATCAATGGGCCACCCAGAATTGCATGTCATGAACAATCAGGGTATGCACAAAATTATTCACCAATGTCGAAAACAATAGCACAGTGAGGGCATTGACACAATGAGGCATTATCATGAATTCAAGGTACTTCCTTTAATATAATTTTTCTCTAGTCTTTACGATGAGAGAAGTTTACAAACTGATGTCCAAATAGGCGGTAAGTGATGCAGCAAAATTAAGCGCCTCACAGAAGGACTACATCCATCACACGGGGAGTGGAGGGAACCATAGGGTTGCAGTAGAACTCGAGAAGAGGAAAAGAAACGATAAAATTGAGGCGCTTCTAGATGAAGGTCAGAGTGTAGAAGAAGCAGAGGCTTTAGTTCAAAGCATGGATTTCAAACCGGACCGCTCGGAAGTGTTCCTTACCGCTAACTGGGACAATAAATTATCAACCTACACCAATGACTCCGTCCGAAGAGCTGCCCTCACTATTGTAAGCATAATTCATAATTGAATCTATCTCTATTGATATTCTTTGATGTTATCCCAATTAAATGGATTATATTTGCTTTGTTTCTTAGAAAAATCTTTTGGATAAGAAGCAAAAGGAAGATTTGGTTATACATGGAAAAGAAGATATTCTAGTTCAAGCAACGGGTAGGAAGGATCACGGGGGTCGTTAGAGAGGTTGCTCCGCAACCTCTAAGGTGAACGAGGCCCTACCACATATGACTGTCACCCATTACGTATCTAGTCAATGTGGGAGCACAAACACGAAACCATCTGAGGAAATTTCAAATTCGAACAAACAACCAACAGATGTCATCGAGCTCAAGGAAATATTTGTTGCTTTACTTGAGGCCCAAACAAATTGGCTAGCTGGGAAATTGGGTAAAGCTATTCCCCCACACTTGGATGCCCATAATTTCCTTGCTGCATCTTCCACCCCCATGAACAAGGACAACCGGGTATTCATTCCTTCAACATCGGGATGTAGTGACCCACAAGGAACTGCAGCGGATGACAAGGTAGTCCAAACCGTGAACTGCAATCGTATTTGTTCCTTTCTTGCTATGTGATTTGTAGTATATGGATTTCCATTTCCTGATTTGGATTGATGTTGTGGGGATACAGTTCATTGCTGATGAACGCTGGAAGCTGCAGCGCGCTGTAGCTCTCAGTCTCAGCTTGGCACTGAAAGCTGCAGCGCACTGCAGCCTTCAGCAGCTACATGTACAATTCATTACTTCTTATCATCTATTGCTTGCACTTCCAAATTTATCTATTTTCCTTCAATAGAGAATACTTAGTTATTTCCCGAATGATGTATTTACCCAATCTCTAATTTCATCTCTCAGAGAGGAAAAAAATGCTGCCTATATGTTTTGAACCATCATGGAGAAAGGGAGGTAGCTGCATTCGGTATATTCTTTCCAAAGGAAGCGGAAACTGACTTACCCATCAAGTGGGAGTGGGTAAATCTAAAAGGACCTGTGATCATACAAAAGGCACCTTTGCCGATTGAACACGAAGAATTTGAGTTTGTCACTCAGGCCATTGGATATAACATTCTATGGCCGGGGAAGCTGATAAGTGTCATAGAGCAACAGGATGATGAGGTGTGATAATTGTATTTTTCTTCTCATCGGTGCTAATACACATCTTTCTTGCTAATACAATGACAGGATATGTTATTCATATACGAACGTAGGAGAACGAGCAGCAACCGGCTCCGCAGGAAATGGTGGTCGACGAAATTGGAAGTCCTCAAACAAACCTCACACCAGTGGCTAAGGAAGATACTCCTCGTGGAGAGGTGGCCGCTCGATCGGTAAAAGGAGAGGTACATACCCCCATACTATTTCATTCCGACTGATTTTCTCCTACGCATCACTAACATTTTACCCATTAGCAACTACCAATAGAAAAAACTACATCACCGGAGAATGGGCAACCAAATCCTCCCTCCTCGATTTCTCCCCAATACATATTTGTGAGAACTCATTTCAGCCTTTACATTATCATCCACTACTGAATTACATAGAAATACTGTTCAACTCACATTATTAGATTCTGAATGTAATGATTAGGGAGCTATGGAAAACCAAGAATGCATCGCTGTTGTTCACCAGATTAATGATGCTTTATGGCTATCTTCACAAATATGTGGACCAAACAAAATATTCCACATCAATTTCAGCGCAAAGGTGTTCAGATCAGAAGAAGTCAACGCAGCCATATTTACTGACAAGATACGACTGTTCATGAACAACTTGGACGCAGATGATGAAATGGAGTGGATCAGTGGGTGCCAGCTTGATATATGGGCATCGTAAGAAGTGCATGCTTTCATTATTCATAGATACAAGTATCATTATATTTTCTTCACTAACCATATTAATTTGCAAGATACCTCTGCGATGGGGTGGTACGTGGAGGACACGTCCAGTTTATTCCTGCCTCTTCGAACTCAATGGCTCAGAAGGCAAATCAAAGGGTGGAATTGACTGCAGACGAGGTTTTGGCTGTTATGTGCAGCACTGAAGCGAGGATGTACATCTTCCCATACAATCGAGATTAAGTTCCATTTGTTTTCCGAGTAGCTAGACCCGCCCACATGGAAGTGAAAGCAACAATGTGCTGTGATTTTATTTTAAGAATCTTAAGTACTTTTGTTTTTCCCTTTTTCCCATAGGGACCATTGGTTTTTGCTTGTCTTCGTACCAGAAATCAATCGAGTATATTGCATCGACTCAATGACTGGGGGAATTTCCAAATGAAATAGATCATGCCTTAAAATGATTCATTTGTAAGTGGAACACATTCGTTTCTTTCCTTCAGCTTTGATGTTTTTCAAAAATGGTTGTCCCGTGATTGTGTTCTTATACGTTTCGAACTCTCTTGGCTCAATTATTTACAATTACTGTTACTGAGTATGTTATCATATATTGTGTGAACCCCAATTTCTGAAAATAATATTCCTCATGTTGACAAAAATAGGTTTCCATCTATTGTAGGATTGTAACAAAATATCGACGGTCCAATTCCAAACAAAATAGGTCCTACCCTTCCAACTACACTTGGGATGTCATAAACATCAGTGTACGTATCATCTCATACCTTCATATTTCACGTGTCATTTTCATCTTCGTAATCGGTTCAACAAATTACCTTTTCCATCATCAGCACAAGATACAAAGTAGTACTTGGGAGTGCGGATACCATTGCATGTATTACATGGAAACAATTTTTAGGCACGTACATGACATTGACATTATTCCGGTACGATTTCCTACAATTCTTCTATGTATTTGTTATCCTCACATATACATCCTTCTCTTAACATGTCATTTAATGCATTGTTTTAGCAATTATCGAAAGATTACACTCCACTGGGGAGCGATGAACTGCAGAGTATTGCTTTGAAATGGGTTTGTATTTTTGCAAAAAATACTCTGCCAAAATGCATAGCTCAATTGAATATCATACAAGGACTTGCACAAATCGTCGGATAGTAGTTAGTATTATCCGTTACAAGAAAGGTAATTGACCATCTCTTCTGATACTCGTCAAATTCGACGTTATGGGGGGTTTCAGTATCTTAGGACACTACGAAACACTTCATGCTCTTCTTTTGCTAGTCATAAATTATACTTCATCGGATTCAATGCTTTCTTCAACCTACTTTCTTGTCTATACATCATTGTGGCTCGGAATTTGTTCAATTTGTCTTCGTGCACCATTCTATTACTACGCACAACAAATATTGGGTACCATGCCTGGAAAAAAAAGGAACTCGCTGTGAGAAGATTGACGCTGGAAGCTGCAGCATGTCGTAGCTTACAGTGACCACAATAGTTACTCACGCTTTTAACACCGGTTTCTTTCGATTAGAGAAGAGGTGCTAATATTAAACGGGACAAAATTAACGCTTGTAGCACCGCTTTCAAAACTGCTACTAAAAAAGGTGCGATCAAAACCGGTGCTATACTTACTTCATTGCACCGGTTTTCAAACGGGTGCAAAATTTAACAGTGCAACAAATAATCAACTCTAGCACCGGTTTTTTTACCGGTGCTAACATATAACCGGTGCAATAAAGCTGTTTTTTATCACCGGTTCCCAAACCGTTGCTAAACTATAACCAGTGCAATTTATTTTTCTGTCACCGGTTTAAAAACCGGTGCTACCTACAAACCGGTGTTAGATATAAAGATTTAACACTGGTTCCATAACCGGTGCTAACAAATCCGGTGCGACAAAATTTTATTTATCACCGGTGCAGGAATTACAAAATTTACACCGGTTTTTTCTAGCACCGGTTACAAAAAACCGGTGCTAATATGGTACATTATAGCACCCGTAACTTAAACCGGTGCAAAATATAACCGGTGCTAATAAAAGAAATTTAGCACCGGTTTTGCTTCAACCGGTGATAATGTAGCATCGCTTACTTAGGCACCGGTTTTTCAGCCACTAAAAAAATGGTGCTAGGAACCAAAATGGTGAGCGTCGTTTACCTCACACAAATAAAACCTGCAATACTCCAATAATAATGAAACTAGTACAGGGTAAGCAGGGTCGATCCACAGGGAACAATTTGATTCTATTGATTGACCTAAAGAGTTAATCGGTTTAGCAACCACGCCTAAACTTGAGATTTGTTTAACTAAAAACTACTAAAAAAAAAAACTAAAAACACAAAGACATAGGCACACAATAACTCATAAACACTGAAAGCACTAAATTAAAGTGGAAGGAATCTAGAATAAGAGGAAGGAAGTTGGCTTAGATTAACTCGTTGATTCTTCAGTTGATCCTCGGCTACAAATTAGTTATCCCCGCAAATCAATTAGTTATATAAGAGCAAGTATTTGCTGAACTCCTAAAATCCTCTCTTATTACCCACTAGCAAGCAAGTATTTGCTAAACTTACTAGATTGTTAAATTAATACAAAGAGGACCTAATTTAGGTAGACATCCAAGTATTTGCTAAAGACAGCTACCTACCCGGTTGATTATTTTCCTGCTATTACAGTCTGTATCAGTTATCTGTTTTTTACAAGAAAGTGCTACTTTAATTAGCTCTAGCTTAGCATGAATTGAGGTGATCAAACTCAACCCACAAAGCCTAAGTTTATACAATAATCAACCAAGAACTTGCAAGAACACTTTTAAGCATATCAATCCTCACAACTTTATGAATCAACCTTGAATCAATCCAAGCCAACTAAGAAATTTAGCTACTCATATTATGAACAAAAAAAACAAGATAAAGAAATGATTTCATTAACTAAGAGAAGTAAAGGAATTTACAAAGAAGAAAAGACAAGAAAAAAATCAAACCTACTTAAGAGTCCAAAACCCTTCTCTCGGCCAAGCTTCCCAAGAAGAAGAAGAAGCATCCGAAAATATCTCCACAAGTTGTTCCCCCAAAAGTTCCCTTCATCACTTTGGCTCTTGGTATTTATATAGAGCTCAAAATGAGTAAAATAATATAAAATCTACCAACCAAAATATCTTACTAATCCATCTTGGACTAGGAAGAGTATTTATTACAAACTAACTAGTGGGCTTAAGCATATGAATTCAGCCCAACTTCTTGCTTCCATTTTGCTTGCTAACTTCTTCTCTTCAATCTTGCACCTTTGCACTTCAATCTTGATGCTAAATTATGCTTCTTCCGTCCTCTGTTTCTTCTCCATGTTAACTGCATAATTTGGCCATAAAAACTCCATTATACACTTCAAACATCAACACTTTAATTAAATTCCCCAATGAAAGAACAACATATAATTATCCTATCAAATCCTCACACTTGAGTCATACTTGTCCTCAAGTATGTTAATAAAGCATGTTGTTCAGTCACAATTCCCAATCTCCTAATACACTCTAAAAGCAAACCGAAACATACTTTAAAACAGAAAAAACAGAAAACAAACAAAAAACAAACCCAAACAGAAAACAGAAAACAGAAAAGAGAAAAGATTATATACAAAACCTTGGTCAAATACTCAGCACTTCAAATTTCCTTTCATTGGCTCATCAACAAAGTTCACTATGCATGATATCAAGTCTCCTTTCATAAACAGAATTGGTATCATCCCCCTTTAAACTATCAAATCAATCCCCCCTACATCAGTCAAACTTGTTTTCAACCCGATCAAAATAGACAAGATGAACTTCCTCACGGTTGTCACTCAATCCACTCAAAAGTAAGGGTTATTTCACTCAATATATACCGTGGCAGCATTAATCAAAACATGAAGATCAAAAAGGACTTTTATTTAGGTTGTAATGGGGTTAAGGGTGTATGAACATGGTAAGATCCTACGGGCTCTAAGTTCATTCAAAACATCTTATGCATACTCCATCACATATTTACCATCCATCTCAACTAGGCAATTCCCATATCACATCTGAGTGCTCTGTTTTTCTTTTTCTTTTTGTATTTTTTTTTCTTTTTTTTTCTCTTCTTCTTTTTTTTTTCTCTTTTTTTTTTTTTTTTCAACAGCACTGTTTTCACAATTAATCCCAGGGAAACACAACATAATTACAGAACAACAATTCAGATCCATACCCCTACTTGTGGAATGCCTTATATGCAATATTACACCATGGATGAATTCAATACATAAGCCTTCAAGAGTATGCACATTAGGGTCAAGAAAAGGATATCAACAAGGCTCGGACTATACAATCTTTTATAAAAATTTTTTTATTTACGGGGTTAAAGCAAAGAAAAAGTTAGGCTCAAAGGGGTTCACTAAGGGATATAAAGGATGGCTATATATACGATGTGGGGTTAGTCCTAATTTGCCTTTTATCACCTCATCATGCATTAACCTAGCTGCCACAACTCTCAAAAACAAGTTGGATGTAGAGAGTGCTCTACTTTAGGCTCAATCCTTACTATCTGCTAGGCTTTGTTCAAACTCATCTAATTTATCTCAAGTTCATTCAAGTGCAACTGATTTCAGGGGTCAATCATCTCAAATTCTCAAGGGGATATCAAGCAATCCTATTTACTACTCAAATTCTCTCAACATGCACAGTTATTCCATTTCAAAGGCAATTCCAGTACTCCTATCATGCTGAATGGTTGACCAACAAACACACATAAACATTCAAATAAGTAACAGACACCTAGACCACTAAACCACCCTCCTCACACTTAAATCTTGCTGGTCCTCAAGCAAGTCAAGCGGAACAGAGAAAAAACCAACTAACAACTAGGAATAAAATAAAACAAACATAAATATAGAGAAGGGAATTAGGGAACTTAAGTTTTGTGGTGGATGCTGTTGTGAATTGCTAGCAAACCAAGCAGTGCAGAGGTGACTTAAGGCAGACTGAATATGTCCATTATGAGCAGCTAAAGCGTCCAGTTTCATGTGCAAAAATTGCACATCTGCCCGAAGTGACTGCACTTCATCAAAGAGAGTTCTATTGCCTTAATCCTTCATCTTCTTTTCTTCCATTCTTCCTAAAGAAGAATTGTGCACACCCCTGCACAATAAAATGGAAAGCATAAAAAATTAGTATTAATTATATTTCACATAAAATAAAACCAAACAGAAGTTTAACTTCATAAAAGTAAATTACCAAAAACTAAAATTCTAATAAAAGAAAGAACATGAAATTAAAAATTGGGTTGCCTCCCAATAAGCGCCCGCGTTTACAGTCCGTGGCTAGACTTTGTCATACGGTCAAGTACTGGAGGTATGGCATAGTGAAATTTCTTCCACTACTACCACTTGAGATGCATCGTGAAATGGCTTGAGACGATGACCGTTAACCAGAAAAGACTTCTCTGTATGCATGCTTTTAATTTCAACAGCTCCATTTGCCCAAACAGAGACCACTTCAAAGGGACCAGCCCATTTGGATTTTAGTTTCCCGGGCATCAACCGAAGCCTAGACTGAAAGAGTAGTACTTTCTGGCCAATCTTGAACTCCTTGGACCTCAAATTCTTGTCATGCCACATTTTAGCGCGCTCTTTGTACCACATAGCTTGATCAAAAGATTCCAAACGGAGTTCCTCCAACTCTTGAAGTTGAAACTTCCTTTCCTCCTCACACTTGAGAGGTTGCATATTCATCTCCTTCACAGCCCAATAAGCCTTATGCTCAATCTCCACTGGCAAATGGCACATTTTCCCAAAAACAAGCCTATAAGGGGACATTCCAATAGGAGTTTTGAAAGCGGTTCGATAAGCCCAAAGAGCATCATCTAATCTTTTACTCCAATCCTTCCGAGATGGATTCACTGTCCTTTCTAGAACTTGCTTTATTTCTCTATTTGACACCTCCGCTTGGCCATTGGACTGAGGATGATAAGTAGTAGCCAATCTATGATGCACTCCATATTTCTTCAGAAGGGCTGCAATGGTGCGGTTTTTGAAATGAGTTCCTTGGTCACTAATGATTGCTCGCGGCACTCCAAACCTGCTGAAAATATGTGATTTCAAGAATCCTGAAACAACTTGAGAATCATCAGTGCGGGTGGCTTTCGCTTCCACCCATTTTGAGACATAATCAACCGCAAGTAATATGTAAAGATTACCATATGAACTAGGAAAAGGTCCCATGAAATCTATACCCCACACATCAAATATCTCACAAACAATAATGGGAGTTTGAGGCATTTCATCACGTTTAGAAATATTTCCTGTCATTTGGCATCTAGCACAACTCTTACAAAACATGTAAGCATCTTTATGAATAGTCAGCCAATAAAATCCACTATCAAGAACCTTTCGAGCTGTACGTTTAGGACCAAAATGACCTCCACAAGCAAAAGAGTGACAATGCAAAAGAATTGTACCTTGTTCTTCATCAGGAACGCATCGCCTAATGATTTGGTCCGAGCCGATTTTCCACAGATATGGCTCATCCCAAATATAATGCTTACACTCACTCTTGAGCTTCATTCTCTGGGCAGTGCTGAAGGTTTCTGGACTTTCCCCAGTGGTGATGAAATTAACAATATCTGCATACCATGGATCATGAGCAGATTTCCCATGCAATGCTGCTGTAAGAGGGCTCTGTTTGGCCAATTCGAGGCCTGTGGCAGCATATAAATGTTCTTCGGGAAAAAATTCTTGAATGGGGATTGCATCCTCAGGTTTTACCAACCGACTCAGGTGGTCAGCAACATGATTTTCAGCACCCTTCTTGTCTTTTATCTCCCAATCAAATTCTTGTAACAACAAAATCCACCTAATCAACCTCGGCTTGGATTCCTTCTTTGTAAACAAATATTTCAACGCCGAATGATCGGTGTAGACAATGATCTTTGATCCCAATAAATAAGATCTGAATTTATCAAGAGCAAATACCACTGCCAACAGCTCCTTTTCAGTAGTGGTGTAATTGCATTGAGCCGGATTCAAAGTCTTAGAAGCATAATAAATCACATGACTTTCCTTCCCTAGCTTTTGTCCCAAAACAGCCCCTACCGCATAATCACTTGCATCACACATCAATTCAAAGGGCATGTCCCAATTTGGTGGTTGCATTATCGGGGCAGAGATGAGTTTTTCTTTAAGCACATCAAAGGAAAGCTTGCGCTCTTCATTCATTTCAAAAGGAACATCATCTTGAAGAAGTTTGGTTAATGGTTGCGCTATCTTGGCAAAATCCTTGATGAACCTTCTATAAAATCCAGCATGCCCCAAGAATCCACGAATCTCCCGGACATTGGTAGGATAAGGTAATTGTTCTATGGTCTCCACCTTAGCCTTGTCAACTTGAATTCCTTTTTCGGAAATTACATGCCCCAAAACTATGCCTTCATCCACCATGAAATGACATTTTTCATAGTTCAAGACTAGATTTCTTTTCACACATCGAATCAATACTTGCTCCAAGTTACTCAAGCACATCTCAAAAGAATTCCCATACACTGAAAAATCATCCATGAATACCTCAATGCTTGATTCAATCAAATCCGAGAAAATACTCATCATGCATCTTTGAAAAGTGCCCGGAGCATTACACAATCCAAATGGCATTCTCCTATAAGCATAGGTGCCAAAAGGACATGTAAAAGTAGTTTTTTCCTGATCCTCGGGGTTCACACATATCTGGAAATATCCACTATATCCATCCAAGAAACAAAAGAATTTATTCCCCGCTAATCTCTCCAACATTTGATCGATGAAAGGAAGTGGAAAATGATCTTTCCGAGTTGCCGCATTAAGCTTCCTATAATCGATACACATCCTCCATCCGGTGACTAGCCGAGTAGGAACCAACTCATTCTTTTCATTCTGCACCACCTGAATACCGGACTTCTTGGGTACCACATGGACCGGACTAACCCAATTGCTATCCGAAATAGGGTAAATAATTCCCAAGGATAAAAGTTTAAGGATTTCCTTGAGAACTACCTCCCTCATGTTAGGATTGAGCTTCCTTTGAGGATCTCGAACAGGTTTTGCATCCCGCTCCAATAAAATATGATGTGTGCAAATGTCAGGGCTAATTCCCGTGATATCCGCCAAAGTCCAACCAATTGCTTTCTTGTACTTCGTCAACAAGGCAATCAATTTTTCTTCTTGAGACTCCTCCAACTTGGTACTCACAATAACTGGCAAAGTTTCAGATTCCCCAAGGTACACATATTTCAGGTTTGGTGGCAGTGCCTTAAGCTCCAAAACTGGTGGTGAAATTTCAGAAGGCAGTGGTCTGTCGGCAAGGCTCTGTTTGGGCAAATCGAGAGTGGTTCCAGTGCTCAAAACTTCTTCTTGAGAATATAAAGAACATAGCAGCTCACAAATCTCCTTATCACTCTTTCCTTGCACCATCAGCTCTGTAGCACCTGTAGATGATGGAATCTCCATTCTTTCCTGCAAGAACTCAGCCTCAAGAAAATCTTGGACTAAAGGGTCAATTACATCGATGGCATATATATTTTCAGCATCAAGTGGTTTTTTCATCGCATCTTCAATGCTGAAAATATATTTGTCACCATAGTAATCAAGACAAATTGTTCCATCTCCCACATTAATAACAGTATTTGCCGTCCTTAAGAAAGGCCGACCTAACAAAACTCCAGAATTATTCTCACCATTATCATGATTCATTTTCACCACATAAAAATCAGCGGGATACACAAATTCATTGACCTTGACAAGAACATTTTCTAAAAGACCTTCGGGGTATACACAAGATCGGTCCGCTAATTGAATCACAACCCTAGTATCTACCAATTCAGCTCCAATCAATTTCTTATAAACAGATAAGGGCATAACATTAATTGAAGCTCCCAAATCACACATAGCAGACTCAATTTTTACCTCTCCTATATGACATGGTAAAGAAAACATACCCGGGTCCTTACATTTTTGAGGTAATTCTCTTTTTAGCACTGCCGAAACCGACTCACTCATTATCACCTTGCTTGAGTTCTGTGGTTTCCTTGCCACAAAATCCTTCAAAAACTTGCTCACTGGTGGTAGTCTCATTGCCTGCAACAAAGGAATGTTAATATCCATTTTTCCAAAAATAGACAAGAAATCAATGGTTTCTTCTTTTTTCTTTGCTAATCTACGAGGAAAGGGAGGAAGAATTTTCACTGGAGGATCATTCAGAACCTTCCTCGGAGTTTCCTCCTTGGTTAATTCAAAATTACCCCCTACCAGATTTTCAGCTTCTGTCACCAGCCTCTGTTTGGGCAAATCAGGGTTTGCTCCAGATTGCTGAGGATGATCCTTATTGGTCTCGCTTGCAAATTTTTTTGGTGGTGACTCAACTTCTTTTCCACTTCTGAGAGTGATCTGTTTTGCTGTCTCCCTCGGATTCATTTGTACTTGAGAAGGAAGTCCAGGTTGTTGCATTCGAAGCTCATTCAAAGAATTTGTCAATTGAGAAATTTGACGGGTATGCTCGTCCAATGTAGCCTCGGCTTTCTTAGAACTCTCTTTCTGATCTTGAAGCATATTCATCATCAAATCTAGCTTCTCATCCATTGACTTCACTTGAGGAGGTGGCTGATTTTGAGGATAAGCTTGAGGAATTCTTTGATTCGGTAGAACATAGGCTTGTTGAGGTGGGTTTCCTTGATCTCTCCATCTGAAATTTGGATGATCTCTCCAACCAGGATTGTAAGTAGCTGAATAAGGATCTCTCCTAGGCTGCCTCTCATTCCAATTCCCCATAGTATTCGCTTGAACAAGTGGCTCTTCCAATGCAAAATTACATTGCAAAGTGGTATGGCTATATGTTCCACACGTATCACATGGACGATCATAAGGGCTAGAAGAAGAGCTTGTATTTGGAGTAGCAACTTTATCAACCACTTTTGAAAGAATTTTCTCCAATTTATCCATCCTTTCATTGAATTTATCCTCACCCGAAGAGCTTGTATCCACCACTTTCTTTAAAATCCTCACATCACCTCTGTCATATTCCTTCTTGGAATCAATCAATTTCTTGACAATTTCCCTAGCTTCATTCACTCGAAGATGGGAAAATCCCCCATTGCTTGCTGAATTCATAAGGTCTTTGTTCACCGAAGTCAGCCCTTGGTAGAAATATTGCAACAATTGTCCCTCCGAAAAGCGATGATTAGGGCAACTATCCACCAACCTTCGAAACCTAAGCCAAAATGCACTTAATGGCTCATCAAACTCTTGATGGATACTAGAAATCTCTCTCTTCAACGTTTCAGTCCTTGTGGAGGGAAAATAATACTCCAGAAATTGCTTCTTGAGACCATTCCATGTAGTAATGGAATTTGGTGGTAAGCTAGAAAGCCATTGGTTTGCTGCCCCTGTCAAACTAAATGGAAATGCAACTAGCTTGAATTGCTCCTCCGTGACATTCTCAGGCCTCTTTTGCACCTTGCAAATTTTTATGAACTCATTCAGAAAATTGTATGGATCTTCGGTGCTCCTTCCATGGAATTTCGGAAGAACATTCAAAAGGCCTAACTTAATCTCAATGGGACTCCCTGTTGGTGCCACTTGGATGGGAGTAGGGGGGTCTTCTTCACTGTGACCAGTAAGTTCCCACATATAGGGATTGTCAGCATTAAGATTAGGATTCGCCATTAGAGAAGGATCGATTTTAACTTCAGTTTCTGCCTCTGGAAGGGTCTCGATTTGGGCAAACTGAGGTTCCCCTGCAGCCTTCAACTTTTCCAACTTAGCTTCCTTCCGATTCTTCTTGGCTGTCTTTTCTATTTCAGAATCAAACTCCAATACCTGCTTATCAGACCTGGTCATATACTGAAAAACTAACACACATATCAGTAGAACAAACAACAGAAATCAACAACCGTTCCCCGGCAACGGCGCCAATTTGGTGAGCGTCGTTTACCTCACACAAATAAAACCTGCAATACTCCAATAATAATGAAACTAGTACAGGGTAAGCAGGGTCGATCCACAGGGAACAATTTGATTCTATTGATTGACCTAAAGAGTTAATCGGTTTAGCAACCACGCCTAAACTTGAGATTTGTTTAACTAAAAACTACTAAAAAAAAAAACTAAAAACACAAAGACATAGGCACACAATAACTCATAAACACTGAAAGCACTAAATTAAAGTGGAAGGAATCTAGAATAAGAGGAAGGAAGTTGGCTTAGATTAACTCGTTGATTCTTCAGTTGATCCTCGGCTACAAATTAGTTATCCCCGCAAATCAATTAGTTATATAAGAGCAAGTATTTGCTGAACTCCTAAAATCCTCTCTTATTACCCACTAGCAAGCAAGTATTTGCTAAACTTACTAGATTGTTAAATTAATACAAAGAGGACCTAATTTAGGTAGACATCCAAGTATTTGCTAAAGACAGCTACCTACCCGGTTGATTATTTTCCTGCTATTACAGTCTGTATCAGTTATCTGTTTTTTACAAGAAAGTGCTACTTTAATTAGCTCTAGCTTAGCATGAATTGAGGTGATCAAACTCAACCCACAAAGCCTAAGTTTATACAATAATCAACCAAGAACTTGCAAGAACACTTTTAAGCATATCAATCCTCACAACTTTATGAATCAACCTTGAATCAATCCAAGCCAACTAAGAAATTTAGCTACTCATATTATGAACAAAAAAAACAAGATAAAGAAATGATTTCATTAACTAAGAGAAGTAAAGGAATTTACAAAGAAGAAAAGACAAGAAAAAAATCAAACCTACTTAAGAGTCCAAAACCCTTCTCTCGGCCAAGCTTCCCAAGAAGAAGAAGAAGCATCCGAAAATATCTCCACAAGTTGTTCCCCCAAAAGTTCCCTTCATCACTTTGGCTCTTGGTATTTATATAGAGCTCAAAATGAGTAAAATAATATAAAATCTACCAACCAAAATATCTTACTAATCCATCTTGGACTAGGAAGAGTATTTATTACAAACTAACTAGTGGGCTTAAGCATATGAATTCAGCCCAACTTCTTGCTTCCATTTTGCTTGCTAACTTCTTCTCTTCAATCTTGCACCTTTGCACTTCAATCTTGATGCTAAATTATGCTTCTTCCGTCCTCTGTTTCTTCTCCATGTTAACTGCATAATTTGGCCATAAAAACTCCATTATACACTTCAAACATCAACACTTTAATTAAATTCCCCAATGAAAGAACAACATATAATTATCCTATCACAAAACAACCGGTGCTAGAGGTGTCTTCGCGTGGTAGTGTAGGTGCATTCACGGGGGATATGCGATTAGGAGAGTTTTACGAGGAACTCACTCAGAACATGCCTGAGAACCCAAGAGAATTATAGAAGATGATTGAAAAACATGTGAGAACTTGAGAAACAAACAACCGCAAGATAGAGCATGAATAAGGTGAAAAAAGAATAATGAAAGATCTACAGAGTGGTTTTGTTAAAAAGGGAAAAGGAAATATGATGAGACGTCAAATGCATGTATTTTCCAAAGAATTTAACATCTCTTTTGTCATATTTTTGTTGTAAGATTTCTAGATTTAGGTAGGTTTACATGATAAGGGGTTTAGATAGTCATTTTTGGTTTTTATATTTAAATCCTTCATTTTGTAACCTATGTTTAGTCTAATGGATTTTTGGTCCTTACGAGCATCTAGATTCCATTTTGTAAGCTTAATTTGTAGATTGTTTGTGAGCACATAGGAGTGGTTTAGTGAAGGCCATTTGAAAGGATGGTAGTAGATGGAAGGCCACTCACAAAGTGGTAGAAGATAAAGTGAAGAAAGGAGAGAAAAACAAAGGGTGAAGAATGATCTATGTTTTGAAGCAGAGTTTTGAGAATTTTCCAAGAGAAATCAGCCTCCAAGGGTGGTACCATTAGATTTCTCTTCTTGAGTACTATACAATTGACTACAAGAACTTCCAAAACGGATCAACGGTTCACCCGGAGGAAGCAAAAAAAAAGGGACTTTTTTCTATCACGACTCGCGGCAAGTGTGTCGTGACTCGCAAAATGTTGACCTGAGAGCTCACAATTTTCCTGAGCTGGTTGCGACTCGCGACGGAGGCATCGCGACTCACGATAATTGGCCTGCAACTTGCTTTTTACTCCCTTTTTTTCTTGTACTATAAATAGCTTTTCACCCCCTTCTTCCCCAACTCTCTAAGCCCGACTTGGGGGCTCCGAAACCCTAGTTTTCACCATTTTCTTCCATTTCTTCTTCTTTATTTTTATATCTTTGTTCTATGTTATGGGTTTGGATTATCTAGTTTAGTTTTGTACTTGGGAGCAATTGATTGAAACTTTCATATCTATGTAGTAAGAACCTCTATTTCACTCTTTCTTGAAGCATTTGTTATTTAGCACTCATATGTTTAAATGTGATGTTTTACTTCATTTATGCTATGGGTTGTTTGAGTATATGAAGTGTTTGTATGATTGAAGTGTTAGGGTGTTAGGAAAGTTGCAAATTTCTTAGCTCTTTGACATGAGAATCCAAGAACATGGAATTAGAATTTCTTGTGCATAATGTGTTGTGATTCTTGCTTTATAAATATGTTAATGTGCATTGTTCTCATGTTTATCCTATAGATGCAATGCAAGGTTGAATCTTGAATGTGGTTTGTTCTAGATTTAGCCTAAGGAATGTTATGTTTAGTTAAATGACCATGTCTTTGGTAGAAGGCTTGTTGTTATCAAATCTATGGTCCTTCATGTATAATGTCGTTGATGAAATACCTTTATGATGTGGTTTGCCTAAAGTGATTATCAATGAGGTTTTCAAATGATCGTTGTTTGTCTTTGCAAATTAATATTAATAATGAATGAATGTTAATCTTCGAATGGGAAGTTTTAGCATTCCCCATAGGCAACGAATGTGATAGAATGAGTGAATGGTTCAATGATCTACATTAGGTTTGGAAGTGGATATTATTTCCCCCAAGGCATTGTCTTTTGTAGTTTTTACCCTTTTTTCTTAGTTTGTTTGATGATAGCACAGTTACTTAACTTTGCTAGTTATCTTGTCTTTTAATTTCATAACTTAGGAACAAAACCAACCAACCCCCCCCCCCTTTACATGCTTTTATATATCTATATATATTTACTTCTAGCATAATATCAACCGTATATGTTTAAACGCTTAAGAAAATCCCTCTTCTTCATGGACGACCCCGACTTGCTATTATCTACTTAGTTGTGGATCAGAAGCATTTAGGGCTTATAAATTTAACATTGAGAGGTACGACGATGACCTCCCAGAATATCCCTTTCACAGGAAAAGAATTGGGGGTGCAATGACACCATTTCTAGAAACTCCTTTGTTGAGATCGCGAAAGGAAATTTGGCAGGAAAACAGGGAGTTGTTTCACAAACCTACGCCTATGATAGCACAACCAGAAATGCGGTCTAGGGAATACTATTATGCCTAACACAAGGACCATGGACATGCTGTCGAATACTACAGAGACTTAAAAAGGAAAATATATGAGACTTTGCAAAATGGTTATTTGAGACAATATAGAAAGAAGGATGGAGGAAAGCATTACAGTGAAGCCAATAAGGCGGGAAACTCCATGTCTAAAAACCAAGGCATAGTGAACATGCAGAGCAAGAATCATAAAATGACAGCAACGGTGGATTATAAAGAGAACTTAGCGAACAATGCCCAAAATAAAGTAATTCTGTCAATCATAGATTGATTGAAGCTCTGTCTAACAATGCCTGGAAAGCTAGGGCTACATACTCCCCCACCATAGGAATCAACTGATAAAAGACTTTGTTGTGATGAAACAATAATGTTTAGTGAGAATGACGTGGTTCCCAATGCTTTGCCTCATAATGACTTGATGATGATTATCGCTAATATTGGAAAAGCCACAGTCCACAGAGTATTCGTTGATGATGAGAGTTCCATCGAGATTCTATTCATTGATTGCTTTGACAAACTCAATTTCAAGGGAACTGATTTGAAGAAGTATACATCCCCTCTTGTATGCTTCACTGGACGAGCAAAGAAACCTTTAGGTAGCATACAACTACTAGTTACCATAGGCGAGATTGACAAAAATAATTTATCTGAAGTGGTTGGCGAATCCAGTGATGGTAAAGAAAGAAGATGCATGATGAAGGAAGTTAATAAAATTCACTGATATAAACAAAACATGTCCAAAAGATTGCTATCCGTTACCTAAAATCGATCTATTAGTGGAAGCAATATTAGGTTACGAAGTCCTAGCGTTCTTGGATGCGTACAAAGGATACCACCAATTACTGATGAATCTAGAAGATGCAGAAAAGACAGCTTTCATAACAACCTTTGGAGTGTTTTACCATGTAAGCATGCCATTCGGCCTCTAGATTGCTGGCGCAAAACATCAAAGATTAGTCGACACTGTATTTCTCAATCAAATATGACAAAATGTGGAAGCATATGTTGACAACATGGTGATTAAAATAAAAATGGTGCGTCAGTTCGCGCAGGATTTTAAAGAAACCTTTGATACACTAAACTGGATTGGTATGAAACTCAACCCCAAGAAGTGTATAATTTGATTGGGCACAGGAAAGTTGTAGGGTATAAGTATTCTCCAAAGGGATTGAAGCTAGTTCAGAAAAGATACAGGCAATAGTCGACCTGCCTCAACCACAAACAATTAAAGAAGTGCATGTGTTGATGGGATCTCTGGCATCGATTAGCATGCTTGTCTCCAAAGCTACGGAAAATATTTCCCACAGTTTGACATCCTCAAAAAAGATAAGAAATTAAGCTAGAATGAGAGAGGTAGAAAGCGTACGAGTAATTAAAAGAACAACTCCAAGCGTTGCCAACATTGAAGGCACCAATATCAGGGGAGACTCTATACTTGTATTTGGTAGTTTCAAGAAAAGCAGTGAGTTCAGTCTTGGTTTGTCAACAAGGGCAAAGACAAGTGCTGGTATACTACATCAACTGGATATTGCAAAGCCTAAAAATGGCGTACATGCCGATGAAAAGATTAACTCTTGCATTAGTCTACTCAGCAAGGAGGCTGTGAAGCTACTTTCAAAGTCACAATGTAGTTGTGTATACTGACTACCCAATCAAGAATATGGTGAGAAAACTAGAATCGTCTGGCAGAATAACTAAATGGGCTCTCGAAATGGGATAGTATGAGATCCAGTTTCAGCCACGAACTGCAATCAAGGCGCAAGCCTTAGTAGATTTCATAGCAGAAATGATGAGTGTAGATGCACAAGAGGCATTTACACCAGATAACCTTGGAATAGACAAAGGGAAATCAAAGTCGACTGATATCGCATGGAAATTGTTTGTTGATGGAATGTCCAACAAAGAAAGTTGTGGTACATGATTTCTATTAGTAAATCCAAATGGAGGAGAACATATATATTTGCTTTTTTTGGACTTCCCACTCACAAACAATGAAGTTGAATACGAAGCACTAATATGTGGATTGGATCTTATAATCAGGATGAAGGTCAAGAGTGTTAAGTGCTTTAGTGATTCACATATAGTTCCAACAAGTTCATGGAGATTATGAGGTGTAGGAAGAGCAATTGATAAAGTATTTAAGGAAATTTTACCAACTTATGGGTCAACTTGAATACTTTGACATTCTACATGTACCACATACAATAAATACTAAGGCAAATACCTCAAGTAAACTGGGAATGACTGGTTTTGATTCGTTACTGGGAGAGTGTGATGTCAATGTAGAGATGATACAAGTTATAAGTACGGACACAACAACAGTGTCATCAGTCCAGATAGAAGAAACAAACCGGATGACGTTATTAAGGGACTACTTTGAAACAGGAAGACTGCCAGAAGATAGAGTCCATGCTAGAAAGCTAGAATTAAGGCTCCGCGACTACGTTTATGAAGGAGGAATATTATACAAAAATGGTTTCCTATCTCTATGGATAAAGTGTGTGAGACCATCCCAAGCAAGCAAAATCATGAAAGAAGTTTATGAGGGACTATGTGGGACGTATCAAGGATCTCGAACAACTACGAAGAAGATAATTTGAGTGGGGTATTATTAGCCAACAATTTTTAACGATGCGTACAACTTCGTGCTAAAGTGCAAAAGCTTCCAAATTAATGTGTCGGTATCGCATATGCCACAAGCTACTCTAACAGGATATACAAAGCTTGGCCATTTGACAAAAAGGAAATTGATTTAGTTGGACCTTTTCATAAAAAAACTGGTAATGTGAAGTTTCTAATCCTAGCATTTGACTACTTCACAAAGTGGGTGGAACCGAAGCCAGTGGCAAGAGTCACGGCAGAAGCAACAAGAATGTTTGTTTGGAAAATCATAGTTTGTTGGTTTGGTGTTCCTTAAACTATCGTGACAGGTAATGGTATGCAGTTCACTGATGGAACTTTCACCGAGTGGTGTTCGAAGTTAGGGATTGTGCAGAAGTTCACCTCTGTAGCTCATCCCCAAGAAAATGGCCAAGTGGAGGTAACCAACAAAATGTTATTCCAAGGAATTCAGAAGCGATTGGAGGGAAAGTGAACTTGATGGGTAGATGAGATACCCAATGCATTATGGTCATACAGAATAGCAGTGTGAACACCCACTGGAGAAACACCGTACAACCTAGTTTACGATCATAAGGTAGTAATACCAGTTGAAATCAGGAACTCAAGCCTTAGAGTGGGAAAATACAACGAAGGTAGTAATCCTGAAATGATGAGTTTGGATTTGTATGAACTCAAATAGAAAAAGCAGCATGCAATGATCACAAAGGCAAAGTACAATGAGAAGGTGTCTAGAGCAAATAATGAAAATGTCAAGAAGACACAATTTCCAGTTGGCGATCTCGTACTACGAAAGAATGAGGCAAGTCTAGCACAAGATACGGAAAACTATGCCCATAGTGGGAAGACTCGTACAAGATTAAAAAAGTGCACCGATCTAATTGCTACGAGCTAGAAAGATTGGATGGCAACAGCATCCCGAGCACTTGGCATGTGATCAACCTAAGGAAATTCTATGTTTAGATCCTTAGTAGGCATTATGAATAGCTTAGTTGTACAAGAGCCATGATATGATCATTGGTGGCCTTTTTTCGATTGGCATCATTGTTTGTTTCAAGCACGATATCATCGTGACCTTACATAATCAATATCAGAAAATGTCTTCCGGGGCAACTCACCTATAGTATTGTTCACTTACATTTTTGAAAATTTCACAGTAACACATTGCAAAGAAAGCAAAATATCACATCTTGCAACCGCAGACGAGTACATTTTTACAATTTAAACAATGCAAACAACATATCTTGTCAAAATACAAATAACAAAGTCAAAGAAGAAACAAAAGCAAGCAATATATCTTGCGGTTTCACACAGTACATGTTAACAACCTCAATCTTGCAAGCTATAGATCTTGCAAAATGGTGCACGTGCCTACAAAAACAACGACAAAAGCAAGTAATAGATCTTGCGGCTTTGCACAGTATAGGTTTACAACCTCAATCTTACAAGCTATAGATCTTGCAAAAAGGCATACATGCCTACAAAAATATCAACAAAAGCAATAAATAGATCATGCATCTTCCCACAATATATGTTTACAACCTTAATCTCCCAAGCTATTGATCTTGCTAAAAGGCATACATGCCTACTAAAACAGCAAAAAAAAGCAAGCAATAGATCTTGTGCCTTCATACAATATAGGTTTACAACCTCAATCTTGCGAGCTATAGATCTTGCAAAAAGGCATACGTGCCTATAAAAACAGCAACAACAAGAAATAGATCTTGCGGCTTCGCACAACATAAACTTACAACATCAAATTTGCAAGCTATAAATCTCGCAAAAACATACACAAACACATTGAAAATATAAATGTGACATTTTATTAAAAAGGTAGAACAAAACAAAAGTACAAAGATATTACTCGAAGCGTTTGGGAAAGTAAATTCCTACTTCAAAGAACAAGTTATCTACGCCTTGATATGCGAGATGGCCCAACAGAAAATGAACTACCAGAGTGGCGGGATTCCTCAGCTTGACATTATTCCTCAGATAAAATATGATCATAGCTCCACTTCATATGTAAGTAAGTAGGATGGCGGGTTCGACCACTTTGCTGCATACAATCAAGATGCTTTGCATAGTACACTTTAGAGTAAGTTAAAGGACCAAAATCTTCACAATCAAGTTGAACACTCATTACGTCCATAGTGGCTTGATAGCTTTTATTCAAATCATCCAGGTTACATATCTCCTACTGTAGCTAACGAATATGTGACCTAACAAATTCAGAAAAATCAACCCCCTGGCCGCCAATATTCATAGTTAAATCCCCATGACTAATGGAATCTCAAGGCTCTGCGGAAAAAGCCTTCAACTTATCTTTATAATTTACACAAGCTTGTTAAAGATGATGTATGCATGAGTCAAGGCGTTCACACTCAGCACAAAGGTGATCATTATCACTACGCAACTGGGTATTCATAGTGAACTGTTCATCAAACCTGTTCTATCACCCAGTTGATCATGTAGAAAGATGGTCGCATTCATCCTGCTTCTTCTTCAGATGATCCAACAATTGGTCAATGTGAGAACACTGCTTATCTATGATTGCGGTTTTCAGATAAGCCTCACGTGCTTTATTTGGGGAAAAATTCTTTGCTTCTTCTTGTTGACCAATCATTTTAACCAAGCTTAGCTACTAACGTTATATAAGGTCATTCTGCTTAGCGCAAAATCTTTTTCAAGTCACGGATATAGTCCCATGACTCGTTCGTGGCATTCTTCCATCCAAGCTCCAGATCATTAACACTAAGAAACATATACTTGAGACGAACGCCTAACAACATTGCCCATTCCTAAATGGGACTGGGAAGCTTGAGTGAATGAATATACACACCAACAGATTCAAGATCAACTAAGTTGCGAACCATATCTTTGTCAAGGGATTCAATATTGTAACCATCGGGAACAAACTTACTACAAGGGAAATTCATAGTAGGAGATGGAGATGGAGATGATGAAGAAGTAGAGATGTGCCATCCAAGACATAATTTAATAGATTCCAAATCAGAGCTCCCAACGTTTGAAAACTGATCACCGGAAAGTAGCTCAAGATATTCCTTGGATGGGAACTAGTAGCCTCAATCAGCCTAATAGGGAAGCAAGAATTAGAAGATATAAACTCAGGATGACCCTTAAAGCAAACACTATATCCTAACGAGTCAAGAAGGTTTAAAAACTTATGGTTGACCAAAATATCAAAACCCTGCATATGAATAAATACGAGAAAAAAAGTCCAAAATTAGAGTTCGAATACAAAAAATCCAAAGTAGCACATGTTTAAACATACACTAAAACATCATTATAAATTATAGACAAAAATTCAAATGGTCCTAAATTAAGTCGTAGCTCTGATATTAACTAACATTAGAAGGAGCAGCAGACGCACCCTGGGTAACAAGAGTAGAACCCTCATTGTTCACATTTTGAGAACGAACCTCCATGTATACATTAACCTCCGGGCTAGTAGACAGATTAGAATCAGGAGAAGCAAATGGAAGGTTGTTTAGATAATCAACTTGACACTTTCGTATCTCAGAAATAGAAGGCAATGAGCGAATACCAGCTAGATGAGACAATAAGGCATAAGGATGCCCACCATCACAAGTATTTTTAATAAATTCAACATTAAGTGCAATCTTCTGCTGCTCTAGTACCCCCTCACACTTAGCCAATGATGTTGGTAATCCCTTTACTTTCAGGGTAGAATTCACCTTCTGCAGATCCACCAAAGCTTCACACCAACCAACGTTACGAGCAGAACTGGAAATCTCTTGAAAAAGGTTGAAGAAGGACTTCATTTTGAAAAGCTGATCAACAACTAAAGAAGAAGCACATAGGCTCCACTCCGAGTTAGAGGAGATGCAGAGTCCTTTTTCAACTCCGCATCTTCTCCAACTCAGAGGTGAGCCTATTGGTTTCTTCTTCAACAACTTGTGCACGCTTCTCAGTAGCTTTAAGTGAAATCTTCATAGCATCACAATCCTTCTCATTCGCCTTATACTCATCCAACAGCAAACCACCCTCCTTGGAAAATTTAGTAACTTGCTGACCAACAATCCAGAGACTCTCACCAATTTTATGATATTACCAAAAAAGACAAAAAAAATCAATTAGAAATTGCAATAAGAGTTTACCAAAATAAGACAAACTATTATAAAGCTATAGCGAACATACCACGACCATCGATTCATGAAAAGAGAGTTTAGAGAGAGTGGTAGGAATAGTCCCTTCTATCAATATATTACTGCTTCACACCGGGGGCTTAGAACGAGACTAACTGGTGCAACCTCTTTTCTCTGGGGGCCCCAAGGCAGTTGATGAACCACTGCTCCGTTTCTTTCTCCTTCTTTCTTTAGCAGCAACAGAAGCAACATCCACAGATACATCCTCCCCTTCGGGTCCCTTACCTTTAATGGGTACTAGCTAAGAAGTGGCTTGAGTGAGATTCTCCGGAGAGACATCGCCACCAACAGTACCATGCAGTTGGATAGGCAATATTACCATCTCTTCATCTTCATCATAAAAATAAATAATCTGTCAGCGGAAGGCCTGGCTAGATCCATATCTGCAATTCATCATACAACATATGCCAGGTGAACAAGTAAACATAGCTGAGAAATGTAAAAAAATAAGGGATAAAAATAATACATATGACATAGTGAAACAATAAGATAGCAGCAAACAAACACCTTCACTCTCAAATTCAGTATGGCGAAGACCTATCGAGTGTTCACTGAGTTTTAAGACAACCTTGGAGTTAGGATTAAGATGAACATCAGGCTGGGGAAGCTTAGAATTAGGAATATTATAGTTCTAAGCTGGAAGGATATGTTGACACGCGAGATTTGGTTTTACGTAAAAAATATTTTGCACCACAAACTACAATTACTAGGAAACTCACTAACGAACTCAATGGCAAGAATGACAAGATAAAAAAGTGAATTCGTCAGACGATTTTTTCCTTACGAAGATGATACAAGCTACATAATAAGTCAATAGAAAAAGGGACATTAGCTTAGGTACACACATAGTGGAAACCGATGATGAATACAATACCCTTAGGATGAAACTGAGATAACATGATGCAATAAGATAGAAGTAAATCTATAATGTGTTGGGAAAGAGGAAAAGCAAGGAAAAATTTGAGATAATCTAAATAGTAGGATATATAACCAACAAGAGGAGTGCAAACGCTATCAGAAATAAGAGGAGCTTTGACCTCAAGGAAAGACATGAAAGGAAAATTAACTTTTAAATTTTCCAAACATTTGTCGGACAAAATGCTAATAATGGTGGAAGAACCGGTAGGATGATCGGAATCCTCCCCAGAGTTAATATCATCAACCTAGACATCTTCTATAAGAGAATCTGTAAGATTAGGGGTAGACATTTGGGTAGGAATGACTCCTAAAATTGGAGAGGAAAATCCTATTAATTAGGCCCACAAAATACAGATAGTATATTTCGACAAAAATTGAAAAAAGGAAATATAAGATACGTGTCGGAATAGAAAAACAGAGAACTTCCAGACCAAAAGTGAACAACAAAATGATTGAACATAGACTCCACACAGATTTACACTCAAGAAACACATTTAAGTAATGACAAGAATAGTAAAAGACAGAGAAGCTTACGAGTTGAGATGACAAAGAATGATGATGCACAAGAACAATAAGAGAGGAAGAGGAAGATGAAAGACTAAAAAGTTTGAGGAACCAATAAAGACTAGTATTTAAATTATGGATTTAAAACATAAATATGAGGGGTCAAATCATCCGGGAACACAATGATAGAAATCTTACAAAGAGTAAGTTACCTTCTGCGGAATACTAGATGGCGGCGGTATATAATAGGTGATACACTGAACAATGACGGAGATAGTCGGTAAATTTGAAGCACTTATAAGGGAAGAGAAGATAACGAAAGGTGAGAAGAGTCGGAACATTGTAGCAAATAATGAGGAGAGAATCTTGGCTTAGTGAAAAACGATCGCAACAACTAAGCTTATCAAAAGTTATAAACTTGAAGTATGAATTCAAATTCAAATTAAAAAATTAGGCATCCCAAAAAAATTGTAATTATATCCAAGAAGCACGCAACACTTTGCGAAGACAATATAAGGTGTTGTAATGACGAACATGTTATTATAGTTTGAGGAATAAACATAAAAACATTTTGCACACATTCAACAAACAAAGTCTTCGCTTCGTCTTTCGTAGGATTCATGGTTAGGAGGGCTTATAGTGTATATGTAGCCCACAAACTAGAGGCTTTTGGCCTTGAGGCCCAGCCCAAGATTCAACCACAAATTGAGAAGGATGAAGTCAGGTCTAAGAAGACCCAGCCACGGACCGAGAAAGGTGGAGACGTGTTTGAGATGACTCGACCACGAAATGATAAAATGCAGAGTCACGTCTAAGACTCAGGCACATACGAGAATTATAGCAACCACAATGGAATCCATGATCTAAAACCCTATTAATGCAGAGCTACAATTTTATTCGACTATAAATACAAGGACAACAACACTGATTAAGGTAAGTGACACTAAAATGAGATATACCAATTCTCTTAGGAAAAGAACTGACTTAATCATCGAAGCCCTTTCTTCGGAATCACTTCCGGGACCTATCTTGCAGGTTCATGTTTACCAATAGTGATCATCGGTTATTTTCCTTACTGAGAATACACTAGCCTTGGGGGTTTGCATCACATGATTTACATAAATGATTTTATCCCAGACCTCTATTCACATTAAAGAACTAAAAATCCATCTAGTTGCTATAGCACACAGTGTGGAGATGTTAATTCCCTGGGAAATCCCTCTGTTTGTCACACAACTAGTTCTGCCCCCTCCTTAACATCTCACCTCTTCCACATATACCTATAGGTGTGCTAACCACGGACACCTATAACTTTCACGACAAGGGTTACTAAACTCGCACTTAAAGGTAAATGCCTTATGTCGGTGGCATATTAAAATTGGTATTAGCATGGATCCTTGGGACTTTCACCATGAATACCTATCCTAAGCCCATCCGCTTCCAATAAGGAAATTATTACGTCATGATAATTCTAAGGTCTATAGCTGCAAGGCTCAACGCTTAGTTTCCACGAGCTAGGAACCTAGCTCTTGGGTATTAATTGTGATACCCCTGTTTAGTAATTTAACAAAACCCGACATGATTTCCCAATACTCCTAAACAAAAGGAACGACTAATCCAATTACCATTATCACCTTATTTCCACCCCGACATCTCACACTATTCTTGTTACCCCCCGATGCTCAGAAGGCTACAAGAAAGTTTGATAATCCACACTTCCAAGCTAAAATCAAAGCATATCACTAAATCATGCAAGAATCTAACTAGGTTTACATCCTAATCACATTAAATACATAGATTATGACAAGAAGTTAAAGCACAAATTAAGCACAATAATTTATAGCAACATAATTATAATGAATCTTGAAGTCTTGCAAATAATGCTTACAAATATCCTTAAGTCATACATTAAGCTACTAGGATCAAACCCATGATAATAAATGGATTGAATGACATAGGAATGTGATATGTATTAAGAAAGAAATTGGAAAACTAGATCTAGAGTAAATGCATGCATCATCTCTTTTACCTAGAAGAATTAGGCCTTTGTATAGTGAAGAGAGAAAAAGGATCGAAAGCCCAACTTTTAAAACCTAGCTTCCAGATGTGCACAACACGTGCGCACCTGCACGGACCGTAACCTGGAAGGGTGCCTCGATGCTAACTGCTTGCACGGGCCGTGCAATTTTGCACGGTCTGTGTCCTAGAGCTTGGTCCAGCGACGTGCTTCTTGTAAGGGCCATGCTAAATTGCATAACCCATATCCTAGAGCCTCATTTCCTTCCTCTAATTGAACGGGCCATGGTGATCTGCATGACCCTTGTCCAGGAGCTTACTTGGGCACGAGATGTTTACACGGCCCGTCCAAAACTGCAAGGCCCGTGCCTTCTTTCTTCCTTCCAGAATTTAATTTCCTTTTTCTGTAACCTTCAATCTTCTACCAATTTAAGCTCAATGGCCTTCATTCTTCTACCAACCTTGTGATTGGCTTTCAATATACTACCATCCTTGCGAATGGCCTTCACTCATTAGTAATCTACATTTTAAAGCTCACAAAAAGAGATCTAGGTGCTCACAATTGTAAGATCCCATTAGGTTCACGAACGGCTCACAAAGTAGAGAAGTTACATAAGAAAACCAAAGATTATGATTCTAACTGCCTATAATGCAAAACCTATATAAATGTAATTATCCATCAACAAAAGCATTGAAAAACAGATGTTAAATTCTCTACAAAAACATATGTTTGATGTCTCATCAAGTAGATAGAAACTCAAGTTACAAAACGCCCTTATAAAAATGTACATGGACTATAAAATATGTCCTTAAGAATAATGCAACTGTATCACGACTAGTTCCGAACTCAAACTAAGATTATTCAACGCAAAAGCCTAGTCTATTGTAGCATTAGAATGCTGTATTAATCAAGGAACACTTTGACTACAAAACATTTTCCACCGGATCACTTCTAAGTAAGATAACACTAGAAAAATTAATAGGCTGAGTGACCACGACATTATTAAAACACAATCCCATAAAGGAAGTAATAAAACTCATAACATAATCAATAAAATATTTTATCAAATCTTAAATTCATACAAAAAATAAAAAGTATAGAAAATTCCTTGATTAAATGAAATAAAATCCCTCAGGATGGATTACAAACGGTTATATGTGAATCTGTTACACACATGTGTAGCTACTCAAGACCATGGTAGTATTTGCCAAGGAGACCATAACTGCCCCATTAGGATAAATCATTCTATCGATATTTATAGACAAGCATCGCGAACTCCAAAGGAACGAAAAGACTCTTGGAGATTGCTATGATTATTTAATCAAGGTAGGAGAAAAATTAATAATGGTCACCCATTCTACTATTGCACAACCTCTATTTCCCACTTAAGTACCCCATTGGAAAGTCGTCGCCGTACCTCTCAAAGTTAATATTTATAAGCCCTAAATGCTTACTATCTACAACTAAGTAGATAGCGGCAAGTCGGGGTCGTCCACGAAGAAGAGGGATCTTCCTAAGTGTTTAGGCACAAAGGGTTGATATTATGCTAGGAGTAGATATATATAAACATATAAAAGCATGTAAATGGGGGGGGGGGGAGTTGGTTGTTTGGTGGTCTATGAAATTAAAAAGACAAGATAACTAGCAAAGTCAAGTAACTAGGCTAATCATCAAACAAAACTAAGAAGAAGGAGTTTAAAACTACAAAGATAAAGCATTGGGGGCAATTGATATCCACTTCCAAACCTAATGTAGATCATTGAACCATTCACTCATTCTATCACATTCATTACTTGACTTAACATTAACATACTTATCTAGCAAGAATCACAACACATTATGCACAAGAAGTTCTAAGTTCATGTTCATAGATTTTCATGTAAAGGAGCTAAGGAATTCGTCACTTTCCTAACACCCGAACACTTCAATCATAAAAACACTTCCTATTCTCAAACAACCCATGACATAAATGAAGTGAAACATAGCATCAAGAATACATAAATGCTAAATAATAAAGGCTTCAAGAACGAGTGAAACAATCTATTCACTACTTCATCTACATGTTGTGAAGATAAATCTTCCATCCTTCTTAGATAGTAATTTGCAAGAGTGAATTCAACATCTCTTGTCAAACCTCACCAATGACTCCCTTAGTACTAACAGTGTCCCATTGATGACATTTAGCACGAAGAATCAACAAGCTTGACAACACTTATAAACACTACACCGTGTCTAAGCATTTAACCAATTCATGCATTTACACAAGATTAGTCAAGAACGATCGACATTCATAGACCTCTCTCATTTGCTACCTAAAACAAACATGACAACGAGTTCGACATCATCACATTCATCTATCAATTATCAACACACCAACATCATTTAAGAAGCTCTAACTCATGCTCTTGGATTCCACATTAAAAGAGGGGAGAATTAGCTACTTTCTCCCAACCCTAACAAGTAATCATACAAGCAATTCATATGCTCAAGCTTCCAACAACATCAATGCAATTAACAATTCACATTCAAAACTCAATAAATGCACAATAGCAAAAGCACCAAATAGATAGATATAATGGTTCTTACTACATATAAATGGAAGCTTCAATCCTTTGCTCCCAAGATAAAACTAAGCTAGAGAACTAAAAGACATAATTAATCTACAAAAACTAAGAAAAGAAAAAAGAGAAAACCTAGGGTCCTATATATATTAGTAGAAGATTGAGCCTAAAAATAGGCCCAAAATAGGATAAAAGTGCCAAAACCCTTGGTCAGCTGCCTAATTTTCATGGACAGGTTTTGGATGCTATGGTCTGTGAAGCATAGACCGCCATATCTGGCGTGGTCCGTGAACATTTAATGCCATAGGAAGCCACAGTGCATGAATCAGGGTTCATGCCACGGTCTGTGAATGTTTTCACAAACCGCGAGCAGCACCACACTTTCCACTCAGTAGTTTTCACAGCTCGACCTCCATTTCACGCACCGCGAGCAGCATGAGTGTTTGCTCAGAACTCTCCTCACAATCCATGAAGTCTCTCACGGACCGGCTTCCATACTTAGCCAAATTTCTCATCCATGCTTCATTGTCACAGACCAGCGTTCTTTCTTTGTGTAGGGCGGACCATGGGCATCTTCACGGGCCGCTGATCCTTCAATTATCGTGGGCTGTCATGGGCCACTGGTCCTTCATCGGCTGAACTTTGTTTTCTTTCCACGGGTGAACCATTAGTTCAAAATGGGAGTTATAGTAGTAGATTTTGTAGTACTCAAGAAGATAAATCCAATGGAACCAGCTTTGAATGCAAATTCTTCCTGGATCATTTGGACTACGGAAGAACTCCTTAGACCACGATTCACCATTTCCACCTTTTGCCGTCTTGAACTTGGAAGCCACTTATCCTTGGGTTCAATCTCTTCTACCACACATTTTATGTTTGTGGCCTTCATCTACTACCAATCAATACAAATGGCCTTCAAATCTTCTACCGTTAAAAGCAAATGGGCTTCGCAAGAGTGTAATGTATTAAATAGCATTTATGGGAAACCAACTAAAGGTACTTATAGTGAAGACCAAGGAGCCCGTGAACACGATATGTCAATAACCCCTAATTAAGTGTACAAAACGTGGGATTTAGAATAGAAAACTGAACATGGTTGTCTAAACCCCTTATCATGTAAACTCAACTAATGTTGCCAAACTCCAACCAAAAGTAAAGCATGCATAAAGGTGCAGATCAACGACTCATGAAATAGAGCACATGGTGTGGACTGGAGATTGTTCCTTGCCCTTTCTGATGGCACATGTCGTTCTAATTTGAATGACCCATTGTTTGGAGATCGTTCCTTTGCTTCTAAGTGCATGGACCGTGGTTAATTGCACGAACCATTTCCCGGGGGTCATTTTAAGGGTCTTGTGATAGTACGGTCATTGCCAAGTTGCACAACCCATAATTTGTCCTTGTGTTTTATTCAACTCTTGTGCAAAAAAAGAATTTCAAAACATAAGAGAAGAATGGATATTAGTGATACCTACGCTTTCGGCCCCGAAGACCCAGCCTTTTCATGGCTAGTGAAACACCTCTCTATGAACCATGTCTCTTGGATTGTGGCTTCAAGACAATCCACCCTCGTGTTGAGCTCCTCCACTTGTGCCTTCACTCCTCCAATCGCTTGAACTATCCCTTGAAGAACTTGTGAAGAGCTCGAGAGTTTCTCCCCAAGTAGGTGTAGTTGATCCATAATGGCCGTGGAAAGATGAGATCGGCTCACAAGTGCTCTCGGCCTGTTAGCCTCTACTAGGCCTAACTCTTAGTTGGCCATAACATTTTAGGCTTCTCTCTCAAACTTCCGATTTAGAAAATTAAGTAGGTCATCCAAATATGAGTTATGGTGAATGGCAGTGTGCTCCAGTTGTGGAAGAATGATAAAGCTACACGTGCTTGCACCACCATAGAGCCATACATATCTACCCTCCGGTGTCGTCGGTCTCACCATAGATTCCTTAGCTAAATTCTCAATATTAAACCTTGTGCTCGATCTTTCTAAGTTAGCTAGAGCCCTTTGTGTGACTGGGTGACCTAGATAATTTGCCAAAAGACCAACCATGCCTCCCATGGAGATTTTCCCACTCTTCTTCTCTCTCAACGCTATGCATTCTTGAACAAAGACTCTAACCAAGTCTGGGTAGATGTTCCCCTCCAGTGTTATCACCCAAAAAAGGCGTACATCGGAGCCCGGACAATGTGTCAATTCACCGAGGCATAAAACGTCCATAGAAAGGAGTCGATAAACATAATGGATCACTGGGTTGACTATAGTCATGCTCTTGCTCAGATTCTTCCTATCTGTCCAAATTAGTTGCACCCAAAAGTGCCCAAGAGAGAATGGCATTCCTTGGCAATGAGTCTGTGGAATGTCCCAACCGGTCTTCCATCCAAAAGCTAGTGCCACCTCTATGTAGGTCATTTAGTACTCCTTGTCATCCAAATTGAACTTAATCGCCTTGCGACCTTCCTTGATTGTGACCTTCCTAATGGTAGCTAGAAAATATAAGGTCCACCTTATGTAGGTTTTCAAGTGAACATCGAGACAGCCTTCTAGGCCTACCCAACCCAAAATAAAAGTCACAGGTTAAAATAAACCTAGAGCCATCAAGGTACTCTTGCAAGCAAAGCTAGTCTCCAAAATGCTCCTCTTTGGTTCCCTAAAATCCCCCCATCTCTGGGTTGTGGTCTCGGTGATGTTGGTTAATCCTAAAAACTCGTTGGCCATATGCTTAGGGTTGCAAGGAATGGGAGTTTCCAGTTTAGGGTTTGCACCCTTAACTGGTTTCTTCCATTTCTCACCCCTTGACGACTTCTCTTTCTCCGAAGTACCTTTCTTTGGAGCCATCCTAACACATTGAGAGAGAGAAGAATGGTAATGTCACAATAAACAATTCATGGCCAATGATATCATTCAACGAAGAACATTCTCCCAAAATGACCACACATTCAAAACATGATGGTATAAGCATAAAGGTCGTTTAAAACAAGAGTATTCCTAATCAATCAACAACATCATGTATGCCTTTCACCAACCCATCAATAGATTCATGCAAACAAGATTCATGTTCCCTCTAATCACCCAACATATGAAGAACACATCACTCAATATCAATGGCACATTCAAAACTTCCCTAATTTCATCATCACAAGATTGATAACACAAACCCTCACAACACATTCTTATTTATAAATCATGATTTTCATAACAAAATCCCAATATCAATCAAGCATATAGACAAAGAGATCAAAGTATTACCCAAAATTTGAAGCCTAGAAGTGTAAGATCCACACAAGAAGAAGCAAAAATTGTTAATTTTTGGAAGGAAAGCTTCAATTTTCATGTTCACCCAAGAGTGTGTGTGAGTGAGTGTTTCTTGAGAGGAAAGAATGTGTAGATGATGAAATTAGGTGAAGAGTGGTACCGTGAGAATAAAATTTCAGCATAGGTGAAAGAGAGAGAGAGAGAGAGAGAGAGAGAGAGAGAGAGGTACACTTTGGATAAAGATGGAATTTCAAATTAGGGGACAAGTAGCATAATCAATGGGAACTATTTGCATAAAAAATCCTAAGGAAATAGGAAATCTCACTTCTTGAACCAAAAATGCATTTTTAACTTTGAAATTCAGACTTCCTTTTCAAAAATTGCATTTTTGAAACAAGTTGGGGGATGGAAAATATAAATTTGACAAAAAATGAAATCTGCCCAGTTTTCCATCTTCACGAGGCAGAGTCTCGTGCCTATCACGGCACGAGACCTGACTTTCGTGATAACCATTGTCATGAGGCTAACCCTAGATTTTCCCTATTCCTTGGGTTTTCTCAACTTTTGAAAGAAAACTATGTCGCCCAGCAAAATCCATTCCATCTACGCATAATCACACATCTTCACATTTGAATTTTCAAATCAAGCAAGAATTTCATTCAATGGATCATTTATTTCAACCATGACATGCAAAATATACCAAGTAACTACTCAAAACAAGTAAGAAAAAGATTCACGTATGTTTATTGTCATCATCACGACTTATTACCCTTTCATGCATTCAACTTTCAAGCACTTACCGGTGGGTCCCCGAAATCTCCATCGGCGACTTCACCCACGATAATGTCATTGTAGAGAGGTCTCTACAAAAAGAAACCCTTACCTTTGTACCCCTTGTCAGTATCTAGAAATGTTTCTCCTTTCTTGCCAACATCGACTCCTTAAACGCCACCTTGGGGTTAGGAGGGGTTTGAGGGGGTATCAATTTCTCGACACTTTCCTTTTCCCACAAACAATTTGTTAGCATTGAAAAATAATCTAGAATGGACATATCATTGATCAAATCATGCAATCCATCGGGGTTCTCAACAAATTCATCATCAAAAGATTCATGCTCATTTACAACACAAGAAGGTTTAAGAATATCATGCTCATCAAAAAGTGTCACACATTTGCAAATAAGAGAAGGTTTTTTTGAATCATGCCTAGATTTATAAATGTCAAATTCCACCTTGCTTAAGTCATCTTTTAGAGTCAAGATCCCCTAGTGGACATCAGTTTTAGTCCTAGACATTTTTAGAAAAGGTCTCCCCAAAAGGATTGGGGGTGCACTACCATCGTGCGCTACGTCTAGGACATAAAAGGCGGCCAAAAAAACCAACTTTCCCACTCACACCATCACATCATTCACTAGCCCTCGAGGGCTTGCTTGGGAATGATCGGTGAGTTGAACAATGACTCTAGTCTCTTTTAGTTTACCAATTTCAAGACATTCAAATAGACTAAATGGAATCACATTGATAGAACCATCTAAATCTATCATGGCATGTTCAACAAGTGTCCCACCTAAAGAAATCAGGATAGAAAACATTATGGGGTTATCACAATTCTTAGGCAAATTCTTATGATTCAAAATTTTAACTTCCCTAATTCTTAGCTTCCCCAACTTCTTAGGTGGTCTACTCCTTTTCTTAGTACATGAAAGCTTAAGAAATTTAGAATATGAAGGCACATTGTCAATCAATTCCAAGATATGGATAAATACCTCCACTTTTTTGAAGACTTTCCAAGTTTTGGCCTCATTTGTCTCCACCTTCGGCCTTCCCCTCAAAGCACTCAAAAATGGAGGTGGATTAGCGAATTGAGCTTTGGGTGGTAGAAGCTCCTTGGAGGGTGCTTCCTTGACAACCATCTCTTGTTCTTCGAACTTCACTTTGGTAGCCTCCACTAACTCATCATTCTCTTGTGTCACTTTCTCCTTGGTTTCGCGAACCTCCTTCCCACTTCTCAACCTGAGTGCGCTAAAATTTCTCGGATTCACCTCCAGTTGGGAAGGTAGCTTGCCAGACTCTTTCGCTTCAAGTCGGCTCATTGAGGTGGCGAGTTGTCCTACTTAAATCTCAAGGTTCTTGATACTTGAGAAGGTTCTAGTACCAAAGTTTTCAATTTCTCTCCTTGTTCTTTCCGCGAAGATCTCATGTTTCTTCCCCAATTGTCCGATGGCAGCCAAGACCTCTTCCCTATCTGACTTGTAAAGTGTGGTATGATTGTTTTCACCTCTAGGATAGGGTTACCCTTGAGGTTGGGTTTCATCCCTCTATCAAAAGTTAGAATGATCCCTATACCTCGGATTGAATGAATTTTCATAGGGGTCCAGCCTTGCATCGCCTTGGTTCCCCCGGAACCCTTGTTATTGACCCCTATCAAATTGAGGTCTCTCTCAGTTGTTGTAGCCAATGGAATTCACCTCTTGCATATCACCAACAACCTCAGGGCATTTCTCGGAGTGGTGATCAAGGTTGAAAACCCCACACATCTTGACTTGGTGCACATTTCCTTGTAAAATATCTTTCATCATAGATGTTAGAGCTTGGACTTTCTCCTCTAACTTCGGTGTGTGTGCAGGTTCATCCAAGACCTTAAACCTTGACCTTGTACAAAATTTCCTCATCCCGTTGGCAATCTCTTCAAAAAGTACCATAGCGTTCTTTGGGCTCTTGTTGGCAATAGAACCATTGCACACGACATTAACCATCCTCATGTCCTTATCACACAAGCCCTCAAAAAAGTAATAGACCAAGTTTCCTTCCTTGAAGGGATGATAGGGAAAACTTGCGAGAAGCCCATTGAATCTCTCCCAGTACTCATATAAGCTCTTGGTTGCTCCTTGAGTAATGTTGGACAATTGTTTCTTCAACCTAGCAGACTTTGAGGCTGGAAAATATTTCTCCAAAAAGCGTCACTTCATACCCATCCATGACCCTATGCACCCCAATGACAAATAATATAACCAATCTTTTGCTCCATCTTGTAGTGAAAAAGGGAAGGCTCTTAAGTTGCAGTCATCTTCTGACACTTCCAGCGACTTTATGATCATTTATACCAAATGGAATTTCGGCAAATGTTTGTTTGCATCCTCTCCAGCCAAACCTTGGAATATAGGAAGGCAGTGTATCATCCCACTTTTTAGCTCACAAGTCACATTCGGAGGCAAAGGCAGGAATGTGATACATAGTGGTTGATTCTCCAAGTTTGGAGCCATAAGCTCTCTTAAAGTGCGGTTGTCCTCTGCCATTTTGTGTGGTAATTCCTCAAAACTCAAACCTCTAAATTGAACCTCCAATCTAACTCTCTTCCTCCTTCTTCTCCGCTTACTTGTGGAATTAGTTAGAGAATGAAAAACACCTAGATTCTTGATATGGGTATGTACCATAAATTAGGGTTACACTATCCTTCCAACGGCACAATAGAAAACAGGGTCAAAGTAATAAGAAAACTATAACCAAAGCTCAATTCACAACAAACAAAACAAACAAAAGACAAATGATAAAAGACACAACTAACTACTCTACTAACACGCTATACTCAACTAATACTTGAACTGGAAAGCATCCCTAGCATCAGTGCTAAACTTTTGACCTACTTCGACCCGAGATCATTAACACAATTGTAGCACCACAATCAATTGACCCGAGCCAAGGCACTAGTCCCGTGGGATGGTCAAAGATAAGATTTATGTTTTGCACTCATTCTCGCTGTTAATGCTACCAAAGGTTAGTAAGCGGCAAGCCCTGGGTTTGTCCACAGAGATGCTAGGGTTCAATTAAAATTCAAAACAATACCTCGTGCGGGTCGTCAATCCGCATGAGTGAAAGGAATAGCTACAAATGTAAACATGCAAACTCGGGGGGGGGTATTTTCTACTAAAAAATACAAGCATGAAATAAATAAACAAGTAAACTATTCAAACGAGGCACTTGGCACTAATTTAGCAACATGTAGTTCTAATGCTTCAATCCTCGATTCATTCACATATAGACACACAAAAGACCTATCAGTGAAGGTGTAGGTAAATAAAAAGAACCATGAGTGTTGATGGGAATGAGCACATTGACCCACTCCCATTAATGGTGATAGGAGCCTGTAGAAAACCAACCAAGAAAATACAGAGGGTGTGAGAACAAACTCACTAGTCCCTCACTACATACAGCTTCTGCCTTAACAAACAAGCCTTCAATGCAACAGGGGTATGTGTGTACTCGGCTAGTGATTTAAAACTGGTCAGTGATGAACCAGGCTGTCTCCATACAACCAGTAGAGTTAACCGGCTCTTGGGTTCATGACCATCGCTAAAGTGCAACGTCAACCTTCCATAAACATCAGCTTCAGAATGATCTGGTGCCCATGAGTTAACCGCCAGCTATAGTGAACTGATGGCCTTCCGAACTGAGAGAGTGGTCTCAACCTTTAAAACCGAGAAGGTGGTCTTGGCCTTTTGTGAACCTAATGAATGAAGTAGTATGTCATCTCCGGGAAGAGCTAGCACACGTTTCTACCATGTACACCTCTAAGATGAAGATAAAGAGGTGTTATTTGTCTTCAATAACGATCTCTAGAATGAGAGCAAGGGTTTTCTCTTTGGGCCTGACTGCAGGTTGAGCGTAGTCAGTAGCGCTGCTAGGTTCCCCACAGATAGACCTTCTAATGATGAAGAGACCGGGCATGACTTCTACCGTGCATGCCCCGCGTAATGGTTTTGTAACCATCCCCTCCAGTTTAGGCAAATGGATAGCCTAATGTCATATTACACTTTACAGTGCAGCGCAAGAAAATGGTGCAACCGTCGAATCCAAGTAACAACTAGCAGTGGGTTAATTAATTTTGCATGCGCTAATTAATTAACCCCTTACGCGACCTGTATGGCCTTGCAATAAAATGAGGAAAGGCCGTGCAACCAGCTGAAGAAAGGCTGCTCTCCCAAGAGAAGGCCAAAACTCATAGATAGAATTTTTTTTTTCAACCGGTCACCTCTCTGGCCATCCACCTATCGAACCGTTGAGCCATCGAACCATCCAGCACTCGATCCTTCATGTTACAAATTTACCCCTCCAGAGGTTAAACATCCACCACTTGAGAGTTAACACATCCACCACTTGAGAGTTAACACATCCACACCTCGAGAGGAGTATATCATCAACCACTGGAGAGCGTACCATTCACTCCTCGAGAGGTTAAACATCCACCCCTCTAGAGGGTATACCATTTTCCCTCAAGAGGTTAAGAATCCACACCTCAAACCCATGGTTATCGCTCGAGACCATTGCAATAAGCACTTTCCCTCAAACCGTCCACCTCTTGAACCAGTAGTTATCCACCACTCAAGAGTACATGTTCCCTCTCGAACCCAGTTCGCACAATCCACCAGTTGTGAGTACAACCTCCACCTTAAGAGCATCCACACCTCGACAGTACATTACCCACTCGAACCCATTGTGCACAATCCACCTGTCGAACCAGTATTGCACCATCCACCACTTGAGAGTACATGTTCCCTCTCGAAATATCCTCTACCTCGAGGGCTTTCAAACCCCAAGAGTTCATTGTGAACCACCATTCGAGAGCATCCACACCTTGAGAGTACACGACACCTTGAGAGCGTAGTATTCACGATACACGGATGCATGAATGCACCCATAACATGAATGCACCATTCATACCTCAAATCATCGTTCCCCACCACTCTCGAGTATAGCTGCCCAGTAGTGTCCACTCAAACCATTATTTTACCATTTGAACCACCATTTGAGGGTATAAGCAGCTAGGGTTTATGACCCTTGACCCGGCCTTCTCCATTATCGGGTCATATAACCCAATCGCCTTGAACTGGGTCAAAACTCTAGGGAGCCTCTTCCCCGTTTCTTCTCTCTCGGGTTTTGTGGCCTGGTTGCACAGAAACATTGGTCCAGTACCTATATATGAGTCTTCTCCTAGGAAGCATTTTATTGGTGCCGATGAGCTGCCGAAATCTGGGAAAACTCAAGGCTTCATCCTTCAAATAATCCATCCTTTATGAAACATATGCTCCTCAATTCATCTTGATCTGGGCATTATCATGAAATTGATAAAATGAGGATAACACATTGGGCATACCATCGTTGATGATTGCTATTAAACTAATTTACCATGGCCAAGCGGATACTGGGTTCTGAACACATAGCAAATCATATCTAAATTTCTATTTTGAATCCGACAAATCCTAAGACATCAACCCCATCTAACAATAACATTCAAACACCCAAAATCTTGAATACCATGTGAGTGTTCACCGGACAAGAAAATAAATCGGAGTTATTGGCATAAAACATAACAATTTGGTCGAAGGTTCAAATTAAAACAAGCACACAAGGCCAGAGAGTGACTGGGATCTGAACACAAGCAAGGTTGGGGGGGTGACCGGGATCTGAATACAAACTAGGCCGGAGGGTGACCGGGATCTGAACACAAGCAAGGCCGGGGGTTGATCGGGATCTAAACACAAGCAAGGCTGGAGGGTGACCGAGATCTGAACACAAGAAAGGCCAGTGGTTGACCGGGATCTGAACATAAGCAAATCTGGAGGGTGACCGGGATCAGAAGACCAGTTTGCCCTCTCATCAAATCCATTATGAACTCTCCCAAATGCTAACATTTTTTACGCCTCAAATTCATCTCTACTCCCAATCCCACGTGAACTTCACATTTACTATCCACCATAGACAATTAATCTTCCATACAAATCCACACAAATTGTTCATAAAGAAACTCCATACAAATCCACACAGACTCTTTATCCAGATTAGACCTACCAACGAAAGATTAAAACTTACTTGGGACAATGATAGATCTTCATCAGCGAACTCCAAATCTGAGACTTTTCTCCTCTGTAGTGTGCGTAAATCATCCTCCAAAGAATCCAAAATTCACGATTGAAAAGGTAGATCTTCTTTTAAAAAACCCATATTCAAATTTCAAATCTCAGAAACAGGGAAAAACCATATGTTGAAAGATGCTCGATAAGGAATCCAACATTAGTGTTGGATTCCTTGCTGGAAACTTTGAATCAAAGCAGAGAAACTAGAAGAAAATGGCTCTGGTATTCAGGAGAAGGACTGTTTCCTTTTTTCTTCCAGAGAGCATTTTCTGGAGAGAGAAAAAACCTACTACAAAAAAAAGACCTATCAGTGTGTTCACAACTTGTGGTGTGACTAATGGTATACACTTCCCTATCCATGTCACAGTGGGTGCATTCTCAACCCATCATCGACACCACCATTGTAATTAGGGGAGCACAACAAGGTCTAACCATTTTGATGGTTCTGTTTCTCCCCCGTGCTATTACATCTTGAGCTTCCACCATGAATGCACTAATTCCTAGTGGTCTTCTATACGCGAGGCCTTAGGTTTATAGGAACCTTATCTATGATACTAGGGTTTCAACACAACACCTAGCTTGCTACTATCAACTATCTCTACCTGTAACCTATCAAAAACAGTTAAGTAATTAGCTAAGACTGGTGCGATGGTATGCGGATTAGGGTTACCTCAAATCTCCCGTGCACACACTGATGCAGAATCATTCCCTTCCGTCCATTCAAACATCCAGGTTTCCCTTCCCAAGGGTGCATCAATAAGTGCACCATACATGAACATAGCCCAAAGTGTGCGCTCATATGTGGTGTAGTGTATGCATTTGTCACATTGAAAAAAATCACAATAATATCATAAACACAAAGATAGATGGAATTTAAGGAATATTATAAAGCATCAAAAGCTACACATGTGCCAAATATGTCCCAAGCTTAATCTAACTAATCTGTGGACATGGAATTCAAATATAGATTTGAATTCCACATATTTGGGATGAAACGGGAAGAAAAGAAAAGGGAAAATTACAAAACCTACTAAAGAACTCCTTCCTTATCCCAAATGCTCTCCAAGTTACAAGATATGAATTTTCTCTCCTAATGTATATGAAAATGAGAAGACTAGGGTCCTATATATAGTAGTTGGAGATTGAGCCTAAAAATAGGCCCAAAATAGAACAAAAGTGCCAAAACTCCAGGTCAACCGCTTAGTTTTCACAGACCGGCTCGGATGCCATGGTCTATTGAGCCTTTAAGGATGAACCACCAGATCTGGTATTGTCCATGAACATTCATAGCCGTGGGAAGCCACAGTCCGTGAAGCTGGATTCGTGCCCCGGTCTGTGAGGTTTTCACAGACTGCAAGCAGCACCATGGTTTCCACTCAGTAGTTTTCATGGCCCATACTCCTATCACTGACCGCAAGTAGCATGGGTGTTTGCTTAGAACTCTTGTCACAGTTTGTGAAGGTTTTCACGGACCGACTTCCACACTTAGCCAAATTTTTCATCCATGCTTCACGGCCCAACTTCATTGTCATGAACCGGTGTTGTTGCTTTGTGTAGGGTGGACCGTTAGCATCTTCATGGGCTGTTGATGCTTCGTGTAGTGTGGGCTATCATGGGCTGTTGGTCCTTCATTGGCTAAACTTTGTTTGCTTGCCACGGGTGAACCGTTAGTCCGAATTGGGAGTTCTATTAGTCAATTTGGTAGTACTCAAGAAGAAAAATCCAATGAAACCATCCTTGAAGGCTAAGTTTTCCAGGATCATTCTCGGACTAAGTCAACACTCCTCGGACCATGATTTACCATTTCCACCTTTTTCCGTCTTGAACTTCGAAGATGCCTATCCTTGGCTTCAATCTTCTTCTTCCACGCATTGATGCTTGTAGCCTTTATCTACTACCATTCAATGAAAACGGCCTTCAAATCTTCTACCTTTAAAAGCAAACGGCCTTCGTAAGAATGTAATGTAACAAATAACATTCACGGACAACCTACTAAAGGTACTTATAATGAATACCAAGGAGCCCTTGAACACGATATGTCAGTAATCACTAATTTAGTGTACAGAACATGGGATTTAGAATAAAAAACTGAACATGGTTATCTAAACCCCTTGTCATGTAAACTCAACTAATGTTTCTAAACCGCCAACCAAAAGTAAATAAATGCAATGACAAATGCATTGGTTAAAGTATGCATAATGGTGCTGATCAACGGCTCGTGCAATAGAGCACATGGTGTGGAATGAAGATTGTTCCTCGCCATTTTCGATCACACATGTCATGCCAATTTGAATGACCCATCATCTGGAGCTTGTTCCTTTGCTTCTGAGTGCCCGGACCATGCTTGATTGCACTACCCATTTCCTGGGGGGTCATTTTGAGGGTCTTCTGATGGCACGGGATTGCCAAATTGCAAAGCCCGTCGTCCGTCCTTATGTTTTATTCAACTCTTAAGCACAGGCTGTGCTGGTTTGCACGACCCATACCCTTGGCCTCGTTCCTTTGGCACGACTTATGGCATGGGCCATACCAAGTTACATGGCCCATTTCATTCTTTGAGTTTCCCGACTTTGCTCTTTTCTTTGTTGCAATCCATCTACTACCACATTTAGAATTGTGACCTTCAATCTTTAACAATCCTTACAAATGGCCTTCTCTAATATATCTGAAGTGCTTACAAGCATTCTACAATTAAAGCTAACAAAAAGGATCCAGATACCCATAAGGACCAACAATCCATTAGACCTAAAATAGGCTATAAAATGAAGGATTTAGATACAAAAACTAAAAAAATGTTATCTAAAAGCAATGTACCAACAAAGAGATAATAAAAGAGATTATGATTACTTCAGAAATACATGCATTTGACGTCTCATCACTTAACAAAAGTATGATATGTTATTTCTCTAATGTTATTCCAAAGTACAACTTTTCATCTTTGTTGCAGAAGTGGTTGGAATATACATGGAACTACAATATCTTGTATACTTGTTTGGGTGTTTTTCTATTCAATAAAAATTATCATGTATTTAATATACATTTTAGGGGCGGCTATATTAATCATATAGTTTTCTCTTTTTGTTCAGATATTTATTCCTAGATTCTTTGGTTAAGCAATCAATTTCTTGCATGCTGGATTAAGTAAAGATTGGGTGATAGTCATGGTATTTATGTGCTTGCAGTTGTTAGGTTAGAGCTAGATTTTCTACCTTTTATATTCTCTACCTTTTGGAGATCTCTACATGAGTAGACCCACCGGAAAATGAGAGAAACCCATCCCCTCAACGTCGTCATTGCAAAATCCAACGCAAATCTGACAGAACCCCCCCCCCCCCCTTGCATCTGATGCAAATTCAACGAAGCTTCTATCAAATCCGACACTAAACCGGCCAAAACCCATTGAATCTAAGGTGATTTCAACGACGACGAATCTTTAAATCACACCATCCATGGCGGACGACTGTGGCTCTTTGCTGGCAAGGTGAAGGCAAATGTTTATTAGTTTTATTTGCAATTTGTTCCCTAGTCTTTACCTTTCTTTCAAAACAAACCATGAATTAAAAATATTTGTAGTTTAACCCCAAAATTTAAAATATCTAATACCATTAGATATTATCTAATATCATTAGTTTCCCCCTGGTCTTACAATGAGACATCTTTTAGGAGACAGACTCTTTTAGAATAAAAAGGAAAGGAAATTATATCAACAACATGCATATATAGTTATAGGAAATTTTAAATACATATATAAAAGATTTATTTTTCATTCTCTGTTCTACGGGAATAAACTTCTACACTACTTGTTATTGAGAATAAATAACCTGGAATCAATGTAAAGCATGCAAGAAAGGAAAATATATTGGTAATACACAAGGGAGAAATCTCAAGAAATGTGACCTATCTATAGACTTATGGATAGGCCCATTAAACTTTTACCTTAAAATTTACAATTTTTTTAAAACATATTTTTAATTTTAAACAAGTAATAATATAAATTTGAACATGAAGAAATAAAACACTTAATATAAAATGTAGATTTTAAAACTTTATGATTTAGTATGTAATTTAACAAATGTAATGTGTAAGTGAATTTATACCGTGGATTGTTCATAATTTAAGTATTGACCATCTGTCACGAGTCCCCCTCGTACACAAGAACTCAAATAAATTGTTATAACGACTTGGACCATAATCATTTAAACACATGATCAAGGTACTTTGGTCATTTATCTAGGAAACACATGATCATTTATCTAGGAAAAATTTCAGACCATGATAGTTGTACATGCATTTTCTAAGAATTTATTTTCCTTAACAATGTTAACATTTAAATATCTCTTTCTTTTTTGTGTGGATTAGGTGCTTGTTGATAAAATAGTATGTGCATAACATATTTTTAATTACAATAAACTTATTACATCCTACTTATTTAGCAGATGTTACTTGTTTCATTTAATTGCTAGATTATAGTTGGGAGGTCGTCGTCATACATTTCAAAGGTATAATTTATAGCCCTAAAGGGCTTCCTAAATACAATTAAGTAGATGTTGCCAAATTAGGGTCGTCCACGAAGTAGGGGGATTTTCCTAAGGGTTCATGCATATAAGGTGGATATAGGCATATATATACATAAGTAAAAGCAAACAAAAAGAGGGGGGGGGGGGGGGTTTCGGCTGGTTTTTGTAAATTATGAAAATAAAACCAAGACAGTGAGCTTGTGAAGGTAAATAGGCTAATCATGCAAGAAACTACTAAAAGATGATAAATCAACAATGACAAAGCCTTGGGGGAAATTTATTCCCACTTCCAAACCTCTTATAGATCATAGAACCATTCACTCATCCAATCACATTAATTACCTGTGGTGAATGCTATCACTTCCATTTTGAAGTTAAACATTCATTTCTTCTTAAGAGTAATTCACAAAGGTAATCAACGACTATTTGAAAACCTTATTAATGATCACTTTAAACAATGGCTAAAGTTATTTCATTAATGGCATCATACACAAAGAACCATAGATTTGATAACAACTACAAGCATTCTACCAAATGCCTAGCCATTTAAACAAAGAAAGCATTTACTAGGTTTAAACAAGAACAATTGATCTGCACAATTATGCATGCTTTAACCAATGCATTTGACGTAGTTTTTATTTACTTTTGATTGGCGGTTTGGCAACATTAGTTGAGTTTACATGACAAGGGGTTTAGACAACCATGTTCGGTTTTCTATTCTAAATCCCACATTGTGTATACTTAATTAGTGATTATCGATATATCGTGTTCACGAGCTCCTTGGTCTTCATTATAAGTACCTTTAGTAGGTCTCCTGTGAATGCTATTTGTTACATTACATTCTTGCGAATGCCATTTGCTTTAAACGGTAGAAGATTTGAAGGCCATGATCATTGAATGGTAGTAGATGAAAGCCATGATCATCAATGCATGGTATAAGGAGATTAGTGGCTTTGAAGTTCAAGACAGAAAAATGTGAAAAAAGGTGAATCATGGTCCAATGAGTATTGCTTTATTCCAAGAATGAACCAGTAAGAATTAGCCTTCAAGGCTGATTCCATTAGATTTGTCTTCTCAAGTACTACAAAATTAACTACTAGAACTCCCAATTCAGACTGACGGTTCACTCGTGGTAAGCAAACAAAGTTCAGCCAACGAAGAACCAGCAGCCCATGACAGCCCACGCTACACGAAGTATCAGCGGCCCATGAAGATGCCCATGGTCCACCCTACACAAAGCAACAGCGCCAGTTCGTGAAGAATGGAGTATAAATTTGGCTAAGTATGGAAGACGGTCCGTGAAAACCTTCACAAACCATGACGAGAGTTCTGAGCAAACACCCATGCTGCTCGCGGTCCGTGAAAACCTTCACAGACCGTGGCACGAGCCAGCTTCGCATACTATGGCTTCCCGCAACTATGAATGTTCACGGATTGTGCCAGATCTTGCGGTCCATGCTTGAAGACTTCATAGACCGTGGCATCCGAGCCTGCCCTTGAAAACTAGGTGGCTGACCAAGGATTTTGGGACTTTTTCCCTATTTTGGGCCTAGTTTTAGGCCCAATCTCTTACTACTATATATAGGAGCCTTAGTCTTCTACTAAACACTAAGTAGAATAGATCTAGTCATAATGTAGATTAGTTTCTCTTTTTAGTTTAGAGAGAATGAGTAGAAGAGTTCTCCTTCTCATTCCTTCTTCTTCTCTTTCTCTTATCTTTTTCTTTTCTTCTTATTTTCTTAGATCCAAGGCATCTAATTTCATATTTTCCATAAATCTATACTTTTTTAGTAGATAGGTAAGCTTGGGACATAATTGGCACATGTGTAGCTTTTGATGCTTTATGAGATTCCTTCAATTCCACATATCTTCGTATTTATGATATTATTGTGATTTTTCTTGAATGTGACAAATGCATGAACACTACACCACATATGAGCACACACTTTGGGCAATGTTTATGTATGGTGCACTTATTGATTCCACCTTGGAAAGAGAAACTTGGATGTTTGAATGGGTGGAGGGGAATGAGTCTGCCTGAGTGTGTGAATGGGAGAATCAAGGTAACCGTAATCCGTATACCATCACACCAGTCTAAGCTTATTACTTAACAATTTTTCGATAGGTTACAGGTAGAGATAGTTGATAGTAGCAAGCTAGGCGTTGTGTTGAAACTCTAGTATCACAGATAAGGTACCTATAAACCTAAGGCCTCGCGTATAGAGGACCACTGGGAGTTAGTGCATTCATGGTTGTAGCCTGAGATGTAATAACATGGGGGAGAAACATAACCACAAAAATGGTCGGACCTTGTTGTGCTTCCCTAATCATGATGGTGGTGTCGATGGAGGGTTGTAAGTGCACCCACCGTGACAGGGGAAGGGAAAGTTTATGCTGTCGGCCACACAACGTGTTGTGAACAGACTAATTGGTCTTTTCTATGTCTATATGTTAATGAATCAAATATTGAAGCATTAGAACTACCATGTTGCCAAATTAGTCTCAAGTGCCTAGTATAAATAGTTCACTTGTTTGCTTATTTCATGCTTGTAGTTGTTAGTTTAAAATACCACCCCCCTAGTTTGCATGTTTACATTAGTAGCTATTCCTTTCACACGTGTGGAAATAGGACCCGCACGAGGCTGTGTTTTAACTTTTACTTGAACCCTAGTATCTCTGTGGACAAACCCTGGGCTTGCCCCTTACTACCCTTTGGTAGCATTAGCAAAAAGAATGGGTGGAGAATATAAATCTTATATTTGACCATCCCACGGGACTAGTACCATGGCTCAGGTTAATTGATTGTGCTGCTGCAATTGTGTTAACGACATTGGGTAAGGGCAAGTCAAATTTTAGCGCCGCAGCTGGGGATGCATTTCAGTTCAAGTATTAGTTAAGCATAGTGTGTTAGTGAGTAGTTAGTAATTCTTTAATATTTTTCTTGTTTTTGTTTTCCAGAGTAGGTATTGCTTGAGTTCTTGGTTCAAACCAAAGACTTTTGCACTACGATTCTAAATTTTGTGTGTTTTCTTTGTTGGTGCTTAATAGAGAAGAAAAATATGTGGGAAAGCACTCAAGGGCGGGCACTTTGTAGGGTGTGTCATTGTGATCATCCTATAAAGTTTTCCCCAAGGTTGAGTGACTATGGGAGAAGAATGGCTCAAAGAGTGAGATTTTGTAGGATATGTCATTATGACCACCATACAGAGTCTTGCTCTTGGATGAGCAAAAATGAGAGAGAGGTAGGAGCTGTTGGTTCCCAAGGCCAATGGGATCAAGATTGTTACCCATACCATGATCCTCCAAAATTGAGATTTAGTGGTAACTCAAATTTGTGGTATGGAAATGCATAGGGAAACCAACACTTTCTATTAGATAGTTGGATTTCACCAACTTACCGAATGCCCCAAAACAATCCCTAGGATTGGTTCCCAAATCGAATTGTGTGGAAATTTTTCAAGCTATAGCTAATGTGACCAAGAGTAGTGATTTACTCCAATCACAGGTGTTTAGTGAGATTAGCGATTTGGTAACTCAACTATTCTCAAGCATTGAGAAAGTTGAAGGGCAAGTGCTTCATTTGATGAAAAGGGTGGGCCAGCTTGAAACCCAGTATTCCAAAAATGAACCATCCCTAGTTGAATGTGAATTTTTGATAGATGAATCTAAAGAGGACGAGGAAAGGTTTGTTGAAAGTGAAGAAGTCGAGGAAGAGGTGATTATACTTAATTTTCCATATTACTTATGTGCACCCTTACCTCCACCTATAGAACCTACTCCCTTATTTTCGGAAGCCTTAGAGGAAACCATAGGGAAGCCAATTGAATATGCTAAGATTCCAAACCACCTATTCCTTCTAAGGTTGACTCCACCTCTACTATATCATCCTCTTGAAAAATACTACCCCCACCTTTTGAGTTTTGGTTGTCCAAGGTGATGGAGTACAAACCTACAACTTATGGATAACATTAGGGTCATGCCAATGACCTTAAAAATACAAAGCTTCTCGGAAGGCAACCCGAGTTTTGAAAAATTAGACTAGCTTGATATTTTTGGTGTGTTTTCCTATTTGTAGCTTTATTTTTGTTTTTGGGACACTATTACACTTGATGTGTATGTTTATTTTGTAGAAAGCATATGGTTCTTGGAGGAGGGTGAGAAAACGGGGAGTCCAACTCATGGACCATGTAGATGTACATGGTTTGTGACGCTCAAAATGGTGGACAAGAAGGAGAACCAAACCCCAAGTTCATGGGGCTTGTAGACGTGTACGACCCATGAAGCTCACATACTTTCCTACACCACCCAATCACCATTTTTTCCCTACCACCACCCAACGACCACCAAATACCACCCCAAACCCACCTACCCTCAAAACCCTTGAGACACACACATCGAGACCTAAGAGGTAAATATTCATTGTGATTCACTATTTTCATTCGATTTGTGGTTCATGATAGTAGATTGATATTTAATTACTAGAGGTTATGGGTAGTATATTCAGAGTGATTGTAGTTTGTTCTTTACATTCCATGATTGTGTCATCAAGGATAGATTTTAGTGTTCTTTTTCAGTATAAGTGCTTTTCTATTTCTTTCCCTTTACATATGTTCTTTGATTTTGTATATTCATTAAGGATAATGCAAGCATTAAGTGTAGGGAGGGGGATAAGATAGTACTAATGATTTTTAGTTGTTTTTATGTAGCTAATAGCTCTTCTAAGAGCATTTTGAAGTTTTTTTAAAAAATGAATTTTTTTATATTAAAACCTGGAAAAGTCAAAAACCCAAAAGGACAATTTGGGTAACATTAGGAAAAGCCCGGATAGGTCGAAAGGCCTAGGTAAAAGTGAGAGGCTTGGCCCCGCCTATACTTACGAGTCTAGGAAAAAATGAGAGGCCGTGTGGAAAAAGGTGAGAGGTGAGCACATTTTGTGGGATAACGCTAGGTGAAAACCTGAAAGGTCGCCTAGGTAAAATGAGAGAAATTGAGAGAAAAAAGAAGAAAAAAAAAGAAACTAGGTTGACGATACATTGGACTCCTTGTTTACAACTAGGTCGAGAAGATTCTCCCTATGTTGCAAACAAGTCGATGGCTTTTGGATTTCCTTGGTGGATTTTTTTTACTTGAGGATTGCTCTTTCCTTGCTTCTGGGACTACTTTCAGGAAAGTAAGCTTGGCTTAATTCCGATCTTTTTTCACTTATCTTTTTCCATACATATTTTACTTGCTTTGGGTGGTTTGGTTGCCTTAGGAACTTTGGGGAGTGTGAGAGTTGTGAGATTTTCATCTTCTTGGGGGAACTAGGGTAGCTTGGGAATAAGTTGGATGCATTGGCTATTTTTGCATGCTTCATGTCGCTTGAACCTTTTTCTTTGATTTTATTTACTCGAGGAAGAGTAAAGGTTTAAGTGTGGAGAGTCTGATCTACACCATTATGCATGCTTTAACCAATGCATTTGATGTAATTTTTATTTACTTTTGGTTGGCGGTTTGGCAACATTAGTTGAGTTTAAAAGACAAGGGGTTTAGACAACCATGTTTGGTTTTCAATTCTAAATCCTATGTTTTGTATACTTAATTAATGATTATTGCCATCATTTATGTTCACAGGCTCCTTGGTCTTCATTATAAGTGCCTTTAGTAGGTCGACCGTGAATGCTATTTGTCACATTACATTCTTATAAAGGCTGTTTGCTTTTAACGGTAGAAGATTTGAAGGTCATTTGGATTGAATGGTAGTAGTGAAGGTCACGAGCATCAATGCACGGTAGAAGGAGATTGAAGCCAAGGATGGGCGGCTTCGAAGTTCAAGATGGCAAAAGGTGGAACGGTGAATCGTGGTCCGAGGAGTGTTGCCTTAGTCCAAGAACGATCAAGGAAGAATTAGCCTTCAAGGAGGGTTCCATTGGATTTGTCTTCTTGAGTACTACGAAATTGACTACTAGAACTCCCAATTTGGACTAACGGTTCACCCATGGCAAGGAAACAAAGTTTAGCCGACGAAGGACCAACGACCCATGATAGCCTGCATTGAACAAATCATCAGCAGCCTGTGAAGATACCCACGGTCCTCCCTACATGAAGCAATAACGCCAGTCCGTGACAATGAAGCTGGGATGTGAAGCTTGGATGAGAATTTTGGCTAAGTAAGGAAGCCAATCCATGAAAACCTTCACGGACCGTGATGAGAGTTCTGAGCAAACACCTATGCTGGCTGCGGTCCGTGTAAAGGAGGTCGGGCCATGGAAACAACTGAGTGGAAACCATGGGACTGATCATAGTCCGTAAAACCTTCACGATTTGTTGCACGAGCCCAGCTTCATGAACCATGGCTTCCCACAGCTATGAATGTTCAAAGACTGCACCAGAACTACAGTCCATCCTTGAAGGCTTCACAGACCATGGCATCCAAGCCCGTCCGTGAAAACTAGGCGGCTGACCTAGGGTTTTGGCACTTTTTTCCTATTTTGGGCCTATTTTTAGGCCCAATCTCCTACTACTATATATAGGAGCCTTAGTCTTCTACTAAACCCTAAGTTGAATAGATCTAGTCATAATGTGGATTATTTTCTCTTTCTAGTTTAGAGAGAAGGAAGATGAGAGTTCTTCTTCAACTTCCTTCTTCTTCTCTTTCTCTTATCTTTTTCTTTTCTTCTTATTTTTTTAGATCCATGGAATTTAATTCCATATTTTCCATGGATCTATACATATTTGGCACATGTGTAACTTTTGATGCTTTTTAAGTTTCCTTAAATTCCACCTATCTTTGTGTTTATGAATATTATTGTGATTGTTATTGAATGTGACAAATGCATGAACACTACACCATATATGAGCACACACTTTGGGATTTGTTTATGTATGGTGCACTTTTTTATGCCCCATTGGGAAGATAAACCTGGATGTTTGAATGGGTGGAGGGGAACGAGTCTACCTGAGTGTGTGAATGGGAGAATCAAGGTAACCCTAATCCGCATACCACCGCACCAGTCTTAGCTGATTACTTAACAGTTTTCCAATAGGTTACAGGTAGAGATAGTTGATGGTAGCAAGCTAGGTGTTGTGTTACAACCCTAGTATCACAGATAAGGTGCCTATGAACCTATAGCCTCGTGTATTGAGGACCACTGGGAATTAGTGCATTCATTGTGGAAGCTCGGTATGTAATAGCACGGGGGAGAAACAGAACCACAACAACGGTCGGACCTTTTTGTGCTCCCCTGATTATAATAGCGGTGTTGATAGAGGGTTGCGAGCGCACCCACCATGATAGGGATGGGGAAGTGTATGCCATCACCCACACCACATGTTGTGAACACACTGGTAGGTCTTTTGTATGTATATATGTGAATGAATCGAGGATTGAAACATTATAACTACCATGTTGCTAAATTAGTCCAAAGTGCTTAGTATAATAGTTTACTTGTTTACTTATTTCATGCTAGTAGTTATTAGTTGAAAATACCAACCCCTCCCCCATGTTTGCATGTGTACTTTAGTAGCTATTCCTTTCACTCAGGCAGATTGATGACCCGCACGAGGATATGTTTTGACATTTACTTGAACCCTAGCATCTCTATAGACAAATCCAGAGCTTTTTGCTTACTACCCTTTGGTAGCATTAGCAGCGAGAATGGTTGCTATATATAAATCTTATCTTTGACCATCCCACGGGACTAGTGCCTCGGCTCAGGTTAATTGATTGTGCTGTTGCGATTGTGTTAATGACCCCGGGTTGGGGCAGGTTAATAATCAACATTCAAGATTCAACCTTTTAGTGCTACCTTAGGAAAAATATGATAACAAACCACATTAACATAATTATCTAGCAATATTAACATCACATTACACAACAAGAAGTTCTAAGTCCATGTTCTTGGATTTTCCTTCCAAAGAGCTAAGAAATTGTACACTTTCCTAACACCCTAACACTTAATCACACAAACACTTCATATTATCAAACAACCCATAGCATAAATGAAGTAAACATACACATTAATGGCACAATAAATGCTATGTAATAAATGCTTCAAGAAAGAGTGAAATAGAGGTTCTCACTACATGGGTTTGGAAGCTTCAATCGATTTCTCCCAAATGATAACTTAGCTACTAGAATTCATACTACAAACCCAAGAATAATCATACAAAATAAAGATGGAAAAGATGAAGACAAAATGAAGAACTAGAGTTTTGGGAAGAGTATTTTAAGCCAAGAGAAAAATTATGAAGAGAGGATAAGATTGAAGGTATTTGTAGTACAAGAGTTGGTCAAGAAAAAGTAAAAAAGTAGCACAGGAGCGCGAGTTGTGCACTCAGGTGCACTGGCTGAACATTTTTCTTATGAGGGCTGAGTTTTCCCCTTGTTTTGGGTGCGTGCCTAAGTGCACGGGCCGCGCGCCCACTGGTCCCTCTTTTCTTCAACTTCTTTGCATTGCTATAGATGAACAACTAATCCTATTTGGGAGTTCTTGTAGTCAATTTTATGGCGCTTGAGAAGACAAATCAAATGGCACCACCCTTGGAGGCTGGTTCTTCTCGGATCATCCTTGGAACTTGGTCTAAACTTCCAGGTCACAATTCATTTGCTTCTTTGTCTTCCTTCTTCGATCCTTCTATCTTCTACCTCATTTTGACTTGTGGCCTTCAATCTTCTACCATCCTTGAAAATGTACTTCAGTAAACCACTTTGAAGTGCTTACAAGCAATCTACAAATTAAGCTCACAAAAAGGAATCTGGAAGCTCATAAGGACCAAAAATCCATTAGACTAAAAATAGATTACAAAATGAAGGATTTAGATATGAAAACCAAAAATGGTCATCTGAATCCCTTATTATGTAAACCTATCTAAATCTAGAAATCTTCCAACAAAAAGATAACAAAATAGATGTTAAATACTTCTAAAAATACATGCATTTGACATCTGATCAAATCCCCCACACATAAACCTTTACTCGCCCTCGAGTATACAAGAACAAGCAAAGACCTAAGGTAAACTAGCATGCAAAGGTTTTCCAAAAACACCCAACATCTTATTCCTAGACTACCCGAGTCCCCAAGACATAAGAATCTCTCACACTCTCACATCCCAAAGCCAAAGATAATCTAAACCACCATCATACCAATCAAAGGTGAGGTACAAAATACAAGTGATAAACTAGCTTACTCATGTGTCCATTTTAAATGCATATTTTGGGACTTTTTGGAAATCACTTTTGTACACCTTTTTCATCTAGAGCTTGTTTTTTACCTCTAAATTATCTTATGACTTTTACGCTCTTATGACTTTTCTAAGTGGATTTGGTGTAACGGGGAAATAACATCATTACTTGAAGACCAAAGACCATTGAAGACTACGAAGTTCATCTTTTGAAGACTTGAATATTTGAAGGCAAGTGAAGTGGAGAGGAAGCTAAAAGACTAGAAGAAGAAAGAAAATCAAAGTGTTGTTTTTGGTTTCCGTCGCGAGTCGCCACGGACGAGTGGTCAGAATGAGTTGCCCTTTTTCTTGTACTATAAATAGAAATATTTATCCTTTTCTCATGACTCTCTTTTCTCCCCAATTTCTTCAAGAAAAAAACTTAGTTTTCTTTACTTTCCATCTTAGTTTTACCATAGATTATGTTTGGTTTGTTGTTGATTGTTAGTATAACTACTAGTAGCTAAACAAATCACTTAGGAGCAATTGATTGAAGATTTCAAATCCATGTAGTAAGGTTTTATTTTACTCTTTCATGAGTATTTATTGTGCCATTAATGTTGACTTTTACTTCATTTATGCTATGGGTTGTTTGAGAATAGGAAATGTTTGTATGATTGATGTGTTAGTGTATTGGGAATGTGTACAATTTCTTAGTTCTTTGGCATGAAAATCCAAGAACATGGAATTAGAACTTCTAGTTGTGTAATGTGATGTGAATCTTGCTAGATGAGTATGTTAATGTGGATTGTTATCATATTTGTCCTAGGGTAGCAGTGAAAGGTTGAATCTTTTATGTTGATTGTTCTAGTTTAATCTAATAAATTCTTTGTTTGGTTAAATGGCTATGGACTTGGTAGAATGCTTGTTGTTATCATATCTATGGTCTTTCATGTATAATTTCATTGATGAAATATCTTTCTGGTCGTTGAACGTCTAGAGTGATTATCAATGAGGTTTGCAAATGGTCGTTGAACATGTTTGTGAATTACTCTTAAGAAGAAAATGATGTCAATCTATTAAAACGGAAGTGATAGAATTCTCCATTGGCATTAAATGTGAATGAATGAGTGAATGAATCTAGGATCTATATGAGGTTTGAAAGTGAGAATCAATTTCCCCCAAGGCTTTGTCACTGTTGATTTTACCATCTTTTAGTAGCTTACTGCATGATTAGCATCGTTACTTTGCTGTGTTAGTTATCTTGTCTTTAAATTCATAACTTAGAAAAACAAACCACCCCCCCTCCAATTTTTACTTTCTTTTATATATGTATGTATATCTATATCTAGGTTTATATTCACCCTATATGCATGAACCCTTAGGAAAATCCTTTTTCTTCGTGGACGACCCACTTTTTCCATTATCTACTTAATTATATTTGGTAAGCATTTAGGGCTTATAAATTATAACTTTGAGAGGTATGGCGATGACCTCCCAAATTTTGGTGCCGCTACAAGGGAAGAGGCATTTATGTTTAAGTGTTTGGGCATACTATGGGTGAATATGTGCTAGTTGTGAATATGTGTTAGTTTGTTTTTATTTTGATTTTTAGTTGATTTGTGATTTTTGCTTGCCTTCGAGATGTATTGTTCGAGTTCTTGGTGTATGGTTTGTACTCTACCCTTTTCACAAGAACCTATGACCCTGAGTTAGAGTTGAACTTGAAAGGGGCTAGGAGGCTTTCTTTGGAAAGTGTGAATAACACCCCTCCTAGTGACCATTTTGCGGAACTTGCTACTTCCATGGAGCACCAAGATGAGAATCCGGAAGTACCTCAACATCCTCACATCTAACAAGAAGGTATTCCTTTGAGGCAAGTCCCATTGAGGGAGACAATGGCCCCCAACCTTAAGCAACAACCGATGTGCATCACTTATCTGGTGGTTTGGCCTAATGTGCACTTTGAGCTAAAGTCTGGATTGATACACTTGCTACCCTCATTTCTTGGTAGGCAAAGGGGAAAATCCCAAAAAAAAACTCTCCGACTTTCACATGGTGTGTGGTGGTATGATTCCCGAAGGAGTAGATGAAGACCTCTACAATTTGAAGGCTTTCTCATTCTCATTGAGGGATGCCGCGATGGATTGACTCCACTACCTACAACCCGGGAGCATCAAAACTTGGCTTGAGATGAATAAGAAGCTTCTCGCCAAGTACTTCCCGGCCTCAAAGTCCATCACCTTGAAGAAGGACATTTGCAACATCCTCCAATGGCATGAAGATTCATTCTACGACTATTGGGAGAGGTTCAAGAAGCTTCTCTCAAGTTGTCCTTATCATAGCTATTCAGAGGGAGATTTGGTCTGCTATTTTTACAATGGTCTTCTTGATGAGAATTACATACTAGTGAGGCGATCTTGTGGTGGTTCTATTAGGAACAAGACTTCGAGGAAGGCTATGGAGTTCTATGAAGAGTTAGCCAAGCAGTCGAGGAATTTTAGTGCAAGATCCGATTTGAGAAGAAAAAATCCCACAACACAAGTGCTCCTCCCAACAATGGAAAGCTCAAAGACAAAGTCTCGGCACTCACTTCCATGGTCAAGGTTTTGATGACACAATCTAGCAACAAACCACATGTGAAATCTTGTGACATTTGTTCTTCGCCACATCCTACGAATGCATGTTCAAGTTTGCAAGATGATCATGTGGAGGAGGTGAATTCCGTGGGTTTTCAAGGAGGCCACGGATATCAAGGTGGGCAAGGTTATCAAGGAAATTGAGGGTACCAAGGATACCAAAATTGGCTTTACAATGCGGGTAATCGAGCTCACCCAAATCTCCCATATGGAAATGCCCTAGGAGGTCAAAATTCTCAACCTTATCGCTCTCCTCGAAAATAATACCAACCTCTTCAAAACAACTCCCCAAGGCTCCAAGATAATTCCTATGATTAAGACGAGAGATCGGGCTTGTCAAAAGATGAAGTGATGCAAGCCATTGGGAGATTGAGCATATGTGCGGAGAAGGCCGACAAATTCCAAGAGAAGGGCGAGTCAAGCATCAAGAACTTTGATACTTATGTGAGCCAATAAGCCCAAGCCTTGAATCAGATGGAGACATGGGAAAAAATAAAAATTCCTTCCCAACCGGAGCTTAACTCTCAACAAAACGTGAGTGCAATCTCATTGAGTAGTGGAAAGGAAGTGAAGGAGCCCCAATACAAGATTTTTGTTGAGCGGGTGATTGAAAAAGAAGAAGATCTTGAGAAGGTGGCCGAGGAGTTGTCCAAAGAGAAGGTGAACAAGGGGAAGGAAATTGAGGAGGAGACATTGTGCCAAGGTCCGGATCAAATCCCGAGACCTCATCCCCTCCTCATAAAAGAAGCAAAGTGGCGGGGATCCCTATCTATGTACTGGAACCACCATTTCTAGAGGCATTGAAGGATATGAGGACAAAGGAGGACAACAAGGATATCTACAAATTATTTCATAGATGTGAGGTAAAGATTCACTCTTGAATGCTATAAATGAAACTCCTAGGTATGCTAAATTTCTTAAGGAATTGTGTACCGCTAATAGGAAACAATAGTAAGAAAAAGAGTGGAAAGAGTGAATATTCTCTGCCATGTTTAATGATAAATCACTTCCTAAATATGATGATCCAAGAATGTTTACAATCCCTTGTGTGGTAGGAGGAAAATGTGTTAACAAGGCCATGCTAGATTTAGGTGCTTCCATTAATGTGATTCTATATTATTTATATGAGAGTCTAGATCTAGGAACTTTGCAAAAAAACTGGGGTTGTTATCCAACTAGCCGATCACTCTAGCACATACTTAAAAGGTATTGTGAAGGATGAGTTGGTGAAGGTTTGCTCATTAACATTCCCCGCCAATTTTTATGTTCTTGAAATGGAGGGTGGTAATCATGCTAGACCTATTCTCTTAGGTAGACCATTTTTAAATACTTCAAGGACAATAATCAATGTGCATAAAGGAACCCAATCAATGTGCATAAAGGAACCCTAACCATGGATTTTAATGGGTGGAAAATTGAATTTGACACTAAAAATTCTATTGATCATCCTAGTAATACCATTCTTGCCAAGCTATTAATGTTATTAATGATGAAGAACAAGATGTGTTTGAGCCCAAAGATGGTAGTTCGTTAAATGTTGTCTTATGATGTGAATAGTGCTTCTATTGCAAATGTTGTTAGTACTTACTTGAAGGAAAGCAACGATGATGAAAACTCTCTTTGGGAGGCCACCATTAACAACCCTCATGTATCCATGGGAAAGCTAACAAAAGTGAGTTTCCCTCCTTCTCGTGTGAAAACTTCGGTAGAAGAGTGCAAACCACCACCGAAAGTTCTTAAATGTTCATCTCTTGGAGAAGGAGAGAAACCCCCGATTGCTCATTCAATTGAGATCACTGTGGAGCAAAGAGGGGAGTTGTTGAGCATGTTGGATAAACATGAGGAAACCTAGCCATTGTGCGCCAAGTCTTGTTTGGGGAAATGTGGATCCCAAATGTTTTATCCCGGATCTAGGAAAGGAGACAGAGCACCTCAGCTCATTTTTTGAATGAATCTAAGTAGGGGGTAAGTCATGTAGATGACATTAAATAAATTGGTTTTGATCATCCGGATCATCATCCGTGACTTTCTGTTTCAATTTAAGTTTTTTTCGCTATTCTCATTATTTTTTCTTGTTCTTTTCATTGGTGTGTGTTTCCCTAATTTTGTAGAAAATTGAAGAGCATGGTACTGGATGGGTGAAAGAAATAAGGCATGATGAAGGGAGAAAACCTTGGAGATTTGGTAAATTCGAAAAAAAAATTCTAAGTATTAGGAAGGTCTTCGTGTTGCGAGTCGCAACATAAGCATCGTGAGTTGGGACCAGATCAGGAATGTTTTGAAAAATTGTAAGCTTCCAGGACAACTTTTTTCAAGTCGCGGATGGATTTTCACACATTGCGATAAGACCTCGCGAATCGCGACAGTTTTGTCGTACGTTGCGACCAAATCAGAAAAACTTCTAAAATTTTGAGCTTGAAGCCCAACTTTTCCCGAGTCGCGACTTTCTTGTCGTACATCGCTACCGAACATTGCGAATAGCTGCACTTTTGTCGCATGTGGTGACCAAATTAGAATAAATTCTGAAATTTTGAGCCTACAGTCCAACTTGTCGCAAGTCGCGACTCCATTGTTGCGAGTTACGAAGTCTGGTTTGACTTTTGGAACACGTTTGACTTTTGGAACACGTTTGACTTGTCGGTCGCGAGTCGCGACCATGGCTTTGTGACTCGGTGACTCCTGTCCCAAGGGTTTTTAAAAGCCCAAAACCCATCATTTTCCTCACATTTCTTTCATCCAATTCCGCTGCCCTCCACCCTAGAACACCTCTATCCACTGCTCCGGCAAGAACATTTCTCCCCTCTTATCTGAAAATCATTCCCCCAACAATCCCCAATCCTTTTCTAATTCAAAAACACCCAAATCCGCCAATAATTTCAAAATATCCTTAAACTCTAGGTTTTGGGAATTTTCTAATTGACCTTGAAGCTAGGAATTTTTGTGGGCTTACTTCTCTCATCTTCCTACACATCTAATTGGTACAATTCCTCACTTTTACATGCTTGAATTGTAATATTTGTGCAGTTCTAATATCTCTTCACCTTTGTGCTCTTGAATTGTGATATTTATAAATGTGGTGATCTGATAAAGTTGTGGGATTTTCATAATTGTTTGTCAATGGTTTGTGTTATGTATGTGGAATGTTGGCATGGTAAATGTAGGTAGATATTGATATGCAATTGTTGGATGATGCTTAGACTAGTTTAGCTTTGGGCATGGATCTTAGAATTTTAGACTTTTTGTTATTAGCTAAACATTGTGATAAGTAGAGATGATTGTGCTTCTAGAATATTGCATATGTGATGTTCGGCTATATGCTGATCGTAAATTGGTTGGGAAATTACAATGCATGAGCAAAACTGGTGAAACAGGACATAATTTCTTTAGTTATGAAATTGGTCTGAATTTGACATGTATGAGCATATACGTATTCTTGCATCTTTATAGTGGCTTTTTTATGGTTGTAGCACGTCTATTACAAAAGTTTTAATATAGTCGCTAATCTCTATAATGGTGCTTGGATGTTGATGAGACGTCAAATGCATGTAGTTTCCAAAGCATTTAACATCTCTTTTGTCATATTTTTGTCATAAGATTGCTATATTTTGGTAGGTTTACATGATAAGGGGTTTAGATGACCATTTTTGGTTTTTATATCTAAATCCTTCATTTTGTAACATATGTTTAGTCTAATGGATTTTTGGTCCTTACGAGCATCTAGATTCCATTTTATGAGCTTTATTTGTAGATGTTTCGTGAGCCCTTTGGAGTGGTTTAGTGAAGGCCACATTCCAAAATGTGGTAGAAGATAGAAGGGTTGAAGATGGAAGGCAAAGAAGCAGATGAATTGTCACTCAGAAGTTTAGACAAAGTTCTTAAAATTATCCAAGAATAATCAGCCTACAAGGATGGCATCATTGGATTCTTCTTCTTGAGCACTATAAAATCTCCTACAAGAACTCCCAAAACGGATCAACGGTTCACCCATGGGAAGAAAAACAAGAAGCTGTGAATTGTAGCCCATCTGAATTTTTTGGACTGAAACCTCTGCCGCTCGGGGTGGGAGCCTGCTGCATTTTTTTGTTTTTCTTGACCAAAATAGACTATAAATCGCCCCCCCCCCCTCTCCCCCTTCTTCCCCAAATTCCTAAGCCCGACTTGGGGGCTCCAAAACCCTATATTTTCACAATTTTCTTTCATTTCTTCTTCTTTCTTTGCAGATTTATATTCTATGTTATGGGTTTTAATTATCTAGCTTAGTTTTGTACTTGGGATAAATTGATTGAGACTTCCTTGCTAATGTCTTGAGAACCATTTCTATGCATCCACATGATTGGCCGAGTGGTTAAGTGCTTGGTTTCATTCCCCACAACCGGAGCTCGATTCCTCGCAGCCGCAGTGTGGGAATTTCCTCCTTTGGAGGTGTTCCTTGTGGGCACCAGCACAAATCGTGGACCAGTGCTTGACCCTCGGACGCTGTTATTTACCCCTCTATCGACTGTGCTGCCAGGATGATGGGGCCCTGAGGGCGAGGGCATTGCCTTTTTTAGAACCATTTCTATCTATTTATTGCTTTCTCTATTGTGAATTTATTAAGCTTTGAATGTGGATTGTTAATGGTATTAATTTTGTTAGAAGTTTGAGTACATGAATTTCTTGTATGATCACTTGTTAGGGTTGGGAGAAAGTAGATAATTTTCCCCTCTTTTAACGTGGAATCCAAGAGCATGGGTTAGACCTTCTAAATGATGTTGATGTGTTGATAGTTTCCAGATGAATGTGATGATGTTTAACTCATTGTCATGTTTGTTTTAGGAAGAAAATGAGATAAGTCTATGAATTTTGATCGTTCTTGACTAATCTTGTGCAAATGCATGAATTGGTTAAATGCTTAGACACAGTGTAGTGTTTATACGTGTTTCCAAGCTTGTTGATTCTTCGTGCTCAATGCCATCAATGGGATACTTTTAGTCTTTTTTCGACTAAGGGAGTCATTGGTGAGGTTTGACAAGAGATGTTGAATTCACTCTTGCAAACCACTATCTAAGAAGGATAGAAGATTTATCTTCACAACAAGTAGTTAAAGCAATGAATAGATTGGTTCACTAGTTATTGAAGCTTTTTTTATTTAGCATTCATGTGTTCTTAATGCTATGTTTTACTTCACCTATGCCATGGGGTGTTTGATAATAGGAAGTGTTTGTATGATTAAAGTGTTAGGGTGTTAAGAAATGGACAACTTTCTTAGCTCTTTGGCATGAAAATCCAAGAACATGGACTTAGAACTTCTCATGCATAATGTGTTGTGACTCTTGCTAGATAAGTATGTTAATGTGGATTGTTCTCATGTTTATCCTATAGATGCAATGAAAGGTTTAATCTTGAATGTGGTTTGTTCTAGGTTTAGCGAAATGAATGCTATGTTTGGTTAAATGGCTATGTTTTTGGTAGAAGGCTTGTTGTTATCAAATCTATGGTCATTTGTGTGAAATGACGTTGATGAAATACCTCTATGGTGTTGTTTTCTTAGAGTGATTGTCAACGAGGCTTGCAAATGGTCATTGTTTGTCTTTGCAAATTACTATTAAGAAGGAATGAATGTTGATCTTTGAATGGGAAGTGATAACATTCCCCATAGGTAACAATTGTGATTGACTAAGTGAATGATTCAATAATCTATATGAGGTTCGGAAGTTGATATCAATTTCCCCCAAGGCTTTATCTTTTGTAGTTTTTACCCCCCTTTTCTTAGTTTGTTTGATGATTAGCATAGTTACTTAACTTTTCTAGTTTGTTTGTCTTTTAATTTCATAACTTAGGAAAACCAACCAACCAAAACCCCTCATTTACTTGTTTTTATATATCTATATATATCTACTTCTGGCCTAATATGAACCTTATATGTTTAAATGCTTAAGAAAATCCCCTTCTTTGTGGACGACCCCGATTTGCCACTATCTACTTAATTGTATTTAGTAAGCATAAAGGGCTTATAAATTATAACTTTCAGAGGTACGGCGGCGACCTCCCAAATTTTGGCGCCGCTTATAAATTGGATGTTGATCACTATGTTTTACATACTTTTGTAAGAGAATGTTTTAGACATAAATGCATGATTTTTTTCCCTTATGTCCTTGTGTGTTTGACATTGTTTGTTGTGTTGATAGACATGTCTCCCAAGAGACCTAGAGCCACTCGAGCTGCGAGCTCATCCGCTCCACCTCCACCTCCACCTCCCCCACAGCTCCCAAGCCAACCCTGGTGACTTATCCAAACCATTTCATGGGCTTGAGCTGGGTCACCAGAGTCTATGCATAGAAGTGGGACATCTCAACCACTCGCAGGATTTAGGAGACCATTTTCATAGATGAGACGACATTGGGTGCTCTTGGGCTGAAGGAGTTGGTCCACTGCCTCCTCGCTAAAGAAGGATTAGGAGGGTTTATGGGAAAGAGTTACCCCACCTACATCTGGTATACTCTGAAGTTCCTCTCCATAGTGAGGATGTGGAGTACTAGGGATAGGGAGCCATACGAGAGATACATTTGTTTTCACCTGGATGATGTCTCTCGGGAGATGACAGTATCATAGATTGAGACCGCTTTAGGGTGGGATACGACAGAGATTAAATCAAGATTGGACCCACAGGCCCTGAAGCGTGATATTCGGGGAGGATATCCAGTTTTGGTACTCCGTCATGGAGAGGATGAGAGATCCCAAGGACAAGAACAACATCATCAAACATCCTACCCATGCACGAATTCTTGGCGAGCACAGTATTTTGTTAGGCAGAGCCAATGAACATGCCCGATGGGGACATCCATTACTATTGGGAGTTAATGAGCAAAGGGACGGGCTACGGGAAGTGGGACGAGCTGTGGATGGTAAGGGTTATCAGTGCAGCTAAGAAGCCTAAAGGAAAAATTCCCATGGGAGGTATAATAACCCTCCTGGTGGAGCACTTAGGCCTTACTGTCCCGGATAGTTTTTTGCTTTTGGGTAGAGGTTCATCATATCCCATGACATTGGGGAGGATAAAGAACTTCTATCTGATCAATAATACTGCTACTCGAGGCATTCACCATTGGTTATATGGAGCGAGTAGTGTCACATTTAATTTTTTTTCCCGTGAAAGCACCCGAGGGTGAGGGTTAATACATTGGTACCCCAAGCCAAGATGAGCGAACCAAAATGATGAAGTAAGTTTTTACAAAAGGCAACAGCATTGCCTCCAAAAGATCAGTTACTACTATCTATGAGACTATGTATGTGCTAAAAGTAGAGGAGGTAGTTGCGATTCCAAAGTAATGAAACTCCACATCAAGTGTTATTTCATTACTTTGTCCAAGAAACTACCCGTCGGTGAGATCCATGAGTGAAACTGTCAAAAGAAATGTGCTAGTATGCATGTATATAACACGGAGGTCCCTTCGAGCAGTCGCAGATCCCTTCGAGCAATCGCAGATCCCTTTGAGCAATCGAAGATCCCTTTGAGCAGTCGATGATCCCTTCGAGCAGTCAATGATCCCGTCTAGCAGTCGAAGATCCCGTCGAGCAATTTGTAGTCCCCTCGTGCGTGAGATTGTCCCCTTGTGCGTGAGATGAAAGTCACCTCCAGCACACGGGAGTCACCTCGAGAACACGGGGGTCCCTTGGAGTAGTCGAAGATCCTGTCGAGTAGTGTCACATTTATTAAGCTCCCTCAGACCTAACGGACCAAGATAGAGTTTGATGCACCAGTTGATGACTTGGTGATAGACCCGGATCCACTGTGTCAAGATGACTTTTAGCCAAAGCTTCAAAACATATCTCCATTGCCAGTCTAGGCTGAGGAGGACGCTCTTCCATTTTCTCAACCACATGGTGCACCGCATTCTTCACCCCTATCTGACACTGAGCCAATGTATGAGAACAGTAAGCAATACCAGTTTCCGCAGCCGCCCCTAGATTTCTACTCCCAACTGCAGGGTATAATCTAAGACAAAGGAGATTGATCACCTCTCATCTAGGGTACATGACATCCAGTCGCACTTTGGTAGCCCCTTTGGTGTCCCCTCGGGCCCTGATCCCAAAGCAGTAAGGCGTAGGGAGCGGTGTCAGAGGAATGAGGAATGGATGGCCTAGTATCTACAGTGCTATTCTGGAGATGGCAGCTCCTCCTCAAAGAAGTGATTGTGAGCATATTTTTATTGCACTTCTCTACTTTGATTTTTATTTTGTTTGCCTTGTTTTAGTCTACATTGAGGGAAATGTAGTGTTTTAAGTGTGGGGAGGGGATTTAGCATTTATTGCTTTCTTTTGGATGATATTTTTATTTCACTTTCCTACTTTAAATTTTATTTTGTTTTCCTTGTTTTAGTCTACATTGAGGGAAATGTAGTGTTTTAAGTGTGGGGAGGGGATTTAGCATTTATTGCTTTCTTTTGGATGATCTTAGACTTGGATGATTGGGGATGTTTTTCGTTTTGGATTATTTGTTTTGATGTATTCAGATTTTTTAGTAGCTTTGACATGTGGAAATATTTTTTCTACTTTTGATTGGAAAAACACGGAAAAATGAAAAAAATTGAAAATTTTGAAGAAAAAAAAGAAAATGAAAAAGAACAAAAGAAAAAGAAAACCTGCTAAGTTGAAAACCCGAGGGGAAATTTAAGCAACATTGGGGGCCCGGATAGGCCGAAAACCCAAAGGGTGGCCTAGCGAAAAATGAAAGGCTAAATGTGTGGGTGAGATGTTAGCCAAAGATACATGATGTGTGGCTAGGATGAAAACCTGAAAGGACTTCTAGGCAAAATGAGTAAGTTGGAGTCATAAGGTTGATGTTGATATATGGATGGATTGGGTAGCCTGACATTATGGGACTTCTTGGGATTGGGTAACTTAGCGGGGAAAATGAAGTAAGGTATGAAATTATTGATTCTTGATATGCTTCAATTTTGGGTTGATATATTGGTATTAAGTTAATATATGCTTGAACATTTGATAGGGTTTTGACTTCACTTGATGCCATTTGATTTTGGGATTATCAAATCGGAAAGATGTTTTATGGGTATTAGTGAATTGATAGGTTGGTATGGTTGGGTAGATTTGGGAATTGGGGTTGTGTGTGAATTCTCATTTGAGCTTAATTTTGGGATTTGTGATATTGAGAGTTTTGTGAGGTATCGACTTGGGGGAATACTAGTTTAAGATTTGGATATGTGGATCTCTTTGCATTCTTGATTCTTTTCTTACTCGAGGACGAGTAAGGTTCAAGTGTGAGGAGGTTTGATGTGTCCATTTTATGTGCATATTTTGAGAATTTTTGGAATCACTTTTATACTCTTTTGTCATCTAGAACTTGTGTTTTACCTCGAATTTCTCTTAGGAGAGCTAAGAGCGGCTTTTACGCTCTTATGACTTTTCTAAGTGGATTTGGTGTGATGGGGAAATGACATCAAGACTTGAAGACTAAGGACCATTGAAGACCATGAAGTTTATTTTTTGAAGACTTGAAGATTTGAAGAGAAGTGAAGTGGAGAAGAAGCTAGAAGACAAGAAGAAGAAAGAAAATCAAAATGTTGTATTTGGCATCCGTCGTGAGTCGCGACTTCTTGATCGCGAGTCGCGATGGCCGAGTGGTCAGAATGATTTGTCTTTTACCTTTATTGTAAATAGCACACTTTATCCTTCTCATAACTCTCTTCTTCTCCCTGATTTCTACGAGAAAAAATCTTATTTTTCTTTACTTTCCATTTTAGTTTTATCTTAGATTATGTTTGGTTTGCTGTTGATTGTTAGTATGACTTCTAGTAGCTAAACTAATCACTTGAGAGCAATTGATTGAAACTTCCAAACCCATGTAGTGAGATTCTATTTTACTCTGTCGTGAGCATTTATTGTTTAGCATTTATTGTGTCATTAATGTTGAGTTTTACTTCATTTATGCTATTGGTTGTTTGAGAATAGGAAATGTTTGTATGATTGATATGTTGGGGTGTCAGGAAAGTGTACAATTTCTTAGCTCTTTGGCATGAAAATCCAAGAATATGGAATTAGAACTGCTTGTTGTGTAATGTGATGTGAATCTTGCTAGATAAGTGTGTTAACATGGATTGTTATCATATTTGTCCTAGGGTAGCAATGAAAGGTTGAATCTTGAATGTTGATTGTTCTAGGTTTAATCTAATAAATGCTTTGTTTGGTTAAATGGTTATGCATTTGGTAGAATGTTGTTTGTTATCAAATATATGGTCTTTCATGTATAATGTCATTGGTGAAATATATTTATGGTCGTTGAACGTCTAAAGTGATTATCAATGAGGTTTGCAAATGGTCATTGAACGTCTAAAGTGATTATCAATGAGGTTTGCAAATGGTCGGTGAACGTCTTTGTGAATTGCTCTTAACAAGAAAAAGTATAAAACACTTAATATTATCATACAACTCATAGCATAAATGAACTAAACATAAACATTAATGGCACAATAATTTCTAAGTAATAAATTCTTCAAGAAATAGTGAAATAGAGGTTCTCACTACATGGTTTTGGAAGGTTCAATCAATTTCTCTCAAGTGATAACTTAGCTACTAGAGTTCATATAAAAAATCCCAAGCATAATAATACAAAATAAAGATGGAAAAGATTAAGACAAAATGAAGAACTAGGGTTTTCAAAAGATTATTTTTTGCCAAGAGAAAAGTTCTGAAGAGAGGATAAGATAGAAGGTATTTATAGTACAAGAGTTGGTATAGAAAAAGTCAAAAAGTAGTAGAGGTATGCGCATTTTGCTTCTGAGGGCTGATTTTGCCCCTTGTTTAGTGTGCGCAGGCGCGCGCCTAATTGTACGGTCCGCGCACCCATTGGTCCCTCTTTTCTTCAACTTCTTTGCATTGCTATGGGTGAACTGCTGATCTGATTTAGGAGTTCTTATAGTCGATTTGATAGCGCTCGAGAAAACAAATCCAATGGTTCCACCTTTGGAGGCTGGTTCTTTTTGGATCGTTCCAAGACTTGGTCCAAACTTCTTGGTCACATTCATCCGCTTCTTTATCTTCCTTCTTTGATCTTTCTATCTTCAATTACGTTTTGACTAGTGGCCTTCAATCTTCCACCATCCTTGCAAATGGCCTTCATTAAACCACTCTGAAGTGCTTATGAGCAATCTACAAATTTAGCTCACAATGTAGTTGTTCGCAAGGACCAAAAATCCATTAGACTAAAAATAGGTTACAAAATAAATGACTTAGATATGAAAACCAAAAATGGTCATCTAAACCATTTATGATGTAAACCTATCTAAATCTAGCAATCTTCCAAAAAAATAGATAACAAAAGAGATGTAATAAATTGAGAAAGGAAGATGTGATTCAGTGCCAGAAGTGTGGTCGTCGCATCATATACAAGAAATGCATAAAGCGGGGTACCTGAAATTTATCAACATCTCAAAGTTCAACTGTGTGCGAATTTTGCGATATTTGGTGCGATACTGTGTGTTCTCCCCTACAACCGGTTTGAAACCTCCATTCCTTCCTACCAACGGTCTGTAACCTCCATTTCTATCCGTTAACTACCGGAATTGGCTTCTCTGATTCCTCGGCATCGGGCCTCATCATCGGCCATTGCCGTGAATGATGGCCGATAACGTAATCAACCAGCCACCTCCTCCCAAAACCTTCGCTGCCGCTCTTCAAACCAAAGCTCCCCCTCTTTCCAAGAATCTCCCAAGTAATCCCGAACTGGTTCCTAAATCTACCCATCTCGGTGATCCGGCCTGTCTCTACTCGGATGAACAAATCGCTACACTGTCGGCCCATTACTCCAACGCCTTGGTCGGTAAGTTCACAAAAGGTAGGCTGTCAATGGAGCAGATGGAGACAGCTCTCAAAATAATCGGTTTTGAAGGTAAGTACCAATTAGGTTCATTAGATTATAAGCATGTCTTACTCCATTTTGAGCACGTTAACAATTATCAGAGGTGTTGGATGAAGGGTATCTGGAACTTTAACGGTGTTTTGCTTAAGATGCTTAAGTGGACTCCAGAATTCTCAACCCATAAGGAATCCCCCATTGTTCCTATTTGGTGTACTATTAGAGAGGTTCCTTTGTACTATTATAACTCTGCTTCCATTGAGTCAATTGGTAATAGTATAGGGAATTTCATAAAAAATGACCTAGCTACTGATATGCTCACTAGACCCTCGGCCATCAAATTCTGTGTGGAAGTTGATTTACAGAAACCACTGAGCCCTCATATTAGGCTAGGTTTTGTTTCAAACAACACTAAGTACAAGATAGAGTATGAGGATATCCCTCTCTACTGTAACCACTGTGCTAAACTTGGCCATTCCCTGAGCCAATGTAGAGTTATTTCACAAACCACCAAGGATAGACCTGAGGAAGTTAGCTTAAATCCGATCCAACCTTCTCCTCAGTGGCAGGCAACAGGTAAAAAGTTCACCACCCCTCCTCTGATCAATGATTTAACTAATGATCTCCCAACCACTGATGATGATATGGCTGCCATAAACCTGGAAAATAATCCTCCGAGTGTGATCCTTAGTACTCCTGCTAGGAGTAATCCACTGCAGTCAGGCACTCCTCTGCAATGAAATATGATAATGAAGACCAATATTAATTTTCTGATCTGGAATCTTCTAGGCATGGAAACTTCAATGATTAGACTTCTTAGTCTGATCAAACTAAATAAAATTCAGTTGTTATGTATAATCGAGCCTATGCATGATAATTCTAAAGCCCAGTACTACATGAATTCACTTAATTTCTCTAATAATCTGGTACTTCCTAATGGGAAGATTTGGCTCTTCTACTCAAATCATGTATCTGTGATACTGCTTTCCTATCATGAACAATTTATCCATGTGAATATTCCCACCTCACCATTAATCTTTGTATGGAGGCTGTTTTTGTTTATGCTTTAAGAAGTATGGAGGGTAGACAAGACCTTTGGAGAGATTTAAAGCTGTTATCTAAGGGGGACACTATTTTTATAGGTGACTTTAATACTATATCTTCTATGGCTGAATATAGAGGTCCCTCTAACCCTGGCCTTGGTAGTATCAGAGATTTTAATACATGGATTAACTCTAATGGAATTCAAGAGATAAACACAGTAGGTAACTTGTTTACTTGGTGTAACTCTAGGCTTAGAAATCCTACATCTAAGAGATTAGATAGGGGACTTTGTACTTTATCATGGTATACTAAATTCCCTTCATCAACAATCCAGATCCTTAATAGAAATACATCAGATCACTCCCCACTACTCCTCCAGCTAAACAATTTGGTTCTCTCATTTCCAAAGCCATTCAGATTTATTAATGCTTGGTTCTAGAGGTTAGAATTTTTAGCATTAGTTCAGGAAAATTGGGAAAGGCCAATTAAGGAGACAGGTATGGTCAGGTTTTATCTGAAATTAATCAGGCTTAAAAAGATGCTAAAAGTATGGAACGAGGAATGTTTTGGGAACATAGATTCAAATGTCACTCTAGCTGAGGAGGCTCTAAGGGTACAGGAACTGTCCTATGACCTGAACCCAACACTGTCTGAGAGAGTCAGTCTTAACCAGAAAAAAGTTATGCTACTAAAGACTTTAAAAGAGAAAGAGAAATTCTGGAAACAAAAAGCTAGGCTTAAATGGTATAAAATGGGGGATAATAATACTCAGTTTTACCATAAGGTGGTACAGGAAAAGAAATGTAAATTACAGATCAGTAAAATCAAGAATCATGAGGGTCAATGGCTAAACACACAATCAGAAATTCAAAAAGAAGCTGTTCTCCATTTTACTGATTTGCTAAATGAACCTAACCAGAATACCTCAGATACCTATTGCTCTCATTTCCTGTCCCAAATCCCCACAATTATGACTGATAGGGATAATCAATTTTTAGGAGCCTTAGTTACTGATACTGAACTTCATGCAGTGGTAAATAGCTTAGACAGTAATAGCAGTCCAGGGCCAGATGGGTTCACACCAAAATTTTACAAAAAATGCTGGTCTGTTATTAAGCAAGATCTGATTGATGCTGTCAATGATTTCATTTCTGGTTCTCAAATCCCTAAGGGTATATCCAGTACTTGGATAGTCCTCATCCCAAAAAAAGCCACACCATGCTCTTTTGGGGATTTCAGACCAATAAGTTTATCAAATGTCATAAACAAAATCTGTTCTAAGGTCTTGATGGAAAGACTAAAGCCTCACATGGAGGCTTTAATCTCTCCTAACCAATCCTCTTTCTTGAAGAAACGAAATATTTCTGATAATATTTTGTATCTTCAGGAAATGATCAGGTTTCTGGATAAGAAAAACAGAATTCCAAACTGTATAGTGAAACTGGACCTCATGAAAGCATTTGATAGAGTGAATTGGCATTTCCTTAGTCAGATTTTAATTAAATTTGGTTTCAGTGGGAAATTTTTAAATGCAATTATGAATAATTTATCTCAAGCATTTTTCTCTGTCTTGGTAAATGGGAATCCATCAGGTTTTTTCAAAGCTACTAGAGGTATTAAACAAGGTGATCCCCTTTCTCATTTTCTTTTCAATATTTTCTCTGAAGCATTCTCTAGAAGTTTATCATTCATTTTCTCAAACAATAGGATTACTAGTTTCCAAGTTCCTGCTTCTATCTCTGTTGTTTCACACTTAATGTATGCAGATGACACTATCATATTTTTGCAAGCATCTAAATCTAACCTGGTTAGGATCAAAGCTTTTTTAGACATCTTTGAAATCACTTCGGGACAGAAATTTAACTTTGATAAGTCAGAATTTTATCTTAGCAAGAGAGCTTCAGTTTTAAGATTCAACCAAGTAAGAGCCATACTGAAAATGAAAAAAGGCACCTTCCCATTTACTTACCTAGGCTGTCCCATTTTCAAGGGTAAAACCCTAAAGAGATATTTCCAACCATTGATGGCTAATCTTGACACTAAACTTCAGAGTTGGAAAAATAAGTGGCTTAGTGCAGGGGGGAAAAATGATCTTAATCAAACATTGCTTATATTCTTTACCTCAGCACCTGTGGGCAGTCACTAATCCCCCAAAGTCAATCATTAGAACCTTTGAGAAAAGACTAGCCAGGTTTTTCTGGGGTGAATCTGAGGGAAAAAGCAATAAAATTTGGAGGAAATGGTCTACAATTTCAGTTCCCACTGATATGAATGGTCTTGGTTTTAGGTCTATGAATGTTATTCTCGATACCTGCTCTGCTAAGCTTTGGTGGAAAAGTCAGCTAGGAACAACTTTGTGGGCAAAATTGCTTTGGGCTTTGCCTATGTCCTATAGAAAATCAGTAACGTGGAAAAGAATCTTAGCTGTAAACTCTTTTACTGAAAGGAATACCAAAATTATTCATGGTAAGGGAATTTGTAGCTTCTGGCTGGCTAATTGGTGCCCATCTGGCCCCCTCATTAACATTATCCCTCAGAGCATTGTTTCTGGAATGCCATACCTGTCTATTGCTGACTTCATTAATGATAAACTTACTGTTCTATCTCAAATTAACTCTCTCCTAGAACATGATACTCTGACCTTTCTTCAGGATGCACAACTAATGGAGGATAGAGATGACAGACTAATTTGGATGCCTGAACCCTCTGGTAATTTTACATCCAAATCTACATACAGAGCACTAACTCTGCCAACAGGTAACTCACTTACCCCTAAGTTCATCTGGAATAATGCAATTCAGAAGAAGGTATCAATTTTCACTTGGAAGCTGTTACAATCCTTTCTTCCCTTTGATGAGATTCTTATTAAATGTGGTTTCAGTTTGGCATCTAAATGCCCTGCTTGCTCTAACTCTGACTCTATTAAGCACTTTTTTATATCATGTCACATTGCTTGATCTGTTTGGAGTAACATTGCATCAATAGTTGGCTTTCACATCACTCAGGAGCACTCCCTCTCAGAGAGGTTTTTTCTTTTCTGGGATTGTCATGACCTATTGGGCTGGAAGCAGTTCATATGTAAAATTTTGCCGTCCATAACATGCTGGTCTCTGTGGAAAGCTAGGAATAGGTTTATTTTTTATTCTAAACCCTTCTCCACACTGGCTATTACCAAGGAAGTACAGGAGCTTATAAAACTGACTCTCTTCTCCTCACCTAGAACATTTTTCTCTCATTCTGTAATGGATTCTCCTCTAAGCCTATGGACACCTTTTACTCGACCACCTCCTAAGCCTAATATTTCCATTGTTAGGTGGGAGAAGCCTCCTGTAGGAACAATTAAAATTAATACAGATGCATCATGGTATCCAGATAAGGCCTCAGTTGGTTTAATTGCTAGAGACAGTCTAGGGGATCCATTACTTGTTTTATCTGCTGATATTACTGCTGCTTCACCTCTTGAAGCAGAAATTAAGGCACTTCTACTGGCCTGCAGTAAGTTCCATGATCAGGACCATAATTATGTCTTTGAAACTGATTGTAAGCTGGCTGTTCAGATGATAAATGATCCATATGTGGCAAATTGGAAGCTCTTTGATATGACCTATAGAGTTAAAATATTACTTGGATCATCCCATTTACAATATGTGGTTAGAGAATGCAATGCAGTGGCACATACTATTGCAAAATCACATTATAGCTCGGTCCTGAGTCTAAATCTGCAGAACATTACTCCGTACATTAAGGGGCTGATCTTATTGGATAAAGTTCAGACTCCACATATTAGAGTACATCTTTTACCTTCGAATTGATACTGCTATTTTTTTCCAGGATAAAGATGGACTACGGATTGCAACTCAATAATACTTTGAGTGTCTCGAGATGGTTACTTCCTCCCTGATGTAGCACTCCCGCTGCTGCGCTCAGTTACAAATCCTCAGACCATTTCCCTTGCTGTTCTATCATTATGGATCATTACTAGATACTTCCTGCCTCTGCAAGTTTGTTGCAGGAATACTATAGACTATTTGGTTTTGGAGTTGCCTGGCCACAAGGGAGAACTAACACGAGGGGTGGAGGTTCTCGCTTGTGGATCGCAACTCCGTTACAGATCAAGTCACTGTTGTATAGCTGTCTATATCTTGATTAGATAGTTTTAGTACTTTTGGAGGCAACTGGGTTGCCTCACCTACAGTTATATTATTGAAACTCAACTCTGGTTTGTTCAAATTTTATTTGGTTGACTGGGTCTGGGGAACCTAATATATATCCCCCACCTACGGGTGTTTTCATTAAAAAAAAAGCGGGGTACGTATTTTGGAATACTTTTATCTAATTTTGGAATATTTGTTTATTTTAATTTAAATTTGAACATGTGGTAGAGTTTCACAATGTTGTTCTTTATTGGGTAAATGGTTAGCCGAAAGAATCACATGTTATTCTAGAAATTTCTTGAACTCTTTATTTTTAATTTGCTTGAGAATGTGTGTTAGTATTGAAATAAATAAATTTGGTAGAGATTTTTCAGCCATCAGGGATGGGTTAGGTTTCATGTTGTGTAACTTTGATGAGTTTATATTAGGTAATGTTGTTTTTATCTTAACTAATAGTGATCTATCTTCCATATCAAAGCATATATCTATTGTTTAAACCCAAATTCTTCAAGACCAAATTAAATCATGGGATTTTTTTCTAACTTTTATGGCCATTTTTTAAACTAGAATAATCAATATGTAGCACTTATTGAGTAATTTATTTGAAAGTAAGGAAGGAAAGTCTACCTTGTGTAGAATTACTCTTTTCTATATGATGCTCGGATAAACTATTTTGAATTAGACCACGTTGTGTTTTTTCTTGCCAACTTTTTTAGTGTTTTAAGATAAGGGTTTCTTATGTACTTTGTTTTACTCAATTGCATTTTCTTATATAGTGGTGCAGTAGGAAGCTCGCTAAGGTGGAACCTGATGCTAAAATAAGACTTTCAGAAGCAATGAAGTTTCCTGCTTCATATGGAAATAAATTTTCAATAGTTCTGTTTTTCTTTTTTATTATTGTGGGATGGATTGGATATCTTCAGGGACAATGTCCATGGATTCATCTTGTGTGAACAATTGTTTTGCAATGATATGAATTTTTGTTCCAAGATTTTTCCTCCATTATTAAATTTTCATCTTCTATCTCAATCCATATTTTCTATGTCTCAACCTTGATTAATTTTTTTTGGGGACAAATTTACTTTCATTAATACCTCTTCATTGTTCTGTACAAATCTTCAAAACCCCTTGTCACCTAACATAAACATAACACATTTCTTCCTTAATTTCATTTTTGCCCAAGCTCTATAAACTATGCACTCAATAAAGCTATCAAAAACACTTTTCCCATTCTCTTCTTTTCCAAAGCTTCTATCATTTCTCCAGCTCCATAAGGCATACAACGTTTCCACAATCGTTATTTTCAGGAGTTGAGCCCTGCTTCCCTTACCTTTACAATTCATTACCAGCCAATGTTTTTTTTCTTCCCACCCTGCTAGAACATGCCTCCATTTCATCGAGTTGAGGACTTTGCACCAGATGTCCTTGAATGTAGCACATTCAAAGAAGAGATGCTGCAAAGTTTCTTCTTCTGTACAAAATATGCATCCACCATCAACTTTCATTCCAAATTTCTTCAACCTCTCTTTGGTTGGTAGCCTGTTATGACAACACATCTATAGCATAAAAACAGCCCTCGGCTGTGCCTGATTAGCAGTGCAGATGTTTCTCCAAAATACAACCTCTCGCTCCCCTTTTTATGCCCTGTAGATGTCTCCAGTACAAAGTATTTTTCTCGTTTCATTTCCTGCCATATCTTCATACCATGAAGGACATTTCTGCACTTACCTACTCGTTTCAAAATCCACGAACTATCATTCGGAAACTTCACAGTCATTATATCAGTACCCTTTATGTAGTAGGAGTGAATCCACTTATTCCACATTCGATCCGTTTTCCTGCACAGATTCCACAATGTTTTAATCAAGTTAGCCTAATTCTATTATACAAGTCCAATCATATTCGGCCCTCTTGCTTTCGCCGGTGTATAGATTTTTTTCCCACGAAACTGGTGACTTCCTTGTAATGAAGTCAGCACCACTCCATAGGTACGATCTACAGATTGCTTCCAAGTGTTTCAAGACAGCCTTTGGTAAGGGAAAGACCTGCAGCCAATAGTTAGCAATCGCAAACAGAACGCTCTTGATTAGCTGCAACCGTCCTGCATAGCTGAGCAACCATCCTGCTGATCATCTTCTTAATAAGTGGCTGGCATTGCTGTATTGTGAGTTTTCTGCTCGTAAGTGGTACACCCAGATATTTGAAGGGCAATGTTCCTTCCTCAAAACTAGTGACTGCTAGTATTTCCTGTTTCAGCTCCTCTCCACATCCCCCAAAGAATACCTTGCATTTAGATCGATTCACCCTCATGCCTGTGGAATTAGTAAACTTGTGGAAAGCATTCATTAGTGTCTGGGAAGATTTAGCATCAGCCTTTGTCAATAAAAGTAGGTCATCTGTAAAACTAAGGTTGATTATCTTCAAACCATCACACCTAAAGTGATATTGATACTCACAGTTCCCATCTAATTTTCTCAAACATTGATAACTGTATTCCATGATTAGCACAAAAATCAAGGAAGACAAGGGGTCACCCTGTCTAAACCCTCGTTGTGCTTGAATGAACTTGGTGGGAAGGCCATTGATCATGTATTTATACGTAACCGTCATCACACATTTCATAACCCATCTAATGAACATACATAGGAAGCCCAGCTCTCTTAGGATCATCTCTAGTGCTGTCCACTCAACTGTGTCGTAAGCTTTTTGAAGATCAATTTGGAGCATACATCTCGGCCCACCAGCCTTCTTGTTGTAACCCCAGATAAGCTCGTAAGCAATCATCACATGGTCATGAATACTGCGTCCCGGGAAAAAAACTGCCTAACTCTCATGAACAATATCTGCTATTACACCACTCAACCTTGTTGTTAAAATCTTTGGTATAATCTTATAGATCGATGTACAGCATGAGATAGGTCTCAGGTCACCCACTTTTTTTGCTGCCTGATATTTTGGTATCAGCATCACCAATGTACTATTCACTGCCTTATACATCCTACCTTCATTAAAGAATTCCATCACAGCCCCTATAACATCCCCTTTAATTACTCTCCAGTTGGCCTTAAAAAATTAGAACTGAAACTGCCAATTCCAGGGGCTTTCTGATCCTCAATGCCCTTCAAAGCCATCCAAATCTCCTTTTCTGTTACCCTGCCAATCAGTTATTTTCTAGCATCACTGGTCAGAGTACATCCAGCCCTTATCGCTTCAACGTCAATACCCACCATTCTCTCAGTTTTTTTTCCCAATCAAGTGTTCATAAAAATTCAAGACTTCAACTTCCATACCTTCCTGGTCAGTGATCTCAATGCCATCCTCCCTTTCCATTTTCATAATCCCCAACATATTGTTTTTAAATTTAACTGATGTGTGGAAGTATGCGTGGTTCCCGTCCCCCAATCTAAGCTAATCCACCTTCGCTTTTTGCCTTGCTATTTTCTTGTCAATCTCATTCCACCTCATTAGCTCCTCTGAACACTTCACAACCTTCACTATCCTCTCCCTATTAGCTCTTGTTGTGCCACTGATAGCTCTTGTTGTGCCACTGATAGCTCTTGCCTTACTTCCTCCTGTTTTTTTACTCCTGATAACTTTTTTGTGTGTACTTCTAGCACCCGTTGAAGCCTTAAAAGTTTCCTCCACACCACAAACATAGGCCTTCCTTTCAAGTCTTCCTTCCAGCTCTCCTGAATCACCCTTAAGACTTCATCATTCTTAAGAAAACAATTGAAAAACTTAAACAGTTTACTCTGTTTCGCCTTCCCTTCATGTACTTCGATACGGAGCATGGCGTGGTCTGAAACCCTAGGTTCTAAGATCTCCACCTTTCCATCTGGATACAATTGAAACCACTCTAGGTTTCCAATCGCTCTATCAATTCTTGAGTAAATAACCCCATAGGCTTGCCTATTCGACCAAGTGAAATAATACCACAAGCTATCACATTCAAATAAGTCTGCCTGATTCATCATTTGTTTAAGATCCCAATATTCATTGATCTGTACATTATTACCACCTATTCGATCATTTATAGACAATACGCTGTTGAAATCCCCTATTGCAAGCCAAGCATTTCCCTTAGTTTTCCTCTGCAACTTTTCAATATCTTTCCAAAGTACCTTCCTGTCTTTCAATTGGTTAGCAGCATATATAGCTGTAAACCAGTGGATCAGCACATCATCATGTCCATAAACTCCCACATAAATAATCTGGTCAGTCGTTTTCACATGTTTCACACTGACCCTGGACTTATCCCACATGACCCACAGTCTTTCATTCGGGTGAGCATCATAATTATCTATATAACTCTAGTTTGATCCATCTTATTCCTGATATCACCTGCTTTCTCTTTTTTACACTCTTTTCAATAAGTACAGCCAACGTTAAGCTCATGTTCCTGAGACGGGAGGCAATCTCTTTGTTCTTGGCTGATTTATTCAACCCCCTAACGTTCCACGTTACGATCATGGAACCTTGCCATAAGAATCAGCAGGATCACTCCAAATCCTCTGATTCCTTGACTCAGTAACCATACTACTGCTTCCAGCATCAACAATACTTTCCACCATCTACTCAACAATAATTTCTACAGGCTGCGTTCCCCTGTTCTTGGATCCCACCACTTTCCATTCAGTTGGTAGATCTTCCTGCTCCTCCCCCTGTGGTGCACCGGCCTTGCTTTCCACTGTCTTCTCATCCTTCCTCTGCCATTTCTGAACTATTTTGTTCACATTTACAGCCCTTTTGCATTGATGTCCTCCCACCTGGCATACCTTACAGAACATAGGCTCATTGCAACTCTACATCCTGTTTTAGTTTTGTCATATCAATATCTTTTATACTGATACTCTCAGGCACTTTCTCTGATACATTAATTTCAATCAGTAATCGAGCATATGATACTCTCGGTTTCTTTGCTGTGCATTCATCAATGCACAACGATTTGCCCAGGGTAGTCCCAATTTTTCCTAGACTTCTCGGACCCCAAAAATAGAGTGGCAACTTTGAGAATTTCACCCATATAGGAACTGTTCGCGCCCTGTCTTCCTTCATCGAGAAATCCTTCTTACAGATATGCAAAAACATCGCCCTATTATAGATTGTGTACAGGCCTCTGCTTAGCACTCCATCTCTATCTTCTCTACACTTGAATCTCATGATAAAATACCTATCATCATTATACAGCAATTTAGGTAAAGTAACAAACGACCAAAACTTCATCATAAACCTTTTAACTGCATTCATCATTAGTTCCCCATCCATTACATACATAATCAAAGAATTTTCCCAATACTTGAGCTCAGATTTAACATCCTCCAGTTCTATCTCCACTTCGATTTCACCATCAATTATAGCAGGGGCAACAAAATCAATCTTCATACCATTAGAATTATTCCCATTTATGACATCAACCCAGAGCTTCTTCTCAATTAGATCATCATATTTAGGGGTAGGGTTTTCTAGTGTTACCTCTTGGTGCTACCTCCACTTTCTAGTGTTAATTAATTATTTTTAAAAAGACTGAACCTCCACTTTATATGCTAACCTTTTGGAAATAATTAACAAGATTATTTAATTTTTTAATAAATATGATAAACTGTGTTTCCTCTGCATGACAATAACTTGGGGTTCAAATGGTTTCTACATTTATTATTAAAGTTTTCAAACCATTGTGTCATTTATATGACTCTACCCCACAGCTGGATGTCATGGCTACATAACATTCATCTAAGTGACATTATGACAACCAAGATCACACCCACATCACTTGATGAATATACAGAAATTTTGTAGTTATATTGAAATTTTAAATTAAATTGTTGAGATTATATCGATAAGAAAGTGTAAATCAGATATAAAAATACTCAATTCATTTACTAAATTAAAATAAAAATTTAATTCATGTAAATCATTCAATCACACTCAAAAAGATAATACATAATTCAAACAAACTTAATATGACATTACGTTGTTTTCACTATCACATTCCAAAAATCAATATGTAACTTATAAAACACTAATGTTCAATAGTTCCAATACTTAATAATCATTACAATATTATCACTTTAAAATGTGAATAAGAATGAGAGGAGAAATGACAAAAGTACAACAGAATATAGACAGAATTTATTATTGGAGGGCGGCTATGGTGGAAGAGCGAAGCAAAAGCTCCCTAAGTTGAGAAGCTTCTAAACTGTAATTTCCATAAATTTGTCTAAGTTTAAAGTCACTTATCTATGGATTAGATTTTCCCATACGTACTATATATTGATCTCTTGCAAACAACTATTATAACTTTTGTGAATATTAGTTGCCATATTTTGTTTGATTAAACATATTTGATATTCCTTTCCTCTACATGTTTAGGTAGCCTGATGACTCTCAACCAGAGTTATTTCTTAATAAACAAAATTTAGTATCTTTCTTAACTTTCATTTATAAGGGAAGTTTTGGAACTAGATTTAAAGATTATGGAAGTGACACGATGGATATGCTTTTCTACTACATGAGAAAGGCTTTCTCTTCGAACATATTTGTAGAAAATATACTCTTCAATTTAGGTAATTACAAGACTATAAATTGCTTTGGTCCTGAATCACCTACTCAAAGTAATTTGTATGACGAAATTTTTGGAACCCAAAGTAACTATACAATGCTTTTTAAAATTAATATACATGCATAAAGTAAAACGTAATGCATGTGTGGTCTACCTATGGTTGTAGATTTTAGCATTTGGATTTAACACTACAAAAATATAAAATATTCAAGTTCCATCTGGTGCGGGGTATTCATTCTAGATATTGATATTTCCTAGGGTTGGTAGCGATGAGTCCATCATGCACGAGTACATGCAAAGGTCCCCATGGTAGTCCCCGGGAAGTAAACTGCAACGCTCAAGTGAATGTTTGTTCATGCTTGGGTATTTTTGGGAGTATATATCACTTACCTTATCTAGCATTTTTCCATTTTTATACATGGGGCCTTTGATCGATTGAATAGCTCGCACATTAGACTCCTCTCTCCTACCTTGTGGCCTAGCATAGGATATCATGGTATGTGATGTCTTTCCACCATCTTGTTTGTAATATCTAAGTAGTTAGGACCGGGGCTTTTGAATGTCTAATATCTTACGAAAAAACTAAGATAGCATGATATTGTTGTGATATTCTATGAATGACATATGGAGAGCTATTGAATTTTATGTGTTGGCTTAACAAAAGTATGATCTGTTATGACGAAATACAATTGTTCATCTTTACTGCGGAAGCGGTTGTAATATGCATGCAACTACCGTATCGTGTATACTAGTTTGGGTGTTTTTTTTTAATCTATAAAGATTATCATGTTTTTAACATACATTGTAAGGGCAGCTATATTATCATATTTTTCTTCCTCGTTTTGTTCGTATATTTATTGCATGCCTTGATGTTTTAATTTTTTTAATATATTTTTTATGTTTTAATATTGATTTTTTTTATATTAGTGCCACATTTTGGTGCACACTTTAATATTTTTAATTAAACTGAGTTTTTATTTGATGTATAACTATTTAAATTGATGTGTTTTATTTGATTTTAAATCATTTTATTGGATGTATTTTATTTTTTCATTTGATGTTTAAGCTATATATTTTAATGTGCATTTTTACTATTTTTATATGATTTTTCATTATCTTAATTTGATTTTATATATTTGAACTTGATATCTATTTTTTATTATTTTTTTGATGCTTTGATATTTTAATTTTATTTTTATTTTAGTGTTTTGAATTTTTGCTTGATTAATCATTCTTAAGTAATTTTTAATATTTCAACTTCATGTTATATATTTTTTATTTGATGTAATTTTAGTGTTTTAATTTTTTGTGAATATCTACTCATTTAGTTAGATTTTTAACTATTTTAGTTTTATTGTGTGAGTTTTTATTTGATGTTTGATATCTTACTAATTTCATTTGATTTTGAACTATTTTTCATATGACATGTTTTTCTTTAAGTTTGAGTTCTTGACATCAAACACAATTACAATTTTGCCCATTCAAAAAACCAACCAAACTAACTGATATGATTTAGACCTGAATCAATCTGAATCAGACCTGAATACTCAACCCGAAAACCGAACCCACCAAATTTTTATCTATTTATGACCCAAACCCCACTGTCAAATTGCACATCCAACTGGATCTAATTTTTATTGCCTTGAATTTCGCCTCAAAAAACCTAAAAGGTAAAATCCCTGCCAGTCCCAATACAAGAAAACATACCAATCCCAGTTAGGGATGTCAATGGGGCAGGGCGAGTGCGGATTGCGGAACATCAATACCCATGCCCACCTAAAATTTTCCTATCCAAACCCGCCTCATCACCATGGCGGGTACAACTTTAAAATTCACCCAGCCCCATTGAGCTTTATTGGTAGGTCGTCGTCGTACCTCTCAAAGTTAATACTTTTAAGCCCTGTTGCTTCCTATTTACAATAAAGTAGATAATGGCAAGTCAGGGTCATCCACGAGAAGAGGGATCTTTTCAAGTGTTTATATATAGGAGAAGACATACTAGGAATATACATACATATATATAAAAGCATGTAAACAAAGGGGGCAGGGGGGTTTGGTTGGTTTGATCCTAAGTTATGAAATTGAAATACAACAACTAGCAAAGCAAGAGAACTATGTCAATCATGAAATACAACTAAATATGCGATGTAAATGATAATTAACGGAGCCTTGGGGGCAATCGATTTCCACTTCCAAACTTCATATAGCTTATTGATTCATTTACTCATTCAATTACATTTATTGTCTATGGGGAATGTTATCACTTCTCATTCGAAGATCAACATTCATTCCTCCTTAAGAGTAGTTTGCAAAGACAAACAACGACCATTTGCAAACCTCATTGATGATCACCCTAGACAAACAACATCATAGGGGTGTTTCATCAATAGCATTTCACCCAAAGGACCATAGGTTTGATAATAACAAGCCTTCTACCAAAGACATAGTCATTTAACCAAACAAAGCATTCATTAGATTAAACTAAGAACAAACAACATTCAAGGTACAACCTTTCTTTGCATATATATGACAAATAGGAGAACAAACCATATTAACATACTCATCTAGCAAGAATTACCCCACATTATACACAAGAAGTTCTAAATCCATGCTCTTGGATTTCCATATCAAATGAGTTAAGAAATTTGCAACTTTTCTAACACCCTAACATTTCAATCTTACAAACATTTCATATACTCAAACAACCCATGGTATAAATGAGGTAAAACACAACATTAATGGTATAATAAATGCTCTCCAATAAATGTTCATAAATGAGCAAACATAGAATCTTACTACATAATCTTGGAAGCTTCAATCCATTGCTCCCAAGAACTAGATTTAGCTAATACAAATCACTAACATCCATAAATAAATGCATAGAGAAATGAAGAGAGAAAAGATGGAAAAAATGAAGAACCTAGGGTTGAGAGAAGAGGAATTTCGGCCAAGAAGGATAAGGTATGAAGTGGGTGGCCAAAAATTCCTTTTATAGTACAAGAGGAAAAGAAAAGCAAAAAGCAAAAGTTAAGTGGGCTCTCGCCCGGGCAGGAATGGCCTCGCCTGGGTGGGAATGACCATTTTCACCCTTGTATCACCTTGCTTTCAAATTCTCGATTCATTTTTGTCTTCAATCTTCAAAGCTAGTCTTCAAATCTTCAAAGTTTTCAAAAGGTGATCTTCAATTGTCTTTGGTCTTCAAGTCTCGATGTTCTTCCTTTGTCAAACAAAATACACTTAGAAAAAAGGTAAAAGAGCGTAAAGTCGCTCTTACCTCTCCTAAAAGAATTTCAAGGTAAAACACAAGTTCTTGATAACAAAAGAGGACAAAAGTGATCCCAAAAAGTACTAAAATATGCACATAAAATGCACACATCATTTATACAAAATTCATACCCCGCCCCATCACCCACTTGGGTCTCTCTACCCACTTCACACCCATTGTACTCATCCCACTTATATCTCTAAAAATAGCTAAAATTTATTTTTATAGTAAATTTTCTATTAATATTTAATAAATGTATTTACATGAAAATATTATAGGTAAGATATGTTCAATATGAATAAATAATATATTATATTAGCCGGTATACACCGATTTTAGTGGGGCGGGGCGAGGATGGGATTGGTGTGAATTAATATCCATGCTCGACTCAGTACCCATGGCGGGTATGATTTCATACCATGCCCGCCGAAATGCCACAGAAACTACCTCCATACTCACCCCATTTAGGCAGAAGTGGGGTGGACCTCCACCGATACCCACCCCACTGCCATCCCTAATCCCAGCATCGGCGGCCAATCTGAGTGTCACCTGTCAATCCCAGTGTTGCCTTGAATCACATTAGAAAACCTGCAAATATTTTTTTCCCAAATCCCATCGGAAAGTTGGACAATTGGAAAACGCAAGAAGACCCACCAAATTTTATCCACACGAGAGAACCCACCAAAAAATGTGAGCAGACACACCGGAAAATGCAATAAACCCATCTCCGCAGGGTCGTCATTGCGAAATTTGACAAAAATTTGACGAAACCCCCCATTGAATCCCACGCGAATTCGACGAAACCTATATCTATTCCAACAATAAACCAGCCAAAACCCATTTAATCTGAGACAAATTCAACGATGATGAATGTTAAAATCGCACCGTCCATGGCGGACGACAGTGGCGCTTCGCTAGCACGGTGGAGGCAGAAATTTATATGTTTTATTTGCAATTCGGTTCATAATCTTTAGCTTTCCTTTTCAATTAGACCCTGGATGAAAAATATTCTTATTGTAACACCCAAAATTTAAAATCTCCTATTTTATGTATCTAATATTATAAGTTTTCCCCTCGTCTTACAATGAGATGGTCTCGCTATAGATGAATTTTTTTAGAATAACAAGGAGAGGTAATTATATTAACAACACACATATATAGTTATACCAAATTATAAATGCATATATAAAATATTTATTTTTCATTTCCAGTTCAGCGGGAATAATTTCTACACTACTTATTATTGAGAATAAATTAACTAGGAACCAGTGCAAAGCATGCAAGAAAGGAAAATATATTGGTAATACACAAGGGGAAATATCAAGAAATGTGGCCTACAGGGGCGAAACATAAGGGGGATTAGGGGGTGCCTGGTCCCCACCAACTTTTTTTTACCATTGAAATTTTGTATTTTTCTTGTGTTATATTTGTTTTTGTATGGTGAAAAAGAGTTGTGGCCCCTCCCAAAATAAAACTTGCCACAAATATACGTAGAGTACTGAAGAAAGAGTAGTTAAAAATGTTAGGAATATTTGTCTTTAATTGTAGAGTCCAACCAGAAATAGAATGCTTTTTAATCTAATTTTAATTTTAATATTCATCCAATTTATACTTTGAAAAGTTTTTGACAAAAAAAATCTATATTTAAATATTTATCTGTGTTATGTACGCAGTCTTAACATGAATATTTATCCTACGCAGGTTTTGACTAAAAATACAAGAATGAATATTTATCCTTCATACACGGGTTTTATTTAATATGAATAATTTGATTCCACGTAAGATTTTATTTTTTCTTAATAGAAAAACAGTCAAATAGATGTAACATCTTTCATGAATCAAAAACATGATTTAGAAATCATAAATCTTCAAATAAGATTTTAAGAAGCAAGGCAAAAAAAAATTACCGAAAGGTATTTAATTTTCATATTTTTCATCAATTATTTCTGTAATTTATGGTGTTTGAATTATTTAACTTTAAATTTGACTTCATAACTAGGTCTGTCCTCAAAATATGTCAAAAATGAAACAAATCACTTCTTGTGAAAATTGTGAAAAATGTCTCTGAAATTGAATGGAAGATGATTTTCTCCGAGATTATTTGTTAGTATATATTCAAAAGGATATTCCAGAGACATTTAACATTGATTCGATCATTCATACATTTTATATGATCAAAAAAAGGAGAGCATGACTTAAATAAAAATAAGAAAGTCATCCATTTCAAAAGTATCATTATGTATTTTCTTTAGCACTAGTTTCTCTGTAATATTTGATTTGTTTTCCCTTTATATGAAATAATTATGATTTGTTATTTTAATGGTCGATTAAAAAAAATCATATAGTTTTGGTCTCCCCTATACAAAATTCCTGTTTCGGTCCTTGTGGCCTATCTATAAGCTTATAGATAGGCCCACTAACTTTTAACCTTAAAATTAAAATTTATATATATATATATATTATTTTTAAGTTTAAACATATAATATTGTACATATATATGTGAAAAAAATATTGAAAAACTTAATATAAAATGTAGATTTAAACATTCTAAAATTCAGTATGTAATTTAACAAATGCAGTGAATAAGTGAGACGATATTGTAGACTGTCCATACCTAATCCAGCGATGCCAGCCAATCCCACTGTTGCCTGCCAATCCCAAAGTCTCCTTGAATCATATCAGAAAACCTACAAAAAAATATTTTCACTAAATCACATTGGAAAGTTGGACAATTGGTAAACGCGAGAAGACCCACCAAATACTATCCATGCGAGAGGATCCACTAGAAAATGCGAGAAGACCCACCCAAAAATTCAAGAAACCCAACCCTTCAATTTTGTCATTGTGAAATTCACGTAAGTCTAACGGACCACCCCATTGAATCCGATGCGAATTCGACGAAACCACTATCAAATCACACATAAAGCGGCCAAAACCCATTGAATCCGATGCGAATTCGACGAAACCACTATCAAATCACACATAAAGCGGCCAAAACCCATTGAATCTGAGGCAAATTCAACAATGACAAATCATTAAATCACATTGTCCATGGCGAACGACGGTGGCGCTTTGGTGGCACAGTGGAGGCGGAAGTTTATATGTTTTATTTGCAATTCGGTCCCTAGTCTTTAGCTTAACTTTTAGATTAAACTCTTAATTGAAAATATTCGTATTTTATTTCTAAAATTTTAAATCTCCTATTTTATGTATCTAATATTATTTGTTTGCCCCTTGTCTTACAATGAGACGGTTTCGTAGGAGACAGACTCTTTAAAATAACAAAGAGAGGAAATTATATCAACAACACACATGATAGGAATTAGGTTTTCTTTATTTATTTTTATTTATTAGGGTTTTTAAAAGAATAACACTATAATATTTTTTCACTGGGTTTTTCAATGAGGTTGTGTGATCATTTATTTTATTTTAGAATAAGAACCATTAATTCAGCCATGTTGGCCTTGGAAGAATTAATGTTTCGATCATACCTTTATTTTAGGGTTTAGAATATTCAGTTTTGATTCGATCATAATTAGATTTGGTAAGATTATATAAGGCAATATTCATTCAAGCTATATCTTGAAGAATATTGTCATTTATTTTAGGTAGTCTAGTTAAATATGGTTTTAGCTTCTTAAAGTTGTCATAATCCTTTTCAATTTCTTGTTTGTATTTTTGAAGACCATACCTATGTACTATAAATATGGGTGGTTTTCAACATTATTTTTACCTAAACACTTTTATCAATCAAAATACAACCTTTTGAGTTCATACTCTTTGCATGCGAGCTATTCCATTGTTGCTTAACTTCGAGGGCTAGTTAAGTATCAATAAACCTTGTAATCTGATCCATGGGGCTAGTTAGAGAGCAAGTCGAGATTAGGCATACCCCGAGGGCTAGACACCTCAATTTTGTGCAAGATAGTGAGGGTTTGCAGATCCCTTAACTAGATCAAAGATATTAATTCCGCAATCGTGAGTCTTCGCAAGGAGATTCATATAAGTTGGTATCAGAGCAAAGAAAAAAATCCTTGGACGAGTTCATCAGCTGGGATTTTGAGTTTGCTTGAATTTTATTTTCAAAAAAAATCAAAAAAAGAACAGAAAACTTCTACCGCCAAACAATTTGTCGCCACTCAGTTTAAGATCCCACCACCGTCAGACGATTTCCCATCGCTGCTCAGCTTCGATCTCCACCTCCGGCGAGTCCACCACCTCCATCTTTCTCTCCGAGTAACCATCCAAAGCCACCGTTCTGCTCTCCGTCTACAGAAACTCCAATCGCCACCAGACTTGATCGCTACCGATTGCATCGATCTCCATCTCCAACAAATCCCGGTGAATCCTCCATCTTTCTTTCTCTGGCAAGCTCGCTTCTCCACGCCCGATTTTCTGAAAATGAGAATCCTCACCATTTCAATGTTCCCCGATCGCCGGTAACATATGTTTAGCGAAGAAGACGAGCAAACCGAAGAAGAAGATGGGGTGTGTCTAGCACGCGCGAGCGAACACATTGGCGCGTGAAGACCACACGCAAGCCAATTGAAGGCACATGTGTATCACTCGATCAGCTTAAAGCTCCATCTCATCTCGTGAGCTGCTTAATATCTCGTGAGTTTGCAATTTAATTGTGAGTTATCAAATTTATCTCCAGTTCTCTTCATCTCACGAGTTAGTGCCACTTCAGCCTCCCAGTCAGCACACAATCACTGCCTAGTTTGCGTCAAGTCACCGTTTACTAGCCGAATTTCGCAGGGATGGCATGGGACATTTATCTCCATTTATTTTTAAAGATCGTTCACTGGGAGGTCGTCGCCGTACCTTCCAAAGTTAATACTTTTAGGCCCTTAATGCGTCCTATCCACAATAATATAAATAGTGGCAAGACGGAGTCGTCCACAGGAAAAGGGATTTTTCTAAGTACTTAAACACATATACGAGAAAACATACTAAACACATATATACATAGATACATATGAACACATGTCACCGAACAGGGGGGTTTTGGTTGGATGGTTCCTAAATTAGCAAATTAAAATACAGCAATTAGCAAATCAAGAGGATGATGCTAATCATGTAAACGTAAATAAAGATGTGATGAAAACACAATTACGGAGCCTTGGGCGCAATTGACTTCCACTTCCAAACCTCTTATCCATCATTGAACATGCAACTTATTTACTACTTTCACTACTTGTCGTGAAGACTAAACTCCTATCCTTCTTAGATAATAGTTTGCAAGAGTGAGTTCGACATCTCTTGTCAAACCTCACCAATGACTCCCGTTGTCGAAACACGACTTAAGATAGCCCGTTGGTGGCATTTAGCACGAAGGATCAACAAGCTCGGGAACACTTATGACCACTACACCGTGACTAAGCATTTAACCGATCTATGCATTTACACGGGATTGGTCAAGAACGTTCAACGCTCATAGACTTCTCCCGTTTGCTACAAATGATAAACATGGCAAAGAGTTCGACATTGCATATCTATCTAGCAATCATCAATCCATCAACATAATCAAAAGCTCTAATTCATACTCATACATTCCTAACAAGAACAAGGGGGAGTTTATCCCAACTCACCCAAACCCTAGCAAGCAATTCATACAAGTATTCCTATACTCAAGCTTTAAATAACATTAATGATATCAACAAACACATTCAATACCTGTAAATAAATAATAGCAAGAGTAATAAACAAGCTACAAATTGTTCTTAAGACATGGGTTTGGAAGCTTTGGTCAATTGCTCCCAAGAGATTAGATTAGCTACTAGAGTTCATGCTAATCTAACTAAAACAACAAATCAAAACAACAAGATAAATCAAAGATGAAAAATGGAAGAAAAGGGTTTAGAACAGTACAGAATCGCAGCTGCAAAAGTCTGGAATGAGAGGAAAAAGAATGGTATTTATAGTGGAAAGAAGATAAGGTAGGATTCTGGTCAGTGGTCGTCGCGACTCGCGACTTGTTGGTCGCGACTCGCGAAGTGTCCGTCGCGACTCGCGACGGTAACCAGAATTTTTGTATTAATTCTTCTTCTTCTCCTTGTGGCATGTAGTTATCTCCATAGTCACTCCTCTCAACTTCCAAGTCTACGGTTTCAAACGTGATCTTCAATTGCCTCCGGTCTTCACGTCTTCGAAGCAAGTCTTCAAAAATCTTCGAAAGTGTAGTCTTCAATGGCCTCCGGTCTTCATTACTTTGTCACACAAAAATCCACTTAAAAGAGGTAATAGAGCGCAAAGTTGCTCTTACCCCTCCTAAGAGAATTTCATGGTAAAACACAAGATGTTGGTAATGAAAGAACACAAAATGGATCCTAAATAGTACTAAAATAAGCATATAAAGTGGACGCATCAAACCTCCCCACACTTGAACCTTACTTGCCCTCGAGTAAGAAAAGATCCAAGCATACGAAGGGAATGACACCTCCACGTCCTACTACTAATCCCCCAATTCACTACCTCACAAAAACTCTCAATATCGCACATCCCAAGGTTAAGATCAAATGAGAATTTTCCACAACCCCTATTCCTAAATCTACCTAAACCATATCACCCCGTCAATTCATTAATTTCCCTAAGACATCTCCAAATCTAGAACTGACAATCCCAAATCCAATGATAAAAGATGAAACCAAAAGTATGCATAAAGTTCAAAGCACATGCTTCATTCTATATCAATATATCAACCTAAAAACGATGTCTATTAATGATCAAGAATTCCACAACTTCCTCCGTCTTTTCCCTGCTAAATTATCCATTCCCAAAAGATTCTCAAGATGTCGAGCTACCCGATCCCTCCGTGTGGTCACCGCAACCATATGACTCTATCACCGGCAAATGAGTAAACACTTGATGTCTTTCAATTTCTCTCGCTTTCTCTCATTTTTCCTAGGAGCCCTTTCAGGTTTTCATCCTAGCCACACAATCATTTTTCTTTTAGCTCACACCTCACCTTTTTCCACACATTTGACCTCTCATTTTTACCTAGGCCGCCCTTTTGGGTTTTCGACCTATCCGGGCCCCAATGTTGCCTAAGTTTCCCTCTCGGGTTTTCAACTTAGTGGGATTCTTTTTCCTTTTTATTTTATTTATTTTTTTTCATCCGAAAAGTAGCAAATTGCTTCCAAATGTGAAGGTTAAGAAAAGTATCCAAACCAACATTATCCCAAACACATCGGAAGCAAAAATATCCCAAAACAAAAAGGGGAAACAAAATATCCAAAAGAAAATAACATAGTTGTGCAATAGTGTATCACCCTACAATAGTAGAAACCCCTCCCCACACTTAAAATGCTACATTGCCCTCAATGTAGACTAAGGTTACAAAGCAAAACATGGGCAAGGGGGGAATGTAGTGCTCACACTATCAATGCTGTGAAGACGAAGGGCCACCGCCGGAGTAGCGCCGCTGGTACTGAGCTAGCCACTCCTCGCTCCTCTGCCTCCGTGCTCTCTACTGCTCCGCTCTCGAATCCCGGCCAGCAACGCTGCCCACCTGGGACTGCAACTCATGGATGCGAGATGACAAGTGGTCGATCTCCACATCCATATCGATCAATGCCCGGGAGACAAACATGTTGTGCTCCAGAATCATGTTCTGCATCGTCCTCACATAGAAATCCAGCGGAGGCTGAGAATACTGTGGTGGAGTGTCATTCTCCTGCATGGGTGCTTCCTTTGTGGGTGGAGGCTGTGGAGAGTAAGGCTGCTGCTGAGAAGGAGGTAGGGCATTGTCGTCGCGCTGGACTGGGGTAGGCTCGATGTCGTGGAGCGCACGCTGGAACTCAGCTATACATGAATAATCTGGGGAGATCGCCAAATCCCCCAAAGGTGTGTCGAACTCCAGCCTGGTCCTGCTTCGCTGAGGAAGCGCCATGAAGGTGACCTTCCTAGCACCGTATAGCCAGTGGAATAGCCCAGTGTTCCATGTAACACTGAGCATCTCAAAATGAACAAGCCACTCCAAGGTGATCAGGTAAGACGTGTGCTTCCCCAAGCACAGAAAGTTGGCCGGAGGGGCCAATCCCAAGTAGGCCGCCAGAAGGCTTATCATGCCTCCAACAATGATCTTTCCTTTAGCCTTTTCGGCTACCTCCATGATCCGCTTCATCCATAACTCCGCCCAAAGACCATATCCAGGCCCCTCACTCGTCAGGTGCCACAAGAAGTGAATATTGTCGTCCGGAACGTTCGTCGGCTCCACGGAGCAGAAGATCGTGCCAGCCAAGAAACGGTGCACATAACGAAGTGCCGGGTGGATGATGGCACTACACTTGTCGTGGCAGTTCTTCGCCCGCAGGTTGATGACACTCCAGAAGTGCATGTCATCCTCAATAGACCGCTTCTGGGCCGTTGGATCCAGTCTGCTCCGTATCTCAGCAGTGTCAAAATCGAAAGCCTCCTCAACCTGTGAGATGGTCATCTGCCAAGACAGGTCATCTAGATGAAAGGCGATGTACCTCTCACAAGGCTGATCATCCCGCATACTGCTGATACGGACAGTGGATAAGAACTCCATCGTGTATCTCTGGTAAGTAGGGGCGCTTTTGCCCATGAACCCCTCCATACCCCCTTTGGCGAGGAGGCATCTTATTGGCTGTGAGACCGAGGGATCTAATGTTGGCACGTCCGTGAAACTAGTCTCCTCTAGCAGGCACCGCTCGAGGGTCTCCCACCTTTCTGCATAAGCCCCGGTGATCCGAGTCAGACCCATGTACCTGTCTGGAGGGGGAGGTGCAGAACCTGAACCTGAAGCCGGAGGAGGTGGAACGGTGGTGTGTTCGTCCCGGGGCACCGCCCTGGACCTCTTCCTGGGGACCATATCTATCAACCACAGCAAACACGTCAAACGCAAAGGAATATATGTACAAGCAATATGAAAAATCTATAACCCATCTCAAACTAGTTTGTTATTAAAGGCCAAAATGAAAGCAGTTTAACTAGTTCGAGTCATACTCACAATTGCATATACAATCTACGTTATGCCCAAGAAACCCATATCATCAAATTCAAGAAGTCCTCACACAGTCGAAATAGATATGCTATGCTATATTTCAAACTCACAATGATGCCCAGCTGGATTAACCATTAACAGTACATTCAGAATGTCAACATCTATGACCATGGCTAAACGACGCTCAGCAAAAGAACACAGCACAGCACAGCAACACTTTAGTCCAATAACAACTATGTGCAATAAAGGGCAAGCATGCCTCAATACACAGTGTAAGCTACCATCTACTATCAGCGAAATCAACACAACTACACAAATTCCAAAACTGAGTATGCCGAATACAATAAAAATTATCTGTTAACCGACAGTCTATGGCACGAAGCAAAATATGTATACAATACCCACGAGATAAAATTTCTGCCAGCACCACGACGTAACCACAATCGACCAGAACCGAGAACAGAAATTGGGATCACAATACGACACAGTTCACACAATATTGAACACATATAGAATATATGCACAATTATAATCAGAGTTCAATAGGGTGAAGAAGTGTACCGATACTGAACGTAGGCCACGAGCAATTCGAATTGGAATTGCTGAAATACTCCAAACCCCCAAAATATAGGGTTTGAATCTTCCTGACAATGAGGGTGACGGCGGCGGTACGGCGGCAACAGCGCGACGGTAGGGTTAAGTGCGTCGGTGAGGTTAAGTGTGGCGGCGGTGTGGAAGTTGAGAGGAGAAGATGGGCGGGCGGAGGAGAATGGAAGCAGAAGGGGTGGAAGTGAGAAGAATAAAACGTTTGCCCGACCGTCGTGACTCGCGGCGTATTAGTCGCGACTCGCGATGAGTAGTCGCAACTCGCGGAAAGTTGAGTCCGAGGGTCGATTTTTAACCAAAAATTTCTGAGCTCATCGCAACTCGCGATGGGGTGTCGCGACTCGCGATGGGTCGTCGCGAGTCACGGAAAGTTGAGTCCGAGGGTCAATTTTTAACAAAAAATTTCTGAGCCCGCGACCCAACGACGCGACTCGCGATGTTGGGTCGCGACTCGCGACGTTGGGTCGCGACTCGCGGAAAATTTCATCCGAGGGGTCAATTTTGTACCAAAAATTTCTAAGCCCGTCGCGACTCGCTATATAATGGTCGCGACTTGCGACGGGCCACTAACCTGGCACTTAGAAAATTTTCTGCTTCTTCCTCTTGTCCAAGTCCTTCCTCCTCAAATCTAAGCAATTCCCCCTTCCAAAACCCAATGTGTTAGCTTCAAAATTTCTGCAAAATCATAGAGAAAACTGCCCGTGAGTAGCTTAAAGCAAAACAAAGAAGCTTAATGATAAAAGCTCAAAACTAAACAACATCAACAGAAAGTCACGAACGACAATCCGGATGATCAAAACCAAGTTTATTTAACGCCGTCGGCACGACTTACTTCCCTCCTTGGAGCTCACTCACAAACCGGATCGAGGAGATCAACGTCTTCTCCTTTTTCTGGTACAAAAGTCTCATGGTAAGGTTTCAAACATTGTCCATTAACCTTGAAGGTATTGGACTTAGCTCGATCTGGAATCTCCACCGCACCATGCAGGAAGACCTTAACCACCTCGAAAGGACCGATCCATCGGGACCTTAACTTACCTGGGAACAGGCGAAGGCGAGATTGAAATAGGAGGACCTTTTGACCAATGTCAAAATCCTTCCTGATGATCAGCTTGTCGTGCCACGCCTTTGTCTTCTCTTTGTAGATCTCAGAGTTCTCATAGGACTCCCTCCGGATCTCATCTAGTTCATCCAATTGCAACTTCCTATGCAAGTCGGCTTCATCTACATCAAGATTAAACTCTTTCACCGCCCAGTAAGCTTTGTGCTGAATTTCCACCGGTAGATGACAAGGCTTACCAAACACTAACCGGTATGGGGACATACCGATTGGTGTCTTGTAAGCCATCCTATACGCCCACAGGGCATCATTCAACCGAGAACTCCAATCCTCCCGGCTAGGGTTAACCATTTTTTGAAGGATGGACTTGATTTCCCGATTGGAAACTTCGGCTTGCCCGTTGGTTTGTGGGTGATAGGCGGTGGATGTCTTGTGAGTGACACCATACTTCTTCAAAAGTGCCGCTATGGTCCGATTGCAAAAATGGGTGCCACAGTCACTAATCAAGGCTCGGGGTACCCCAAACCTAGAAAAGATGTTATCTTTCAAGAATTCTGCAACCACTTTAGAATCGTCAGTCCTAGTGGGTTTTGCTTCAACCCACTTCGACACATAATCAACAGCAAGAAGAATGTACGTAAACCCATAAGAACTAGGGAAAGGCCCCATAAAGTCAATACCCCAAACATCAAAGATTTCACAATACAAAAGAGGTCGTTGGGCCATTTCATTCCTAGTGGAGATATTTCCTACTCTCTGGCATTTATCACAAGATTTTCAAAAAGTGTATGCATGCTTATTCATCGTAGGCCAATAAAACCCACTCTCTAAAACTTTCCTAGCGGTTCTCTTTGCTCCAAAATGACCGCCACATGCATGAGAATGACAAAATTCAAGAATTGAGTGTACTTCACTATCAGGGATACATCTCCTAACAACTTGATCTGCACAATGTCTCCACAAAAAGGGATCATCCCACACATAATACTTAGCATCACTCTTTAACTTATCCTTTTGGGCCTTAGAAAAATGAGGAGGGAATTTACCAGCGACAAGAAAATTTACAATGTCGGCATACCACGGTTGGAGATCCCTAATGGTGAACAATTGTTCATCAGGGAATTCCTCCTGTAGTTGCTCCTTCATTGCGGGGCATACCTCAATGTCTTCCCCCGGAGTCAACCGGCTCAAATGATCGGCCACAAGGTTTTCAGCGCCCTTCTTATCCCGCACCTCCAAATCGAATTCGCTCAAAAGCAGGATCCACCTAATCAATCTTGGCTTGGCCTCTTTCTTCGTCATTAAATGACGAAGCACTGCATGGTCAGTGTACACAATAACTTTTGTACCAAGCAAGTAAGATCAAAATTTTTCTAAAGAGAATACCACTGCTAGCAACTCCTTTTCAGTGGTGGAGTAGTTCCTTTGGGCCTCATTTAGGGACATGGATGCGTAGTAGATGGCATGAGGTTCTCTCCTCACCCTTTGACCAAGCACCGCTCCAACGGCGTAATCACTCGCATCGCACTATATCTCAAAAGGCAATGCCCAATCCGAGGGTTGTATGATAGGGTCCGAGACTAACCTTCCCTTCAATGCATCGAAGGCCCCTTTACACCCCTCATCCATCACAAATTCCACCTCCTTTTGCAACAATTTGCATAGAGGAGATGCTATCTTTGAGAAGTCCTTGATGAACCGGCGATAGAATCCTGCATGGCCAAGAAAAGAGCGCACTTCGCGCACATTAGTAGGATAAGGCAAAGTTTAAATCGTGTCTATCTTTGCCTTGTCATCCTCAATACCCTTAGAGGAGACAACATGGCCTAAGAAAATACCTCTCTCCACCATAAAGTGACATTTCTCAGAATTTAGCACTAGGTTAGTTTCAATGCAACGGTTAAGAACTTGCGCTAAATTTGCTAAACAATCGTCAAAGGAATTACCATGAATGGTGAAGTCATCCACAAATACCTCGACAAAATTTTCAAAAAATTCTGGGAAAATGCTTACCATACACCTTTGGAAAGTTGCTGGGGCATTACATAACCCGAAAGGCATGCGTCGGTAAGCGAACGTACCAAAGGGGCACGTGAAGGTGGTCTTCGCTTGGTCTTCCGGGGCGATAGCCACTTGAAAATACCCCGAGTATCCATCCAAAAAGAAATATAAGGGGTGGCTTGCTAACCTCTCAAGCATTTGATCAATGAATGGCAACGGGAAGTGATCCTTCCGGGTTTCCGCATTCAATCTCCGGTAGTCAATGCAAACTCGCCACCCGTTTCGAACTCGGGTGGGCACCATTTCACCCTTCTCATTTTCGACTACCGTCATCCCGCTCTTCTTAGGTACCACCTGGGTTGGGCTCACCCACTTGCTATCCGATATTGGATAAATCATACCCGCTTGAAGCAACTTGAGGATTTCCGCCTTCACCACATCCATCATAGGTGGGTCCAAACGGCATTGGGATTGTCGGACGGGTCTCGCATCTTCTTACAACAAGATTCTGTGCATACAAGTGGATGGACTTATGCCTTTGATGTCGGCAATAGTCCATCTAATTGCTTCCTTGTTCTCCCGCAACACCACCATCAACTTTTCTTCTTGCTCCTTGGTGAGCTTGCTCGAAATGATAATCGGAAGCATCTCCCCTTCCCCAAGAAATGCATACTTGAGATTATCTGGCAAAGGTTTAAGGTCAAGCACCGGGGCTTTCACAAGTGAGGGGAGGAATTCCGGTTCCTCAGGTTCCTCTAAGAGTAGAGAAGGAGGTGTTGAGACACTCGGTGTCATCTCTTCAAGCAAGTTCAAATCCTCAAAGCTGCCCTTCAAGTTAGTGCTCATAGAATATACATTGTAGGCATCATTAACATCACATTGCAAAGCAACCAACAAAGAATCCTCACCATTTAGTTCAAAAACATCTTGCACAACTTCTTCAACAATATCTAGGGCATGGCAAGAATGTTCTTCACTAGGATACTTCATAGAGTCATTTATGTTAAACTCTACTTTCATTCCATCAAATTCCATGGTGAGGGTACCTTTATGCACATCAATCATTGTCCTAGACGTTTTCAAAAATGTCCTTCCCAACAAAATTGGGCTGGCATGTTTATCATGCTCCATGTCAATGACATAAAAATCCGTGGGGAAAATTAAGGAATCAACCTTAACCAACACATCCTCGACAATACCCTTAGGGTATGCACTAGAACGATCGGCCAATTGGATAACCACCCCGGTATTATGCAATGTTCCCAAGTCGAGATTTTCATACAAAAAGTAAGGAATCACATTTATGGATGCACCCAAATCAAGCATAGCTTTTTCAAAACGAGTATTTCCTATTATGCACGGGATTGTGAACATGTCGGGATCGCTACATTTAGGGGGTAGCTCTCTTTGACACAATGCGGAAACATGCTCGCTTTTTCCATTTTTCAACTTATTTTTGGCCCTTTGTTTCCTATTCACAACACATAATTCTTTGAGAAATTTGGCATATCTAGGAATTTGTTCAATTTCATTCAAGAGAGGAATGTTTACCTCACATCTACGAAAGACTTCGTAGATGTCTTTGTTATCCTCCTTCCTCCTTTGGTCTTTCAAGGCTTCCGGAAATGGGGGTTCCAACACATATGGAGGGATCCCCACCATCTTTGCTCTTTTGAGTGGAGGAGATGAAGATTCCGGGATGGAGGTTGACTTCGGTCTCGGTGGCAATGTCTCCAACTCGATTTCTTCCTCCTTGCCTTTGTTGGCTAGCTCATTGGTCTCCTTCTCATGGACTGCCTCTTCCTCAACTCCCTTTTCAAACTCTTCAATTCTCGTTGGCTCCTTTTCAACATTTTCAGCCTCCGGTGAAGCACCGACCTCTCTACCACTTCTCAAAGCAATAGCACTTGCATTTTGCCTCGGCCTGATCTCTGGTTGGGCAGGTAGTTTACCTTATTCCCGGGCTTCCATCCGATTCACCATTTGGGCTATTTGGCTCAATTGAGTTTCCGAGTTTTTTATACTTACTTTACCCTCATCTTGGAATTGTTCGCTCTTTTCAGCACTCATGCCTAATCGGTGAATAGCTTGCAACACCTCATCCTTGGATAGCCCCGAGTCCTCCCCTCGGTCTCGGGGTTTGTCTTCAAGCCTCTGGAACTGTTGTTGAGGTGGCCGGTATTGTTGAGGGGGAAGCCTGTACGGTTGAGAGTTCTGGCCTCCTTGAGGGTTTCTATACCGGAGGTTCGGGTGATCACGATTTCCCGAATTATACGGCCGGTTTTGGTACCCTGGGTACCTTTGGTAGCCTTGGTTACCTTGGTAGCCTTGACCACCTTGATACCCATAGTTACCTTGGTATCCTTGATTTCCCTGATACCCCATAGCACTTACTTCCTCAACGTAATCCTCTTGTAGAGTGGGGCATGTGTCCGTCGGGTGCGCCAAGTAGCAAATTTCACATGACTTAACATGTGGTGCATTTCCTCCGGGCTTTGTCATCAAGGTCTTCACCATGGATGTGAGGGCCGTGACTTGATCCTATAATTTCCCATTGTTGGCAAAATCACTTGCAGGCATTGGGTTTCTCCTCCTCAAATCAGCCCTTGAGCTAAAATTCCTCGACTCTTCCGCTAGCTCTTCATATAGTTGCATGGCTTTGGTGGACGTTTTGTTTCCGAGGGTGCCACCACAAGAACTTCTAACCAGCCTTTGGTCCTCATCAAGAGGGCCATTATAGAAGTAATACACCAAATCTCCCTCCGAATAGCCATGGTAGGGACAACTTGCAAGGAGCATCTTAAATCTCTCCCAATACTCGAAGAAAGACTCTTCATGCCACTGCAGAATGTTGCTTATGTCTTTCTTCATAGCAGCGGACCTCGAGGCTGGGAAGTACTTGGCGAGAAATTTTGTCTTCAAATCAAGCCAACTCTTTATGCTCCTTGGCGGTAGGTAATGGAGCCAATCTCTATCACCATCCTTGAGAGTGAAAGGGAATGCCTTCAACTTGTAAAAATCTTCGTCCACTCCGTGAGGAACCGTACCGCTACACAAGAAGTGAAATTCAGTGAGATGCTTGTTGGCATTCTCCCCTTGCCTTCCAAGGAATGCGGGTAGCATATTGATGAACCCGGTTTTCAGCTCGAAATACCCATTTGGCCCAACCAATGGGTACTCAATGCACATCGGTTATTGCTCAAGATTGGGTGCCATGATTTCTCTCAACAAGGGTTGTCCCAAAGGATCCTTCTTTGGTAGGGATGAGGATGGTAGGGTTCCTCTTCCCTTTGCTCGTCTTCAGGCTCGGTCCGGGGGTCCATTGAAGAAGATGTGTTCACAAAATGGTCACTAGGAGGATTGTTATTCACACTTTCCAATTGAAAGCCTCCTAGCTCGTTTCAAACTCAACTCTAACTCGGGGTCGTAGTGTAAGGGTTCTTGTGAAGAGGATCGCGTGCGAACCATACACTAAGAACTCGAACAATACGGCTCCAAGACGAACAAGAATGGCAAATTAACTAAGAAACCAAAACAAAACCAAACAAACAAATATTCACAAGTAGCACATAATCACACATAATATGCTAAAGTACTTAAAAATGAATGCCTAATCCCGGGCAGCGGCGCCCAAATTTGGGAGGTCGTCGCCGTACCTTCCAAAGTTAATACTTTTAGGCCCTTAATGCGTCCTATCCACAATAATGTAAATAGTGGCAAGATGGGGTCGTCCACAGGAAAAGGGATTTTTCTAAGTACTTAAACACATATACGAGAAAACATACTAAACACATATATACATAGATACATATGAACACATGTCACCGAACAGGGGGGTTTTGGTTGGATGGTTCCTAAATTAGCAAATTAAAATACAACAATTAGCAAATCAAGAGGATGATGCTAATCATGTAAACGCAAATAAAGATGTGATGAAAACACAATTACGTAGCCTTGGGCGCAATTGACTTCCACTTCCAAACCTCTTATCCATCATTGAACATGCAACTTATTTACTACTTTCACTACTTGTCATGAAGACTAAACTCCTATCCTTCTTAGATAATAGTTTGCAAGATTGAGTTCGACATCTCTTGTCAAACCTCACCAATGACTGCCGTTGTCGAAACATGACTTAAGGTAGCCCGTTGGTGGCATTTAGCACGAAGGATCAACAAGCTCGGCAACACTTATGACCACTACACCGTGACTAAGCATTTAACCGATCTATGCATTTACACGGGATTGGTCAAGAACGTTCAACGCTTATAGACTTCTCCCGTTTGCTACAAATGATAAACATGGCAAAGAGTTCGACATTGCATATCTATCTAGCAATCATCAATCCATCAACATAATCAAAAGCTCTAATTCATACTCATACATTCCTAACAAGAACAAGGGGAAGTTTAACCCAACTCACCCAAACCCTAGCAAGCAATTCATACAAGTATTCCTATACTCAAGCTTTCAATAACATTAATGATATCAACAAACACATTCAATACCCGTAAATAAATAATAGCAAGAGTAATAAACAAGATACAAATTGTTCTTAAGACATGGGTTTGGAAGCTTTGGTCAATTGCTCCCAAGAGATTATATTAGCTACTAGAGTTCATGCTAATCTAACTAAAACAACAAATCAAAACAACAAGATAAATCAAAGATGAAAAATGGAAGAAAAGGGTTTAGAACAGTACAGAATCGCAGCTGCAAAAGTCTGGAATGAGAGGAAAAAGAATGGTATTTATAGTGGAAAGAAGATAAGGTAGGATTCTGGTCAGTGGTCGTCGCGACTCGCGACGGTCATGTTGGTCGTGACTCGCGACGGTAACCAGAATTTTTGCATTAATTCTTCTCCTCCTCCTTGTGGCATGTAGTCATCTCCATAGTCACTCCTCTCAACTTCCAAGTCTTCAACGGTTTCAAAAGTGATCTTCAATGGCCTCCGGTCTTCACGTCTTCGAAGCAAGCCTTCAAAATTTTTGAAAGTGTAGTCTTCAATGGCCTCCGGTCTTCATTACTTTGTCACACGAAAATCCACTTAAAAGAGGTAAAAGAGCGCAAAGTTGCTCTTACCCCTCCTAAGAGAATTTCATGGTAAAACACAAGCTGTTGGTAATGAAAGAGCACAAAATGGATCCTAAATAGTACTAAAATAAGCATATAAAGTGGACGCATCAATCACTTTTCGAGGACTAAATTTTCAACCTCGGAGAGAATGATAGAATTGGGTTTTATTTATTTATTTTTATTTATTAGGTTTTTTAGAAGATAACACTATACTCTTTCTTCCACTGGGTTCTTTAATGAGGTAGTGTGATCATTTATTTTATTTTAGAATAAGACCCATTAGTTCATTCATGATGTCCTTGGAAGAATTAATGTTTCGGTCATGCATTTTTTAGGGTTTAGAATATTCAGTTTTGATTTGATTAGAATTAGATTTGGTAAGATTAGATAAGGCAATATTCATTCAAGATTTATCTTGAAGAATATAGTCATGTATTTTAGGTAGTCTAGTTAAATATGGTTTTAACTTCTTAAAGCTGTCATAATCCTTTTCAATTTCTTGTTTATATTTTTGAAGATCATACCTATGTACTATAAATAGGGGTGGTTTTCAACATTATTTTTACCTAAACACTTTTATCAATCATACTTTTTTCTTGCGAGCTATTCCATTGTTGCTTAACCTCGAGGGCTAGTTAAGTATCAATAAACCTTGTAATCTGATCCTGAGTGCTAGTTAGAGAGAAAATCGAGATTAGGCGTACCTCGAGGGCTAGACACCTGAATTTCGTTCGAGATAGTGGGGGTTCGCAGATCCTTTCACTAGATCAAAGATATTAATTCTGCAATCATGAGTTTTCACAAGGAGATTCATATCAAAACATATGTAGTTATAGCACATTTTAATTTTATACATAAAATATTTATTTTTCATTTTCGGTTCAGCATAAATAAACTTCTACACCACTTATTATTGAGAATAAATAACCTGGAATCAATGCGAAGCATGCCAGAAAGGAAAATATATTGGTAATACACAAGGGGGGAATCTCTGTGGCCTATCCATAAGCTTATGGATAGATCCACTAACTTTTTACCTTAAATTTTTTTAAAACATATATATATATAATATTTTTATGTTTAAACAAGTTATAATTTACATTTAAATTTGAAAATATTAAAAAACTTAATATAAAATGTAGATTTCTAAATTTATTATGTAATTTAACAAATGCAGTATATAAATGAAAAATTGTAAATTGTCCATAAATTAAGGATATGACACTTGTCATGAGACCTCTTCTTACACAAGATCTCAAATAAATTGTTATAACGACTTGTACCATAATAAATTCTTCTTTAACAATTTTTTTTAAAGATTAATTCAACATTGAATTTCAGTTTCACCTAAATTCTGAACCTTTATGCCAAGTTGTTTAACAGTTTGGTGTTGAAACACCAAGTTCAGTTTGATGTTAAAACTCAAAACGAAATACGCAGTGCACACACAACTTGGTTACGCAGTTCGGTGCAAATACACCTACGTCTGCGGGGCCTTGCCCAGATCAGAAACCATCCACTAGAAAGCAGTCTTTAGTACAAGAAGCTTAACTTAAATACTAATCCATTGCTAACCTATAGAGTGAATGTTGTGAGATCCCCTCACTGCCGATCCTACGCCGTTGAACCCTCACGATCAACACGTCTCTCTGGATCTCCTCCTCCCGAGGAATTAAGGCTTCCTTGTTTCTGATCTCTACGAACTTGGTCGGTTGATTTGACGAACCTCCAAAACCAGAGACGAAGAGCTTCAATAACGTATCTCACGTAGAGATAAAACTTGATTGCTTCGCTCAACTTTTTACGAACTTGGTCAGATTAAACAATCCTCCAAAACCTGAGACGAACTTTTCCACCAACTTATCTCACGTAGAGATAAAACTTGGTCGCTTCGTCTCCAGACACCACAGGCAGATCGCTCCGAACTTCTCACGTAAAGAATAATCCTCGGTCGCTTAATTGATTGCGTTGTATCTTCTTGTATTTATATCCATCGCAATCCTGCCTTCAATCAAACTCTTTCCTTGTCTAACTCTACCATGAATAGACTTCTAAACTAAGGAAAGATCTAATCCTAATCTGGTTTGTAAATGGACAATCCTTTATTAATAGGACTTGTACCATAAATAAACTATTTAATCAATTCCTAACTATTACAGGAATATTCGTTTACCAGAATTAGATAGCCACGAAATCACATACTTATCTTCACAATATTCTGATCTGATCGCATAATCATACTCCATAATTAGCTCCATAATTCGTGGCTAAAACCTGCTGTCCAGAAACCTGCTGTCGCAGTGGTGTTAAAACACCAGATCTCCAGAAACCTGCTGTCGCAGTGGTGTTAAAACACCAGATCCCAGTATTCACAATATGCCATAAAGAAGTCCAACTCCCGAGGACTCTACAATCTCCCCCTTGGCATATTTGTGAATTCATCAACACTGGATTTTGACCTACCAACTCCCCCTGAATTCAACTCCACTAAAACAACCAAGAATTCAGCAATAACATAGGTCATGCAGGTTTACTAATAAAATTCAGCAAGTAAAACAATAAATTCATCCAGTTTTCTCCCCCTGGATTCATGAATGTGCCATCAAAAATAAATGATGTCTGCTCCTTAGCAGTTGCATCACCATCACCATTATCAGCATCATCGTCATTAGCATCATCCGAAACATCATCATCACCATCATGTGCCTCTGAACCATCCTAAGTTGCTTCAGCCAACAAGACTCCATGCTCAGCATCCAAAGCAGTCAACTCCCCCTGAAGCTTTGCCAAAATAGCCTGATGTCGTTCAATCAGTTCCTGGCATACTCCAACTCGAGCCTCAATAGCTTTCAACCTCGCCATACCAGCATCCGAGCAAATCTCTTCCGTTTTGCAACACCGTGGTAATTACACACGAATGTAACAGAGCTTCCTTCCTGGTCTTGCGATCACAATCAATGATATCATTAAAAATCAATCTGCCCATGTTTACCTTTTGATGCGCTCCCAGACTGTATAGTAATGTAGCCATCTCTTTGGTGACACTCGTGTTGTTTACAGAGGGAATCCAATTATGCACGGCGACCACATACAAACAATAATACCTGGACGTGAGGTTAGATGCAATTATCTGTTGTCGACCAGTCATAGGTCATGTGCTCTCCACTTCACCAGTAAGCTCTACAGCCACCTAATCATAATTTTCTGGCATCTGGTGTTGGAACACCGGTTTGTCATCCCTTGACGAGCTATGCTTCAGACACTTATTCAACACCTCTGGTGGAAACTCAACAATCTCTCCACGCACATAAACCCTATGAAACCAGTGAATCCACATTCCTTGTATTTTACAGCACCAGCTGGCCTTTCCGCCAATATCTTCCTGTCACAGACAAACTCCCACTTTTCTTGACTTGCATCATCAAAGAATTCAGGGCTAATGGCTTCACTCACTTCAGGTACAGGTTGTGCACTAGACTCAATTGTCTCAGCTTGTCTTTGCTGTCTGGCAGCACGGAGCCTCTTCATCTTCTTCCCAATCAGTTCATCGCTGTGTTCACCTGCTTTCATATTCTTATCCCTGCATCGCTTCGAGTTTCGCACACCCTTGGAAGATGAGGCCACATTGTCCCTGGCCTTCTTTGAACTTTGAGTAACAGGAGTTCCCACAAACTCTGGTGGTGTTTCAACACCCACCTTCCTGCACTTTCTCTTTGATCCACGTGTCTTTCTGGTCTTGAGTGGTATTTCAACACCAACACCAGTACCCACTAAGTTGCCTTTACCACTGGCTATCTCAGTCAACTCTGCCAAGTTTTCAAGGTCATACCCCTCAGAATTTGATTCCATATCAGCAAAATCCTCATCCTGTGCTTAATTCACAGGTACCTGGTCATCAACATTTGATATCACATCTAGTGTTTGAATACCAGAAACAATCACACCATCACACTCTGGATTTTCCACTTTCATCAACATTGGAGATCACATCTGGTGTTTGAATACCAGAAAGCTCTATCCTCATCTTCTCCATTTTCAGAGGCTGGTTCCATCAACACTGACACAGTCTCACCCATAACAGTTCCTGGTGTAGCAATACCAGTGTTATCCACATCATAGCTCTCATTGTCAGCACCTGCTTGCTGATCCATAACATCATCCTTGATTTCTCCTGTCTCAGACACATTCTCAACTATCACAGATGCACTCTCAGATTCCTTCAACATAGACACTGTTTCAATTTCAACAGCTCCCCCTGCATACACTGTCTCCTCATCACTGTCACTGATTTACACGACCGGAAAGGGCAATTGTCTGAGATATTCTTGAAGCACGAACAGAGGACCATTAAAGCTCTCAAACTCCATGCCTTTTTCTTTGGCAAAAACAGTGGCCTTAACCACTTTGACCCAGGGATGCAACACAGCCTCATCATGTGGTGTTTAAATACCAACTCACCAAATTTTTGGTATTTTCTGTTTTTCTATTTTTTGACTGTATTTAAAGGAAAACAGTAAATAATACAACAGAATTGACAGATCTGGGTACCTTACATTCGACACACTCCCAAGTGCTGTCTGAGGCCTTCAAAAGTCTCACCATCCAGAGGCTTCGTAAAGATATCAGCAAGTTGTTCTGATGTTGGGACATAATGAACTGTAACTTCTCCTTTTTCGACCAAATCCCTAATAAGCTGATGTCGGATATCGATGTGTTTTGTCCTCAACTGTTGCACAGAATTCGTGGAGATATCAATGGCGCTTTTATTATCACATAAAACTGTCAAACTCACATAATTGAATCCATAGTCTCTCATCATCTGCTTCATCCATAATAACTGCGCACAACAACTCCCTGCAGCTAAATATTCTGCCTCAGCCGTAGACAATGATATAGAGTTCTGCTTTTTACTATACCAACTGACCAGATTTGATCCAGCAAAGAAGCAACCACCAGTGGTACTCTTACAATCATCAGCATTCCTGGCCCAGTCAGAGTCACTGAAACCTACCAACTGCGAATCCTTGTTCCTAGAAAACCATACTCCATACTCCACTGTTCCACTTATATATCGAGTAATTCTCTTCACAGCTGCCACATGTGATTCCTTTGGATTAGCCTGGTAGCGAGCACAAATACCAACACTCAACCAGATGTCTGGTCTACTTGCAGTTAAATATAACAGGCTGCCAATCATACTCCTGTATAATATTTGGTCAACACTTTGACCCAGATAATCTTTTGTGAGTTTATCGGTGGTAGCCATTGGAGTGCATACTGCCTTTGCGCTTGCAAGTCCAAATCTCTTGATCAAGTTCTCAGCATATTTCCGTTGGCTAATGAACAGACCTTTCTTCTCGTGAGTAACCTGTAACCCCAGAAAATATGACAATTTTCCTACCATACTCATTTCGAACTCCGTAGTCATTAAGTCACCAAACTCCTTCACCAATGCTGAAGAGGTGGAACCAAGGACAGTATCATCAACGTAAATCTGTGCGTTTAGAAGATTTGTCCCCTTATGCAGCACAAACAGTGTACGATCCACTCCCCCTCGACGATATCCCTTCTGAATCAGAAAGGGTGTCAGTCGCTCATACCATGCACGTGATGCCTGCTTGAGTCCATATAATGTGTTATTCAACAGATAGACATGATCAGGGAAATGTGAGTCTTCAACCCCCTTAGGCTGCTCCACGTAAACTTCCTCCTTTCCTAGACCATTCAGAAATGCACTCTTGACATCCATCTGATGAAGAGTAAAGTCCAGAATGCGTGATACTGCCAACATTAGCCTCATCGACTCCAATCTGGCCACGGTTCCTCCTTTATCCCTTAACTGCATGTGTCTGGTCGAACGTTGTTCAGATTCATGTGCTACTGCTTTCGGAGTTTCAACACCGGTTGACTGTGCTGGTGTTTCAACACCAGTAGGATTCACTGTGTCGAGGATATCACGTTCACCCATAGTATATACCTCTGAATCATCAACAATCACATTAATAGACTCTATGACTTCTTTTTCCGAGCTAAAGTAGGTGACATCTTGATCGAGCAAATAACAATTATCCATTGATCTAGATCCAGTGAATACTCCAGTTCCATGGTTTACTACGCATTTCTCCTTGTCGAAAAACACTGTCATTTCATTGTCACATATATGGCTAATGCTCAACAAGTTTGCTTTCAGACCTTCCACCAACAACACATCTTGGAACACCGGAAGCCCTTTGATGGCTAACTCACCTTTGCCGATTATTCTACTGCGTTTCCCATCACCAAATCTAACATATCCGCCAAATCCAGGTTTGAATTTTCGCAGAAATTCAGGGACTCCAGTCATATGCCTTGAACAGGCACTATCGAAATACCAGGAATTTCCTGTATTTTCCCCAAAACATACGAAACTTGAAAAACAAACATCTTGAGATTTCCGAACCCATACCTGGCTTACTGATCGATGGATGTGATTAGGATTTTGATTGACACGTGTGTTCAGAAATCCGGTTCTGTATCCTCCAGTATTAAACCGATGCCTTGCATTATATCCTGGCATGGTGTTGAAACACCGATCTGCGGTGTTGAAACCTCGATCTGCTGTGTTGACAGACATTGTCCTAAGCCGCTTAAAGCACCTATTTCTCACATGGCCTTGAACTCCACAGTATCCACATCGTCTGATCCTTTTGGTGGGATAATTCTTCTCGATTGTTCTTGGAGCTGGTACACCTTGATCTGCCTTGTTTTTCAACACATTCACTGTCCTTTCATAACCAATTCCGTGTTTGGTCGTCTGTCCCATTCGTAGACAATCTTCGAGCTTAGCTTTCCCTGTATTGAGACGTCTAATGGCTTGTTCTGTTGTCTCTGCTCTTTGCACCGCTTCATTGAATCCCTTCTTAATCTTTTCAAGTTCTCCAATTGCCTCTTCCTTTTCAAGTTCATTCACTTTAACCTTCTCACATAGTCTCTTATTCTCAAGCTTGAGCTCTTTGTTTTCATCTGCCACTTTTAACCACATCTTGTACATCTCCATGCTTTCCTTGCGAATATCATCATCACTAATGCTTCTAGTCTCTTCATCTGAGCTACTACTGTCTACTTCATTCAGCACACCAAGACATTCCGTACTAGAGTCTTCTAACTCCATCATCGACACACCGAAAGCGACATGATTTGTATACTCCTCTCCATCCTTAAAATCATCTCCTCCGTCATCATCACTCCAGGTTGTAGCATACGATTTTCCTTGCCTTTTAAGCGTATTGGCACACTCAGCTTGTATGTGTCCAAAACCTTCACATTCTCTGCACTGGATTTTCCTGTTCAGGTTTGGATTCGTTGATTTGAACTTTGGTGTTTCAACACCAATTTCTTGGCCAAATTTTGGAGTGAAGTTTGCGTTTGGATTTTTGCTTCCACTTGGCTTCTCTTGTGGCTTCCTGCCCACCTTCTTCATAAATCTGGAGAAGTTCCTGGTTATGTTTGCAATTTCATCGGACTCTTCATTATCTGAATGATCTTCCAACTTTTCAGAAGTTCTGCTCGAGAAAGCCAACTCTTTCTTTCCTGCTTTTGTTTGCAGCATCTCCATCTCATAAGATTCCAGTGATCCCATCAGTTCGTCAAGTGTCATTGTCCCTATCCTTCCATTCTCATTAATTGCAGTAACCTTCATGTTGAACCGTGGAGGTAAAGCTCTTAACACTTTCCTAACAAGCTTTTGGTCTTTGTACTTTTTGCCAAACTGAAACGCTTTGTTTGCAATATCTCGGACTCGTTCATTGAACTCAGAAATAGTTTCATCTTCACGCATCTTCAGTTCTTCAAATTTGGTCGTGTAATACTGCAGCTTTGATTCTCTTACAGAGCTTGTTCCCTCATGGTAAGTCTGTAACACATCCCACGCTTCCTTTGCAGTCTCACAGTTTGAAATCATTTTAAACTGATCTTCATCCACAGCCGTAAAGATGGCATTCAATGCTTTTGAGTTGGACACGTGCGCTTTATGCTCCTCGGTGGAATACCTAGAGAATGGTTTAGTGGCAGTGGAGCTTGATCCTTCAGTTGTGTCACTAGCAGGTGGAGTGTATTGATTTATGACATAGTTCCAAGCTTGATCATCTAGAGCTCCAATGAACACTTTCATACGTGCCTTCCAGTAAGCATAATTTCCTTGTTCCAGCAATGGTGGTCGCGTGACTGATGCCCCCTCCTTTGGTGCCATGGTGAAACCTGATCTCACTCTCCCTGTATAGGGGTCAGCAAGTGCCTTGCTCTGATACCAATTGAATTTCAGTTTCACCTAAATTCTGAACCTTTATGCCAAGTTGATAACAGTTTGGTGTTGAAACACCAAGTTCAGTTTGATGTTAAAACTCAAAACGAAATACGCAGTGCACACACAACTTGGTTACGCAGTTCGGTGCAAATACACCTACGTCTGCGGGGCCTTGCCCAGATCAGAAACCATCCACTAGAAAGCAGTCTTTAGTACAAGAAGCTTAACTTAAATACTAATCCATTGCTAACCTATAGAGTGAATGTTGTGAGATCCCCTCACTGCCGATCCTACGCCGTTGAACCCTCACGATCAACACGTCTCTCTGGATCTCCTCCTCCCGAGGAATTAAGGCTTCCTTGTTTCTGATCTCTACGAACTTGGTCGGTTGATTTGACGAACCTCCAAAACCAGAGACGAAGAGCTTCAATAACGTATCTCACGTAGAGATAAAACTTGATTGCTTCGCTCAACTTTTTACGAACTTGGTCAGATTAAACAATCCTCCAAAACCTGAGACGAACTTTTCCACCAACTTATCTCACGTAGAGATAAAACTTGGTCGCTTCGTCTCCAGACACCACAGGCAGATCGCTCCGAACTTCTCATGTAAAGAATAATCCTCGGTCGCTTAATTGATTGCGTTGTATCTTCTTGTATTTATATCCATCGCAATCCTGCCTTCAATCAAACTCTTTCCTTGTCTAACTCTACCATGAATAGACTTCTAAACTAAGGAAAGATCTAATCCTAATCTGGTTTGTAAATGGACAATCCTTTATTAATAGGACTTGTACCATAAATAAACTATTTAATCAATTCCTAACTATTACAGGAATATTCGTTTACCAGAATTAGATAGCCACGAAATCACATACTTATCTTCACAATATTCTGATCTGGTCGCATAATCATACTCCATAATTAGCTCCATAATTCGTGGCTAAAACCTGCTGTCCAGAAACCTGCTGTCGCAGTGGTGTTAAAACACCAGATCTCCAGAAACCTGCTGTCGCAGTGGTGTTAAAACACCAGATCCCAGTATTCACAATATGCCATAAAGAAGTCCAACTCCCGAGAACTCTACAAACATTAATTCCATAATTGACTTTTTTTTCATACAAACTATCTTTCTAAATGGATAATCAAATTCTTTCATTAATAAAACTGAAAAGCTTTGTCTTCAATGTTTACATAGTTGTTGTTTAGGAAAACGATATGGAAATCAAAGCTAACGGTTACAGAAAAAAAAATATATAAATTCCTTTAAATATTTCTTTCCTTTTTAAGATTAGCCTTCATTGGATTTCAGTTATTCAGAATAAAACAAATTACATACCAAGTTGACATTAATTTCCTTTGAATTCACAAAATTTAGCTCAAATCTAATTTTAAAAGTTGGATTTCTATTTATGTACGAAATCAGATGGTAGCATTCATTAACAATGATCGTTAAAGTAATTATACTTTAAAGAGGGTTGCTCACACGTTACTTTTAAAGTATTTTAAACAAGTCTTACCATTTAATATGTAGTCGATCACATGTAATAAGAAAAAGGAGCTTAAACAAGACAAATTAATAGTCAATTAAAGAGGAGTATACCACATGATTAATGTTAGGATTATATAAACCCACCATCATCAACCAGTCCCTAGTAATTTCCGTGACAAGGGATACACAACTTTCAGAGAAAACTCAAAAGGTTCTGACATTGAAGTTAATTTTCTTTCAAAGGTAGAGGGTTTTCTTTCAGAGGTAGAGGGTTTTCTTTCATTTCAATTTGTTAATAGGGATAAAAAAAAAATCTTGATTTTTGCTGGTGAATATAATTTTTGTTCAATTTAGAATGGAGCCACAACAACCACCTGCCAAGTACATCTGTGGAGGTATTAATTCATGCTTTTTTTCTTGTTTTTGTATCGTTTATCTAAAAAGATGTAAAAGATATTGATGGGATGTATATCATGTCGATACGCCATGAGAGAAAATGTGAAAATAGTCCAATTTACAAAAGTTTTACGTTTATATGTCCTCAGTCTCATTTATCTAGAAAACTTTTCACATCACGATAACTGGACATGCATTTTCTAAGAATTTCTTTTCCTTAAGAACGTCAACATATAAATCTCTCTTTCTTTTTTGTGTCGAAGGAGGTTTTTGTGGATTAGGTGCTTGTTTGATAAAGTATTATGCGTATAACATATTTTAAATTATATTAAAGTTATTACAGCTTGCTAATTTAGTGGATGTTACTTGTTTAATTAATCGTTAGATTGTAGCCATGAAAATAAATTGCGAAAGGAAGATGTGATTCAGTGCCAGAAGTGTGGCTGTCGCATCATGTACAAGAAACGCATAAACCGAGGTATGTATTTGGTAATACTTTTATCTAATTTTGGAATTTTTTCTTATAATTTTGATTAGATTTTGGATATGTGGTAGAGTTTCACAGTGCTATTCTTAATTGGGTAAATGGTTAGCCAAAAGAATCACATGTTAGTCTAGAAATTTGTTGAACCCTTTATTTTTAATATGTTGTAGAATGTGTGTTAGTATTGAATTCAAAATTTTTGGTAGAGATTTTCTAACCATTAGGGATGGGCTAGGTTTCATGTTGTATAATTTTGATGTATTTATCTTACTCACTGCTGGTGATTTATCTTAAATACCAAAACAAATTTCTATCGTAAAAACCCAAATTCTTCCTGACCAAATTAAACCATGGGATTATTTGCTATCCTTTTTGGCCTTTTTTTTAACTGGATAAAATCAATATGCAGCTTTTATTAAGTAATTTAATTGGAAGTAAGGAGGGAAAGTCTACCATATGTAGAGATGCAATTTTCTATATGATGCTCGGATTAACTATTTTGAGTTAGACCACGTTGTGTTTTTCCTTGCCAGCTTTTACAGTCTTTTAAGATAAGGATTTCTTCATGCTAATGCACTTTGTTATCCTAAATTGCATTTTCTTATATAGTGGTGCAGTACGAAGCTCGCTAAGGTGGAACCTAACGCCAAAATAAGACTTTTAGAAGCAGTGAAATGTTCCTACTTCATGTAGACATAATTTTTCAATATTTATGTTTTTCTTATGTTAATTTGGGATGGATTGGATATCTCCAGGGACAATGTCCATGGATTCATCTTGTGTGAACAATTATTTTGCAAAGACATGGATTTTTGTTCCAAGATTTCGTCTCCATTATTAAATTTTCATCTTCTATCTCAATCCATATTTTCTATGTCTCAACCTTAATTATTCCTAAAAACACTGAACGACCGGTTTATATGCTAACTTTTTGGTAATAATTAACAACTAGATTATTTAAATTTTTAAGAAATGCGATAAACTTTATTTTCTCCGCATGAGAATAACTTGGGGTTCAAACGTTTTCTACATTCTTATCAAAGTTTTCAAAGCACTTTGTCATTATATGACCCCACCCCACCGCGAGATTCCATAACTACATAGCGTTTATCTAAGTGACATAATGGAAACCAAGATCACAGACACATCACTTGATAAATATACATATATTTCCAGGTTATATTGAAATTTTAAAATTAAATTGTTGAGATTCTATCAATAAGAAAAGTTTAATCGGATGTAATATATGCATAAAAAATACTGAATTCATTTACTAAATTTAAATAAAAATTTACTTCATGTAAATTATTCAATCACACTCAAAAAGACAATACATAATTTAAACAAACAAAATATGACATTACGTTGTTTTCACTATCACATTCCAAAATCAATATGTAACTTATCAAACACTAATATTCAAGAGATGGATAGGGAAAGTTGTTTTTCTTGCCATTGTTGAGAGGCAATTTTTTTCTTCCAAAATTTTTGCGTCACTACCAACGTCTCTAGGTTTTTCGCCGGAAAATGACTGATGCCACCGCTATTGCGTAGCCACATCCTCTACCTCTTACATATGCCAACATACTCGCCCAATCTACTAACCAAGACACCTTCCCAACACATACTGAATCAACAATCACTAGATCTCTCTTCAATCCAAAGCAGCGAGTTGACCATTTGGGCGAACCTGGATTAATATTCAATGATGCTGAATGTGATAGGCTGGAAGCGTCGCTAAAATTGACTCTGGTGAGCAAAGTTTCAAAAGGAACAACTACGATGGAAAAGCTGAGAAGGGATTTTCACACTACCATATTTAAAGGTTCAACCGACATCTATTTGTTGGAATGGACGCAGGTTCTGATCCAATTTGCATTGCCGGAGGATTACTATAGGTGCTGGATGCACAATATTTGAACTTTGGATCCTATTCACTCAGAATAAAAAAATGGTCCCATAATTTTAATCCAGAAGAAGATTCGCCGGTGGTTCCGATTTGGGTGGCCTATTAAGGGTTGCCTTAGCAATTCCTTGATTAAGATGCTATGGTGAGCATTAGTAATCTATTTGGAGCACCGATTAAAGTTGACAAAGGCACTCTGAATCGGACTCGACCACATGTGGGTGGAGTTTGTGTGGAATTAGATGTCACACAACCCAGGCCAGAAAGAATATGAATCAAGTATGGGGGTTCAGGATTTTGGATGTAACTAGACTACAAAGGAGTTCCAGATTACTACTCAAAGTGTCTAATGCTAGGTCATCATCAGGGCTCCTGCAAGTTCTTAAAGCAAAATGTTAAACCTGAAGCTTGGGGGACCAATCAGATCCCAAAGCAGTTAAGTAATCTTAATGATAAAGATAAGCCATTGCCTGCTAAGCCTGATAAAGAAAAAGTTACTTAAGTATATAGGCCAGTGGTTAAGCCAACTCTTGTTGATCGGGAATTAACTCTAATAGCTGATACTGCAAAAATTCATGCTAATGATACTACTTGAGATTCTAATAAAAACATTAGCACTGATGGTCATGCTTTGATTAAATCTAATCTTAAACTTATTTGTAAATGTCCAGTAAATGTTGATGATTATAATCAGGATATGTCTGGTAAGATAGATAGCAATAAGATTCTTTCCGAGCACACCAGTGGATATAATTCCCCTAGTGTGAATGCTTCCAATAAGTTTTAGTTAAGAGAAAATGCAGAATCATGTGCCAGTGATAAACAATCAGTAAATCTACACCAAATCAAAAAGAAAAGAAGGAAGAAGGCTGCAATATTGAGGCTGATAAGGAACAAATAATTTTTTTTACTGGTAGTTCCTCCAATCACAAAGATCATCTGCCACTAAATCTAGGTAAGTCCTTACAGGTAAGAAATTATTTGTCCTCTGAAGATCTGGAACTGATCTATCATATTCTTGATAAACCTATAGTTCAGTGGCCTGTAGATAAGTCCGCTCGAGACACTCAGGGGGATATTATCTTAGATACTAATTTAATTCATCAAAATATATTTAACAGGATTTTAAAAGAGGCTGAAGATAAAGATGATGACTTAAAATCTAACCAATAAACTCAAAACACTAAGAAATGAAAAGGAAATGACTACACTGGAATGATGAAGGCTGTAGTAACTAGATCTCTAGTTAACCCTAAATCTTTAGTTTAATCCATGACAGGTTTCAACATTTGTGTTTGGAATGTAAGAGGGATTAAAAATAATAGAACATGGATTCTTGGAAAAATAACGTTGGATTCTTGGAAGTTATAGAACCATTCATAGACAATGGTTAGATTCAGTCAATAGCCTTTAAGTTAGGCTGCAATCATTTTTACGCTGAACCTAGGGAAAAAATCTTGTTGTTTTGGAATGATGATTTTAAAGTATCAGTCACTGCTATTCATGATCAGTTTATCATGGCTCAAATAGTTCATTTCTCCAGTCTAGTTCCATGGAATGCTGCTTTAGTTTATGCTAGATATAATACTACTGATAGAACAACATTATGGTCTAACTTGGCTAATCATTGTAATCAGGCTACCATTTTAATTGGAGATTTTAATACTATAAGGGGTTCATCTGAATATATAGGCCAATCCACACCAAGTCTTAACTCTATGCTGGATTTCAATGATTTTATTGATGATAATACTCTGATAGAAATCCCAGTCTCAGGTAATAATTATACATGGACTTGTGTTAGGAACAGAGAAAATGTTTGGGAAAGATTGGACATGGGTATAGCAACTGAAGAGTTCCTAAAACTTTTTCCAAACTCAACCATACATGTTAAATCAAGATAGCCTTCAGATCATTCCCCCCTCTTGGTAAAATTAGATGATCAAGCTTCTAATTATGGATTCAAATCCTTTAAGTTTCAACATTGCTGGAAAACACGTGAACAATTTCTAAGCATTGTAAATGAAAGCTGGCCAGAAGTAATTTATACAATAGGAATGCTAAAATTCTCCATGAAACTGAGAAGACTGAAGCTAAAGCTAAAGGAATGGAATAAAGTAACCTTTGGTAATGTACATGATAATGTTAAGCTTACTGAAGAGAAAGTTTTACAAAGAGAAATTGAACATCAAGCTAATAAAACTGATCAGAGTAGAACCCTACTACATTTATCCCAAGCTGAACATACACTTGCTCTTAAAAGAGAAGAATATTTTGGAAACAAAAATAAAGAATCAAATGGCTAAAAGAGGGGGATTCTAATACAAAATTCTTTCATGCTTCAGTTAAAGTTAAACATTCAAAGAAGAAAATTGGTGCAATTAAAAACTCAGAAGATGAATGGATAACAGGTCCTGAAGCTATTGGTAATGAAGCAGTGAAATTTTTCTCCAATCTTTTAACTGATGAACTGTTGGAATTTGATGAAAAATTTCAGACACGGATGCTAGAAATATTCCAACACTACTTGCTGACACAACCAATCTAATGCTTTTGAAACCTGATCAGCTGACTGAGCTTAAACACATTGTATTCCAAATGGAGAAAGATTCAGCTTCAGACCCTGATGGATACACATGATCTTTTTATACACATTGCTGGGACATCATTGCTACTGACCTAATTGAAGTTTTTAATGATTTTTTATCAGGAACTACAATACTAGTAGCCATAGCTGCCTCTTTATAACCCTAATTCCCAAGAAGCAAGTTAACTCTAGATTCTCTTATTTCAGACCTATCAGTCTCACTAACTTCTTAAACAAAATCTTTTCTATAGTTTACACAGAAAGACTTAAACACTTAATGCCCAACCTTATATCACAGGAGCAATTAGCCTTTGTCCAAGGCAGAGAGTTGGCAGACAGTGTGCTTCTGATGTATGAACTTCCTGAACATTTGAACAATAAAAGAGGTGGCTTCAATGTCGTTTTCAAATTAGACATGATGAAAGCCTTAGATAGAGTGTCGTGGAAATTTTTGACCAAACTCTTACTGAAATTTGGCTTTCATGAATCTGTTGTAGGCAATGCATTAGGTAATCTATCAGCTGCACATTTTTCAGTTCTTATAAATGGAAAACCTTTTGGTTTCTTTAAAACTTCTAGAGGGATCAAACAAGGAGATCCATTGTCTCCTTATTTGTTTATTCTCCTCACTAGAAATCTTAAGATTCTATTTAAAAACACAAGAATTGATTACTATAACATACCTAATTCGGCTAGTCCAGTGACTCATGACTCACTTAAGTTTTACAAATGATACTGCAGTTTTTATAAGAGCTAATAGAAAAGGCCTAAAATACTTAATGAGTTTTTTAGTAATATTTGAACAAGTGATAGGGCAAAAGGTTAATATGGAAAAATCTGCTTATTATCTATCTAAATTTGCCCCACAATCTTACCATAGAATTTGTCCCAAATCACTCATATCCATCAGTGTAACTTTCCATTTAGATTTCTGGGATGTCCTATATTTATAGGAAGAACAAAGCATTCTTATTTCCAGCTACTGTTCGATAGCATCACAGCTAAGTTGATTTTATGGCAAAACAAGTGGTTAAGTCAAGCTGGCAGGGTAATCCTGATCAAACATGTATTATTTGTTATCCCTTTACATATTTTAACAGTTATCAAACCTACTAAAGGTGTAATAAATAGATTACATGTCATTTTTGCAAAATTTCTTTGGGGGAACTCTGATTATGGACAAAATAAAATATGGAGATTATGGAGCAATATGTGATTTCCATATTCTGAAAATGGATCAGCAGTTAAGGATCTCCATAACATAATAAATGTTTTTCCCTGAAGTTGTGGAAACTACAAAAAGGAGGCAGCCTTTGGGCTTCCTTTATGTGGTCTCTACCTGACAACAAGAAAACCTCAAAAACTTGGAAAAGGTATAGAGAGGTAAATGACTTAGCCAAAGAGAATACCAAATTACAGATAGGTTTAGGAGAAATATTTTTCTGGTATTCCAATTGGATAGGTCTTGGAGCTTTAGATGAATATTGGGATCCAGACTTTGATATTGAATCTCCTAGCCTAACTGTGAGAGATTTCTTTTACAATCAAAAAGCTCTAAGATTGAGACTTAGCCATGGGTTCTCTTCAGATATTAATGATTTTCTGGCTAAGTACATTACTATTTTTGAAGAATATCAGGACTTAATGGTTTGGAAACCTGAACAGAATGGTCACTTTAGTCTTTCATATGCCTATGAGATACTGAGGCCAAAAAGAATAGAAGTTAAATAATTTAAGAACCTCTGGTCTAAGTATCTCCCTAGAAAGATAGCCATCTTTAACTGTAGACTCTTGAATAGGTTGATGCCTCTGGCTGTTGTTATACAGGAGCAATCTTTTAACATGTCATCTAAATGTTGCTTCAGTTTGAACTCCACTGATCATCTGCAACATGTGTTTCATAATTGTCCTATGGTCTTAAATTTTTGGAACTTTTTTACATAATCTGGGTGAACTCACTCCAGAACAGTTCACAAATCTGTGGGATAAAATGTTCTATTACTAGAATATTTATCTGAAATCTAACTTGCAGAGAGTGTGTATGAGATTGCTTCCTACTGTGGCTACTTGGGTCGTATGGTGTGCTAGAAATAGTTGCATATATGATAACATTGTTACTATATCCAGACAATGCAGAAAAGAACTCTGCTTCTGATTCAGGACATACTTAGAGCACACAATCTATCTTGGAGAAACCATAATACTAATAGATTGCATTCAGAGATTTTGAATTTAGCTCCAGTCCACAAAAGGAGCAGGTCATCATCAGTTAAACAAGTCAGCTGGAAGCTGCCTTTGGAAGACTACAAACTGAACACTGATGGATCATCACAAGGAAGAGCAACTGGAGCTGGTATTGCAATCAAAGATAAAAATGGAAGAGTTTTAGCAGCTAAGGCAATTGCACTTCAAAACAAGGATAGCTTGGAATTAGAGACTCAAGCACTCATATTGGGACTTAAGTTGCCTTTTTACCATGGAGTAGAAAGGTTGGAAGTTGAGGTAGATTCACTTGTCCTGTTGCAGATGGTCAAGAAAGAGTTTAAGGTCCCTTGGGAGCTCATTCCACATTTGAGAGCAATATGGGAACTGCAAGGTGAATTTGTGAGCATTTGTTTTTTTACATATCTATCGTGAAGCTAACTCTCTTGCATATGCATTAGCCAAATTAGCGAGTGAAACAAAAAGGGACCATGAGTTTAGTCACTCAACGCTACCTCGACGCATTTGAGGGATTGTGGATCTAAATAGTAGGGAATTTCCCTATATAAGACTGTGTTGATGTAAATTCGTAGTTTTTTTCCACTTTCTCACGTATTGTAATATATGAACCTTGTACTTTAATTGTTTGCTTTATTTTGCCTACTGTTTTTCTAGCACCCTATTTTTTAATAGGAAAATGTACTGGTGCGGAAAGCTTTCTTGAGGTCGGGTATTAAGCCCCCTCTTTAATTGTATTTCTTTTTGTTTTTTAATAAATGGGTAGGGGTCCATGCCAAACCCCCACCTTCATAGGTGGCTTTAATTTTAAAATAAAAACACTAATATTCAAGAGTTACAATACTTAATAATTATTAAAATATTATCACTTAAAAATATGAATAACAATAAGAGGAAAAATAACAAAAGTACAACAAAATATAGAGAAAATTTACGAATGGAGGGGGTGCTGTGTGAAAGAGCGAAGCAAAAGATCCCTAAGTTGAGAAGCTTCCTAAAATGTAATCTACAGAAATTTGTCTAAGTTGAGAATCACTTCTCTATGGAGATAGATTTTCCCACACGTAGTATTGATCTTTTACAAACAATTAGTACAACTTTTGTCAATGTTAGTTGCCATATTTTGTTTGATTAAACATATTTGATATTCCTTCCTCAACATGCTTATATAGTCTGATGGCTCTCAATAGGACTTATTTCTAAATATATTAGTATCTTATTTAAAGTTCTTTTGTAAGGGAAATTTTGGAACTATATTTAAAGATTATGGTAGAGAACATGATGGATAATGTTTTTCTACTACATGATAAAGGTTTCCTCTTCAAACATAATTTTAGAAAATATTCTCTAAAATTTGGGTTAAACTACAAGGCCATAAATTGCTTTGTACCTAAATCACCTAATTATTATGACAAGAACTCAAAGTAGCCACGCAATATTTTTATAATTAATATGCATGCATAAAGTCGGACGTAATGTAAGCATGATTTACCTATGGTTGTAGATTTTAGCATTTGGTTTTAAAACTATAAAATTATATTTAGAAGATTCAAGTTCCATCTGGTGCGGGGTATTCATTCTGGATAGTGATAGTTCCTGGAGTTGGCAACGATGAGTCCATCCTACACGAGTACATGAAAAGGTCTAGGAGGTTATCATCGTACCTCTCAAATATACAATTTATAGCCCTAAAGTGCTTCCTAAATACAACTAAGTAGATAGTGGAAAATCGGGATCGTCCATGAAGAAGAGGGATTTACCTAAGGGTTCAAGCATATGAGGGTGGATAATAGCATACACACACACACACATATAGAGGGGTTTGGTTGGGTTTTTCTAAGTTATGAAAGTAAAAACAAGACAACTAGCTTATGAGGATAATTATACTAATCATGCAACAAACTAACAAAGGATGATATTATCACAATTGACAAAGCCTTGTGTGCAATTAATTCCCACTTCCATGCCTCTTATAGATCCTAGAAACAATCATTCCCTTCCATTTTGAAGATAAACATTCCGTTCTTCTTAAGAGTAAAAAAGCGATCAATGACTATTTGCAAACGTCACCAATGATCAATTTGGACAAACAATGCCTACAGATATTTCATCCATGTCATCATAAACAAAGAACCAATAGATTTGCTAACAACTACAAGCATTCTACCAAATGCCTAGCCATAACCAAACAAAGCTTTTATTAGGTTTAACCTAGAAAGATTGACATTCAAGATTCTACCTTTTCGTGCTAACTTAGGATAAATATGATAACAAACCATATTAATATACTCATATAGCAAGATTAACATTATTTACCCAGCAATAAGTTCTAATTCCATTTTCTTGGATTTTCATGCCAAAAGTGAGAAGAAACTGTACACTTTCCTAACACCCTAGCATTTAATCATACAAACACTTCATAATCTCAAACAACCCATCAAATAAATGAAGTAAACAATATCATTAATATCATAATAAATACTAAGTAATCAATGCTCATAAAAGAGTGAAATAGAGTTTCTCACTAGATGAATTTGGAAGCTTCAATTAATTCCCAAGTGAATACTTAGCTACTAGAATCCATATTAATAATCCAAATCAAATCAAACATAATCAAATATGAAAATAGATGAAAAAAAAGTAGAAACCAAGGTTTTAAAAGAGGGAAAGTCGGGAAGACGAATATTAGAAATGAGAGGATAGGAGTTGGTATTTATTGCACAAGAAAAGGCTTAAAGTAAGCCACAGTAGCGGTCTATTGTGACCCGTGACCTACGACAGACACATATGGCTGCATCATTAAATATTCAATTTTCTTGTCTAACTCCTCAAGCTTCACTCTTCTCTTCTTTATATTCAATTCTTCAACTCTTTAAACCCCAAAAGTTTGTCTTCAAATCTTCATATATTTACCTCGTCACACAAAATTCCCAAAAAAAGGAGTAAGAGCGCAAAATTTTCTCTTAGCTCTCCTAAGAGAATTTAAAGATAAAATTCAAGATCTAGAGCACAAAAGTATATAAAAGTAAGTCCATAATGTCCTAAAATTACCACATAAAATGAACATATCATGGTCCCTGTGGTATTCCCCGGGGAGGAAACTACAACACTCAAGTGAATGTTTGTTCATGCTTTGGTATTTTTTGGGAGTATATATCACTTAACTTATCTAGCATTTTCCATCTTTATTTATTGGGCATTTGATCGTACGAACGTAGATCGCACATTAGACTCCTCTCTCCTACCTTGTGGCCTAGCATAGGATATCATGGTAAGTGATGCCTTTCCACCATCATGTTTGTAATATCTTAAGTTGGAGTCCTAGAATCTAGTATGTACAAAAGTAAGTAGTTAGGACCGGTGCTTTTGAATGTCTAATATCTCATGAAAAACTAAGACAACATGGCATTGTTGTGATATTATATGATTGGCAGATAGAGGGGTATTACATTTTATGTGGTTGCTTAACAAAAGTACAATCTGTTATTCCTCCAATGTTTTGACGAAATACAACTGTTCATATTTGCTGCATGAGTGGTTGTAATATGCTTGCAACTAGAATATCTTGTATACTAGTTTGGGTGTTTCTTTAGTCAATAAAAATTATCGTATTTTTAAAATACAATGTGGGGGCGGCTATATTAATCAGATTGTTCTTCCTTTTTTGTTCATATATTTATTGTTGGATTCTTTGGTTTAGTAATCCATTTCTTTCATGCTGGATTAAGCAAAGATTGGGTGATAGTTATGTTATTTATGTGTTTGCAGTTGTTGGGTTAGAGCTAGATTCTCTACCTTTTGGAGTTTGTTTGATCTTAGTGGTTATCATATTTATTATCATTGATTTTAAAATTTTTAATTAGCTGCTAGACGATGCACAAAAAATATACTTTTATAACCCTTATTTTAAAGCTTTAACTATTTTTATTTTTATTATATACATCCTTTTTAGTATCTAATATTTCATTTTTTATAGCAAACCATTTATAGAATAAAAGGTCCAATTATAGAATTAATGAATGTATTATTCCCATGATTTTAGAATGACGAATTCTTGTATAAGACCGTCTCATTGCAAGACTTAAAATTTCCACTCGTTCATGATATTTAATCAACAAAATGATTTAAAATTTAAAATTTTTATTTGAATTGATGTATTAGTTTTTCAACGTGATGTTTTAAAAGTATCAATGTTTCTTCTTCTTTTTTTCAAATATTAGATTCTTATTTATTGCAGTCCTTAAAGTTATAATTCTTTTTAATCAAAACATCCACCATAGGTGGGTGGGAAATGTATATTGGGATCTCCATTACCCTTAAAAGAAATTAAATAGTCAAACCCCATGAATCGATTGAGAGAAGTTCCTATGACTACCGCAAATTCCTGGTGGTCTATTTGGATATGTTTCCTGTAATCGGTCTCCACCCCTTATGTTAAGCAATCCAGACCAGATATAAAATAAGATTAATCTAGGGAAGTTGGAATACTAAGTAGGTCATCTATCTACGTGTCCCAAAAATACTACACTTGGACCTGAAGTAAAAGGAGCATAAGAATTGCTATGTACAGAATCTGTCAATTTATCATTCAATGGACATCCTTCAATAGACAGCCTCGAATTCGAAAATAGAAGTATTGCTTGAAGCTTTAGTATTAGCCTTGGGTTTTCTTTGTAGCTCATTATTCCGACAAATTCCAAAAACCCACCAGCGTGAGGGTGTTCATGAAGCACTTCAATTGTAATATCAGCAGCAACAGCCAACTAGAAAATTCAGAAAAAAGATCTAGCATTAGCAGTATAATAAAATTCACCAAAATTTTCCATGTCAAATCATCAGCAGTATTAGTACCATCAACATCAGCAGCAAAAGCCAACAGAAAGAAAATGTTGAGAGAACAAACAATTAACTAGATCAAATAGCATGTTGTTCTAGTTTTCAGATAAGTCATGTATCAGACTCAATGTTAGGAAGCAAAGTTGTACATATATCATCTAATCCTGAGCCTAAGGCTTGGAATGTATTTTTTATCCATTAAAATGATTCCTTTAAGTCCCTTTTTCAAGTTGAACCAGGTGTGATCCTGGTTATTATAAATCCTTGCTTCCTTTGATAAAAAAAACCAGCTGCAAGGTTGCCCTCTCTCTTTGTAAAGGTCAGACTAGCATGAGAGCTTTGTAGTAATTTTTTATGATACAACACAAAGTGTAGAGTTGCAATGGGAATTTTATAGGATTTTTAATGGATTGGATTGCTAAATTACAATCCGATTCTATTACAACAGAGAAACTACCTATTTTTCTGGCTTGTTTGAGGCCTAAGCAGATAGCTAGTAGCTCTAAGTGTAGGGGAGAGATGGCTAGTTGAGTTTATGTGTGTGCAGTAATGAAATCTCCATGTCTAGTCCTAATTATGGCTCTTAATCCAGTTGTGAGGTCAGTTTTCAACCAAGAAGCATCCACATTGATTTTATATGTTGTGGTTGGTTTAGACCATTTTACTAACTATAGTTTTTTCATTGTTTTCATTTTAAAGAACATGACACAGTCCCTAGATATCCAAAAAAATTGTTCATTTAAATCAACAGTTAAGGGTGAAGCAGCTAGGGTTTGCTTAACTTTGTTTTTTATACTTGGAATCAGAGAATCAGTATTCCAACTTTCTCCCTCATATAATCTATAATTTCTAATTTTTCATAGATTCCAGAATTTTGTGATTGAAAAAATCCTTACAATTTTATTTTGAGTTTTTGTTGAGCCCTGAAATGTAAGGTAAAAGGTTCATCTGTCCCAAATAGAGTTAAAAATTTTGTCCCTAACACCAATAAAAGTATGCACATATGTTCAGACAGACATACTTTGATGATAGTCATTAAAAAATGTTGGATAGAGTCAGAGTTGTGGCATTTATTACATTTAGAAGCAATGGAAAATCCTTTTTTTGATTAACATGTCATCAAAGGGCAATAGTGTGTTCATAAGTCTCCACATAAAAATAGATAATTTCTCTGGTATTTTGTTGTTTCATATTTGGTTAAGTGAAGCCATTGTTGGCCTTCTCTGCCTAAATGTCTTGTCTGTAGATTCAGTGAGGAAGTTTCCATGAGCTACTAATTTCCAGATAAGCCTATCCTCATGGTTGGCTGTTAATTCATATTCTTGTAGCAATAAAATGCCACTGGTAGCCAAGTGAGACTTCAATAGGGTTATGTACAGTTGTTTATCATTTCTAAAATGAGAGATTGTAATGTCACTGAAAGACAGATAGTATCATCTAGCCATTTATAAAATAAAGCTCCTTATCCTAACCAATTGGAGTTCCAAAAACTACTATTTCCTTGCCCTTAAATAACCTGTGAGTTAGCGTTGTACTCTTCTGTGATTAATTTAATTCTAGTTCTAATATGGGAGGTGTGACTAGTGCTGCTAACATACCACTTTAGGTTGGACCATAAGGTTTTGTTTAATTGTAGTTTCCACCACAATTTTGCTGATAAAGCTTTAATTATGGTAGAAAGGTCTCATTTTCCCAATCCATTCTCTTCAAATGGGAGAGAGAACATTTTCCAAGACCTCCAATGTATTTTTTGACTACCCTCATCATTATCCCCCCAGAAAAAAATTAGCAGCTAAGGATTCAAGTTTTTTAATGATATGTCTTGTGAGATTTAGAACTATGAAGATATGTGTTCCTAATGACTAGACATCGTAGTTTGTTAAGGTTAGTCTACCTGCGGGTAACAGCTATAGGTTTTTCCAGTTTGAGAGTTTTTTCTCAATTTTTTCAATAAGTGGACTAAAATATTCATATTTAATTCTATCCTGAAAAATTGGAATTCTTAAGTATATCATTGGTTTTTTTCCTTGGTTTATCCCCATAATTCTTTTAATCTGAAATTTTTTTTTGCATTGTTGATCTTGTTTTTAATGTAAAAGTCACTTTTCTGATAGTTAATATGTTGTCCCGATGCTAGATCATAAGCCTTGTGGAATATTTTGAGATTTTTATTATCAACGGTAGTAAATAAAGTTGTATCATCAGCGTACATTCAGTGTGTTGGATGAGTTATTCCAATCATCTGATATGGTTTTATTAAACCTAGATTTACTACATGTTTTAGTGTTCTTGAGAAATATTCGCTTAGTATGTTATATGAAAAAGGTGTTAGGGGTCCCCTTGTTTAATCATTCTTGTTGATTTGAAGAAACCAACTGGACATCCATTTATTAATATAGAGAACCATATAGCACTTATATTTGACATTATCAGCTTGACAAAGATGTCATTAAAGTCCCATTTCAGTAGAATTGAATTAAGAAATCCCCAGGATACCTTGTCAAATGTTTTTTGCATATCTAACTTGATTATAATGTTTGTATCTTTATTATTTCTCTTAAGAAACCCGAATAGTCCTTGTATGTATATCATGTTATCAGATATCTCTCTTTCTTGCATGAAAGTTGAGTACTCGGGTGAAATAATTTAATCCATGTTGGGTTTAAGTCTTTCCATCATGATTTTTGGAAAAATAATATTTGTAAAATTTGAGAGGTTGATTGGCTTGTTATCGGAGAAATTAGATGGGTTTTGCTTTTTGGGGGTCAGGGTTATCCAGGTTGAGACTATGCTCTTTGGGATTTTAGTGCCATTAATGATTTGGTTTTAGGCCTTTAATGAGTCATTTTTATTATAATCCAGCTGAAGGTAAAAAAGGTTTCACTGTATCCATCGGGGCCAGGAGCATTGTTTTCTCCTAGCCCAAATACTGCATATTTTTACTCATCCTCAGTTATGTGTTTTACTATGTCAAGATTCTCTTGTTTATTGACGAGGAAGGGTAGGTTTTTTAGAAAATAATTAGCATATTCTCCAATGATGTCAGTATTTGATTATGTTAGTAGATTAGTAAAGAATTGTACTCTTTCAGATTGAATAGTTTGGTGTTTGGTGATCAGTGATCCAGTCCCATCTCGTGTTTTAAGTTTATTAATGTTTGGATTAATTATTTTTTTTTGTGCAAGATTTAAGAAAATGGGCTGTATTGGAATCCCCTTCTTGTAGCCATTTAATCTTGGATTTTTTTTTCATGTATAACTCATGCTCTTTGATTGTTGTTCGTAGAATTGCTGTTTGTTTTTTAAGTTCTATATATGATTGTTCATCGGGTGAGTTCTGATAAAGTTCTTTTGCTAAACTGACATTTTCTTCGGCTTCTTTCAAACTTTTGAAACTATCCCCAAAGTGAGATTTATTTCATTCCTTAATTGTTGTTTAAAGTCTTTTAAGCTTTGTAATTAATATTGTTAGGGGGGAACCAGTAGATGGTTTATTCCAACCAATTTTTATTATATCAATAAAGTCTGGTTTGTTTATCCAGATTTGCTCCAGATTTGCTGGAATCTGAAATGTTTAGGGTGTGTAATATTGTGTAGTCTTTTAAGTTTTGAATTGATGTACATTGATGACTAGTAACTATACATTGATGTAATTAGCTGCCTTTTAGCTAACAATATATCTACATGTTGGTAATATCCATAGAGTTGTCTGGCCAAAGTGCGAATTAACACGGGGTGTGGAGATTCGTCTACTTTGGAATCGTAACTCCTCTGGGATATTACCACAAAACTGTATAGACTAACTGATTTTGAGGCAAAGGTGTTGCCTTTTGTAAAAACTTCTGCCACATTAAATGGCTACTTTAATGGTTTGGGGCACCAATATATATACCCCACCTTCGGGTGCTTCCATTTAAAAAAAAAGTTTTGAATTGATTTTTTAAGTTTTAATATTGATGTTTTATATTTTTTAAAAAGATGTTAGTGTCACATTTTGGTGCAAACTTTAATGTTTTTAGTTAAAGTGTGTTTTTATTTAACGTATAAATATTTAAATTTGTTGTGTTTTATTTGATTTTAAATTATTTTGATTGATTAGGCCAATATAATTTCCCCCATCTATGGATGGTTTTAATAAAAAAAAAATTTATTTTGATTGGGTGTATTTTAGTTTTTCATTTGTTGTTTAAACTATATATTTTAATGTGTATTTTTACTATTTTTTATTTGTTGTTTCATTAATTTAATTTGGTTTTTATATATTTTAACTTGATGTGTATGCTTTATTATTTTTGTTTGATGTTTTAATATTTTTAATTTGATGTTTATTTTAGTTTTTTAATTTGTTGTTTGATTATATAATTCTTATGTGAATTTTTATTACTTCAACTTCATTTTTATATATTTCAAATTTGATGTTATTTTAGTGTTTTAATTTTCTATGAATATTTATTCTTTTTGTTTGGTGTTTATTTATTTTAGTTTTATTGTGTGAATTTGTATTTTTGATGTTTGATCTTTTATTCTTTTCATTTGATTTTGAACTATTTTTCATATGATATGTTTTTATTTAAGTTTGAGTTCTACACATCAAACACAATTAGAATTCAGCCCATTCAGAAAACTAGCCAAACTAATTGATATAATTTTGTCTTGATTCAATTTGAGTCAGACCCGAATATTTAATCCAGAAAACGAACCCACTGATTTTGATATGATTTTGACCCGAAACTCATTGGTAAATTGCACAACCAACTAAATCAAACTTTGACTGCCTTGAACATCCCTTAGAAACCCTAAAATGTAAAGTCTCTGCCAATCCCAATAGAGGAAAATCTGCCAAACCCAGCTAGAGATGGCAATGGGGTAGGGCAGATGCGGATTGTGGTACATTCATACCCATGCCCACCTAAAGTTTTTATAACCATATCTACCCTTCACCCATGGCGGGTACAACTTTAAAATTCACCCATCCCCATTAGGTATTATACAAAATTCATACCCGCCCCATCACCCCCTTGGGTCTCTCTACCCATTTCATACCCACTGTACTCATCCCACTTATATCTCGAAAAATAGTTAAAATTCACTTTTTATTGTAACATTTCTATCAATATTTAATAAATATATTTACATGAAAATATTATAGGTAAGATATGTGCAATACGAATAAATAATAAATTATTTTATATCATATTAGCAGGTGTATAACGAGTTTAGTGGGGTAGGGCGGGTGTGAATTAATATCCACGCCCATCCCACTACCCATGGCAAGTATGATATTTATACCAATACCTGCCCCACTGCAACCAAATCTACCTCCATACCCGTCTCATTTGGGCGGAAGCGAGCGGACCTCCACCGAAACCCACCCTACAGCTATCTATTATCCCAGCGTCCTCAGCCTTTCTCGGTGTCGCCTTGAATCATATCAGAAAATCTGCAAATCTTTTTTGCCCCGAATCCCTTAGGAAAGTTGGACAACTTGAAAATGCGAGAAGACCCACCAAATTTGATCCACGCAAGAGGACCAACTGGAAAACACGAGAAGACTCACCAGAAAATGCGAGAAACATATCCCCTCATTGTCGTCATTGCAAAATTCCAATGTAAACCTGTCGAAACCCCCCCCCCCCCCCACCCCACCTCACCCCAATGAAATTTGACATGAATTAGACTAAACCCCCATCAAATTCCACACAAAACTAACCAAAACCATTGAATCCGAGGCGAATTCAACGACGATGAATCTTTAAATCACATGGTCCATAGTGGAAGACAATGGCGCTTTGCTGGTATGGTGGAGGCGAAAGTTTATATGTTCTCTGTGCAATTTGGTTCCAAGTCTTTAGCTTTCCTTTCAAAATAGACTCTGAATTAAAAATATTCATATTTTAACCCCCAAAATTTAAAATCTCCTATTTTATATATCCAATATTATTAGCTTGCCCCTGGTCTTACAATGAGATGGTCTCGCAGGAGATATACTCTTTTAGAATAACAAAGAGAAGAAATTATATTAACAACATGCATATATAGTTATAGCAAATTTTAAATGCATATATAAAAGATTTATTTTTTATTTTTGGTCCAGCGAGAATAATCTTCTACACTACCTGTGATTAGGAATAAATAATCAGGAATCAATGCAAAGCATGCAAGAAAGGAAAATACATTGGTAATACACAAGGGGGAAATCTCAAGAAATGTGGCCTATACATAAACTTATGGATAGACCAACTAACTTTTTACCTTAAAATTTATATTTTTTATTAAAATATATATATATATATACACATATTATTTTTAAGTTTAAACAAGTAGTAATTTACATTTAAATGTGAAAATATAAAAAAACTTAATATAAAAAGTAGATTTTAAAATTTTAAAAAATTTAGTATGTAATTTAACAAATGCAGTTTATATGTGATAATATATTGTGGATTATCCATAGCTAAATGATAGGCCACTTATAGAAAAGGTTTGCTTTCCACGCTCCGAAAATCGTGGAAAATTCTTCATCTCTCATACGCTCCTCACAGCCTTGGCTTCGCCTTCGCCGCCACCATGGCGGGGATGACTCCACCACTGCAACCCCTAACCTGTGCTAACATAGTCTCCCACAAAACTAATCGAACAGATTCACCCAATCCCATCTCTAATAGATCTCCCTTCAATACAAAAACCCATCATTGAGAATCTTGGTGAACCAAGGCTTGTATTCTCCGATGAAGAATGTGATAGGCTAGAGGCTCTCCTCAAATGGACATTGATCAGAAAATTTTCACGAGCTCAGTCAACCATGGAGAAATTATGCAAATATTTTTCATACAGCGGGCTTTAAGGGATCTGCGGATATTCATCTTCTCGATTAGAGGCAGGTTCTGATCACTTTTGCTCTGCCAGAGGACTACTACAGGTGTTGGCTTCATAAGGTTTGGAACTTTGGTTCCTATTTCATTCGTATGGTCAAATGGGAACCAAATTTCAATCCTGATCCGGACTCTCCAGTTGTGCCAATATGGGTAGCTTGCTACGGTCTTCCATAGCAGTTCTTTGAGTATGAAGCAATGATGAATATACGAAATTTAGTTGGTACTCTGGTAAAAGTAGATCAGGACCTTCTAAATCAAACACGTCCACACGTTGGTAAGGTCTGTGTTGAACTGGATATTACCAAACCAAGACCCTCGAGAGTATGGTTACATTATAGAGGACTAGGTTTTTGGAAAGTTTTTGAATACAAGAATTTCCCAGACTACTTCTTAAAGTGCTTCAAGATTGGCCATCACCAATATTCTTGTAACAGTCAGGATAATCCGAAAAGGCTGAGACTTGGAGACTATTAGTTAAGCAGAATATCTCACCCAACTCAGGTAATGCATCTACATTACAATTGCTTCAAAAAATGTTAATTAGATATAGATATATATATATATACATACATATATATACATATATATATATATGCATGTGATTAAAGATCTAAATGTTAAGTCTGGGTAAGAGGAAAAAGGAAAACAAAAGGTGATTGTGGAAATTTCTGATCTAGGGGATGGTAAAAGGGATGATGAAAATGTTTATGGAAATGATAATCATATGGAGGTGATATCAAATGTTTATATTACTGCTGAGATACTGGACAAAGAAAAACAGAATGTTATACTTGATAATCATACCAATGGGACTAATTCCCCTGGTGTGAACCTGTCTGCTAATGTTTCCCATGAGATATATGCAGGGAAAGGTGTTCTATCTACAGATTCTTCATCTCAAAAATTAGAGACAAATACATAGAAGGATGATCAGAATCAACTAGATATACAGAAACCTGAGGAGGAGAAATCTCAGACTGCACAGGTAGGCTCAGGAATGAATCCTTCTACTTCTGCAACTTTGCAAGACCATAGTTAGAAACTTTAAAAAAAAATGAGGATAAGCAGTTAATAGATAACATGTCTTTAAGTTCTAAGATGCAATGGTCTAAGGATAGAACTTCTAAACAACAGAAAAAGGATATCATCTTAGAACCTACCTTGCTAGCTCAAAATATATTTGATAGCCTAATTTCAGAAGCTAGCGATAATATGGAAGAAGATTCTTTATTACAGAGCAAAACTCAAAGGGGGAATAAAAATAAAAAATATACAGGGCTTGCTAAAACAGTAATTACAAGGTCTCGGGTTGATTCTAAAATATTGATTTAATATAGGATCTTTCAACATATGTGTTTGGAATTTAAGAGGGATTAAGAATGATAGAGCTCAAATTAAAGTTAAAAACATAGAAAGGAACAACAACATTCCTTTATTTGTTTTACTTGATCCTATGTTGAAATCTGATCAATTGCAATCTATTTCTTTTAAGTGATCCTATTTTTTTATAAATTTTATAGTGATCCAAGGGATAATATCTGGATCTTCTGGACTGATGATATTAATATATCCATTATTATTGTCCATGATTAGTTTGTTTTAATTGAAATTAAGCATGTTTCACTATCCTTTGCATGGACTGGTGCATTTATATATGCTAGACACAATCGTATAGCAAGATATCCTCCTTGGTCTAACATATAACAGCACTGTTCTAGGCATATAATGATGATAGGATATTTTAATGTAACTATAGAACTTAGTGAGTACATTGGCAGTCTTCACCTAATCTCAATTGCATGATATATTTTAATGTGATCATTGAAGAAAATCAATTGTTTGAACTACCATCAGTAGGTAATCAGTTCACCTGGGTATGAGTAAAGGAATTAGGTAATTTTTGGAGAGGTTAGATAGGGGACTAGTTAATGCAAGTTTGCTGGGCCTTTTTCCTAACACCAATATCAGGGTGAAAGCAAGGCATCCATCTGACCACTCCCCTTTGCTGGTTTCCATTGCAAATTTGAATTTTTCTTCAGGGCCAAAAGCTTTTAGATTTTAATCTTGCTGGTTATTGCATGATTCTTTTCTAGACTTGGTAAAACAAAACTGGAACAGTGAATGCACTGACTTTAGCATGATGAGATTATCTACTATGTTAAGTAGATTAAAAATGGTTTTAAAAGGCTGAAATAAAAATATTTTTTGAAATTTACATGATAAAGTTAAAGAGGCAGAAGAAAGGGCTTTGCAAAAAGAAATAACTTATTAAGAAAATAGTCATGGATCAGCCAGAACTGAACTGCAAAAAGCTCAAGTTGAACTAACATTAGAATTAAAGAGAGAAGAGGTTTTTCGGAAACAAAAGTCTAGGATCAAATGGCTTAAAGATGGAGATTCTAACACAAAAAATTTTCATGCATCTATTAAGTCTAAACAATCCAGACAAACAATCTCAGAAATTAAAAATGCACAGAATCAAGGAATTAAAATCATGATGAAATTGGAGCTGAAACTACGAGATTTTACTCTGATTTTATAACTGATGGTAATTATGACATAGATAGTCTAGGCACTGCTTCATTGCTATGGGATATCCCTCAATTGGTCTCTGACCAGATAAATGCAGATTTGATGCAAGCAGTAACCATGGAGGAGCTCAGGAAACATGTTTTCAGTATGTGGATAGAGAATCAGCCCCTAGACCTGATGGGTATCCAGGTAAGTTTATACTGGTTGCTGGGATATTATCTCAGATGACCTTTTAAAAGATGTTAATGAATATATGCTAGGTATTCCTATTCCAAGAGCCATTGCAACCACATTCAATGTTTTGATCCCACAAAAATAGGTCAACTAATCTTTCACTGATTATTGACCCATAAGTCTTTCCAACTTTTTAAACAAAGTTTTTTCAAAGGTCTATACTTAAATATTTAAGCCCATAATGACTCAATTAATCTCTCTTGAGAAGCCAACCTTTTTTCAGGATAGAGAACTAGCTGACAATATTTTACTAATGCAAGAGATTATGCATTTGTTTAATAGTAAAAAAGGGGGTTTCAATATCTGTTTTAAACTTTATATGATGAAGGCTTTTGACAGAGTGTCTTGGCATTTTTTGAACTCTCTTTTACTAAAACTTGGCTTTCATGGTCTTATAGTTAAAAACATTACAGGCACATATCTGCAACATATTTCTCAGTTCTAATTAATGGTAAACCTTTTGGAATTTTTAAAACTTTAAGGGGCATCAAACAAGGAGATCCTCTATCTCCCTTTTTGTTTATACCACTTACTGAAGTCTTTTCTAGAAATCTAAAAGGTTTATATCAACAAGGCAGGTTTGATTATGTTAAGTTGCCAAATTCAGCTTGTTAAATCACACATATCAGTTTTGCTGATGATACTGTGGTTTTTTTCAAAGCTAATAAGATAAACTTAAAAAGCTTTATGATTGTTTATGAAAAAGCTACAAGGCAAAAAAACAATTTTCAGAAATCAACTTTTTACTTAACAAAGCATTCTCCTATAGGTTATAAAAATCTGATTCGGCAGATCACATATATGACACCTAGAGCTTTCCATTTACATATTTAAGGTGTCCAATCTACTGTGGGAGAACTAAGACAAACTACTTCCAAATAATTTTTGAAAAGATTTCAGCAAAACTCCTTTTATTGCAAAACAAATGGTTAAACCAAGTTGGTAGACTTGTTTTGCTGAAACATGTTCTCTCTGCCATTCCTCTTCATATTTTAATAGTTTCTAAACCAACAAGAGGGGTAATAGACAAGCTACACATTCTATTTGCAAAAACAAATTGGGTGCTTCTGAATTTGGTCAGAAAAAGACATGGAGAAGTTGGAAAAACCTTTGCTTCCTTTATATGGAAAATGGTTTGGATGTTAAAAATCTTCACATCACTATTAAAAGTTTTCCTTTAAAACTTTGGTGGAAGTTGCAAAAGGGGAAGTTACTATGGTATGATTATATGTGGTCTTTACCTGTTTACTTAAAAGTTTCTAAGACCTAGCGTACGATTAAAGAGATAGATGATATTGCAACTGAAAACTTTTCCTTACAGGTAGGTAAAGGTGAGGTATCATTTTGGGACATTAACTGGTTAAATAAGACTGATCTCTTCAGTGTGTGGAATATGGACATTCCAATACCTTACTCTGACATGACAATAACAAATTTCTTTCAACATCAGCATGAATATGTTTCTGAGTTACAAAATGGTTTATCTGCAGAGTAGTTACAAGTTTTATCTAAGGAGTTTCCATTGTTTGATGATTATCCAGATATGATAATGTGGAAACCTAATAAGAATGGTTATTTTTCTCTTTGTACTGCTTATGATATACTTAGACCTAAGAAGCTTAAAGTTTATTCTTTCTAACATTTATGATCTAAGTTTTTACCAAAAATATTCTCAGTATTCACTTGGAGACTCCTTAATAGATTACTTAATCTTTCTGACTTCTTAGAGGATTTTAGCTTCTATTTTCCATCTATTTTCCCTTTCTGTAAAAGGGAATCTGAGGAAGTTCATCACTGCTTTAATAACTATGTTTGGACCATAGGTATATGGACTTAGATTAGTTTGTTCTTTGATGTGGAAGATATTCACTTTGAAAATCTGTGGGATAGGTTCTATTTCTACTGGAAGGTAGAATTAAAATCTAAACTACAAGCCTTCTGTGTTAGACTAATCTCATCTATAACATCCTGGTTTATCTAGTGTGCAAGAAACAAGTACATTTATGATAATCAATTCCATGTTTTGCTGAGCTTAGTTTAAAATGTTATTGACACAATCAGAACTTTGGTTTTCATTAATGGTTTAAAGTGGAAAGTTTCTGAAAAATGTCATGTGCATTTTACTCTCCTATCCATAACTCCAATTGAATCAGGTATAAGAACAAGAAGACAGAGCATAGTTTTATGGAAACTTCTTCAACAACCATATAAGCTCAACACAGATGGGTCTTCCCTTAAAACCAAGGTAGTTGGAGCTATAGTAGTAATCAGGGATCAACAAGGGAAGGTTTTGATAGCAAAATATCAATTCTTAGAGGACAAGGACAGCTTGGAGCTGAGATCAAAGCTGACAGGCGGGCGGTCGTCGCGCCCGCCGTGCAAAAGATAATTTATAAGCCCTAAATGCTTACTTTCTACAACTAGGTAGATAGTGGCAAATCGGGGTCGTCCAATGAGAAGAGGGATCTTCCTAAGCAATCAAGCACAAATGGTTGATACTAGGCTAGGAGTAACTATATTTACACACACTTAAAAGCAAGTAAAGGGGGGGTTGGTTGGTTGGTTTCCTAAGTTAACAAAGATAAAAAGACGAGATAACTAGCAACGTCAAGTGACTATGCTAATCATCAAACAAAACTAAAGAAAAGGGGTTTTAAACTACAAAGGTAAAATGCCTTGGGGACAACGGATATCCACTTCCACATCTAATGTAGTTCATCGAATCATTCACACATTCCATCATATAGCATTCAGGACCCAACACTCACACACCCATCTAGCAAGTACCACAACACACACATCACAAGGAGTTCTAAGTTCATGCTCATAGATCTTCATGCAAAGGCGCTACGGAATTCGTCACGTTCCTACACCTAAACAATTCAACCACACAAGCACTACCTATGCTCAAACAACTCATGGCACACATGCAGTGAAACACACCGTCAAGAATACATAAACGCCAAATAACAAATGCTTCAAGAATGAATTTAAATCATCTATTCAATACTTCAACTACTTGTCGTGGAGACTAAACTCCTATCCTTCTTAGTTCGTAGTTTGCGAGAGTGAGTTCCACATCTCTCGTCAAACCTCACCAATGACTCCCGAGTCGCGACCACGACTCAAGGTGTCATTGGTGGCATTTAGCACGAAGGACCAACAAGCTTGGCAATGCCTATGACCACTACACCGTGACTAAGCATTAAACCAATTCGTGCAATTACACGAGATTGGATGAACGTGCAACGCACATTCACCCACGAGCATATGACTCTCTCGTTTGCTACACATAACGAACGTGATGAAGAGTTCGACATCAATCACACTCGTCTAGCACATTGTCAACACACTAACACAATCAAAAGCTCTAATTCACACTCATACATTCCTAACAAGAACAGGGGGGAAATTAACCCAAATCCCCCAAACCCTAGCTAGCAATTCATACAAGCATTTCATATCATCAAGCTCTCAACAACATCAATGAAATCAACAATTAACATTCAAAGCACAATAAATGCACAATAGCAAAAACACCAAATAAATAGATAGAAATGGTTCTCAATACATAGAAGTGGAAGCTTCAATCCATAGCTCCCAAGTACAAGAACTACTCTAGAACAAAAAAAGACATAATTAAACTAAGAAAAAGCTAAGAAAAGAAAGAAGAGAAAAACCTAGGTTTCGCCCAAAAACCAGAGAGAAAAACGGGCTGGAAAAGCTGGAGAAGAGGAGGAAAGAGAGTAGTATTTATAGTGCAAAGAAGATAAAGTTGGTTTCTGGCCGCCCGTTGGTGACTCGCGACTCGCGACGGTGTGACTCGCGACTCGCGACGGTGTAGGTCGCGACTCGCGACGGTGTAGGTCGCGACTCGCGACGGTGTAGGTCGCGACTCGCGACGGTGTAGGTCGCGACTCGCGACGGTGTAGGTCGCGACTCGCGACGGTGTAGGTCGCGACTCGCGACGGTGTAGGTCGCGACTCGCGACGGTGTAGGTCGCGACTCGCGACGGGGTCGCGACGGGAGCCAGAGTTTTGCATTGTTTCTTTGTCTTCTTCATAGCCATCCCTCCCAATCTTCAAGTCTTCAACGGCTCCAAAAATGGTCTTCAACGGCCTCCGGTCTTCATGTCTTCGAAGTGAGTATCCAAAAGTCTTCGAAAGTATAGTCTTCAATGTCTTCCGGTCTTCGTTGCTTCCGTGTTCTTCCCTTGTCACACAAAATCCACTTAGAAGAGGTAAAAGAGTACAAAGTTGCTTTTGCCTCTCCTAAGTGAATTTCAAGGTAAAACACAAGCTCTCGATAATAAAAGAGCACAAAAGTGATCCTAAATACTACTAAATAATGCGTCTAAAATGGACACATCAAACCTCCCCACACTTAAACCTTACTCGCCCTCGAGTAAGAAAAGATTCAAGCATACAGAGGAAATGGCATATCCACATCCTAAAACCCCTAAAATAACCACACAAAATGGACACATCAAACCTCCCCACACTTAGACCTTACTCGCCCTCGAGTAAGAAAAGAACCAAGCACACGGAGTAAATGATATATCCAAAACCTAAACTAATCCCCCAATCAAAGCCTCACAAAAACTCTCAATATCAAAAATCCCAAAATAAAAGCTCACATGAGAATTTTTTCACACACACATCCCCAATCCGAAATCTAACCAAACCTGCCACTTATCAATTCACTACCCATAGAAATATTTCAAAGCCCCGAATTGATATTCCCAAAGTCCAATGACACAAGATGAAGTTAAAACCATTAAAGAGGTTTAAGCACATACTACACCGAATGCCAATATATCAACCAAAATCCAATGACATAAAATGAAGCTAAAACCATATAAGAGTTTCAAACACATGCTTCACTAAATGCCAATATATCAACCAAAAACGAAGTATAAAGAGATCAAGAATTTCATAACCATACTTCGTTTCCTAACCCACTAAGCTACCCAAACCCAAGAGGTCTATAGATGTTGAGCTACCCGATCCATCCGTGTGACAACCGCAACCTTATGACTCCAACGCCGGCAAATGAGTGAAATCATATCATTCTTCAATTTCTCTCAATTTCTCTCATTTTGCCTAGGAGCTCTTTCGAGTTTTCATCCTAGCCACACATCATGTTTCTTTAGCTCATATCTCACCTTTTTCCGCACATTTTAGCCTCTCATTTTTTCCTAGGCTGCCCTTTAAGGGTTTTTGACCTATCCGGGCCCCCAATGTTGTCTAAGTTGCCCTCTCGGGTTTTCAACCTAGCGGGTTTTCTTTTTTTATTTTTTTTTCTATATATTTTTTTTTCTATTTTTTTTTCCTCATGTTTTTCCAATGAAAAGTAGCAAAAAGCATTCTAAAACAAGCTAGCATGCATGTGAATCCTCTAACCCCTCCCCACACTTAAAACATTACATTGCCCTCAATGTAAACACGTAAGGCAAGAACAATAAAAATCAAGGTAAGGGAGTTAGAGTGACACCCATTTCTCCGCAAATTCGCCGGTGATATGGCGATATCCAAGTACTTGGATGGTCCCGAGATAGGTTTCGGAACCGGAAGGGTGAGCAAAGATGCCGTAGAAGAACTCACCCCTCGAGAAAAGCATTGTCTCCATGGCGCCGTTTGATCAAGAGTACACCACGAAGAACACATTAAACTCACAAGTACATAAGGATATGTAATACTAGGTTTAGCATCAAGAGTTAATAACCATAGTATTTTCAAAGAACAACCAAATCACACTCAACCAACACTACAAGAATAATCAAGAAAAATATCCAACATATATTGACATGTATACAAGCATCATTATAGGATATGCACTTACGATCACAATGATGTAGTCGGCATACTACAATCAACAAATGTACTATAAAGATGCAAGGATGTTCATATGTCAACATGTGTAGGATGGTGGAGGAATGAGTGGGTATGTGGTGGTTCTTGGGAGTGTTGGGTGGAGAAGAAGGTAGGATCATGCAATGTTTAAAATCATTTGGAAACTTGGAAGCTTGGAAATTTGAAATCCGGGCTCAAAAAATTTTCAACAGTTACTGAGCACGTCGCGACTCGCGACGAGGTTCGTCGCGACTCGCGACGAGCCTCGCGAAGTCATCGCGACTCGCAGAAAGGTGAGTCCGAGAGCTCAAAATTTTCTGAGCTCGTCGCGACTCGCGACGAAGGGTGTCGCGACTCGCGACGAGCCTCGCGAAGTCATCGCGACTCGCGGAAAGTTGAGTCCGGAAGCTCAAAATTTTCTGAGCTCGTCGCGACTCGCGACGAAGTGTATCGCGACGAGCCTCGCAAAGTCATCGTGACTCGTGGAAAGGTGAGTCCGAGAGCTCAAAATTTTCTGAGCTCGTCGCGACTCGCGACGAAGGGTGTCGCGACTCGCGACGAGCCTCGCGAAGTCATCGCGACTCGCGGAAAGTTGGCGCTGGGAGTGAATTTTGCTCCCCTGTTCGTCGTGACTCGCGACGAAGCCCATCGCGACTCGCGACGGCAGGGTATCCCAGGCTTAAAATTTTTTTCTTTTGCTTACCAACTGTCCAAGCTTTCTTCCCTCGTTCATTGATCTGGTTCCTTCATCTCCTTCATTGCAATGAACTTCATGTTGCTACAAAATCATAGAAAAACATGCCATAAAAAGAACAAAACAAAACAACAAAAACTAAGAAATAAAAACTAAAAGAAATGCCGAATTTATTTTATGTCGTCGGCACGACGAAGCTCCGTATGTTTAAGGTCGTTGGCACGACCCTAATTTTATCCGTATGGTGAAGGCTTGAAGCTCTTCACCATGAGCATCCAAAATAAGAGAGGTGGGGGCACAAAACTTTCAAGAGGAAAGTCTTGTGGAGGTGGAGATGGTTCAAAGGGAATTAAGTGGTTAGGGAGCTTGGGATAGTCTTTTGGCTCCTCTCTCGTTTCCCTCAAAACTTTCGAAAATATTAGAGTTGGTTCACTAGGTGGGAGAAGGGGTGACGATGCTAATGGATGTAGCACTATCACCTCTTCCTCCAATTTTCTATCCTCTACAACCAACTCCTCATCCCTTTCAAACTCAAAATCATTTTTATTGGTGACCTCACTCACCGAATCATCGAGTTCAAGTTGGGATGGTGTATTTTCGGAATCACGAGCTTCCATTCGGGCCAATACCTCTAATATGTTCCTCACATGCCCCTCAATGGCCTCAACACGAGAGGAGAGCTGGGTATCCGGCTCCTCACTAGTAAAGGAGTTCAAGTTTGCTATCCTATTTAAGACATCCTCACATGTCAAACTTGAACTTCCTTGTTGGGCTTGGTTTTGGGGTATGGTATAGGGTGGTGATGGCCAACTAGGTTGCTCGTAATTGGTTTTCCGGCTCATTCTCATACCACAAATCTGGACTACCACTCCATTCCGGATTGTAAGAGTTGTGGCATGGATAGCATTCATGAGCATCTTGCCCTTGAAAACCAATATCTCCTACCTCTTGATAGCACTCTTCATAGTACCCATGGTTTTGGAAACCAAGGGTTCTTTCTCGGTCATCGTGCTGTTCCCACAACAAAGGGCAAGATTCGGTAGGATGGTCGGAATGACACATCCTACAAAACCTTGCTTGTTGAGCCTCTCTTCTCATCATGAGTTCCCTCAAGGTGAGACGCTCCATTAAATTTTTTTATTTTATTTTTTTATTTTTCAAAAGTTCGGAATCATAGTGCAAGGATTCTCGATAAAATAAATTACCAAGAACTCAAGCAATACCTACTCCGAACAAAAACAACCACCAAGTAGTGGAAAATAAAAACAACTAGCCAATACACAACCAAATACACCTAAATACTTAAGAATAAACGCCTCTTCCCCGGCAACGGCGCCATATTGACAGGCGGGCGGTCGTCGCGCCCGCCGTGCAAAAGATAATTTATAAGCCCTAAATGCTTACTTTCTACAACTAGGTAGATAGTGGCAAATCGGGGTCGTCCAATGAGAAGAGGGATCTTCCTAAGCAATCAAGCACAAATGGTTGATACTAGGCTAGGAGTAACTATATTTACACACACTTAAAAGCAACTAAAGGGGGGGGGTTGGTTGGTTGGTTTCCTAAGTTAACAAAGATAAAAAGACGAGATAACTAGCAACGTCAAGTGACTATGCTAATCATCAAACAAAACTAAAGAAAAGGGGTTTTAAACTACAAAGGTAAAAAGCCTTGGGGGCAATGGATATCCACTTCCACATCTAATGTAGTTCATCGAATCATTCACACATTCCATCATATAGCATTCAGGACCCAACACTCACACACCCATCTAGCAAGTACCACAACACACACATCACAAGGAGTTCTAAGTTCATGCTCATAGATCTTCATGCAAAGGCGCTACGGAATTCGTCACGTTCCTACACCTAAACAATTCAACCACACAAGCACTACCTATGCTCAAACAACTCATGGCACACATGCAGGGAAACACACCGTCAAGAATACATAAACGCCAAATAACAAATGCTTCAAGAATGAATTTAAATCATCTATTCAATACTTCAACTACTTGTCGTGGAGACTAAACTCCTATCCTTCTTAGTTCGTAGTTTGCGAGAGTGAGTTCCACATCTCTCGTCAAACCTCACCAATGACTCCCGAGTCGCGACCACGACTCAAGGTGTCATTGGTGGCATTTAGCACGAAGGACCAACAAGCTTGGCAATGCCTATGACCACTACACCGTGACTAAGCATTAAACCAATTCGTGCAATTACACGAGATTGGATGAACGTGCAACGCACATTCACCCACGAGCATATGACTCTCTCGTTTGCTACACATAACGAACGTGATGAAGAGTTCGACATCAATCACACTCGTCTAGCACATTGTCAACACACTAACACAATCAAAAGCTCTAATTCACACTCATACATTCCTAACAAGAACAGGGGGGAAATTAACCCAAATCCCCCAAACCCTAGCTAGCAATTCATACAAGCATTTCATATCATCAAGCTCTCAACAACATCAATGAAATCAACAATTAACATTCAAAGCACAATAAATGCACAATAGCAAAAACACCAAATAAATAGATAGAAATGGTTCTCAATACATAGAAGTGGAAGCTTCAATCCATAGCTCCCAAGTACAAGAACTACTCTAGAACAAAAAAAGACATAATTAAACTAAGAAAAAGCTAAGAAAAGAAAGAAGAGAAAAACCTAGGTTTCGCCCAAAAACCAGAGAGAAAAACGGGCTGGAAAAGCTGGAGAAGAGGAGGAAAGAGAGTAGTATTTATAGTGCAAAGAAGATAAAGTTGGTTTCTGGCCGCCCGTTGTAGGTCGCGACTCGCGACGGTGTAGGTCGCGACTCGCGACGGTGTAGGTCGCGACTCGCGATGGTGTCGCGACGGGGTCGCGACGGGAGCCAGAGTTTTGCATTGTTTCTTTGTCTTCTTCATAGCCATCCCTCCCAATCTTCAAGTCTTCAACGGCTCCAAAAATGGTCTTCAACGGCCTCCGGTCTTCATGTCTTCGAAGTGAGTATCCAAAAGTCTTCGAAAGTATAGTCTTCAATGTCTTCCGGTCTTCGTTGCTTCCGTGTTCTTCCCTTGTCACACAAAATCCACTTAGAAGAGATAAAAGAGTACAAAGTTGCTTTTGCCTCTCCTAAGTGAATTTCAAGGTAAAACACAAGCTCTCGATAATAAAAGAGCACAAAAGTGATCCTAAATACTACTAAATAATGCGTTTAAAATGGACACATCAATAGCCCTTATAATAGGCTTGCAAATAACATACTTCTATGAGTATAATAACATTCAGGTGGAAGTAGATTCTCTGTTGTTACTCAAGATGATCAGAAGGGAATACAAGATCCCATGGAGATTCATTTCTTTGATTAGAACCATATCAATCCTAACATGTAAGATTTCAGCTTCATTTTCTCATAATTTTAGGGAGGAAAATTCAATTGTTGATGCCCTTGCTAAGCTGGCAAGCACCTCTAAGCTCTCTAGTATTTTTACTCATGAAACTTTGCCACATAGTGTTAGGGGGTTGGTTATGCTTGATGCAAGGGAATTTCCATATATAAGATTTCAAGAAATTTTGTGCAAGGTACTGCTATTTCTCTGTTATTTTGACAAGTGATAGGGTGGACTTGGAAGCAAGTTATAGAGCTAATTACTCTTTTGCTGCAATCTGGATGCCAGATTGGAAGGACTCTCCAAACATGATGCTAGTGATCAAGAAATTCAACATAAAAAACACTCACATATAGGATCAAGATGATAACTTAGTGGGGAAGTATAATGCAAGGGGTTAGAACGGAAGACCACCTCTTTTTGTCAATAAAGTAGGTGGAGACAAAAAAGTGGAATGTTGTTTTAAACCTCGACACAAGGGATAGGCCTTTCTCTTCGCTAACACTGGGGGTGGAGGCAAAGAGAATGAAATTCATCACTCTAAGATTTTTATCGAGTAGATTTACATGTCTTTCCACGATGTATAGCCCTTTAAACACTTGTGCTTTATTGTTCATAACTTTTTCTAAGGTTAGAGGAGCCTAATAAAATTCCCCCCTCACCTTTGGTGAGTTTTAATAGAAAAAATAAATGATACACCACTTGTCACAAGACTTCCTCATACTCAAGAACACAAATAAATTGTTATAATGATTTTGACCATAATAAATTCTTCTTTGAAAATGTTTTAAAAGAGTAATTCAACATTATAATTCAGAATTGACTTTTTTCATTCAAAATACCTAGCTAGAAGGATAATCAAATCTTTCTGTAATAAAATTGAAAAACTTTGCCTACAAAATTTACATGAGTTGTTGTTGAGGAAAACGATATGGAAATCAAAGATAACGCTTACGGGGGAAAATTCGTTCAAAGCTTTCTTTTTTTCCTTTTTAGATTTTTTTAAGTAAATCCACCTGTGATGGTGGGGGTTTTGGCAGACCCCTACATGTTTATTAATTAGACTAAAAGGTACATAGAAAAGAGGAGGGCTTAATACCTTTCCTCTGATAATTTATCTGAAGATCTTTAATCTATACAGTGGTCTGATAACTAACCTGAAGATCATCAGATAAAACGTGAAAAAACAGTACCATACATGATTTTCCTATATTCTAATCTAAGTGAATCTGAGGTGTTCCTTCCACATCCAGCTTCACTTGTCCAGTGATTTCTTGTGGCAAACTTACAGAGTAGAAAAAACAATTTACCTGATCTCGGCTAGCCATCTTTGCAAGGGAATAGATAGCTCCGTTTGCCTCTCTGAAAATGTGTTGAACGGTGTGATCCATTTGGTGGAGTAGATGCTACACTTCTCTCATCTGCTACTGCAAATTCCATGGTATCTTAAATTGTTTGTGAACCATTCTGATCAGCATCTTTGAGTCAGTTTCGATTTCGATGTTGCTGATGCCGTGGTCTTGAGCTAGATGTATTCCATTCAACAAAGCTGAGGTCTCTGCCTGCAAGCTTGATTCAGCTATGATAACCTTGGATAGAGCAACTATTACTTTACCTTTGTGATCTCTGATGATACACCCTATACCTACAGTACCATTACTTAGCCAAGAACCATCTGTGTTTAGTTTATATTTTGAGGGTAAAAGCCACCTAATTATCCTTATTGGTGTCTGGATGTTCGGTTTCTGATATAGGAGTTTTGGAATATTTTATAGATCCTCAAGCTTCGGATCATTCCATTCCCTTGGATGCACTTGTTGATTCTGATTTTCCTTACGAACACCCTCGGCCATTCCTTGTTTCCGTTGATTAGGCTTGCTCTTGCCAACCGTAGAATTCTCACCATTAATCACCATTGCGATCAAACCCCCAAAGTGTGAATTCCGATAGACAGATCGGATTTACCAAAGAAGTTCGAACAACCAAGTACACAAAACAGCACAAATCCGATCGGAATTAACCCAAACCGATCGGAATAACACAAAACATAACAAAATCCGATCGGAATCAACACAAACTGATCGGATTCAACAATAAACAACTAAACACCAAATCGGATTGAAAACAAGCAATAACAAGCTTGAATTCAAAACCGAACTAACCCTATGATCATTCGGATTCAAAAACAAATTATATGAATTGAAAACCGAAAACCTCCAACACCCAAGTCGGGATCAAAACACATAAACAATGCTCCAAATTGAAAATCAATCAAACCGCAAAAGGTTTAAACGAAAAACCTGAAAACCGTGATGACCTCCAAGCAATTCTGATCAAAGCCTTGAGTCTGATTGATGCTTCCAACTCCAAATCGCCAAGTCCTTGCTAAATCCGATGAAGGTGGTAGGAGTTTGATTAAAAAGTGTGCTGAAAATTTTAATCAAACCCTTTATACACCTTTGCGCAACCAAATCCAAGTCAAAACCCGAAAAAGTTTGGATTTTTTCAACCAAATTACCTTCTCGAACTAGGAATTGTGCAAGAAACCGATGTGATCTCCCTTGCAACCCCCAATCCGAGACCGATCCGAGAACAGCCCAACAATCACGATCAAGATCCGCCTAGAACTCTCCTTTTTCGTATTCAAACCCTACTCCAAGGCCGATTAAGATCAAGAACTCACCACAAATTGCATATGATTTTATGCGGAATCAAGAGTAGAATTCGTTAAACCATAATTCATCGGTGGAAAATGGATGAAATTTGAAGAAATCGGCCTCCAAAGGAAGGAAGAAAGGCTGCGCCTTTTTTCTTCTTTTTTCGCCCCAGAGCTAGAGAGAGAATTTTTATATCGATCAATTCGAACCAATACCGATAGCGGTGCACGTCGGACAAAATATTGAGGTAAAAAGTGTAACCGTGCGAATGTAGTGTGATGTCGCATAAGACCGATAGTGGTGCGAAGTCACACATAACAATTTCGGAAAAAAAATAATTTGGAAGACCGACACTACTACGAGTTTTCACAAAGGAATTGGAGGACCAACACTACTGCAAGTTTGTAAATATCAATTTTGGTATTAAAAAAATATCGAAAGTAGAAACCAAGAAAACCATACACTAATTATACATAAATACATTGAATTGTACAAAATACACTAATTACAGGACAACATAGAAGATAAAATACAAAAAATCATCAAAATACAAGATGCCAGAGATATTGGTGATAATGGTGGGACCGCTGGAGATAAGAGTTGCACTGCCGGAGAAGCTGGTGGCGGAGGCGGAGATGATAGAGGCGATCGGATGCAGATATGAGAAGTGGAAGAGCGGGCAGACTCGAGCACGACGGAGATAAGGAAGATCTAAGCAGTGGCAGAGCAGGCGACTCTAACATTGTAGAGATGGCATCTTTTGGCGAGGTGGAGCAATCGGACACAGGCGGAGGCCCGGACTCGAGCGGAGTGCCGGACTTAGGCAGATGGTAGGCGGACTCGGTCGGGACCAGCCAGACTTGGGCAGGAACAGGACAGACTCAGTCGGGAGCAGCTCAATTCGGCCGGGAGCAGCTGGACTCAGGAAGGAGCAGGCTGGACTCGGGTGGGAAAGGGTCGACTTGGGCGAGACAGCGACGGAGGTGGTGGTCAACGACAACGGAGGTGGCGATCAACGGCGACGGCGGCGGGGGTCAACGGCGGGATGTGAAGGTCAACGGCTAAGGGTGGAGATCAACGGCTAAGGGCGGCGGTCAACGGCAGAGAAGGAGAAAGCTAATGGAGTTAAGTAAGAGAGATGTTTGTGTTATGTTGAAGGAGAAGGTGAATAGACTTCTTGTACATATATATTAGGGTTTACATTAGTTGTGTTTAGGCTCAGGGCTTAGGTTTTTGGACTGATATCTTTCATATTAAATTATGAATAGAAATCAAGAAATGAATATTGAGGGATATTTTATTTTATTTTAAACGATGAAGAAAACTTTTCTTACAATAACTTGTATATTGGAGTAATTTAATGTTGACATATTTTAATATTAATTTTGTGGATTTGAATATAATAAATATTATTATTTTATAATAAAATTACAAAAGATTTGATGTCCTAATATTTTCACGTAGTTACTGTTTGTGATAATTTTTTAAAAATAAAATCTTATAATAATGTGTTATACTAATAATGTTACATTTGTGATTCAAATTATTTTAAATAAAACAATTTGGTATAAAATTTTGTCTGTTTGTAGCAGTTGAACTTGAATAAATTTTACAAAACAAATACGATATATATTTACTAGAAGAGGAAGATATGGTAATAATATTCACCTAATTATCCATTGCTCCAAAATATATGATTTTAGTTATTCTTGCTCCAAATATAGAAATATAAAATAAATTACTTTTTTGGCAAAATGTTAGAAAGCGCTACATATACTTGGAAGTGAGAAAGGAAAATCTGAAAGGATTACGAACATGTTCTTATGCCTGATTTTTTATAAATATTCGTTACAAACTTAGAAAATACAATGAGGGTGTATATGGTAGCATCACATTCTAGCGGTTTTCAATTTGGAGTTACGAGTAAAGTTTTACTTTTTGTACTTAGGTCCCTCCAAGAAAGTTGGAGTCGTTGAATCACGAGATTGGTGACATCAAAATGTAATTCAATAATATAATATCGTAACCATGAAATTTGGGCATGTATGGGTGAACGGAAGGGCCTCAAAAGTCAACACTGATTACTTGTAAACATTCTTGGAAAATTACATTGTGGCCCAAAACTGTGTTGCCCCATTATTTATTGCTCCAAAATACATTATTTTTGTTATTATTGCCTAGATATATAAATATAAAAAAACATTTTGTGAAATGTTGGAAAGCAGAAGTACATGTTCTGGAGCATCTTAGAGTTGAATACTTGGAAGTAAGAAAGGAAAATCGGAAAGGATTACACATATGTTCGTATGCCCTATTTTTTATAAATATTTTTGTTACAGGCTTGAAAAATAAAATGAGGGTGTATATGGTAGCATCACGTTCGTGCAGATTTCAATTTGGAGTTACGAGTAAAGTTTTTACTTTTTGTACTTAGGTCCCTCCAAGAATGTTAGAGTTATCGAATAACCAAATTGGCGACGCCAAAATGAAATTCAATAATATAAGTTTTTTTAATTAAACACCACCTTTGATGGTGGGGGGTTTGGCGGACCCCTACCTGTTTATTAAATAAAATAAAATTCGAGTACACAGAAAGAGGGGGGCTTAATACCGTACCTCAGAATACTGTTTGCATTTACCGCTGTTCTCTGAAAGCTATACATTGAACCTTAAATCGAAAGAGAACCAGCGGTTAAGTCCTTAGCTAAGTTACATGTCAATCAGTATACTTAAACCTGATGTGCGGAGTGCCTATTGCATCCAGTCTTACCATTCCTGCCATTGGAGCGGGCAAAAGCGAATTGGTGTAAGATTTGTTTACCTGTGTGTGGCTTGCCATCTTTGTGAGTGCATCAGCGACACCATTTGCTTCTCTGTAAATGTGCTTGATCGAGTAGGACAGACCTTGCAGTAAGTTCCAGATGTCTATGATGATTGGAGTCAGTCTCCATGGGATCTTATATTGGCGACGGATGATGTCGAGTAGAACCTGTGAGTCCGTTTCTATCTCCAATTCCGTAATTCCTCGTTCCCTTGAAAGGGCAATGCCGTGCTGGAGAGCAGAAGCTTCAGCCTGCAAGGGAGATATAGCAGAAATAGCATTTGAAATAGCGAACATTGCCTTACCCGTGTGGTCCCGTAGAATGCATCTTATTCCAGCTGCTCCTCGGATGAAAGCGCCATCAGTATTTAATTTGAATTTCCGTGGGAGAGTCCACTGTATGATACTGATGTTCTTTTGTTTCACTTGTTTTATATTTGTGAGTTTTGGGATAGGGGACATGCTCCATGTGAACTCCAGTTTGTGAGCTAGAAGGGTATCATTTAAATGCAACAAGATCCGTCTGAAGATTCTCTTGAAGTTAGGCTTTGTGCCCTCCATGTTGAAAGTGCATCTAGCACACCATAGGTGCCAGTTCACTATGCAGGGGAGGATGCGGATGATCTTGTTGAGCTGTGAATCAGAAGAGGAGTAGTTCCAATAAAAGTAAAAACGGTCCCATAGTAGTTGAAAGTGATTATCTGGCAATCCTAAGGAGCTGTTTAGGAGTTCCCAAATATGTTGGACTCTGCTGCATGAGTTGAAGGCATGATGAATAGATTCGGACTCAAGTAGGCAAAAACAACATCTCGAAGGAAGCTGAAAATGGAAATCTTCTAGTATATCCTGGAAGGGGATCAGCCTGTTTAAAAGTTTCCAATTGAACAGGCTGATCTTCCTTTGTAGCAAGTTCGACCACAGGAGTGAGTAAGAAGGAATTTTCATTTTCTTATCCCTGATCAATTCATAAGCCGAGTGTACCGTGAAAACACCATCCTGGGTTGGTCTCCATATCAGGGAGTCTTCAAAATCAGGAAATAAAATAAGTTCCAGGTTCAAGTTATGTAGAATGTGGTCAGGGAGGGCGGGACTGATCTGGTCAGTGAAGAATTCTTTGTTACTTAGGAAATCTGCCACCGTTAGATTGGGATAAGGGGTTGATGAGGGATTGAGTTGGAGGTCAGCTAAAATTCCAAACGATGACCAGTTGGAGTTCCAGAAGGACACTGTTCCTGAGCCTAGATTAACTTGGGTTTGTTGTGAAGCTAATAAGTCTACTTCCTTGATTCTTTTCCAGGTTCTTGTGCGTTTGTGGGTGTCTTTCATCGACCACATAACAGTTGCCCAGTGGGACTTACCGGTTTGAAGCTTCCACCAAAGCTTAAACGAAAAGGATTTTGTTAGAGTGTCCAAATTGGTAAAGTTAAGTCCATTTTCAGAGGTGGGGAAACATAATTTGGAGTAGGATCTCCAGATTCTGCGTTTCTGGGAATGATCTGAGCAGTTGTTCCAGAAGAACTTTGCAAGTGTTTCATGTATTCGGTTAATGGTGTGGGAGGTAGGTTTTAGGACTGTGAGGAGATGGATTTGCATGGAGGATAAAACGTGTTTGATGAGAGTTGCCCTGCCAGCCGGCGAGATTAGTTTGTTGTGCCAATGCTGGATTTTGTTTAAAACTGAGAGTAACATGCTCTGGTAAAGTGAGTTTTTGCTACGTCCTGTGAAAATGGGGCATCCCAAGTATTTGAAGGGGATAGAGCCTTCCAACATGGCTGAGTCATTTTTAATTTGTGTTTTGATTCTTGTTGGGCAGTATTTGGAGAGGAAAAAGGTGGATTTTTCAAAATTTATTTTTTGCCCCGAGGCCAGTTCGTATGAATGGAGGAAATTTAGTATAGTTTGCAGACCTTTTCTTGTGTACTTGAGAAGAATAGCTGTGTCATCTGCGTAGGCGAGATGGGACGAGGGTAACATCCCTGGGGGAAGTTTGTAGTGTTGGATGTTCCCGTAATTGAAAAGGAAATTCAGATTGTATGTGAAAGCTTCTGCCATTAAAATGAAAAGCAAGGGGGAACTGCCTTGTTGCCCCCTTGTTGCCCTGAAAAAGCCAACTGCCTTCCCATTGATTAACAGAGAGAACCTTGCAGCATTGATGTTTTCCATTATGAGAGATACAAAGGCTTGGGAAAAACCGTGTTTAAGTAAAACTGATGCTAAAAAGTCCCATGAGACTCTGTCAAAGGCTTTCATCATGTCAAGTTTAATGATCAGGTTTGGGTTTTTAGTTTTGTTATGAAGGAAGTTCGTGTATTCTTGCATTAGGAGGACATTATCCGCAATTTCTCTTCCCGAGATGAAGGCGGATTGTTCAGGTCTGATTATGGAGTCTAGATATGTCTTAAGTCTGGATGAAAGCGATTTGGAAAGGATTTTGCTCGAGAAATTGCATAGGCTAATGGGTCTATAGTCAGTGAAAGCTGAGCAAACATCCTTTTTGGGTATTAATATGATTTGTGTAGCTGAGATAGCTTTGGGGATCTGAGCACCCGCAAAAAAATCTCTTACTGCCCCTAGTACGTCAAACTTAATGATCTCCCAGCACTTTTGGTAGAAGAGTCCGGAGAATCCATCCGGACCCGGGACTGAGTGGCCGTTCATGGAATAAACTATTTTGGTGAGTTCCTCCATGTTGATCTCTCTGAGAAGTGATGAATTAATTTCTTCTGACACCGACTGAGGGATGTTCTCTAGGATCCAAGCCTTATTAATTCCTGAGGGGTCTAGATTTTCAGCGGTTAGGAGCGAGGAGAAGAAGCTAATGGCTTCATTTTCGATGTCTTCCGAGTTAGTGAGCTAGGTGCCCGTTTGGGATTTGATTTGGACTATCGACTGTGTTTTGTGTTTGTTTTGGATTGAAAGGTGGAAGAATTTGGAGTTTACATCTCCCTCTTTGAACCAGTTAAGTCTTGATTTCTGCCTAAGAAATGATTCCTGATTTGATATGGCCAGTCTAAGTTTGGCTTTGGCTAAATTAAAGGCTTGTAAGGTTTCGTTGGATTCATTATTTTGTAAATCTTCTTCAGTTTTGATGAGTTGTTCTTCACACATCTGAACTGTGTCAAAAACATTTCCGAATACAGATTTGTTCCAAATTTTTAAGGAATTTTTTAAAAGCTTTAGTTTGAAAACCAGTCTTTTCATCCCTTTGAACCTGGTATGGATTCCCCCAGTTATCCTTCACCAGTTGCGTGAAGGATGGGTGGTTTATCCAGCATTCCTGGAATTTGAAAGGTTTGGGGCCGGTTTTGGGGGGAGTGTCAGAAATGGTAAGAATAAGGGGAGTGTGGTCAGAGCTTTCTCTGGTTAGGGTCTTGATTTTTGAGCTAGGGAAGTTAGTCCACCAGTTGGTTTTTGAAATCCCTCTATCCAGCCTTTTCCAAAATCTCCCTTTTTTCCTCATTCCAGTCCAGGTGTATAAACTTCCGGAGGTTGGGATTTCAGAGAAAGATTGATCATTCAGAAAGGAGTTAAAATTCCTGATGTTGTTTTGATTTGGGATTGATGGCCCTAAGTATTCTTCATTTTTTGTGATTACATTAAAGTCTCCAATTAGACACAGTGGAGTGTTAATCCAGGCTGCTAAGGTTTTCCACAATTTATTTCGTTCATTTATTGAGTGTTTAGCATACACAAAACCTATATGGCAATCTGGTGCTTGAGCCTGGCATTTGATGTTGGCAATAATCACCTGTTCTTCCACTGTGATTATATCTACTTTAATTCCATCTTCCCACATTAGCCATATTTTAGTGATTGAGTTTGCAAATGACTGATTATATCCTAGCTCATTTGCAATGAGTTGTATCTGATCTTGATTAAGAAAGGGTTTAATTATGGCACAGATCTTGATAGAGTTAGATCTTTTGATATGTTTCAAACGGTTTTGGGTAGGGGTATTGCCTATTCCTCTCACATTCCAAACACAGATGTTGTGACTATTCATGGGAAGGATTTGGAGAGATTCAAAGATGAACGGGTGAAGACCGTTTTCGGGGTAGATGAGTAGTCCTTTTTGGAGTGTTTTCTTTGTTTAGTTTTAGGCTCCATGGGTGATCGGTTTAGGATTTGGGATAATTTGGAGTGGTCCTTAATTAATTCTACCTTGATCTGTTCCAGGTTTAAGTTTTCATTAGTCAAAGATTTGTTCTGATGGAAGGAGAAGGTTTCAGCATTTAACCAGTCCAGGGTTTTGTGTGTGGTTTTGTGATTGGGGTGGGGGCTGTGTTAGGGTCTCCTTGTATCCCCACGCCCGTGTTGTTTACCTAAGCTGTTTTAATTAAGGGGTTATCACTTAGTAGAAGTTGATCAGCTGAGGCTCGTAAGGCTTTAGTATTTGGAACTTGTGGGGAGATGGATGGGGCCTGTCTCAGCTTTGCCGGATTAACCGTAAGGGGGTTTTTATCCATGGCATGGGTAGAGTTACTGGAGGAGGCTGGGGTTCTGGGAATGTGGTTGTTAAAAACATTGTGTTTGATAGAGACTGGATTCAGTTCAGTTTGTTTTAGAGAAGAGACAGCAACAGATTGGTGATTCACAGGATTAGTATCAACAGTTGTTTTTTTTGGGTGAGAAGGAGGAACCTGGGATCCTTGTTCAAGGATTAAAACTTCAGAACTTAATTCGTTGCTCTTATGTGTATCTTCATTCGGACCTTGTTCAGGGGATGTCATCTTTGCTATCGGGGTTCCACCTGAAATAGACAACATACCCTGTACTTGCTGTTGGGTGTTAGCAACTTTAGTCGCATAAATCTGCTTAGTTTTTAGCACAGAGTTGTCAGTTATGTTGGTACCGTGCCCCTTACCTGTGTGCCTTCCCTGTTCATCAGTGGCACTCAATTTGTTCACAGCTTGATTAAGATTACTCTTAGGTTTCCAGGGGGTGAAACGGGGCAGACTTTTGTCAGATCTACATGTCGTATCTAAGTGACCAAGTTTAAGGCAATTATTGCAATAAAAAGGAACATCTTCGTACTCAATGTATTGCTAAAAACCTACCTCCCTGAAACTTAGCCAAATTCTGTCTGGTCTAGGTTTGGTTACATCTATTTCAATACAGATTCTAGCTACGTGAGGTCTGGTTCTGTTAATTGAAGCTCTGTCAACCCTAATAGGAGTTCCAACTAAATTGCCAATGGACATAAGCACGTTGTTATCGAAAAATTGTTGGGGTAGACCATAGAGTGCAATCCAAATGGGGACAATTGGGGAATCAGCATTAGGGTTAAAATTTGGTACCCATTTCGTAATCCTAATTGAGTAAGCTCCGAAGTTCCATGATTTGTGTAACCAACAACGATAGTAATCCTCAAGAGAGGAGAAAGAAATTAGAACCTGTTTGTTGTCCAACAAGGCTATGCTATTCGGACCTTTGAAGCCGGCCGTTTGGAAATCCTTTCGGAGGTTGTCGATTTGGGGCCGGCTCCGGGTGAACTTGCTAACTAGGGTCCATTTTAGGGGGGCCTCCAACCTTGAACATTCTTCATCCGAGAAGTGGAGCCCCGGTTCGCCGAGATGCTCGATCTTCGATTTGAGTACTAGTGGTGTTTTCTGGGCATTTTGTGGTGGAGAGGGTTGGAGGTTAAGGGCCTCTCTTAGTTCTTGATTAACCGCTTGTGCATATGAGATGACTGGGGGAACTGATTGAGGCGGTGGCTCCGCCATATTGGCGTCGCCGGCGTTGGGGGATGAGAGAAGGTTAAATCGCACTTCCACTGTGTGTAAATCGCACTCAGAGACGTTAGAGCTCGCGAGATGTTTTCCGATTCAATAATATAAGATTGTGAACTTGCAATTTGGGAATGTATGGGTGAACGTAAGAGCCTCAAAAGTCAACATTGATTACTTTTACACATTCTTGAAAAATTACACTGTGGCCCAAAATTGTGTTGCCCCATTATCTATTGCTCCAAAATACATTAATTTTGTTATTCTTGCCTAAATATATAAATATAAAATAAATATTTTTTTTGGAAAATGTTGGAATGCGCTAGTACATGTTCTAGAGTAACTTAGAGTTGAATACTTAGAAATAAGAAAGGAAAATCGAAAAGGATTACAGATATGTTCTTATGCCCAATTTTTTATAATTATTCTATTATAGACATGGAAAATACAATGAGGGTGTATATGGTAGTATCACGTTCGAGCAGATTTCAATTTGTAGCTATGAGTAACGTTTTTACTTTTTACACTTAGGTCCCTCCAAAAAAGTTGGAGTTATCGAATCACGAAATTGGCGACACCAAAATGGAATTCAATAGTACAAGATTGTGAATTTGCAATTTGGGCATGTATGGGTGAACGGAAGGGACTCGAAAGTCAAAATTAATTACTTTTCTACACAATCTTAGAAAATTACACTATGGTCCAAAGTTATGTTACCCCATTATCCATTGCTCCAAAATACATGATTTTTATTATTCTTGTCTAAATATAGAAATATATAATAAATTATTTTTTGATGATATATTGGAAAGCACTAGTACATGTTATTGAGTAAATCATATTGGTGCCTATGTGCATGTTTTCCAGTGACATATACATCTAATCACTAAATTGGTACGGATCACCTTCCTCACAAATATTTATATGTTATACTTACAATGTATCATAAATAATGAGATATTTTGTAACTAAATTTAACCTAGAAACCAAATTTTATACTACTTATTTTATATAATTATGAATAAGTAGTAATATGAAATTTTATTCGTTGAAACAATAAAATTTATTTATTGATATTCAATTTCGATCATATATAACTCGAACTCTACATTTAATTTATTTCATTTGAAAAATATAAACATAAAGTCATAGTTAAAATTATAGTTATAAAAATCTTTTTAAAGTTTAAAATAAATGGAGTAGCATAAAAAGTTTACAAAATTATATTTTAGTTATGTTTAAAATTAAATTTTATTATTAAAATATCGATCATGTATAACTCGAACTTTGTATTTAGTTTATTTCATTTGAATATATAAGCATAAAGTCATAGTTAAAAGTATAATTATAAAATCTTTTAAAATTAAAAAGAAATGGAGTTGCATAAAAAATTTAATATTATATTTTTATTTAATAAAAAAATCATATTATGAATACATATATATATATATTCAAGTGTTTTAAATCGTGCATTGCAAAGGTGTCTGCAAGTGGTACATGCGATGTTGGTAAGCCAGACATACGTGTGACGTCGGTCATTTTAGTCTGCGAGAGGTACGTGCAACGTCGGCCACATGTCGGTAAGCCAGACATGTGTGCGATTTCGGTCATTCATGTATGCGAGAGTGACATGCAACGATATTATAAAAAACAATCGACATCAGTAAGCCAAGTAAGCGTGCGACGTTGGTAGTGGTAGGTTTTTACCTCAGTTTCTTTTTTCCTCATTTTTTTAACTGAGGTAAAAATATTTTTTACTTCGGAAAAAACAACAACCGAGGTAAAAGAACTTTTTACCTCGGTTATTTTCCCTTAACCAAAAAACTGAGGTAAAAGGGGAAAAGTAATAGGTTCAGTTTCTTGTAGTGTGAATGGGTCATTAACGAACTGGGCACCATTGTCAGTTATGATGGTTCCAGGGATCCCAAAATGACAGATGATATTTTTCCACCAAAAGCCGATCACCACCTTCATCTTTATGTCGGTTAAGGCTTCGGCCTCAACCTATTTCTTAAAGTAGTCCACAGCCACGATCATGTATAAAAAAAATGGCCTGGAGCTTTTTGGAAAGGGCTCACCAAATCGATCCCCTATTTGTCGAATAGCCAAGAGCTACTTATGTTCATCATTTCTTCTTGGGGGCATGGGTGATTGGTGGAAGTCTTTGGCATTGATTGTAGGCTTGGATGCACTTGTTAACTTCATCGGACATTTTGGGCCAATAGTATCGTGCTAGGAGAAGCTTCTTGCCTATCGACCGAGCCCCTTAGTGACTTCTGCACGCTCCTTCGTGAGTATTGTGGATCAGATAATCAGTTTTATGGGGGCTACGCATCAGACTAGCGATTGCAGGTGGCCTCGGCCATAGAGCACGTCTTTGTGGATCACATACTTGGGTGCTTTCAACCTAATTTTCCTTGTTTCGGTTTCACTTTCTGGAAGAGTGTCGTCTCAAAGGTAGCTCATAATATGCATTATCCATGAATTTTTTTCCCCTACCATCATCACAGTTGTTTCTTCTTCAAAACAACGCTAAGTGCCCTTGGGATTGTAAATTCAAGTCTAACGAAGCCAACTTGCTCAGGGCATCGGCATTGTGGTTCTTTTCTCGAGGGACTTGCATCATGGTGTAATGGTGGAAATGCTCGAGGAGGGGCCTCACCACTTTCAATTGACTCTGCAAGATTCTTTCACATACTGGACGGTCGATTCGGCAAATCCTGATGAGGAGAATTCCTTGGCTTACCCCGATAGATTAGCGTGATTGTTCATAGCGACTTGAGTTATTCTGACTCTAGAGTCATCACAAGGTGTTTCCTTTTGCCTCTCTAGGCCTAGGGATTGAGATCCACAGTGGAGTGTCCGGGATGTAATGCACTCATAACATATCTAACGGTTGCCACCTACGTAAGGCATTGCACTTTTAGGCAGGCATTATATTCCTCTAAGTGGGGGAGCGTTAGCATTGGGAGTGAAGTGATGGGGAATGTTCTACATCGTCACTGGACTAGATATGGCATTGTGGTAAGTACCACAAGTGACAGGCTATTTAGGAAGAATATTCTTGATTGAATAGCCTTTATGTTGAGAATAGCATAATTTGGAGTTACTAGGCTATTTAGGAAGAATGTTCTTTTTTAATGATATTGTGGCCATGCCCTTGTGTATTATTGCATTACCACTTTCTCCTTATTGTGATAGGATAACTTCAAAATGGAATGGGTCAGAAAAAGGGACATCTTCCTAGGGTGAGAAAAGGAAGAGGCTGGCTAAAGTTGGGAGAAATTAGTTGGCGACTTCCCTTCCTCACAACCCCGCCTTTGTGACGGGGGAGTTCATGAGGTTGACTACCATTTCCGGGACTGCAGCCCGGAGGTGGAGATACTTGATGGACCAAAGAAGAACATTTTAGAGACGGGTTTCACGTGCAAGGATACTCTAGAGGCTCTAGGCTACTCCAGCCCGTTACCTACTTGCTAGGTCGGAAGGCCTAGAAGGTTTTCTAGAGAAGCATTCAAAAACCTATATCGGATGGACCTTGGAATTCTTGGCAACCCTTAAGCAAGTTAAGATGCGGGGGGCGGAGAGCCATCAAATTCCACTTGGACGACAAGGAATACATGATGTGACATCGGGATGTGGCTGAAGCCTTTGGATGGAAATATGGAAGGGATGTTCCGAGGATGCACTGACAGGGTTTACCATTCTCGCTTGGCAACTTTTGGAGGATCTTATCGGGCACAGAAAGGAAACAATTGTGCAAAAGCACTGCTATTGTTCACCCAACAATGCGCTATGTTCAACGCTTGTTATCTATGGGAGTATTTTGCCACGGGGAACTTATGCAGTGCCCGGGTTCTGATGTGCATTGCCTTTGGGTGATAACCCTTTAGAGTAACTTTTACCCGAACTTGGTAGGAGCCTTTGTGTAAGAATGCTGAGAAATGGGAGACAAGAAAGGTGGAAAGATCTCAATGGGAGGCATGGTAGGGCTCTTGGCTCAACATTTGGGTCATTAATCCCTTTTTTATTTCCATTGGCAAGTTTCGGACATTTGGGGACGAGGTATACTATAGAGAAGCTAGCTCAAGCTTTCATGATCTCAACTAAAACCTCGGACAACCAATTCGTGTGGTTGTATGGCGGTGCAACTACTTTCAACTTCATGGTCCTTCCACAGCCGGAGCGCACTGCCATCAACCATGAGATGTGATTGGAAGATTTATTTCTAGAGCCTAACCCACGATTCAAGAAGGGGTTCTATAGGATTCTATCCAACCAGGAGATAGAGATTAATGAGGTGGATAGCGGGACTTCATCTAGAGCGCGCCTAGCACACTCAACTACCCAAAGACCTCATTGACCAATTGTGCACTCATGGGAAGCAACTTGCGAGCACTACCCAAGTTGTGTAAGGGGCTGGTCTTGCGGTAGGGGGTATCAAGTCATAATTGGAGGAGTTTTGTACTAGGTTTGATTCTACGGAGGCCACCATGCAAACTGTGGGGTACATCGATAAGGACGAGACAAGGAAAGTGAAGGAAGAGTAAGTGCCACTATTTACCCAACTCCACTTATGAGTTCTATTTTTCTGATGCATTGGAGCCAATACATGATTTAAGTGTGGGGAGGGAGTAGTAAGGCACTTAGAAGTTTTAATCTTGATATTCCTTTTTGTTTTTGTTGTTTTGGTGTTGATTTGTTTTTGGGATGTTTTGGATGCAAATTTGGTGGTGTGACTTCCTTGGTAGCATTCACAGTTTGTCTTGGGGTAGTTGCTTTGGAAACTTTGGTGGTGTAATTTTTTTTTCGTATCTTCATGTAGAATGAAGCCCAATTTTGAGCCATTTTGTGCTACACCAAAAAAAATTAGAAATTGTTTATTAAAATAAAAATTTATATACCCAGCTAAGTTGGAAACCCAAAAGGGCCACTTAGGCAACAATGGGAAAAGCCTGGATAGGTCGAAAGGCCTAGGTAAAAATGAGAGGCTAGGCCTGGCTAGGTTTACAAACCTAGGCAAAAATGAGAGGCCATGTGGAAAAAATGTGAGAATGTGAGCTCAACATGTGTGAAAGCTAGGATGAAAACCTGAAAAGGGCTCCTAGGGAAAATGAGAGAAATTGAGAGAAAATGGAAACTAAGTTGACGATACTTTGGCTTTTTCCTTGGTTGTAGTTGAGTTGAGAATCTAGAGTTATCCATGGTTACAATCGAGTCGAGGATCTTTGGAATTTCCTTGGTAGTTTTTTGGCAACAACTCTTAGATTGCTTTGGGGAACTATTTGGGAGAGTAAGCTAGTTTAACACTCATCATTCTTGGTTACCTTTTTCTTCACTATATTTTGGGTGGTTAGGTTACTTTAGGATCTTTGGGGAGTGTGAGAGTTCTGAGATTCTTACTTCTTTGGGAGAACTAGGGTAGTTTGGGAATAAGTTGAATGCATTGACTAACTTATGTTTGCATGCTATACTTTGCTTAGACCTTTTCTTGTTTTAATTTACTCGAGGACAAGTAAAGATTTAAGTGTGGGGGGGATTGATGTGCACCGTATTGCATGTGTTAACCAGTGCATTCGGCATAATAATTGGCATGTTTTACTTGTTGGATTGCTAATGTTAGTTAGGTTTACACGACAAAGGGTTTAGACGGCCATGTTAGGTTAATATGTCTAAATCTCGAGTTCGTAGACTTAATTGATACTAATGGACACCTTGTATCCAGAGGCACCTAGATTTTCCTTTGTGATCTCATTAGTAGGTCGTTCGTGGGTACTTTTCATCATCTTTGTATAGAAGGCAATTCACGAGAATGGTAGAAGATATCGAGGCCATTCACAAGAATGGTAGTAGATTGAAGGACACAAACTCTAAAGCATGGTAGTAGAAGGATTGAGCCAAAGAAAGTCAGATTCAAAGTTCAAAGATGCCAAGGAAGAAACAGAACAATTGTTGGTCCGAGAGTTGCACAAAATTTTGGGAAAGATCCGAGAATAATCTTCCTTTGAGGGTGACACTATTGTATTTGTCTTCTTGAGTGCTATGAAATTGACTAAAAGAACTCTTAGATTTGACCAACGGTTCATCTGACAAAGTAAACAAGTCAGTCGGCCAAATCGGTCATTGGCAGCACGGACCGCACATAGCCAGCACGAGGCTGGACCAAGTATGGCCCATACCATGCGACACAACCCCTATCAAAGGCCTTTGCCACAAGTCATGTCAAACAACACGGGTCGTGCCAAGCCCAGCACGAACCGTGCCAATCCTAGCTGGCTGTGTCCACAAGTCTTCATTTCACTCCAAAATTTGGCTAAGTATGGGCACGAACCATCCTGTTTCACACGGTCCGCATCGTATAAAGTCAAAAAAGTCAAGACCAGTTCACAATGTGAAGAATGACGTGGCACATGCCAAGAAACTGAGCAAAATGAGGATCCGGTTGACGGCCCGCACCAAATGACACGAGGTGTGGATCAGAAGATAAAAATGAAGGTCCAGCCGATGACCCTCATTGGTTGACACGGATCGTGCTAGCATGCCCTTGCTAGGACTGGCGGCCCATGCCATAATGAGTTTCATGGACCATGTCACGACCGACAGCTCACGCAAGCATGAGGCCATGTCGGTCAGCACGGGTCGTGTCATACGCTACCCCTCGTGCCATTTGCGGCTGCTAGGGTTTTTAGCCTATTTTGGGCCTATTTATAGGCCCAATCCCCTACTACTATATATATGGACCTTTATCGACTAGGGTTTAAGTTTATGCTTGTTTTTCATCTTCAAGATTAGGCTAAAGAGAGAAAATTCTCCTTCTTCTCTGTAGGTTCTTTTTCTTTCTTCTCTTTTTTTTGCTTTTGCCCAAAAATGTGAAATTCAATGCAATACTTGAATTTCATGTTTAGAGGGTAGTTTAATAGCTTGGGGTTGTATTTATCTTCATGATTTGAACTTGGCTTTTTGAGATATAGATTTTCCTATCTCTATGTCCTATGAATATTTGTGCTTGAACTTATGTTTTCTAATATTGTGAGATCTATGCTATGTCATTATGCTGATGCACCCATGCATGTATGGGAGTATAAAATGGTGTTAGGCTCCATTGCTATCTTGGAAGTGTTAGAATTGTGGAGAAGATTAAGAATACCGGGGAGATGAGTGCATTCATTTCCTTTGAGAGAATTGTGTTAATACCATGATTCTAATTGGCTAGTTTTGTGAGAAATCACATGTTGGGCGGTTGATTTGGCGAATCCTGAGGAGTGTCCGGGATGTAATGGTCACTACATATCTAATAGTTGCAACCAGCGTGAGGCATTGCCCTTTTAGGAAGGCTTTGTATTCCTCTAAATGGGGGCTCATTAGCATTGGGAGTGAAATAACGGGGAATGGTTTGCGGTGTCACTGGACTAGAGCACATTCCCTAATCACAAAGACGATGAGATATGACATTGTTGTAAGTACCACGTGTGACAGACGGGGGGAAATACATGGCTATCTCCACACTGTGTGTCATAGCCATAAGATAGGTTTATATGTGAATGAAACGATGCTAGAAGTCATTTATCAATCATGTTATGCAAATACCCCCAAGTGCCTGTCTATATAGTTTAATCTCGTCTTATCTTTTATATTCGTAGTTCTTAATTGAAAAAACCAAAAAAAAAAACCCATTTTACAATAGTAGTTATTCCTAGCACATTGACGGATTGACAACCCATATGTGGCAGTGTTTAGTTGGCTATTAGACCCTAGCATCTCTGTGGACAAACCTCATCTTGCCACTAACTACCCCATAGGTAGCTTAGTAGTGAGTTAGGAGCAGAATGCAAATTTTATCTTTAACCTTCTTTAGCCTTTGCTTGGGTTAATTTATGCTACGACTAGATGACCCCAAGTGAAGGTGGGCCACATATCGTGTGGGTCAACTACGATCCACCTATCCCATGATGGCATCATACACCACGCAATGAGGAGGTTCTGTATCTAGTCCTTGTTCCATCATTTCTTTGGCAGCATCCCACAAAAACATTGGGATATCATTGATGAGACCTATGTTGTGAACTTAATGAGATAACCCTAAAGCTAGAAGGCAGTCAGAGAAGGCCTTGATAGTGAAAGCTTTCTCGATCGAGTACTTCGTCTTAAAGCTAAGAATTTTTGTTAACGAGCTCCCCGCATACCCGAAAGCTTTTTTCGATGGTTTTTTGCAAATTGGCAATTTCTTCTTCCCATCATCGATTTCATTCTACCATTTCACCAACTGGCCTTCGAACTTCTTAGCCGCGACAATGTGTGATAAATTCAGGCATCGGTGAGGTAATGGTACAAAGTAGGAAACTCCCACACTATCTCGTATATAGCCTCCTAGTGGCACATCTCGTAAGGATTACTCTCATCTTCTATGATATAGAGGGAAATGGTTGTGCGCTTTTTGTTTTGCTTCTTGCGTAGTTCCTTCAAGAGACTCTAAATGGTGGGGTGATTGTTGTCACGCCAAGATGTTAATTCCTTATTAGTCATAGCTAACTCTCGATTGAGACTAGTCAACTCATCACAGGCCCTAGCTAGTTCGAACCTGACCTTAGCTAAATCTTGGGAGTTCTTGATTTTAACATGCTAATTATTTAAAATTTGGATGCAAGTGTGCATGGGCTGGGATATGGACGTCAGTAGAATGCGTCCTCTCGTTGCAGTTTTTATTCACGAAATTTAGAGGACGCAGTACAAGAATGCGTCCTCTTCTTGCCCTTTTTTTGTTTGGAGAATAAGGAGGATGCATTACTAGAATGCGTCCTCTGTTAGGCCTTTTTTTTTGGAAAATGATGAGGACTCATTCATAGAATGAGTCCTCTAATTTCCCTAATTTTTTTCCGTGAATTTTCCTCTAATTTCGTGAATTTTCCCAATATATTGGTAATAATGTTTGTTGCTGATTATTTTTCTTCCAGAAAATGTAGTCCTGAATTGTTGTTTTATTCCAGGATATTTTTCTCAGTTTGATCACATTTTTTTGATTGGGTCACATGAAATTTTTATCTCGAGAAAATTTATTTTATATTCCCAGAAATGTAAGGGTTTTTTTTGTCAATTATAGATGTGTTAAATGGGTCATGTTGGAATTGTGGTGAAAAACAATATCAAAAATTGTAATAATGTATTGTGTGAAGAAAAATCCGCAATGCATCTGGATTCGTTGTTTTTAATTAATTTTTTTTAGATTCGGTAGAGGAAGCGTCTTGAATTTTTTAAAATCGAGTCCTGAATTCAACAAAATGATTCGTGAATTTAAGTAATGAAATTTATTTTAATGCAGCAAAGTATAACTTCTTATTTTTCATATACTTGTTTTTGGTGAAGATTGTGTAATTTGACAAATTAGGATTGTGTGATTTCCAATTTTTGAACTAGTCTTGAATATAGGAGTAGATGATGAATATACGAATTAGTCTTGAAATAGTCTTGAGCTAGTCTTGAATATACGAATTTTGTCAGAGAGTTTCAATAACTGTTTACGGCGCGCACGCCATCTCCCGATAACAGCGTGTGTGAAAGCAACGTTCGAGCGAATAGTTGAAATGTTTGCCCAGAGGGTTATGGACGCCACGAATTGGAGGTATTTTCCTGATTCATTAGAGTTGTTTATGTGTTCAAAACCCACTTTCTGTATTCTCAATTCTTGTTTTTTTTGTCTAGGTCCGTGTTTCCTAAAAGGAATTGGAGAAAGTTTCAGAAGCAGGACACATGGGCACAGGGACATATCGTCACCTTGTTTGGTTATGCGTCGCAGACTTATAGGGTTGTGACAAGGAACATTGATGGGAGCATTAGTGAAAGACAGTACACAGTTAAATACCGGAGAAGAGAGTGTACTTGTCGGGAATGGCAAATATTCCGTTTCCCTTGTTCCCATGCCTCGGCTGTCTGTCGGCATAGACGTGACGATCCTGCTAGTCTATGTGACAGGGTGTATCACATGACCACATATGTACAACAATATAGTCAGGGTTTCATGCATGTACGAGATCCATCACTTTGGCAATGTGTCTGTTGGAGGTTGATTCCTGATGCAGAAAAGTTTCGCAATAGGAGGCGTGGACAGTTTGCGGAGAGAAGGATAAGGAATCAGATGGATGAGAGAGTGTCAGGTGAATCCAGGGGCATCCGTAGGCATGGCCGTGTTTAGTGTCATGTTGTCATATGGTGTTTGTAATATTACCTCTGTAGTATGGTACTTGTAGTATTACTTTCGTAACGTGGAATATTTATCACATGATGTATAACTTTTATTTGTCAAATATGTATGACATGATGTAGTATAAGTTGCCTTTATGGTAATCATTTGAATGATTAATTTTGACATGTTATAATTGTAAACAGGGACACAAAATGTATCATCCAGGACCCATGGAGGATGATTTGTTGTACCTTCATGAGGAGCATCGTGCCTGTGTATTGTACAACGGTCACTTAGAGGATGAGGCACTGCAGGTGAGGTAGTGTGATAGGGCATGCTAGACCGAAGGTATACCTGACACAGTTATGAGCTACGTGCGTGATTTAGGATTCCAGGGACTCCTAGATTCCACACCGATACGCATAGACCATTCACTCATCACTGCCCTAGTGGAGCAGTGGCGACCCGAGGCGCACACATTTCACCTGCCGATGGGGGAGGCTACGGTCACATTGCATGATGTGGGGATGCTATAGGGTCTTCGGATCGATGGGATCCCAGTCACAGGAGTAGACATCAGTAGACGTACGGAGGACTGGATGATAGTGTGCACGGACTACCTAGGTGATACACCTGACCCTAGTGTTATCCGAGGGGTTGCATTAGGGCAAGCTGGTTGGGAAACTTATTGCACAGTCCGTTCCCTATTCATCCTATTGAGGTACAATGTCAACAGTGGGCGAGAGTTTTCATTCTACTGCTGGTTGGGGGAATGCTCATGTCAGACACATCTGGCCACCTAATTCCATTGCTCTACTTGTCGGTACTGATGGACCTAGGTGCAGCACGTCAGTACAGTTGGGGAGTGCCATTCTTGCACACTAGTATCGGTGCTTATGTGACGCTGCAATTCCACAAGTTTAATCCATATCTGGCCCACTTTTCTTGCTACAGGTAAATTAGTTGGTCAATCAACTCATTTGTACATATTGTCCATAATATTACTTTGTATTACATTCAATTTTATTTATTGACAGTTGTAGGCATGGGAGCGCATACCATCCATTCGACTCTACCAATAACAGTGACGATGAGTGCTGTTGGGTCCCGGTACGTGCCGAATTAGTCAAGAGACATTTTTTTATACCATAGTCAATTACATATACTGGCTAATATAATTCACTCTTTTCCTCATAGGTGGAGAGCTCGTTACGATTTATCACACTCACCGATGCATGTTTTGAAAGTGTACCGCGATTAGCTCACATCTCTTAATCACAATCAGGTATAGGCCAATTTGGATTATGATATTTTGACTTCGTGGGAAAAATGGTTTTAATTACCTAACCGTAACACCTTCATGTTCTTTCAGTTTATTTGGCAGCCATACACGGCGGATGTCGTGGAACAAATCCCGTGGTACTGTACAGCTGATAGCAACAATTGGCTAGTTTGCATTGACCTCATTTGCTGGCATGTCATAGAGTATCATCATGCACATCGTGTTCTCAGGCAGTTCGGCCTAATCCAGCCAATACCCACCCAGTTGGTCAGTAGGGATGCGTATAAACTGCTCCATACTAGAGACCGTCGAGGAAGGTCTGGCATGGATTGGCGTGTCGAACTGAGAAGATATCTCGATGCTTGGGAACATCGATCCAATCAACAAGTAAACCCACTTGGGTGTGCATATACATACCTACCCAGCCGTGAATACATAGAGTGGTACTTTCGCAAGACGGTGGCCATGATTGATCAGCAAGGACGGCCTCTAACAGCTACAGAGGGTTTCCATGGAGACGGTGCAACTACAGAGTACTTGGTATTTCCTAAAATTCAAATATTGTCAAGAAATAATACTACGGATTTCCTCAACATTGCATATCTAACATATTTATCTCGATTATGTAGTTGCAGGCAATGACTGAGGTGCACATCAGTTCGGACATTAGTTTGGATGAATGTCCTCCACGTTTTGCGGACGTTATCAGGGGAATCAATGGTGTTATCACACGGAGTCTACAATACGCGCATCATCCCTCTAGACTGCAGTATTATCAGCCGTTTGTGCACTATGAGGAGCCTCCCCCTGGTGTGAGATATACTGACCTCAGCAGCCACCGCCAGGTTCCACCTGGTCAACAGGGAGGTCGGAGGCCGCATGCTAGGGGCCAAACAGAACACATTGGTTCATCACAAGCTGGACCCTCACATGCGAGTCCACCGATTGGCGGACCATCATATGGTGAACCCTCACAGTACGACATGACTACATCAGATTACATGCATATGTCACACCCACAGCCAGTCATCCATACATGTCACCTACCGCTCCATTACATACATGTAATGTTCCACATGCCTATTATGATTCGAATGAGGAGGCAGGAGACGAAATGGAGGAGAAAATACCAGAGGGAGCTCCACATGAGGAAGTACATGTACCTACACAGATGGCTGGTCCACGATGGACATCCAGGACCATACGTCCTCCCCCGTGTGGAACGGGCGAAAAGCTTTGCAGAGGTCGTCATTAGGACCGTACATGCCATTCAACACTGATTTGCATTACATTTCACACGTATTGTTCGGCTACTTTACATTTATGCTAATTTGCACTTATTCTAACTGTGCAATACTTCATTCCTACACATATATTCAAGACTAGTTTGACACTACCCTAATTTATCGTTTGACTAGTTTTTAAAATATCATCAAACAAACACAAGTCTACTTATGTGCAATCTTCACCGAAAACAATGGGATGAGAAATAATAAGTTATACATTGCAGCATTCAAGGATAATTTATTACTTAAATTCACGACTCATTTTAAAAAATACACTTTTGTTGAATTCAGGACACGATTTTATAATCGAGACAAAACTGAGATAAAATACCTGGAATAAAAAATTTTCCTTATAACGGTTATTGGGAATAAGCATTTTCCCAAATAATTAAAATTTCCCAAACGCTTAATTTACCAAATTTACCAAATATTATACCGAAAAAAAAAATTAAGTCAGCTTTGAGGACTTGTTTAAAAAATGAGTCCTCTAAATAATATTCCGAAAAAAAAATTAGGCAGCTTTTGAGGATTCGTTTAAAAAATGAGTCCTCTAAATAATATTCCAAAAAAAATTAGGTAGCTTTTAAGGACTCGTTTCAAAAATGAGTCCTCTAAATAATATTCCGGAAAAAAAATTAGCCAGCTTCTGAGGACTCATTTCAAAAATGAGTCCTCTAAATAACATTCCGGAGAAAAAATTTTTGCCAACTTTGAGGACGCATTACACAAATGCGTCCTCCACCCTCTTGTCCAGTTTCACCAACAAGCACACCGACAACCATTTTTCAAATTTCGTGCATACAACAATCAAGAACTCCAGTCTAGAGAGGGGCTTGAGGAGAGAAAAGAAGGCGCCGGACGAGGATTGAACAAAAGATTGTACAATGGCAGAAACCTAATTATCATTAAGAAACCAATAAAAAAAAGAAGAGAGAATAAAATAGGAAAAAGAGAGATATCCATAGCAGTATTAATATTGTGAACTTACCGAAGAGCTCTTGCCCGGATCCCCTAAGAATCCACAGAATGGGAGGATGAAGCTGTATCACTGCTCAAGCAGCAATGTGAAAGGTAGAGTGTGTATGATAGGGTTAGAGGAAATTCTCATTTGCTTCTTCGAAGAAGGGTCAGGATCTTCCCCAACTCGGGGCCTCTTCGAAGGCTGGTATGTCTCAGCAGTGACAGGAGTTTGCATGGTGGCATCATTCAATACCACTGTCGTAGATGTAACTTCAACCCGGGGGGTTGTAGTTTTTGGCTCCTTTAGGGCGTTGAGAAGATCCACTGAAAAACAAAGCAAAAATGGTTAGAGGTCTAGAAATAAAGAAAGGAAGACGCAAAATAAACAAATTTTAAGCCTGAAAACCTTCGGAAGCATCTGAAGGGTATGATTCTTGAATGTGGCTTCCTCGAAAGGGGTCCCTTTGTTTTCTGTGCATCGTACTCGATGCACCACATCCATCATCACATATCCTCTTCTTTCTACCTTCTTCAAGCTCAACCCCCAAACATATACTTCCCAATGCTGCTCATCGAACAGCTAGACGAGCAACAAGTTTATACACAAACTCGTCATAAATATTCTCTGGCCAACTAAATCCTCCCCCATGTAAGGGAATTCAGCGATAGTCCCTCACATCCAGATCTTTGGGCTCTGCAATGCAGACACATATTCTCAAAGATCCAAATGAATCATGTACCATTCTTTTGCTCCACTTTAACACTTGAGTTCCACTGAGGGACCTAATAAGCGCTGCTCGCCATCCTGAAGTGTAGAGGGAGAAATAATAAATCTTCTCCATGCATGCCTATTAAACTGGGTGTACGTCTCATTCTAATCTCGGTTATGAGGAAAATATAATGCTCGAAACAATCTATATCGAGGCTTGATCTCGAGTTCCATACACCTGGTCATAAAGGCCATTATGACTACCACAACGTTGGGAGGAAATTGAGATGGGTTGACAACAAACTCCATCCCTTTGTGTTTTCGAGCGATAAACTTCCTCTTCGAGTGGACCATTAGAGTGGACCATTAGGGGGATAAATTATGGTTCTTGAGTTACCTCTTAGGGCTCTGCTAGTTCTAGGCCTTCCGTCTTCGAAGACTTCATCAAACCCTTGCCCCTTCCATGGCCTAATCTAGGAGACACTCCCTCATTAAACGGCTCCCTGGCAAAAAATTCACTGGAATCTGGAGACAGTCGATAACTTTTGAGCTGAGCCTCACTATCCTTTGAAACAGTTCTCTCAAGTGACTGGGCTTAACCTTAGTTTTCTAGGGCTCCTGATGAAACCCTTATGTGGCCCATCTGCTATGAGCCACAACCTATAATGTTAAGTGAGACCATTGGACTAATTCGGCCCAATAAGTTTTACTTATATTCTAGTCACCCTTGATACTTATTAATTATTATGCAAGGAATTAGAGTTTGAGTTACATACAATTACTATTAGTGATTTAATGATATAAATACTAGGGTATGTCCATTTATTTTATTCATACATTATTCTTTATTCTAAGACGGCGACAGACTTTGGCATGAGTTTTCGCCTGAAATTTTTTGGGGCTTGTTTCTTGTAGATCACAGCCAAGGAATTGGAGGTGCAGTCCAATTGAGTTCCAGATGCATTAGGAAAGGAGTTAATATTAAAAAATTATCCCAATATTGAAAAGGAGTCATTATTAGAAAATCGAAGGGAGTGGTCTCCTTTCTATTTTTGGAAAAGGCACTACAAGCTAGTGGTAGGACAACGAGTCACAATTTTGTCAAAAATTAAAAATACTCTGGGAAACGGGTTAAAAAGGGATACAACAAATTTATACAATAACATTTCCCTAAACTAGACTTGTGTGAAACAAATGTGGTGAAAATGGTATGCATCTTCTTCTTAAAACCAAAACAAATCTCCTGGATTCCCTCTCAACCTTTCCCTTTTCCGCTCCTCGTTCTTGAATAAGAAGATCACTATAAAACGGATCCGCGTTTACCCATAACCAAAAAATACATCCCTGTCTAGCCTTGCATACACCCTCTCGGTATTTATCCATTCTCATGCACACAACATTTTTTTTGTTCTGTTGATTTTTCATGTTAGTGTAAATTTATGATTTTTTTATCGATGCATGAATATATACGATTTTATTATGCTTGCTTTTGATTGTAACTTTTCCGCTTCCTTTTCGTATTGCTTAGTGGCTGCTCATAGTTATGAATTGCTACATCTGTGATCTATCAAACCGGAAGATAGGTTCTAGAAGAATTATGGAATTTGGATTTATTCATTGGTTATAAGGAATGCTTCATTTCAGCATGTTTTGATGGGAATATGTTGACAAAATGGTTTTGCTTAATGGATAGCATCATAATTGAAAGATCAAAACTTTTTCTTTCTTATGGGTGGCAAGAGTAGAATCTCTTTCGAAGAATAAGGTTTTGTTGCAGAGGAATGAAATGTAACTGTTAATCTGGTCTGCATTGTTACAGAACGCGATGATTGATCAGCGAAAATATCCCACCGTGGCCCGAAAATTGGCCCCGAGGATCCCTTTTGCACCCACCAGACCCCAAGATCTTCAGGTTTGTGAAGGTTTTGGACGCCCGTCCTTGTACCAGAGAAAGCATGCATATGGAAATTACACAAATGCTGCGTTTCAGTATCCCATCCAAGCATCGCGGATGGTTACACCGTCGGCCTATCCAGTTTCTGCCTATGCCCCTTCAGAGAAGGGGTTCACTAACTTCATGCTTGATTTTCTCATGGGAGGAGTCTCTGCAGCTGTATCCAAAACAGCTGCTGCTCCGATTGAGCGCGTTAAGCTGTTGATTCAAAATCAGGATGAAATGATCAAGGCTGGCCGGCTGTCTGAGCCATACAGGGGAATAGGCGACTGCTTTACGCGAACAATGAAGGATGAAGGAATGGTCTCTCTGTGGAGAGGCAACACTGCTAATGTCATTCGTTACTTCCCTACGCAGGTTACAGGACTTCCACTTTCTGGTAGCATGTTTTTGTTGGAGGGCGTATTTCTTTCATTTGATGTTGTCTTTTCGATTCTATGCAGGCCTTGAATTTCGCATTTAAGGATTACTTCAAGAGGCTGTTTAACTTCAGGAAGGACAGAGATGGGTACTGGAAATGGTTTGCTGGAAACTTGGCATCTGGCGGTGCAGCAGGTGCTTCTTCACTCTTTTTTGTTTACTCCCTGGACTATGCCCGAACTCGACTGGCAAATGATGCCAAGGCTTCAAAGGGAGGAGGAGAGAGACAGTTCAATGGCTTGGTTGATGTTTACCGCAAGACAATGGCTACTGATGGTATCGCAGGACTGTATCGCGGATTCAACATTTCATGTGTTGGGATCATTGTTTACCGCGGTCTCTACTTTGGAATGTATGACTCTTTGAAACCAGTGCTCCTTACTGGCAATCTGCAGGTTAAACATTCACTACTATGCCTTAGTTTTTCTCCATCTCCTTTACTACATACCTGTTTCGGGAATTGAATGTTAGCCTAGCGGTTGAAGTCTAGTGCTACTACCATGAAGTCATGGGTTCAATTCCCACCAAGGGCAGGGGAAGGGGAGGGATTTTGTTGGGGGCTCATTTGAGTTATTACCCAATTTTATAAAAAAAAAAAAAATACTACATACCTGTTTCAATATTGTTTGTAGCATGTCCGAATGAGCAGAATATGATTCAATATCTGGAGCTGTACCTAACAAATGTGCTGGATTTCAGGATAGTTTCTTTGCGAGCTTTGCCCTCGGATGGCTGATCACTAATGGTGCTGGCCTTGCATCCTATCCAATTGATACTGTTCGAAGAAGAATGATGATGACATCTGGGGAAGCTGTCAAGTACAAAAGCTCCATGGATGCATTGACTCAGATCCTGAAGAATGAGGGCGCAAAGTCTCTCTTCAAGGGTGCTGGCGCAAACATCCTGCGCGCTGTAGCAGGTGCAGGTGTGCTTGCCGGGTATGACAAACTGCAGCTGATCGTCTTCGGGAAGAAGTACGGATCCGGTGGTGCCTGAGTAATGGATGCTATACCACCCCATTGCCATTAGGTAGTTTGCAGTAGGAAGTGTGCCATGATCCTATTCTGGCATTCAGATATCGAATAAGTAAACACTGAAGAAGATGCAGCTGGACTGTTTCTCTCCGTTTCTTGATTTATTATCATTTAGTTTGAATAGTAGTCGTGTGCGTTTCTTTTTTAGTTTTTCTCAGTTTTGTGTACAAAGCTCATTTCAGACACTGGAAGAGTAGTTTCCACCTATAATCCATTCTTCAACCTAGCCAGATTTGGTGTATGATGTTCATTGCACCATCTTTTGTGCAGAATAAAATACCATTCTTGAATTTCTTTTATTTTTTAGTAAGCACTTTTTTTACTTGATTCAACCCATCTCATGTTCCTCGGAAATTCTACCCAGTGCAATCAATCTAGAGGCATCATGTTCCAACAAAAACTTCTCCAGGTGCAACCACCCAATGGCACCAAATCCTTACATTCATAGATAGACCTAGCAAAATATAACTGAACCTGAAAATCCGGTATTAAATAATTGAACGAATCGACCCGACACTCAAATAGTGAGATCCAATCAATAATCGGAAACCGAAATCACCCGGTTGAACCGTACCCGAACTTAAATTGCCAGACCTGATGGGACCCAAACTCGAACAACACCTGAACTCAAATCGAACCTGAACCGAAACCCGAAAAGGACCGCACTTGGACCGAACCTGAATTCGGACCCGAAAAGGACCCGTACCTGAAAGAAACCTGATCATTCCCGACTATTACTCGATTCGAAATGAACCCAATTAATGTTAACCCAAATTTGAAGACATCCGGATTAATGTTAACCCAAACCGAACAAGCCCCGAATATGATTGAATAGTGTGTTACAATTGTTACTGTCTAAAATTTTAACTTAAACATATTTAGTTGAAAATAACATTACGATTATAAACAATGTTGATATGTTATTTAATATTAAAATATCACATAATAAATTAAATTTATAAATTTAAAATGTGTATTGATAGTATAGTTAGATGAAATTATTTTAAGAGTATATTTAAAATTTATGTATTAAATAAAAGAACATTGTAAATTATTAATTTAAAATTATTTTATAAGCTAAAATTAATATTTATTAGTTATTTTATTTATTATTAGAAAAAATTTTATACAATATTAACTTTTCGTTATTATTATTTTCTTTTGGAAAATTTATTTTTATTAAATTTTGCAAAAAAAAATTTAAATCAATATTTTCAATCATCCAATTATTTTGTAAGAATATAAAATTACATCTAAAATAATTTTGCATTTACGATCTATTTTTCTTTAATGCTTAAATTTAAAATATGCTTAATTAGTATAATTACTCCTCTATAACATATCAAAAACATAAGTAGCAATCATGTCATACAATAATATTATTGTTCATATATCTATTCAAATATATGGTTAAAGTTTGACAGCTTTGAGTGAAAAAAGATTGTGTATATTTGAATGAGATGGATGGAGTAGTAGAAATCTGCAAACCCACATTCTGAATTTGATTTTTTTTTTTTAATACAAACCACCAATAGATGGGGGGACTTTATTTTGGCTCCCCAAACCTCCAAATTGGGCTTAAATCCCATAGAGTTTATCAGACAGTTAGATACATGTGAATTGGACAAAAAATGGACAAAAGTTGTCACAATTGCTGCAGCATAGGTATATGCCATATACAAAAGAAGAAGCCTGTACAAAAAAAAAGTGGAGAGTGGCTCTCCATTCGTGTGTTCGAACCGGGAACAGGAGGAGCTCTTCTGTTTGTGTAAGACTCCACACCCCAAGTGTCGACTTACACTCCAGCCTAGCCTAGCCAAACCTGTGTTATGCCCTGATTCTTCTCCAAGAGTGGAGATTATCCATCAAAAGCTTCTCTCTCAGTTGTGGAAAATGTCTGAGATCAGTGAGATGCCGTGATTCCCTCCTTTGCTGTCCATACATTGCTAAAAAATCAGCAGGACCATTGATTTCTCCGTAGATGTGGGAAGCTCGGATGTTGTTCTGCTTCATCAGATCTGCCACTTGTCTGGCCAATTGAAGACAGATCCACGGAGGCTCCAATTTGCCATTAATGATGTTCACTGCAGGTTGACTGTCCATCTCCAGTGAGACATTGTTGTAGCCGTGTTCCATTGCCAATTGGATGCCTTGAAGGGCTGCTTGGAGCTCCACCTGCAAAGGGGAAACCCCGTGTATTAGATTGTAAAATGCCAACCTGAATCTTCCCCCCAGTGTCTCTTATAAGACCCCCAACAGACGAAGAGTTTTGTTTAAAGGATGCATCAACATTCAGCTTGAATCCAACATCAGGGGGTTCCCATTTGATGGGGATAAGTCTTGTTAGTGGGGGTGGATTCAGGACAGAGATTAGTCCTCTTTGGATCCATTTGCAATCAGAAGGATTGGCAGAAGCAGGTGGCCTTGCTATGGAGATTAGTCTACTGTTTGCCTTTACTTGATTCCAGGTGTGTAAAGGAGTTTTTTTAACACCCTGGTAAAGTATCTGGCCCCTACCTTTCCACAATTCCCATAAAATTAAACATGGTAGGGAACAGCACAGGAAAACATGCAGTTTTGACAGATGTGATATACTCCAGTATGATGTTAATCTATCCCATAGATTAACAAAGTGAATCTATGGTAGTTCTAAGATAGCATGCATTTGTTTCCATATTATAGAGACATAAGGGCATGTGTTAAAAAAATGTTGCAATGTATCCTCATGCTGACAGAAAGGACATTTTGACACATTAGTAATCCCAAAATCTTTAAGCATATCATCCATTGGCATCAAATTATTAAGGATTCTCCAAGTAAGGAAGGTAATCTTCACAGGTAAGTTTAGAGATTGTACCTTCGTCAGTGATGCAGATTCTCTATGCCTGTGTCTCAAGCTTTTATATGCACTTTGAATCGAAAACTTACCTTGCGGGTTTGGGGTCCATACCATGATGTCCTTGTCCTCAGTAAAATTGTGCTCCCTTTGCATCTTCTGTATCATATCAGCAGAAATGTATGGTGCCAAGAAAGCTAATATTGATACCTTATTAGTGTAAAATTCTCTAACTGTCAGATCAGGGTGCAAAGGCCTGATTCCATCTAACTTATCTATCAGCATTCCATCACCAAGCCAGTTTGAGCCCCAGAAACTGCAGGTACCATTTCCTAGAATGATTCTAGTGTGGGATTCTGCAAATTCAGAAACTGACTTCACTCTTTTCCATACATCAGAAGTTCTTCTGTGGTTTGGAAGAGACCAAAGGAACTTGGTCCAGAGTGCATTGCCCTGCTGCATTTTCCACCAAAGCTTAAGGGAGTATGCATCTATAATGGAGTCTAAGTTTTTAAAACCTATCCCATTTTCTTGTTCTGGAAAGGCCATTCTTTCCCAAGATCTCCAATGCTTATGCTTTCTTCCCTCTGTTTCCCCCCATAGAAAATCTGAGCATAGCATTTCAATTTTCCTAAGAATGAAACTAGTTGGTTGCATCACAGCAAATACATGTTGGGGTATGGAGGAGAGAACATGCTTGATAAGTATTATCCTTCCCCCTCTAGAAATCCATTTAGAGTTCCATGTATTTATTCTAGCACTTATAGATTCTAAAGTTCCAAGAAAATGTGCATTAAGTTTTCTACCCTTATATATGGTACAACCTAGATACTTAAAGGGAAAACTACCCTCCTGCATTCCCAAGATTCTCTTAATTTTACTTTTATGTGCTCTACTGCTTTTATCACCTGTGTAGAAGTTGGATTTTTGCATGTTTACTTTTTTCCCAGTAGCCATTTCAAATGAGGTGATAAATGCAGCAAAATTTTTAAGAGACTTATCAGTTGCTTTAAGGAATATACATGTGTCATCAGCATAGATTAGATGTGTAAGTGGTGTAATGTGCTGTGGCAAATGAAACCTTGCTAATGTACCAGATTCAAATAAGGTATGGAGCTTCCTGGACATGAGTTCAGTCAAGATGTTAAACAAAAAGGGAGACAGAGGGTCACCCTGTTTGAGACCTCTTGATGGTTTAAAAAAACCATAAGAAACTCCATTTATGATAACAGAGAACCATGCAGATGCTATGTTAGACATAAGTATTCTGACTAAAGAGCCATGGAATCCCAGTTTGAGCAAAAGTGAATTAAGAGCAGGCCAGGAAACCCTATCAAATGCTTTGGTCATGTCTAATTTGAGGATAAGGTTGAGACATTCTTTATCTTTCTGCAAGAATCTAGTAGACTCTTGCATCAGGATAACATTGTCTGCTATTTCCCTCCCTTGAAGGAATGCTGATTGTTCACTTGATATAAGTGAGGGCATCAGTATTTTTATCCTTTCCATCAGTATCTTGGAGCAAACTTTATTGCTAAAGTTTGAGAGGCTGATTGGTCTGAACTCACTAAAGGTTGATGGTTGTTGGTTTTTGGGGATAAGGACTATATTTGTGGAGGCCATTGCCCTTGGGATTGGTGTACCAGCTTGAAAATCCCTCACTGCCTCAGTAAGGTCCTGAGCTATGATGTCCCAACTGTTTCTATAAAACAGCCCATGGAAACCATCGGGTCCACTTGCACTATTTTCTCCAAGACTAAAGACAGCAGCTTTGACCTCGTCAGTTGTAACTGGTTTCAATAGCTCTGAGTTGGTCTGGGGAGTAATCAAGGAGGGAACATCTGTGAGAAAAAAGGCTAGGTTTTCACCATGCATGTCTGTATTCTCATCCTGCAGGAGATTTTTAAAAAATCTTTCCCCTGCATTTCCAATAGCATCCTGATCAGTTAACCAGTTCTGATGCTCATCCTTAATCTTTTGTATGGACAATCTAGAGTGCTTCTGTTTTACAGACTTGTGAAAGAACTGACTGTTGCAGTCCCCATCTTTCAGCCATCTAACTCTACTCTTTTGTTTCCAGAAAATGTCTCTCTCCTTAATTTTGAATAGGAGGTTGGTTCTAGCAGTATTGAGAGCTTCTAGGGTTAAAGGGTTATCTAGATCATCATTCTCAGCTTCCAATCTATCTACCTCCTGTTCTGCTTCTTTTATGTTTTGGAAAACATCTTTGAAAACTTCCCTATTCCACTGTTTAAGAAAAATTTTGAGCCTTTTGAGTTTATTACAGAATTTTAACATGCCATAACATTCTATAGGCTGCTCCCAGTTATTTCTTAGAACCTGTTGGAATCCTTCTCTCATGTACCACATATTTTGGAACCTAAATGGCTTTGGGTAGATTTTAGCCTGATTATTAAAGCTTGCTAAGAGGGGGGAATGGTCTGATGTGGTCCTATTCAGTACATGGATTGAGGTGCTTGGGTAGATTTGCCTAAGTTTCAGGTTGACTAAACCTCTATCTAGCTTTTTAGAGACTTTTTCTTTAACCTTTATTCCTTTCCCTTTTAATCTGTACCCAGTCCATGTGTAAATGTTCCCAACTGTGTGAGGTTCCTCCAGTTCCATAGCATTTATAAAGATATCAAAATCCATTATACTATCAATTCTTGGACTAGAAGAACCATTATATTCAGAAAGAGTTCTAATGACATTGAAATCTCCTACCAGGAAATATGGCAAGGAAGGTAAGTTTAGGATTCTACCATACATCTCTTGTCTTCCTAGCCTAGAGTGTTCAGCATAAACAACAATTAGATACCAGACATTTCCTGGGTTCTGGTTTTCAATCTTAAGAACAGTAAAATTTTGGTCATCATGGATTAGTTGGGTGTGTATATTAGTGTTCCACAAAATCCATATCTTCCCTGATTTAGATGCTAAGCTAGAGTGAAATTGTAATTTCTTAGTAAAGCCATCCAGGGTGTTAATTTTCTGTTTAGGCTCAATAATGGCGAAGATATCAGGCTTATGAACTAAACTTAATTCTTTTATTCTTTCCACAGAGGTGGTTAATCCATTTACATTCCATGTTAAGAGTTTACAATTCATGGGGAATGTTTTGTTTGGCAGCTAGTCTAGAACTGATTCTGTTCGGTTGAGAGAAGAAAGTAGGTTTCTTCTTCTCAACCTTGCCAGTATTTGTCTGCTGATCTACATTGGGTGTATTGGGTACAGCATACTCAGAGGGCACAGAGTGAGCAACAGAAATTTGAGCAGGAACTTGTAAAGAAGTGACAATTGGGGTGGCCACATTATTCATGGGCTCCACATCCTCAATGTGCACCACATTAACATCCTGAGCATCTATATTAGCAGTTGCATTCTCAAGCTCTATTTCAGGTTTATTGACTACAGTGATGGAGTTTGATACATTCTCTCTCAAATGCGAATCTTCTTCTGTTAGCTCAACAGCATTCCCTATATGCTCTAACACTGTCACACTCACACTATCACTAGCAATCATGTTATCATCCTCATTCATATCAAGTGAAGATTTGAAAGAAGAATTGTTTTTGTTTCTTTTTGAAGAAGAAGGTGGAGGTGGAACCTGGTTGATGAGATTCTTTTCTGCGTTGACCAGAGAGACCTCATTCTGGATGCTTACTTCCATAAGATCCATTTCAAGATCTTCAGCTTGCTCCTCTGCTTGTTCCACATTATCCTGCTCCTTATCCAAAAGTTGAAATCGATTAGTAGTTTGAAATATAAGTTGACCAAAATTACCTGTTCTCAATGGTGGTGTGCAGTCATCCACAGAAACTCCAATCTTTGATGGACCCGATTTGGCTGGTGACTGAAAGGGGGAATCATGAATGATCTTTCCCTTTCCTTTATCTAAAGTTGGTTCCTCCATGGTGATGGCATCCAGGAAAATATCTTCCTCCTCCTCCTGGATAGTGTGAGGGTCTATATCTTCTTTCTTTTTCCAGACCTCCAAAGGTTTCTTTCTGATTTCTTGGTGTGGTTGAGGTTTCTTAGGGGCACCACTGATTATGACTTGGCCTCTTGATACTTGCCCCTTTGCTGTGTTCTTAATAGCACCAGAGGTTGATTGTGAAGCTGCTTGTATTGTAGCCGAAGTCGTCCCATTCCTCAATCTGCAGTTTGACCCATTATGACCCAGTTTCTTGCAATCCTTGCAATAAAGGGGGGGATCCTCATAGGTGATATTGTAATACTTATGTTTTCTTAGGGTCCCAAGTCTAACCTTGGCCGGAAGTGGGTTCCTAAGATCAAACTCTACGCTCATTCTGACTGTGGAAGGTCTCGATAAGTTCTCTGTTGGGGTATCAGCATATAGAAACTTTCCTAGAGACTCACCAATACCTTCTATGGCGTCAGGATGGAAGAAGTGCGTCGGCGGTAGCTCAACATTGATCCAAATGGGTGCGAATGGTGGCTCCTCATCGATGTCAAAATCTTTGGTCCACTTTAGGATCCTCATTACAGATCCTCCAAGATTCCATGTGTATCTGCTCCAGCAGCGATGCAGATCTTCATCTATGTCGAAGGTGATTCTCACATGCCTCGCATCCAGAGCGGTGATTTTGAATTCCCCTTTGAATCTGATTGTCTGGAAATGGTGCCGGAGAAATGGCAATGTTGGCCGGCCTCTGGTAAATTTTCCAACTAGGGCGTCATTGAATGGTTCAGCGATGAGGTCGATTTCTTCCTCCGTGAAGAAGCAGCATGGTTCCCCTTTGTAAGATAGCTGAGGTTTGAGATTCAATTTCTGGAGCTTGGGGTGTGGTTTGCCATCCGGGTTCCTCTTTGGTTTGAGGCAGTCGGCGTAGGCCGATAGCGGGCTACCTCCAGGTGGAGGAGCCGCCATGGAAGCAAGAATCGGGGACAATTGGACCTAATTCGGACTGATGAAAATGATCAGAGGTGAGGGGTGGGGAAGAAGAAGAACAGTGAGTGTTGTGTGTGTTTCGCACTAATTTTCGCACATAGATACAGTAATTCTAACCGTTCCACATTCTGAATTTGAATGAATGATTGTGCACAAAATTTAAATTGTTCGCTAACACAATCCCAACTCATAAACTCCATGGATTTAGCAAATAAATTGCAGTCCTAGTTTGATTATGCTAACCTGATCTTTGATCGATGTCAATGCTTCTCAATTGTTTTCATGTGGCATGTCCAAACTTCAAGACCAATCTAGTAATCTACATGTTTAGTGGAGACGTTAGGCCATTTCTTTGGCTTTAGAATGAAAACCAATCAACTAATGCCATGCTTCTCTAACACGCCCAAACCTTTCAACGCTTCCTACACATTACCCAAGCTGAGGAAATCATCAAGCTCTCGGATAAAAAAGCAATCAGCTGCACAAGACATCGAATGTGAAAATCATCAAGCTGTGTAATGTTGGATAAATCAAGCTCTCGAACCCTTCTTCTGTAATGTTGTTCACTCCACCTCCATAGCAGTTGTGGCATCCCACAATTGTGTTCTCGTAGTAGACAGCGGATTTGAGGAACCATTTTCCCCCGGCTGTCAGTATGTAGTCGAGGCTGTTGAACTGTTCTGTCCAGACAGGGTCTAATTCATCGAGGTGAAGCTCTGTGTTACCTGATGTTACACGTTGTCATCTTCAAAAATGGTTGCTTTGGATGAGAATGGAGACCATACAACCAAGAGGATGAAGTTGTGGTTAGGGTCAAGATCCAACAGAATCACAAAACACTCAGTGTGTAATACATAAATGATCTATCAAGTTAAAGTCTTGGCCTAATATATCGCGCTCTTGATCCAAATGTCGCTAATTCAGCTTGATTTTCATTACACTAATATCATCACCTATCTCATCAAGAAAAATCAGACAAAATGTGACTAGAGAATCATTCATTTCAAGAAAAGAAAATTAAAAATAGTGGAAACGACTGGAGAGCAAGAAATGAGTTTTGTCTAAACTAAATCACAAATTACTCAGCATATAGTCAGTAAATGATCTATCAAGTTAAACTCTTGGGCTAATATATCGTGCTTTTAATACAAATGTCAGATAATTCAGCTTCATTTTCATTAGCTCCATTCCATATCATCATGTCTCTCATCAAGAAAAATCAGACAAAATGTGACTAGAAAATCATTCATTTCAAGAAAAGCGATCAAAAATGATTTTGCAATAGAGAGTAGCAGTCAAATACATATAAAGATCACAATTTTCGGATATGGATCGCGTTGCACATGGAGAGTTGGGAAACTGTGGTTTTTACGGGTAAAGGGTCAAGAAAATCATAAATATACCATACTTGTCAGGAAACAACAGGCTGGAATATTAAAATTGAAGGCTTTATTGGTGTGGAAATTTAACTCATTTCAGATATTGACTAGTTTCCAAGTTGGAAGTGAACTCATCACCAACATAAGCCTAGATGGCTAGATCAAGATAACGAAATATCATAGCTCAAGAAAAATAACACGTAATCATGACTCGAATTCTTACCTCATAGAGACTGCAAAGCAAGAATTGGGCGTGATTTCGCATAATCGAGTCACCAATGAAGGCTAATGATTTGTCCCTCATCAAATCGAGGAACTTCTTTGCATTGAATCTAGCTAAATCGCAGTCTCTTGGTTTCCACCTCCAATACATGTAATATGTGTCAGGGCGCCCATTCGCCATGCAATTCTGATGAGATTGAATCAAAGAACATGTCTTGTTGGTATAATACGGACCTGAGGAATTCGGAACCCAATCTCCCACAAACAAGTTGCACGTCTTTCCTTCTTCAAGAATAGCCTGAAATCAACCCTTGACAAGGGGAACATATCTAATGAAGCTTATCACAAACACATCATTCAGCTGTAAACAAATGCTAAAAGTCACAGCAGCAGATTCAGTTGAATTAAATCAACATGTTTCATCCAGTAACTGACTCAGTTCAGCAGAAGGCAAACATTAATAACAAAATGGTTCAGCACAGCAAGTTTCAACTTACTAAATTACAAACCCAACAACTAGTCATTCACAAAGAAAGAAACACACAATAAGAGCTTAGACAAATTCTTCGAATTCTGGAACAAGAGCTCAAAGAAAGAAACACACAAGCCACTACACTTGTTGAGAGTTAATTCTCCAATATCTTCGGGGATCAAAACCAAATCCATTCTCTCTTCCGATTTTGAAGTTCTTTATGTATGCAATCCTTTCTCAAATTCGCACCCATTAAACACCAACCTATTCACACAATCTCTTGAGTGCAGCAGACAATCTTCAAGGCTTCCAGATGCTCTACTGCCGACCAGAATAACATAGTGTTTAGGCCAGCATTGAGATGTAATGAACTGCGTATACATCCCTGGAAAAGTTAGATGTCCTTTGAACACTTTAAGTTGCTTCAGAAATTTACGATCACTATTGTAAGCTGAGGATTCGAGATGTTGTGACACCATTATAGATTCAGAACCTTGAGTCCATCCATGCACCTAAAGAATGGATCTGGAAAAGTTTCCATTTTGGCATTGCAGAAAAGCATGGTTGTCAGTTACTTATCAATTACCATAAGATTCCATCATATCTATTCCACATGACATCCAATAAATTCCTTGTCTCTAAAGCCTTCATGGGTAACAAAAGGAAATTATTCAAGTATAAAGAAGACATGAAACAGAACATGAAAATTGACCAATAAAAATCACTTACATTCATAGTCGTGCAACCAACTGCGTGTAGTTATCAAAGCTTCCACATTTTTGGAAATGAAAGAGCTCCTCCACTTGTTCAAAATTCTACCTCCAATGCTAAATGTTGATTCTGAAGCAACAGTTGTGAGAGGGACAACCAATATATCTCTAGCCATATCAGAAAGCACACCATATCTCTTTTCTTATTCTCTCCAAAAATCTAAAACATCCAGTTTGCTACTCCTAGGAACTCTAGATTCATCTAAATAAACTTTCAACTTTGTCTTTTCATTAAAAGTATCTATCTCATCCACATCAAAATCCTACGAAAAAAATAAGTTACATATTATAAACTATTTAAAGTACTTAAAGTACTTAAAAAAACAACAAAGCAATAAAATACTCAATATACATATTATTAACCTAAAATATAAGTTAACTAATCATAATTTATTTTAAAGACAACAAACTTACCGCGGAATAGTCACACTTGCGCTTGCGTCTATCAGTCCCATTAGAGTTGGATCTGCTTTGAGTGTTTGATGGAGAAGACATTCTACTTGATGGCCTTGAAGAATACTCATTAAAGAGCATCACCAATTTTAGAGATATGTAACTCACTTCTCTTATCGCTTTCAACTCATCACCGTCAAACAACTTCTTATAACAATACTTGAGAAAATCAAGTTTATACCGGGGGTCAAGAATTATTGCAAAAGCAAACAAGGTGCAATAATTGTTTCTTCATTTTCAGCCCAATATTTATCAAATTTACTTTGCATCTCTACTGCCATTCTTTTCAAAACCTCATCTTCACTTTAAACCAAGTCCTTCAACAACATAGAAATATTCCAAACATTCTCAAAGTACAAATTTGCCATAGGATAGTCACTACTAGAAAATAACTCAGTAATAACATTAAATGGTTCCAAAGCATCTCAAAT